>CM061750.1:274988639-276188639 GCA_030979885.1 Lolium multiflorum | reverse complement strand
GATCAAGAGGAGTGAAAGCTCTAAGCTTGGGGATGCCCCCGTGGTTCATCCCTGCATATTTTAAGAAGACTCAAGCGTCTAAGCTTGGGGATGCCCAAGGCATCCCTTCTTCATCGACAACATCATCAGGTTCCTCCCCTGAAACTATATTTTTATTCAGTCACATCTGGTGTTCTTTACTTGGAGCGTCGGTTTGTTTTCGTTTTTGTTTTTGTTTGAATAAGATGGATCCTAGCATTCACTTTGTGGGAGAGAGACACGCTCCGCTGTTGCATATGGACACATGTGTCCTTAGGCTTTACTCATAATGTTCAAGGCGAAGTTTCTTCTTCGTTAATTTGTTATATGGTTGGAATTGGAAAATGCTACATGTAGTAATTCTAAAATGTCTTGGATAATGTGATACTTGGAAATTGTTGTGCTCATGTTTAAGCTCTTGCATCATATGCTTTGCACCCATTAATGAAGAAATACATAGAGCTTGCTAAAATTTGATTTGCATATTTGGTTTCTCTAAGGTCTAGATAATATCTAGTATTGAGTTTTGAACAACAAGGAAGACAGTGTAGAGTCTTATAATGTTTACAATATGTCTTTTATGTGAGTCTTGCTGCACTTGTTCATCCTTGAGTTTGCTTCAAATAACCTTGCTAGCCTAAACCTTGTATCGAGAGGGAATACTTCTCATGCATCCAAAATCCTTGAGCCAACTACTATGCCATTTGTGTCCACCATACCTACCTACTACATGGTATTTACCCGCCATTCCAAAGTAAATTGCTTGAGTGCTACCTTTAAAATTCCATCATTCACCTTTGCAATATATAGCTCATGGGACAAAATAGCCTTAAAAACTATCGTAGTATTGAATATGTACTTATGCACTTTATATTTTATTAAGTTGCTTGTTGTGCGATAACCATGTTTCTGGGGAACGCCATCAACTATTGTTGAATATCATGTGAGTTGCTATGCATGTCCGTCTTGTCTGAAGGTCTATCATTTTAGTGGTTGGAGCATGCAAAATTGTTAGAGAAGAACATTGGGCCGCTAACTAAAGCCATGAATCATGGTGGAAGTTTCAGTTTTGGACATATATCCTCAATCTCATATGAGAACAATAATCATTGCTACATGCTTATGCATTTAAGAGGAGTCCATTATCTCGTTGTCCATGTTGTCCCGGTATGGATGTCTAAGTTGAGAATAATCAAAAGCGAGAAATCCGAAATGCGAGCATTCTCCTTAGACCTTTGTACAGGCGGCATGGAGGTACCCCTTTGTGACACTTGGTTGAAACATGGCATGCGAAGACCCGGTAGTCCAAGTTAAGTAGGACGAGGTGCGGGCACTATTAGTATACTATGCGTGAGGCTTGCAACTTGTAAGATATAATTTTCATAACTCATATGCTTTATTACTACCGTTGACAAAATTGTTTCATGTTTTCAAAATAAAAGCTCTAGCACAAATACAGCAATCGATGCTTTCCTCTGCGAAGGACCATTCTTTTACTTTTATTGTTGAGTCAGTTTACCTATCTCCTTCCACCTTAAGAAGCAAACACTTGTGTGAACTGTGCATTGATTCCTACATACTTGCATATTGCACTTGTTATATTACTTTATGTTGACAATATCCATGAGATATACATGTTATAAGTTGAAAGCAACCGCTGAAACTTAATCTTCCTATGTGTTGCTTCAACACCTTTACTTTGATTTATTGCTTTATGAGTTAACTCTTATGCAAGACTTATTGATGCTTGTCTTGAAGTACTATTCATGAAAAGTCTTTGCTATATGATTCAGTTGTTTACTCATGTCATTACCTTTGCTTTGATCGCTGCATTCATTACATATGTTTACAAATAGTATGATCAAGATTATGATGGCATGTCACTTCAGAAATTATCTTTGTTATCGTTTTACCTGCTCGGGACGAGCAGAACTAAGCTTGGGGATGCTGATACGTCTCCAACGTATCGATAATTTCTTATGTTCCATGCTACTTTATTGATGATACCTACATGTTTTATGCACATTATATGTCATATTTATGCATTTTCGGAACTAACCTATTAACAAGATGCCGAAGAGCCAGTTGTGTTTTCTGCTGTTTTTGGTTTCAGAAATCCTAGTAAAGAAATATTCTCGAATTGGACGAAACTTTCGCCCAGGGTCCTATTTTTGCACGAAGCTTCCGAAGACCGAAGACCTAACGAAGTGGGGCCACGAGGCAGCCAGGGGGGTGGCGGCGCGCCCAGCCCTGGCCGCGCCGACCTATCCCCTGGCCCCCTCGTGGCCCCCGCGTTGACCTTCCGCCTACTTAAAGCTCCCGTCGCGAAACCCCCAGTACCGAGAGCCACGATACGGAAAACCCAGAGACGCCGCGCCGCGAATCCCATCTCGGGGATTCGGAGATCGCCTCCGGCACCCGCCGGAGAGGGGATTCATCTCCCGGAGGACTCTTCATCGCCATGATCGCCTCCGGAGTGATGAGTGAGTAGTTCACCCCTGGACCATGGGTCCCAGTAGCTAGATGGTCGTCTTCTCCTTGTTGTGCTTCATTGTTAGATCTTGTGAGCTGCCTAACATGATCAAGATCATCTATATGTAATTCTATATGTTGTGTTTGTCGGGATCCGATGGATAGAGAGTACTATGATTATGGTGATTATCAATCTATTGTTCATGTGTTGTTTATGATCTTGCATGCTCTCCGTTATTAGTAGAGGCTCTGGCCAAGTTTTTACTCTTAACTCCAAGAGGGAGTAATTATGCTCGATAGTGGGTTCATGCCTTCATTGATACCTGGGACAGTGACAGAAAGTTCTAAGGTTGTGATGTGCTGTTGCCACTAGGGATAAAACATTGATGCTATGTCTAAGGATGTAGTTATTGATTACATTACGCACAATACTTAATGCAATTGTCTGTTGCTTTGCAACTTAATACTGGAGGGGGTTCGGACGATAACCTGAAGGTGGACTTTTTAGGCATAGATGCAGTTGGATGGCGGTCTATGTTCTTTGTCGTAATGCCCAATTAAATCTCACTATATTTATCATGTCATGTATATGCATTATTATGCCTTTCTCTATTTGTCAATTGCCCGACTGTAATTTGTTCACCCAACATGCTTTATCTTATGGGAGAGACACCTCTAGTGAACTGTGGACCCCGGTCCTATTCTTTCCATAGCATACAATCTACTTGTTTTACTGTTTTCTTTGCAAACATCTTCCACTCGATACGTTTAATCCTTTGTTACAGCAAGCCGGTGAGATTGACAACCTCACTGTTTCGTTGGGGCAAAGTACTTTGGTTGTGTTGTGCAGGTTCCTAGTTGGCGCCGGAATCCCTGGTGTTGCGCCGCATCACATTTCGCGACCATCAACCTTCAACGTGCTTCTTGGCTCCTACTGGTTCGATTAAACCTTGGTTTCATACTGAGGGAAACTTGCCACTGTGCGCATCATACCTTCCTCTTGGGGTTCCCAACGGACGTGTACATCTACGCGCATCAGTGACCCAGAAGTTTCAGTAACACGTGTGATACGTCTCCAACGTATCGATAATTTCTTATGTTCCATGCTACTTTATTGATGATACCTACATGTTTTATGCACATTATATGTCATATTTATGCATTTTCTGGAACTAACCTATTAACAAGATGCCGAAGAGCCAGTTGTTGTTTTTCTGTTTTTGGTTTCAGAAATCCTAGTAAGGAAATATTCTCGGAATTGGACGAAACTTTCGCCCAGGGTCCTATTTTTGCACGAAGCTTCCGAAGACCGAAGAGATAACGAAGTGGGGCCACGAGGCAGCCAGGGGGGCGGCGCGGCCCAAGCCCCGCCGCGCGGCCCTCCCCTGGGCACCTCGTGTGGCCCCCGCGCCTTTCCGCCTACTTAAAGCCTCCGTCGCGAAACCCCAAGTACCGAGAGCCACGATACGGAAAACCTTCCAGAGACGCCGCCGCGAATCCCATCTCGGGAGATTCGGAGATCGCCTCCGGCAGCGGAGAGGGGATTCATCTCCCGGAGGACTCTACACCGCCATGGTCGCCTCCGGAGTGATGAGTGTAGTTCACCCCTGGACCATGGGTCCATAGCAGTAGCTAGATGGTCGTCTTCTCCTTGTTGTGCTTCATTGTTGGATCTTGTGAGCTGCCTAACATGATCAAGATCATCTATCTGTAATTCTATATGTTGTGTTTGTCGGGATCCGATGGATAGAGAGTACTATGATTATGGTGATTATCAATCTATTGTTTATGTGTTGTTTATGATCTTGCATGCTCTCCGTTATTAGTAGAGGCTCGGCCAAGTTTGTACTCTTAACTCCAAGAGGGAGTATTTATGCTCGATAGTGGGTTCATGCCTCCATTAAATGGGACAGTGACAGAAAGTTCTAAGGTTGTGGATGTGCTGTTGCCACTAGGGATAAAACATTGATTCTATGTCTAAGGATGTAGTTGTCGATTACATTACGCACCATACTTAATGCAATTGTCTGTTGCTTAGCAACTTAATACGAATGGGGTTCGGATGATAACCTGAAGGTGGACTTTTAGGCATAGATGCAGTTGGATGGCGGTCTATGTACTTTGTCGTAATGCCCAATTAAATCTCACTATATTTATCATATCATGTATATGCATTGATATGCCTTTCTCTATTTGTCAATTGCCCGACTGTAATTTGTTCATCCAACACGCTTTTATCTTATGGGAGAGACACCTCTAGTGAACTGTGGACCCCGGTCCTATTCTTTACATAGCATACAATCTACTGCAATTGTGTTTTACTGTTTTCTTTGCAAACATCTTCCACTCGATACGTTTAATCCTTTGTTACAGCAAGCCGGTGAGATTGACAACCTCACTGTTTCGTTGGGGCAAAGTACTTTGTTTTGTTGTGCGATTCCACGTTGGCGCCGGAATCCCTGTTGTTGCGCCGCATCACATTTCGCCACCATCAACCTTCAACGTGCTTCTTGGCTCCTCCTGGTTCGATCAACCTTGGTTTCTTTCTGAGGGAAAACTTGCCACTGTGCGCATCATACCTTCCTCTTGGGGTTCCCAACGGACGTGTACATTTACGCGCATCAAGCCTGTTTCTGGCGCCGTTGCCGGGGAGATCAAGACACGCTGCAAGGAGTCTCCACTTCTCAATCTCTTTACTTTGTTTTTGTCTTGCTTTATTTTATTTACTACTTTGTTTGCTGCACTAAATCAAAATACAAAAAAATTAGTTGCTAGTTTTACTTTATTTACTGTCTTGCTCTCTATATCAAAAACACACAAAAAAATTAGTTACTTGCATTTACTTTATCTAGTTTGTTTTATTTACCGTTGCTAAAATGAATACCCCTGAAAATACTAAGTTGTGTGACTTCACAAATGCAAATAATAATGATTTCCTATGCACACCTATTGCTCCACCTGCTACTACAGCAGAATTCTTTGAAATTAAACCTGCTTTACTAAATCTTGTCATGAGAGATCAATTTTATGGTGCTAGTTCTGATGATGCTGCTGCCCATCTCAATAATTTTGTTGAACTTTGTGAAATGCAAAAGTATAAGGATGTAGATGGTGATATTATTAAATTGAAAGTGTTTCCTTTCTCATTAAGAGGAAGAGCTAAAGATTGGTTGCTATCTTTGCCTAAGAATAGTATTGATTCATGGACTAAATGCAAGGATGCTTTTATTGGTAGATATTATCCTCCCGCTAAAATTATATCTTTGAGAAGTAGCATAATGAATTTTAAGCAATTAGATACTGAACATGTTGCTCAAGCATGGGAGAGAATGAAAACTTTGGTAAAGAATTGCCCAACCCATGGACTGACTACTTGGATGATCATCCAAACCTTCTATGCAGGACTAAATTTTTCTTCGCGGAATTTATTGGATTCAGCTGCTGGAGGTACCTTTATGTCCATCACATTGGGGGCGGCTACACAACTTCTTGATGATATGATGATAAATTACTCTGAATGGCACACGGAAAGAGCTCCACAAGGTAAGAAGGTAAATTCTGTTGAAGAAACCTCTTCCTTGAGTGATAAGATTGATGTGATTATGTCTATGCTTGTGAATGGTAGATCTAATGTTGATCCAAATAATGTTCCTTTAGCTTCATTGGTTGCTCAAGAAGAAAATGTTGATGTGAATTTCATTAAAAATAATAATTTCAACAACAATGCTTATAGGAACAATTCTGGTAATAACTATAGGCCATATCCTTCTGCTAATGGTAATGGTTATGGTAATTCTTATGGGAATTCTTACAACAATAATAGGAGTGTACCCTCTGGTCTTGAAGCTATGCTTAAAGAATTTATTAGTACACAAACTGCTTTTAACAAATCTGTTGAGGAAAAGCTTGATAAAATTGATACTATTGCTTCTAGAGTTGATAGACTTGCCTCTGATGTTAATCTTTTAAAATTGAAAGTTATGCCTAATAATGATATTGATAATAAGATTACTACTATAGCAAATGCCATCCAAGTTAGAATTAATGAGAATATAAGATTAATGGCTGAATTGCGTGCTAGGTGGGATAGAGAAGAAAATGAAAAACTAGCTAAAGAGAATAATGTAGCTAAAGTTTGGACTATTACCACCACTAGTAATGCTAATTCTTCACATGTTGCTGCACCTCCTACTATCAATGGTAAAATAATTGGTGTTGGCAATGTTTCTACTCCTAGTGCAAAGCGAACAAAACTGCCTGAAATTGCTAAAACTGCTGAAACTGCTTGTGATAAAACTGCTGAAATTTTTTCCAACCTTGGGAACAATGATCCCATTGCTGTAGCTCATAATGATTTAGATTTTGATGATTGCCACATCTCTGAAGTTATAAAGTTCTTACAAAAACTTGCTAAAAGTCCTAATGCTAGTGCTATAAATTTAGCCTTTACAAAACATATTACAAATGCTCTCATAAAAGCTAGAGAAGAGAAACTAAAACTTGAAACTTCTATTCCTAGAAAGATAGAAGATGGTTGGGAGCCCATCATTAAAATGAAATTCAATGACTTTGAATGTAATTCTTTATGTGATCTTGGTGCAAGTATTTCTGTTATGCCTAAAAAGATTTATGATATGCTTGACTTGCCACCATTGAAGAATTGTTATTTGGATGTTAATCTTGCCGATAATGTTAAAAAGAAACCTTTGGGGAGGATTGATAATGTGCATATTACGGTTAACAATAACCTTGTCCCCGTTGATTTTGTTGTCTTGGATATCGAATGCAATGCATCTTGTCCTATTGTGTTGGGAAGACCTTTTCTTCGAACCGTTGGTGCTGTTATTGATATGAGGGAAGGTAATATTAAATATCAATTTCCTCTCAAGAAAGGTATGGAACACTTCCCTAGAAAGAGAATGAAGTTGCCTTTTGATTCTATTATTAGAACAAGCTATGATGTTGATGCTTCTACTCTCGATGTTACTTGATTTGCACTTTCTGCGCCTAGCTGAAAGGCGTTAAAGAAAAGCGCTTATGGAAGACAACCCATGTTTTTACCTACAGCAATTTTTTGTTTTGTTGAGTCTTGGAAGTTGTTTACTACTGTAGCAACCTCTCCTTATCATGTTTTTGTGCCAAGTAAAGTTTCTATGTCAAAGTTGATGTTATATTTGGGATCGCTGCGCAGAAACAGCATTGCTGTCTGTCACGAATCTGGGCACAGTTCTCTGTAGAAAATTCGAAAAAATCTGCCAATTTACGAGCGTGATCCTCAGATATGTACGTAACTTTCATTAGTTTTGAGTTTTTCCATTTGAGCAAGTCTGGTGCCAGCTTTAAATTCGTCTTTACGGACTGTTCTGTTTTTGACAGATTCTGCCTTTTATTTCGCATTGCCTCTTTTGCTATGTTGGATTTATTTCTTTGATCCATTAATGTCCAGTAGCATTATGCAATGTCCAGAAGTGAAAATAATGATTGTGTCACCTCTGAATGTGTGAATTATTAATTTTGCACTAACCCTCTAATGAGTTAGCTTGAAGTTTGGTGTGAAGGAAGTTTTCAAGGGTCAAGAGAGGAGTATGATATACTATGATCAAGAGGAGTGAAAGCTCTAAGCTTGGGGATGCCCCCGTGGTTCACCCCTGCATATTTTAAGAAGACTCAAGCGTCTAAGCTTGGGGATGCCCAAGGCATCTCTTCATCGACAACATCATCAGGTTCCTCCCCTGAAACTATATTTTTATTCAATCACATCTTGTGTTCTTTACTTGGAGCGTCGGTTTGTTTTCGTTTTTGTTTTTGTCTGAATAAAATGGATCCTAGCATTCACTTTGTGGGAGAGAGACACGCTCCGCTGTTGCATATGGACACATGTGTCCTTAGGCTTTACTCATAATGTTCAAGGCGAAGCTTCTTCTTCGTTAAATTGTTATATGGTTGGAATTGGAAAATGCTACATGTAGTAATTCTAAAATGTCTTGGATAATGTGATACTTGGCAATTGTTGTGCTCATGTTTAAGCTCTTGCATCATATGCTTTGCACCCATTAATGAAGAAATACATAGAGCTTGCTAAAATTTGATTTGCATATTTGGTCTCTCTAAGGTCTAGATAATATCTAGTATTGAGTTTTGAACAACAAGGAAGACGGTGTAGAGTCTTATAATGTTTACAATGTGTCTTTTATGTGAGTTTTGCTGCACTTGTTCATCCTTGAGTTTGCTTCAAATAACCTTGCTAGCCTAAACCTTGTATCGAGAGGGAATACTTCTCATGCATCCAAAATCCTTGAGCCAACTACTATGCCATTTGTGTCCACCATACCTACCTACTACATGGTATTTCTCCGCCATTCCAAAGTAAATTGCTTGAGTGCTACCTTTAAAATTCCATCATTCACCTTTGCAATATATAGCTCATGGGACAAAATAGCCTTAAAAACTATCGTAGTATTGAATATGTACTTATGCACTTTATATTTTATTAAGTTGCTTGTTGTGCGATAACCATGCTTCTGGGGAACGCCATCAACTATTGTTGAATATCATGTGAGTTGCTATGCATGTCCGTCTTGTCTGAAGGATCTATCATTTTAGTGGTTGGAGCATGCAAAATTGTTAGAGAAGAACATTGGGCCGCTAACTAAAGCCATGAATCATGGTGGAAGTTTCAGTTTGGACATATATCCTCAATCTCATATGAGAATAATAATCATTGCTACATGCTTATGCATTTAAGAGGAGTCCATTATCTGTTGTCCATGTTGTCCCGGTATGGATGTCTAAGTTGAGAATAATCAAAAGCGAGAAATCCAAAATGCGAGCATTCTCCTTAGACCTTTGTACAGGCGGCATGGAGGTACCCTTTGTGACACTTGGTTGAAACATGGCATGCAAAGATCCGGTAGTCCAAGCTAAGTAGGACGAGGTGCGGGCACTATTAGTATACTATGCATGAGGCTTGCAACTTGTAAGATATAATTTTCATAACTCATATGCTTTATTACTACCGTTGACAAAATTGTTTCATGTTTTCAAAATAAAAGCTCTAGCACAAATACAGCAATCGATGCTTTCCTCTTTGAAGGACCATTCTTTTACTTTTATTGTTGAGTCAGTTTACCTATCTCCTTCCACCTTAAGAAGCAAACACTTGTGTGAACTGTGCATTGATTCCTACATATTTGCATATTGCACTTGTTATATTACTTTATGTTGACAATATCCATGAGATATACATGTTATAAGTTGAAAGCAACCGCTGAAACTTAATCTTCCTTTGTGTTGCTTCAACACCTTTACTTTGATTTATTGCTTTATGAGTTAACTCTTATGCAAGACTTATTGATGCTTGTCTTGAAGTACTATTCATGAAAAGTCTTTGCTTTATGATTCAGTTGTTTACTCATGTCATTACCTTTGTTTTGATCGCTGCATTCATTACATATGTTTACAAATAGTATGATCAAGATTATGATGGCATGTCACTTCAGAAATTATCTTTGTTATCGTTTTACCTGCTCGGGACGAGCAGAACTAAGCTTGGGGATGCTGATACGTCTCAACGTATCGATAATTTCTTATGTTCCATGCTACTTTATTGATGATACCTACATGTTTTATGCACATTATATGTCATATTTATGCATTTTCTCGGAACTAACCTATTAACAAGATGCCGAAGAGCCGTTGTTTTTCTGCTGTTTTTGGTTTCAGAAATCCTAGTAAGGAAATATTCTCTAATTGGACGAAACTTTCGCCGAGGGTCCTATTTTTGCACGAAGCTTCCGTAAGACCGAAGAGATAACGAAGTGGGGCCACGAGGCAGCCAGGGACAGGCGGCGCCCCAAGCCCCGGCCGCGGCCCCTACCCCCCGGGCACCTGTGGCCCCGCGTTGCCTTTCCGCCTACTTAAAGCCTCCGTCGCGAAACCCCAGTACCGAGAGCCACGATACGGAAAACCTTCAGAGACGCCGCCGCCGCGAATCCCATCTCGGGGGATTGGAGATCGCCTCCGGCACCCTGCCGGAGAGGGGATTCATCTCCGGAGGACTCTACACCGCCATGGTCGCCTCCGGAGTGATGAGTGAGTAGTCACCCCTGGACCATGGGTCCATAGCAGCTAGATGGTCGGCTTCTCCTTGTTGTGCTTCATTGTTGGATCTTGTGAGCTGCCTAACATGATCAAGATCATCTATCTGTAATTCTATATGTTGTGTTTGTCGGGATCCGATGGATAGAGAGTACTATGATTATGGTGATTATCAATCTATTGTTTATGTGTTGTTTATGATCTTGCATGCTCTCCGTTATTAGTAGAGGCTCTGGCCAAGTTTGTACTCTTAACTCCAAGAGGGAGTATTTATGCTCGATAGTGGGTTCATGCCTCCATTAAATCTGGGAGTGACAGAAAGTTCTAAGGTTGTGGATGTGCTGTTGCCACTAGGGATAAAACATTGATTCTATGTCTAAGGATGTAGTTGTCGATTACATTACGCACAATACTTAATGCAATTGTCTTTGCTTAGCAACTTAATACTGAATGGGGTTCGGATGATAACCTGAAGGTGGACTTTTTAGGCATAGATGCAGTTGGATGGCGGTCTATGTACTTTGTCGTAATGCCCAATTAAATCTCACTATATTTATCATATCATGTATATGCATTGATATGCCTTTCTCTATTTGTCAATTGCCCGACTGTAATTTGTTCATCCAACACGCTTTTATCTTATGGGAGACACCTCTAGTGAACTGTGGACCCCGGTCCTATTCTTTACATAGCATACAATCTACTGCAATTGTGTTTTACTGTTTTCTTTGCAAACATCTTCCACTCGATACGTTTAATCCTTTGTTCAAGCCGGTGAGATTGACAACCTCACTGTTTCGTTGGGGCAAAGTACTTTGGTTTTGTTGTGCAGATTCCACGTTGGCGCCGGAATCCCTGTTGTGCAGCATCACATTTCGCCACCAGCAACCTTCAACGTGCTTCTTGGCTCCTCCTGGTTCGATCAACCTTGGTTTCTTTCTCAGGGAAAACTTGCCTGTGCGCATCATACCTTCCTCTTGGGGTTCCCAACGGACGTGTACATTTACGCGCATCAAGCTGTTTTCTGGCGCCGTTGTCGGGGAGATCAAGACACGCTGCAAGGGGAGTCTCCACTTCTCAATCTTTACTTTGTTTTTGTCTTGCTTTATTTTATTTACTACTTTGTTTGCTGCACTAAATCAAAATACAAAAAATTAGTTGCTAGTTTTACTTTATTTACTGTCTTGCTCTATATCAAAAACACAAAAAAAAATTAGTTACTTGCATTTACTTTATCTAGTTTGTTTTATTTACCGTTGCTAAAATGAATACCCCTGAAAATACTACTTTATCTAGTTTGTTATATTACTTTATGTTGACAATATCCATGAGATATACATGTTATAAGTTGAAAGCAACCGCTGAAACTTAATCTTCCTTTGTGTTGCTTCAACACCTTTACTTTGATTTATTGCTTTATGAGTTAACTCTTATGCAAGACTTATTGATGCTTGTCTTGAAGTACTATTCATGAAAAGTATTTGCTTTATGATTCAGTTGTTTACTCATGTCATTACCTTTGTTTTGATCGCTGCATTCATTACATATGTTTACAAATAGTATGATCAAGATTATGATGGCATGTCACTTCAGAAATTATCTTTGTTATCGTTTTACCTGCTCGGGACGAGCAACTAAGCTTGGGGATGCTGATACGTCTCCAACGTATCGATAATTTCTTATGTTCCATGCTACTTTATTGATGATACCTACATGTTTTATGCACATTATATGTCATATTTATGCATTTTCCGGAACTAACCTATTAACAAGATGCCGAAGAGCCAGCTGCTGTTTTCTTCTGTGTTTTTCAGAAATCCTAGTAAGGAAATATTCTCTAATTGGAAAATTTCGCCCAGGGTCCTATTTTTGCACGAAGCTTCCGAAGACCGAAGAGATAACGAAGTACGAGGCAGCCGGGGACAGCGGCGCGGCCCAAGCCCCGGCCGCGCGGCCCTACCCCCTGGGCACCTCGTGTCCGCCCTTCCGCCTACTTAAAGCCTCCGTCGCGAAACCCCCAGACCGAGAGCCACGATACGAAAACCTTCCAGAGACGCGCCGCCGCGAATCCCATCTCGGGGATTCAGAGATCGCCTCCGACACCCGGAGAGGGGATTCATCTCCCGGAGGACTCTACACCGCCATGGTCGCCTCCGGAGTGATGAGTGAGTAGTTCACCCCCGACCATGGGTCCATAGCAGTAGCTAGATGGTCGTCTTCTCCTTGTTGTGCTTCATTGTTGGATCTTGTGAGCTGCCTAACATGATCAAGATCATCTATCCGTAATTCTATATGTTGTGTTTGTCGGGATCCGATGGATAGAGAGTACTATGATTATGGTGATTATCAATCTATTGTTTATGTGTTGTTTATGATCTTGCATGCTCTCCGTTATTAGTAGAGGCTCTGGCCAAGTTTGTACTCTTAACTCCAAGAGGGAGTATTTATGCTCGATAGTGGGTTCATGCCTCCATTAAATCTGGACAGTGACAGAAAGTTCTAAGGTTGTTGTGCTGTTGCCACTAGGGATAAAACATTGATTCTATGTCTAAGGATGTAGTTGTCGATTACATTACGCACAATACTTAATGCAATTGTCTGTTGCTTAGCAACTTAATGCGAATGGGGTTCGGATGATAACCTGAAGGTGGACTTTTTAGGCATAGATGCAGTTGGATGGCGGTCTATGTACTTTGTCGTAATGCCCAATTAAATCTCACTATATTTATCATATCATGTATATGCATTGTTATGCCTTTCTCTATTTGTTAATTGCCCGATTGTAATTTGTTCACCCAACACGCTTTTATCTTATGGGAGAGACACCTCTAGTGAACTGTGGACCCGGTCCTATTCTTTACATAGCATACAATCTACTGCAATTGTGTTTTACCGTTTTCTTTGCAAACATCTTCCACTCGATACGTTTAATCCTTTGTTACAGCAAGCCGGTGAGATTGACAACCTCACTGCTTCGTTGGGGCAAAGTACTTTGGTTTTGTTGTGCAGATTCCACGTTGGCGCCGGAATCTGTTGTTGCGTCGCATCACATTTCGCCACCATCAACCTTCAACGTGCTTCTTGGCTCCTCCTGGTTCGATCAACCTTGGTTTCTTTCTGAGGGAAAACTTGCCACTGTGCGCATCATACCTTCCTCTTGGGGTTCCCAACGGACGTGTACATTTACGCGCATCAACGTGGACATGACTCTAACGCTCCTTTCATATTGATAACCAATGGAAGAACCTAGAAGTATGTAATGGCTCCCACATATACACGAATAACTTTGAGCGAGCCCAGTGTTAATACATATGTTATTCCTTATTGCCTCATGACACATAATTACAACCCAAGCTGAGATTTAGGTATCCTGGTGAATCAACTCTTCACTATACCATTATCCACAGAACAATTTCATTCTCTTTTCTCGTTCACGTATTATGATGTTCGCATGATCAACATCGCGATATGTCTACGCATACGATAACTCGACATCACAATACCACGAGGTCCCAGAGTGTATCTCTCCTTGGTCAGGAGGAGCAATATTCCAGTCTTGAACTACCTCAGTCCCTAACATATTATGCGGTATACTCGAAGAGAACCTTTATAATTACTCAATTTATGGTGTAACGTTTGATGAACTCAAATATACTTTCTAGTATGAGGTAACAAGATAAATTAATGGTCTAAGGACATATAAATATGATGAAAACTTTATGATAATACTAATAATCCGTGACAAAATATGTCATAGTGTATCATATAATTGGATCTATTCAGTACTCTTGTTCTTCTAAAAATATACTTCCATTGTTGTTAGCATGCTCGTAGGTTGAAAAAATGCTAGGCGTAAGCGAGGCGGTTCGCATTCGCCTAGTGCCTAGGTGATGCTTAAGCGTTCTAGGCGCAGCCTAGGCGGGCACAGTTTATACCATCAAGTGTGTATATGGGTTATTATACGTGAATAAACATTAATTTAGAGCATGTAAATGTGTAAACTACCTTTAGAGAAAGATAATTTCTTGGTTGCACTGGCTAGACTTCCGCGTATGCCCTAGACGAGTCGTTTGTCCGTCGCCTCGTGCCTAAGCGTGATTAAGTGTTGCCTAGGCGTCACCTTGTCCAATAGTGTGCTCGTTACATTAACTATTCTTATGATCAGAAAAAACATGATCATCAAGTCAAGCCATTTTTATGGTCTTTTCTTCGAATCTCATATTCAAGAACCATAGCAGTTACAACATACATGGATAAAACATTAACAACGAACATGTAGTTATTAATAAATAATTATATTATATTATATTATATTATATTATTGCCTCTAGGGCATAACTTCTCCGGTCTCCCACTTGCACAAGAGTTAATATTCTAGTTAGCATGATTAAAGAACCTATGGAAAACCCGACCAGTTCAAACCCCTTGTGAACTTTGTAAAACTTTGCATGTCCAAGCTTATGGGAAACTTGGAGCAATTAAAAATAATGTTTTAAATACTTTCGGATTCTAGACCCACTATTATATTGGGAGCAAAATATTCCCAAAGATCCCCGGCATTATGACAATAATAATTTCTTGGTCACACAAACAATTATCCAAAACTTTCATCTTTGTTCGACAAAAAGAAAATAAATTATGCTCCTATGTTGTGCTTGATGTCGATCCTCATTGATCTAGTCAGCGCCGAGTTCTGGAAGGCTTCATTGGCGATCTCCTTACGCGCATGATGCCTATAGATTGCTGGATCGGATGGCATTCATTCATGGACACCCATATTTCTAGCCGTGTGGCTTCAAGAGGGAGTGATGTGAAGCTTCGCTATCTGTTATCATCATGGGGCATGTCGGTTTTCTATTTCCATGGAGAAGATAGTGGCAGAGAATGTTATGGCGGTTGAGGTCTGAGGTCTAGTAATAACGAATTGAGTCTTCGTAGCGAAGAGGACTTTGCTTGGTGTTCTTTGACTTGCAGCAGCGACATCGGCAAGCGGGGGGTGCAAACATAAGAGGAGTACATAGTCTTATCTTTCAAGGTGAAAATCTAAGATATGATCTTTATTGGTTATATCGGGCAATGACCTTGTTGAAGGCATTGTTTTGGAGCAAGGGATTCAAGAAATTTGGTAGAGAGAGGTTTTTGCCCGTTGCCCGTTGGCGTGTAGAAGTAGTAGCATGCAAGATGCAACGGGCACAACAACCCTGTGGTCCCAGCCACCCCCCAACGGCTACGTCCAACAGCTCCCTCCACCCCAGGCCAGGCGGGCTTCAGTTCAGTGTGCCCTCTCTTCCGCCTAATTATATCTGCCTCCCCGCTGTCTATCCACCCCCACACAACCCTCCCTCCCCCTCTGTCGCCCAACGCAGAATTGACCTGCATCCCACGCCGCAGTCATGAGCTACTACGGCCAGCAGCAGCCACCCGTCGGCGCGCCTCCGCCGCAAGGTCCGTTCCGGTCGCCACAAGATCCATCTCTTCGATTCCCTCTTCTTCCCACATCTCGTCTACGATCTGGCCGCTGCTTTTGTGATCGATCTTGTCTTTTTTGACTAACTAACTAATAATCCGACTTTGTCAATTTGTTGCTGCTCAGGGTATCCAGGGAAAGACTCGTACCCGCCGCAGCAAGGCTACCCTCCGGCCGGCTACCCGCCGCCGGCGCAAGCTTATCCTGCCCAGGGCTACCCGCCGCAGCAGGGGTATCCGCCGCAGCAGGGGTACCCGCCGCAGCAAGGCTACCCGCAGCAGGGATACCCTCCTCCCTACGCCCAGCAGCCGCCCCGGCAGCAGGGGAGCAGCGGGCCCTCCTTCATGGAGGGATGGTACGTCTCCTCCCTCCTTCCCCAATCATCCTTCTTCTTGGTTCTACTCTACCACGTTAGATCTATGAAGGCTCGCTGAGTCGCCGGTGGTGCCTCACGGTCGTCGGCGTCGTTGGGGGGTCATTGTTTTTTGTGGCCACTGGCCAAGCGGGAGAGGGAGTGGGCTGCTGAGTTATTAGTTGGTGATTGCTCGTGAGCTGACCATGACCTGGTCTCGGAAAAGCCCAGCGCGTCGGCCCCACGTCGCTCAACTTCCAGACTTGTTCCTGCCGTCCATGATCTGTCAGCGTGGTTGGCTCAACTGATCTCCTAGCTGTCACCCCCTCCTCTAGCACTGGGTGCCAACTGCCAAAAGATACAAATTATGAAATAACACCAGCTGACGGTCAAAATAGATTTTATTTTCTTAACTTCAGAGTAGTTGTCTATGATTTTTTTTCCAAAGTAATAATTTATCTAAATTTAACCACCGCAGAATTCAAAGGTTCTTTTCATACATGCTGTATTCTTTATCTCATGTTCCAAGCTTCTTTTTTTTTTTGCGGGTATCTCATGTTCCAAGCTTGGCATATAGCATGCGTCCACTCATTTCAAAGCTATGGAACATGCGAAAAATAAGAATGTTATGTGTGCTGACCACGACTAACATACATTTTTATTTGCTCTGTGTTTTTGCAGCTTGGCTGCCCTTTGCTGCTGCTGCCTGTTGGACGCTTGCTTCTGAGCTCTAAGCAACAGAGAACTTGGTCTGTTGCAACTATGTGTTCCACATGGAAATCGGGATTGGCTTGTTGATTACTTATTATTGATGAAGATTACAAGAATTACTTCTGTTTTGTATGCTCGGATGATTGCTGTACCTACTAGTATACTCTATCCTAGTCTATGTTTCCAATGGAATCAAGGAAGATTTAATTGAACTAGCAGCATTGTACATACCCGATGTACTATTTTATTTTCCTTTCTCTTCGGTGTTGTCGATGGGGTGTAAAGTGCATCAATAATCTTTGTTCTGCTCGTTTTATTATTGTCTCACTATCATTGCATCATCACATAGTGAGATATGGCATCATCCAAGAAAAGATTAGTTAGATACCATGCCAAAAATAATTTTCGAGATGACGTTTAATTGACCAAATAAATGTGGATTACATTCACTTAAAATTATAAAATTTGTATTCAAATAAAGTTTCCAATGGTATAATTTTAATGACACGTGTACTATTGGTTAAACTAGTGGTGAAAGTTGAATCACAAAAACTAGAAAGGCATGTAAATATGGACATAGCATTGTTGATGTGTTGTGGCGAGCTTGGTTAAGTAGTAGTACTATTAATGGGGTACTTCCTCCGTCTACCAAATAAGTGTATCTGTAGCTTTTATCTTATGTGAAATTCTTCAAATTTGGCTAACTTTATTGAAATGAGTACGAACATGTATGATGTTAAATTGGTAGATTATGAATCTATATACCAAGTCAATCTATATGTCAAGTCCAATCTAGTGATACTAGCTTAGTGTCATAAATGTTTTTGCATATGTACAGGTCAAATTTGAAAAAGTATTTGAATAAGTTTGACTTAGTATTCTTAAGATGGCATGTTACCTCCGTTTCCTCGAAAAGTTCTATGTACAAAAGCCACCTATTGATTTGTTCAAGAAAGAGAAGAAGTCCAAGAACATTGCAATCTTCTTTAATGTTTTCTAGATAAAACCTAGAAATACACTTGTTTGCGGATGGAGGGAGTAAGTTAAGGGTGCTACTTTTAATGGTCGTGCTAGTTAATGTACTATGACACAAGAGCTTAAGTTGCTTCGTGGTTATAGCATGGTATGGTGTGTTGTGAAGCCACTTATGGTTACACTTGAAATTCTGTGGAGTGCCGAGAGGAGAATATTACATCAAGATCTCTTCAGGAAACCAAACACTACTAAGCATGCCTCAAGCTAGTCCAAAACTACTCTTGTAGCAACCAAACACCACATCAATATCACTTCAGACAATTGCAATTGTGTGGAGTGTCCGGTAATCTCGCCACTCTAATGGGAGAGTTCTATATCAAGATCCTTCAAGGCAACCAAACACTACCAAGCATGTGTCAACCAAGTCCAAAACTGCTCTTGCAGGCAACCAAACACCACAACCTTCTAATGCTCGTGTGATACATGCAACCAAGTGTGAGAGTGATGCATTGTCCTGGATGGAGATTCCTTGCATGCAACCAATTACGTTCTAGAAGGAGTACCAACCTCCTTGTCCAACAACAAACTGGTATTCAAGACAACATAGAAAATGACGGTAAAAGATATGATGAGGCAGATTAGCGGCCTATAGAGGATTGCCATACGAGAGAAATGCAGCGTGAGGGTGGCAAGACTACATGGCGGGGATGCCAAAATGGTACTACACAAAAGGCCATAGCAGTTGGTTGCTAAAAGCAATCTTGGTCGATTTTACGAGGCACATGGTTTTGGAGTCAATAGGCACCGCCTCATGACATCATTTTTGTGTCGCTAACCACTCTTGAGGACTTCATCTTTGAAGTTGTGCTTCAGCCGGAGATACTAATAGCATCTCCAGTCGCATCCCTCACAGTGTCCCTCAAAGGGATTTGGGGCGCATTGAACATTTGACCGCCTCAGCCGCACATTCCAAAGGCAACTTCGGTCTAGCGCGGCCTAATAGAGTGTTTGGCACCCCCTTCCCATCCCCGCTACACAGGGGTTTGTTGCGGGGGCGACAAATGTAATTAAAAGCGACGCGGGTACCCACCTTCCATCGACCAAAGCTAACGTTGTTGCCTCCCGCCTTTCTTTTGCGATACGACTTCCCTCCCGTCCCTCCCACCGCCGATCAAATCGTCGGCCATTCCAACGGAATATTTTGCATGCGCCAGAATCCAGAGGAATGCCTCACTGTCTAGCCATCCATTGGCTTGGCTGGTTGTTTACCGACTCGTCCCTGAACATGATGGCTTCCCCGTGCGTTCACCACGCACTTAAATTATTCGGTTGTTAATGATTTTTTTTGCTCGTACACATGGATAGCAATGGCGAGATGATCCAACAAATCATGGAGGAGGAGCAAAACTTTGACATCAATGTTCGGGAGCACCTTTCAATCATTAGTTGCCTTCCAAAAATGCTTGATGACGCTAAGAAGAGGAAGAAGGGTTGTGCCGTGAAAGTTCAAAGCCTTGAAGAAAGAAGTCCAAGCCGCAACAAAGGTTGGAGGGACATACCATGCTCTATAACAATTACTTTGCCGAAGAGGCAACACAAGCCGATAATTTTCGTTGACGCTATCGGATGAGAAAAAGGACATGTTCATGGAAATTCTTCATGGCGTGAGAGAGTACGACGACTACTTCAAGTTGAAGCACGATGCCGTGGGCACAACTGGGTTCTTGTCGATCTAGAAGTGCACCGCTTCCATGAGGATGCTTGCATATGGAGCCACTACCGACACACATGACGACTACCTTCACATGTGTGAGTCCACTACCATTGAATGCATGTATAAATTCTATAGAGCCATGGTGGGAAAGTTTGGCGAAGACTATTTGAGAGGGCAAAATGAAGCATAGACTGCTAAGATCATAGCACAAAATGCAGCGAGAGAATTTTCTGAGATGCTTGGAAGAATCGATTTCATGCACTAGTCATTTAAGAATTATATGTTTGCTTAACAAGGTTTGTACAAAGGGCATCACTCTGCAGTGTGGTACTAGAAGCTGTGAAGATCATGACATGTGGATTTGGCATTCTTTCTTTCGCATGGCTAGAACGCACAATGACATTAACATACTGCAGCCCTCTTTAGTGTTCGCGAAACTTGTGGAAGACCATGCTCTACCATACAACTATGAGATCAATGGAAACTCAAATACCAAGGGATATTATCTAGCTGATGGCATCTATCCCAAATCGGCAACATTTGTCAAAACAATCCCGACGCCTCTAGGTCAGAAGAGTTGCCACTTTGTTGAGCGCCAAGAGAATTTGCTATTGTTCGGTACCCTGCTCTTACCTGGTCTCAAGACTAAATGTGAGAGGTGATGCAGTGCTTGTGTGATCATGCATAGCATGATCATCGAGGGTGACCAGAAAACTCGAGCCAAGCATGTTGGTCCCTATGAGTGTGAGGGCCCTCTTGCGGTCGTTGATCACCATGTGACTGCAACTTTTGTTATTTCATCGATATGCATGTAGAAATCCGTGACTCAAGCACTCATGAGCAACTTCAAGATGATCTCGGAGAGCATTCACGGAGGCTCAAAAGAGAGTCATCAATTGTGTCGGCGCCTTGATCTAGTTGAACTTCTTTTTGTTTAGTTTATTGTTTGTTCTATTTTCATTCGAAACAAATGTTCGTGTTTCGTGTGTTTAAATTGGTTGTGTGTTCAAATAATAGAATTTGCAAAAGAAAAGTTCGGGGAACGCCTTTGGGGCTGAGAAAAGATGCACTCCAGGCGTGGCAACATGGGCGTGACTAAAGATGCTCTGAGGGCATGTACAACGGAGCCGATGGATTAGAATCCTAGTCATTTTCGCATGGGTACGCTACAAATTCTGGTGTCCGGGCTAGCATAGATGCTCAAAGACTCAAAGTTGAGCCGACGACGCTTGATCGATATTCCCTCTACCTAGATAAACGTGGAGAGAGCGGGTGGCCGGCAGTTTGGCGCTCAAAATTAGCGCCTAGCCTTGCAAGGTAGGACACTTTGTGGTTGTTTGGATGGCGAGGATTAGCACTACGTTTAAGCCATTTGGGCAGGGTGTCAGGTTTGGTGTGGGCTTCCCATTTCCTGTTAGTCTGGGTTTTCCTATGTTTGGCACCCGTGCTCTCAAAATAAATTAAGCGAGCATCTCAAACATGTATCAAGGTTTTGATGATTAATGGCAAGCCAATTACATAAGTAAATCAAGGGAGTGCTAAAAGCAAGGCTAAAAGTGTGTTAGTACTGAATGCTATTTGGATTTGGCAAAGTTTGCCCACCGTTTGTTGCTGCTCTTAAATCCAGAACACTACAACGGGTGTTCGGTGCTTTTTTTTTTTCTTTTGCGGGGAGGATGTTTAGTGCATCCACAGTTCCACACGACCAAAAAAGAACTCACTGACACGCAGCATCCAAATAAGATTTGGACACCAGGCAGTTCCATTTCTCATGGTAACGACCAAAGGAGGCTGATCTTTGTACTGTCTCCTAGTACGGCACCACAAGACACCAGACGCCTCAAAGCTATGAACCAGAAAAATATTACTCCTACGGTACCAACGCTGAGGTGGCCTGCTACTCTATAAACATCATGGCTATCAACTATTCACTTGACTTTATACCATACACGATTCTACGATGTACAACTGCTGCAGAAGCTATGATATTAAACCTCATATGCAGCAACTAGATTGCTATACTATTTGCCTTCAGAAATCATTTCATGGCAAAGTTATTAGCAGCCATATGTCCAATCTCTGCTGGCTGGAGCCGCTTCATGTAATATTTTGATCCCCGCGAGAGATTAATCCGTTTTCTCCTCTCCGCTGGGAGGGATTCCATTGAGCATTCCTTGAAGCCACGCCGAACAAACCTGTGGAAATTTAAATGTAAACATGAGAAACAACGGGTATTAATTTCAACTAGATGGAGGTCTAGTATCGTCTTTATGACATGAATATTTTCACCACAAGAAAAAGAATGCGCTCTAAAGCCATGAGCAGATATATCATGTTTTAGTGATGAATCAAGAAAGATAGTGAGGCTGACACTTAATTCATATCGAAACTATACTGAAACTCTCAAAGGAGACGTACAGTATTCCATGATTGACCACCTTCTACTAACAATGATAATTATTCAGTACCATGTTATAGATCATTAAAATGTCTAGACAGAAATAGCACTTTGACCAAAAGTAGAACACAAGTACATACCAATCTGCTGTCCGCGTGGTAAGCAAGAATATTTTCTCGAGACCAAGGTATAATGCCTTCTTCTCAACATAATCTGCAGGACCAAAAACACCATGATAAGTATTTGATGAGCAGCAGTTCACTGCAGCGCGTGTGCTACAGAAAGATGAACTTGAAGGTGACAACATAGAAGTGAAAACTCAATTGTGGTTAATTTTTTAGGTTTAAACACAAAATCGGGAAACATTTTCCTGGAAAAACTGAGGTAGCTCTCAGTTGAGCAAAATCCCTTCCAAACATCAAATTATTGATTCATTTTTTGTTGGTAGACTTGATTCCAAAAGTATACATCAAAATGGCAATAAGACAAAGCTCAATAAACAGTGTGTCAATGCTCTGGAGGTAGCATACAAAACAGGCTTCAAGTATTTTACTAATGCAATTTCATAGAACTTCGTGTTTTATTGGGGGCAAGTCCTGAAACCTGGTTGATACCAGGAAACTAAAATGTTTTACATTCCCCAGCTGGCATTTTTTTTCAGCTGTCCTTGTTTATTCAAGATTAAGTGTTTGCAGCATATAAAACAAACATTCACATAGAGGTTTGTTTAGCCTTTACTAGCTAAACTCATTGGGGAATGATCTCGGTAAACAAGGTGGGAATTACCAGGTTAACAATATTTTCCAAACCCTAGTTGTATGGTTGTATCAACGTTATCTGTATTAAGCTGATGGAGGAACTGATGTGAATTTTAAAACCTATGGAAAAATGCTAATTTGCAATAATCTTACCAAGTAACTTGTCTCCTTGACCCTGTCCTCGACATTCTTCAGATACAGCTATAGCAGCAACTTCCCCAGATTTATCCTCAAAAAAGGGGAAGAGAGCAGCACATGCAATGATTGAACAATCTCTTTCCACAACAATAAAAGACTTCAATGCTTCCAAAAGCTGTTGAAAGAAAAAGAAAAATGCTTTGTTCAGTTGACTTAAGGGAACTGTAAACTGAGGCTAATGGCTTAGTATCCCCACTGCTCGAAGTTCATAAGATAATAAATGACCTCTTTATCTGTTCGCCGCACTAGGACACCAGATTCTTCTAGGGGGTGAATGATTTTTCTAATGCCAGAAAAATCTTCCTCTCTAGCAGTTCTTGTTCCTTCATACATATCTCTGTGGAATGAGTGGAAACATATTATTTCCCTGCACTTTTCTCCTATAAGATATATGCATTATATATGTCCTAATCCAGATCATATGCACACAACACCAACCGCACAAACGCACAGATTTAGATTGTGCCGTACATTATCCGCAGTGGCATTGATGAAATGCATGCATTTTGAGCAATTACAGGAACAGCTTCTTATGAAGTGGCGAAAAATATATGAATCAATAGCTCAATAGGGATATAGGTGCAGAGTAAGTATGCAATTATGGGCTTAGATATCACGACTAGTGTTCTGTAGCAGGTAGAAATCGACAGAAGTTTCACTATACCTAGCTATCAACGTTCCTGCACCATCTCTTGTGAATAGTTCTAACAACAATGATCCTCCAACCGTGCCATCTATGATATGAACTCTCTGGACACCACCCTGTGAAGAAGAGGAAATACAACTCAGGAAAAATGAACATCACCAATGAATCAATGATACGAAACAAACATGTACTGATGCATGTCATCTACTATTGCATCATGGAAACAGAATATTCAATGAATCATAGTAGATATCATTCTCGAAGCGATATTACAGATACAAGTTTCACTCAGATCAATAAGCAGAATATATACAATCGAGAAAAAAAAAGTGTATTTCAGCAGGATACTTGTCTAACATTATAACATGTATATCAGTATATGACATAATGGTGGACATTGATGAATGTAGTGACAATGCATGTAGCAACATGTACTCATATACCATAATCAGTTCGAAAAATAAGAGCATCCCAAGACATGACTCGAGCAAGAAGTCCAAAACTTACATGGCATACATATGCTGCTGCAGCCAACTCTGAAAGGTAACCATTTGATCTGCTCAACCGCTCCTCCCCTCCAATAGCAAACCCTTGCTCACCAGACAGACCATTTCCATTGTTAAAACCAACACCATTGCGGAAGGATGCAGTGTAATCACCGATGAAGTCCCTCCCGTTCCATACTTGTTCTTTCTCCTCTTTGATAGGAAAGTTAATGGCATAACTTATATCCTCCTCGCCCACGACCTTGACATAATTTGCAGCAGTCTCACTCTGCTTAGCACGTGTTCTGATGAGCATATCTGCTTCCTCGATAGACATGAAACGATTGACTCGGCCATGCTCATCATATATTTGGCCATCGACAACGCAGATAAGCTTGTCTGCCTCAATAGCTAGAGCACATGCCGTTGCAACTTCATAAGTGCTGAAAGTTAGCAAAAGTAATCGCAATATTAGCACGTATTAAAGATAAGAATGATGTATCTGTCATCCTCAAAAATTCTTAGATGAATTATATGAACTATTTGACAGTGAATTTTAGAAGTTTAACCATGAATCAGATGAAAAGAACTACAAAGTGGATGGATTAGAAATCGTACTTGCAATTTAACACCTCTCCTGCACTGGAGTATCCCATATTGCTCACAACAACTATGCTATCTCTATCAAGTCTTTCTTTTATCCGTGAAACGTCGATTTTCTTAACTTCACCAGTGAATCCATAGTCAATGCCACCAACAACTCCTCTTCTCTGCCACAAGAAGAGAGGCATTTGAATTCACCATTTCAGAACTAATATACAACCAATATAAATTCAAACATGATTATCTTAAGAAAAGTGAAAGAAAAAAAGATGACAGGTAGAGGTTCCAAATTGTTAATTTAAGTACAGCTAAGTAGTTCAAAATTACAAATTTGGAACTCATATAAGCACATAATATTAATACCTCCCAAAGGATTCAATTGGTTATTTAATTATGTTAGATCTCCCTAATGTATTATTTATGTGTGCATTGGCATATTAACCCCTTTCAACTGCATCTATAATCGGAGAGTCGTACTTATTTGGCTTTTGTTTGGGAAAATCAGTTAACCTTTGATACTTTACAGTCCTAGTACCTATGGATATGGTGCCCTAGGCCAAAGACAAGTTAAGAGTATGCCCATACTGTTATAGAAAAGTTTATACAGTTCTAGCTTCCGATGTTGATCTTCCAAATAACTACAGATGGCTCCACTCTTCAACATGTTTTCCCATATCTCTGCTCTCACTACTCTTAGTGATGTAATTTGCATCTAGTAATGAGACGAAAATGTGATATGCTGCAATAAAACCAATACAGTTAAGTACACGATATTCACCTTAGCACCAAGGAAGTTTCCACTTGCAACATTGTCCGAGATTTCGTGCCAACGACCATTAACACCATGTCGACGAAGATCTAACATTGGGGGACCAGGAGACAGTTTTGCTTCTATAGTAAGACGTATTCTGCCAGCTGCCTCCATTGCAGCATCTAATGAATCAGAATCTGTAATACGGTAACGACCACCATAATTGGGCTTCTTTCCTGAGAGAAAATCATAAAATGAGCTCCTTCACCACCATGCACACATGTAGTACAATCACCAATACTCACGGTGAACAAATACTAAGGAAAGTCATCAAAGCATCAACCACAGCATCAGTACGAAGTGCAGAACTGATTATGTCACAGTTTTCACTTACAGTGCTTCACTAGTTACCATGTTATGGTGCTGCTAGAGGGATGGCGCGAGAGGGCCGGCCGGGGGCCTTGCCCACGGCCGGTGGCAAGAGGGAAGGGATTTCCTTCTTAATTCTTGCTTGATTAGATTGATACATCTCCTCTCCTTATATAGAGAGGTTTACTTGACTCCCAAGCAAGGCTTACTTGACCCCTAAGCAAACCATAAGACTAACGGGCCCTGGCCCATGACGCACTCTAACACTACACCCCACCTGGACACGCAGCTCGTCCTCGAGCTGCAACCTAAACAAACCATGACTCGACGCAACACAAACCTAACACCTAAAAACGAGCCTTTTACATCTCGGCTTGTTTTATTACTCTCAACCTGAAATGGACTGGGACGCTTTATTGTTGACCCCTGAACATAAAGTGGTGGACACCGTCCGCTCGTCGGATGTGCACCTGTACAGCCACCTGGATCCCATGGAAACCAGCGGGACAAAAGGAGCCCGCGCGGCCGGCGGCGGAATGCAGTGGTGCTACGCGGTGCGCTCCTGTCGGTGACACCATGCCTTCTCCCCGCCGAATGACTGTCAATGGCGCAGACTTTGAGGTCGCTGCCGCGGAAAAACAGCATGTCCGCCGCCCGTGGGGAAACCGCACGCCCAAGATCCCCGACGCAGCGGACGAGATCGAGGCCTGTTGCGCAATGAAGCGCAACTTGAAGGAGCTGCAGCTGCAGATCACGCATCTTCCGCACACGCCGACGCACAAGGAGGCCGCGCGCAGCAGCCTGCAGCCTCACCGCCGCCGACACGTGGCGGATAGCGATCCAAGCCGGAAGCGGTGACGGCGACGGAGGGAAACAGACCTGGTGGAAGGGCATCCCGGGCGGTGTCGATGTAGAGCCCGGGGCCAAGGTCGCTCCCACACCGCCGAAAGGCAGGGACGGCGTCGGTGGTGGCAGCAGCCGCTGCTGCGGTGTTGGTGGCGACGGCAGCAGCTGCTGCTGTTGCAGCTGCCCACCGAACGAGAGACAGCGTCGGTGAGGACAGCAGCTGGAGCGGTGGCGTTGGAGGCGGGCGGCGCTGCTGCGAAGTAGCCGGGGGGGCGGAGAAGAGGGACCCGAGGGAGGAGGCCGGACCCGAGGATGGGGGCAGTGGGACTGCAGCAGCCCGACGCTGGGGGCCGGCTGCCACGACGACCACGGCGGTGGGGCGGCGAGGCCGGGGGCGGGCGGAAACCAGCGGCGGCAAGTAGGCGTTGAGGGCCGGCAGCGGCGTGGTCATCCCCTGAGTGCCGATCGTGCAGGCGGATGCCTTGGACCGCGATGGCGAGATCGCGGATGGCCGTCGAGACCTCCTGCGCGAGAGAAGTGGAGCGACGTCGGAGGCCTCCGCCATGGATGCCGCTCCTATGGAGGGCGGCGGCTGCGAGAGCGGCGGTGCGGGAGGCGGCGGGTTGGGCGGCGCGGAGGTGGTGGTGGTGGCCGGCGAAGACGACATGACCGAACGAGGACAATCTGATACCAAATGTTATGGTGCTGCTAGAGGGATGGCGCGAGAGGGCCGGCCGGGGGCCTTGCCCACGGCCGGTGGCAAGAGGGAAGGGATTTCCTTCTTAATTCTTGCTTGATTAGATTGATACATCTCCTCTCCTTATATAGAGAGGTTTACTTGACTCCCAAGCAAGGCTTACTTGACCCCTAAGCAAACCATAAGACTAACGGGCCCTGGCCCATGACGCACTCTAACATACCAACACTACAAGAAGCAAGAAATGGTTAACTTTAATATTAATCTCCATTTCCAAAAGTGTGAGCTTGACAAATTATGACTAGAATGCACCATGGATACTTGTGCCAGTGAAAATGAATGCATCCAGCTCTCCAGCCATGCTATGTATATACAAAACCAAAATTAAGAATCTTGTTTTAGGTAATCTTTATCCAGAGCTCAGCATATCCCAATAACACTCCTCTACTTTCATTACATGCTACTGTACCAAATATCGAATATGGCGTATGTGAAGCAAAATAATAAGAAAAGATTAGGTAAAATACGATGATCTTGCGAGTTTTCTAGGATGGGGAGAAATTTATTTCTGACTGATGCGCTTTGTTATGTTAGCGGTAAGCAAACACAGATAGCTCTAATAGAGTGGACGCTAAAAATACAAAAAAAAAAAAACATAGCTGTTCAAAGCATATAAAAAAGTTAAAACGCAAAATCTTCAGCTAACCTCTCTCAGCCAAGAGCTTATCAATCTGAACATGTGTTCCAGGAACAAGCACAAATTTGATCCCAAGACCATGTAGAAGCGATATATCCTGCATGTTTAAGTAGACTGTGAATTCATGGAACTACAAAAAGTATAAAACTAATTACATTTACAAAAAAACAAAAAAAAAACTACTCCCATTAAATTACCGCGGAACTACACCTTCAGTGACCTGCTGTTCCACTCAACGGACACTGACCCAAGCCCATCTAAAAGGAACTAACGGTACACTTTCCATTATGGGAAGTTGCAAGCTGTCACACGGGCCATGTAATACCTCATTACCCTACTAGTGTGGCTCTGAGGGGGCTCAACACCGTATTCTACTGCACCCTGCCTTCACCAAGTCAGCCAGCAGGTCATCTGTGGCGAATAAATTTCCACGTGCCACATACAGGTGAACTTGTTCGGTAAGTGTCAAACAAGAATTTGTTAGAATTTCACTTTTCTGATAGGAATGTCAAATTAAGTAGTTCTGTACAATATTTTCTTCAAACTGTAGTTTGGTTGAAATATGTAGCAGACTTGCATGAAGACATGACAACTGAAGTGATATCGTACAAAATACAGAGTAAAAAAACACCATTACACAACTTTAGCAACTTGATTGTTTATATGGCAAGCCTAAATAAGATAGCCGGTTGAAATTAAGGAAGAATATGAGTATGGGGCATTGCGAAGCATCAGAGAACAGACTGGATTAGAAACGAAATTGAGGGAAAGAAAGAAATCAAAGATCATAGAAGACACGTGAAGCCAGACTGTATACTGCATGCAAGGGAAGTGCCAGAGTTGTTAGCACATCCGTTGTCTCTGTACCGGCCGCCCAATGGTCATTTAACAATTACAGAATAAATTAGTCGTGAAAAGTTTAACCTTTAACAATTGGTAGCCATCAGCCTGGAGAATATACAAGACTCAGCCAACCCAACTTCATAAACACTTGCAAAAAACAAGTCTAAACGAATACAACCCAGTGGATGAAGAAAAATATGACTCAGTGGGTGAACAAAATATGACTTAGTGATGTTGCGCGTTCAGTTAACTAGACTAAACAACTTTTTCCAAACAGACACCCACAAACTGGACGAAAACAACTCAAGTACGTAAAGTGTCCTCATAAGAAGGAAAAACTCCTCCACGAAAGATAAAAAATGGTAATCTTTTAGAAAACACGCAAACAAACATTTGCATCTCATCTCATTAGGGCGGAGTAGCAAACTGGAAGTGCAAGAGTTTGGGCAACATTGTATCCTACCACACACCCAGCAAGAGCACGACACTCAGTGAGAGTATAATCCCCAAAAACGAAAAATGATGATGGCAACAAGAAGAATTGTAATATTTCTTTTGTCAACAACACCTCGGGAAAATCTTAACTATTTCTAAGATCTTATTTCAGCAAGAAGAGCAGGTCAAGCTATCGAAGATTTTGTTAACAACAATATTCTACAAAAGTGTTTGGGTGACAAAGGACTGGTAGCCGATAGGAGCAACGAAAAGAAACATGGAGCACACGTGCGGCTGCTAATTTATTCATCTTCTCCAAGAAATCACTGAGCGAGTCAGCGCTGGTTTGAATTTTGCTCGGACAAGCCTAACCTCTACAATAGCAACCAGCAGTTGGTAGCTTGTTTCTCTGTCGGTGCTGCTCTCATCTTGGTAGCACCACTATAACAAGTGTCGTATCCAACTCGAACAATACCATAACAAAGTGAAGGCCATCAAAATGATCTCAGATTCAGTCACTTTTTAGCAAATGGTCTCAAATTAAATGTATTTATAGATATCCGGCAAATCATCCATGGTCAACATTTTAAGATTAGGTTGATCTCCACTTCCTTGTAATTCCACATTTTCCTCTTCTGGACATTGGACATGCCAAATGACTGCTACCCTTTTATTTATAAAAATTACTCTGCAGGTTTAGGGGCTGCCCCAGTCGTATTTCTGTCAAGTAAAATGACTCGATCCAGCTTATGGAGTGGATACATCCAGTAAAATCGCAGGGCAATGGAGAAAGCAAACTTGATGATAGGCTCATAATTGACACTTCAAAAAAGAATTCTAAGCGACAAACAAAAACTGATCCATCTCATAAACTTTTGCTGTTTTGGCCATTGGACATGCCAAATGACTGCTATTTGTAAGAATTACTCTCTAGGTTTAGGGGCTGGCCCTATCGTATTTCTGTCAAGTAAAATCACATGATCTAGCTAATGAAGTGGGTAAATCCACTAAAATCGAAGGGCAATGGAGAAAGTATATACTTTGACAGGCAAAGAAGAACTGATCCATCTCATAAACTGGCTCTTGTCCCAACTCCCAGGTTGAAATGGGGAACAAATCAGCGAACTGCGCTCTCTTCTTTAACAGAAGAATCAAAATAGCGAAAAAGACAAGAGCAGAATCGCTGTAAACACACACCACCTGAATGCGAATCGTCCATTTCCCTTTCAATCCCGAAAAAAGCAAACTGGGGACCATTGGTGGGAGAGAGAGGGAGAGAGCGATGGATGGATACCTGCAGAATGCCGTCGAGATGGGACCCGGCGACGACCTCCCCGGAGATGACGACGACGAAGGTGCTGCCCCGGTGGCCCCGGATGTAAGGCCAGGCCTCCCGGAACCAGCCGACGAACCTCCCCCCTTCCTCCGCCTCCCCGCCCTCCGAACCCCCATCGCCGACCAGCCTCGCCCCTCCGCTGCAGCGCACGGCGACGGAGCAGCGGCCCCGCAGCTCAGGAGCGCGCATCGCGAGCCTCCCGGGCCGCGGCCGCGCCGATCCGGCCGCAGCAGCCGGCGCCTTGGAGGGCTCGCCGGCGAAGCGCGCGGCGGCGAGGGACGCCGCCGCCATGGGGCCGGACGGAAGAGAGATTCAGGATCCCTAGGCCGGCCGGTAGCTGACGGCGGTGGCTTTAGCTTGGCGTGGCGTTCTGGTCGTACGCGGCGAGAAGAGAAAGGTAGTAGGAGGGAAGCGTAGAAGCGGCGAGCGATTTGGCGCGCAGCGACGGGGGGTTTGGGTTTGGGCTTGGCTGGCTGACTGGGGGAGGAGCCGGGATATATACGTGAGGTGGTGCGGCGTAAAAATTGAAACTTTTTTCTGGCGTTGATTCTGGGTTCCTTTTCTCTTGGGTGAACGCCTTTGTTCCGATGGTCCGTGCAGGCGGCGGGCGGCGGCGTCTGGTGGGTCGGGGCCGGGGGCGGCGACGGCCATCCGCGCGCGGTAGGTGAAAGCCGAGTGGACGGCCTCTCCGCACGTGCAAGGGCTACCCACTATTCTATATTCTTCGGCGACAAAGTTCAGTGACTCGCGCTGCGACCTTCGTTTCGGTTTCGGATGTGGATTGTGGACGGACAAGGTATGATCATTCGCTGGTGGTTGATGTATGGATGGTGGATGCCAAGTGATATGCAGTGTTGACCACGAAACTCGGTCCATATGACATTTTTTTTTTGACAATCGGTCCATATGACATTGATATTGAGCAGTCAATATATCTTTCCCAAAAGTCGGGCCGACCCGGGCCGGGCATCAGACCAGGCCAAAAAAAGCATGAAGCTGAAAACGTAGGCTTGGCCCGACCTGGCCCAACCAACCGTCAAGCCGAGAAATTGGGTATATTGTAGGGCTCTTAGCCCGGCACGACTATCTTTGGGAATCTAATCATCCCGTGTCGCCTCTCTTGCGGCACGGGGAGCCTAAATCCAACACCACCATGACCCCATTTCGGTTTTCCCCCTCCACCACCACCATCGCCTGATGAGGACATGATTACTTTCGATTTGAAGGAATATTTTGGTGAAAAAGATGAGACTACGTCGAGGACGACTTCAATTCAAAAAGGGGAGGATGATGAGGACATCGCTATGATAGGTACAACCGATACTCCTACAGCCACATATCCTCTTGGACTTCAAATACAAGGACCTCTCGCAAGAGCTTGTGTGTTTCAACTAAATTATCAGATACCTCCGTTACTAAGAATCCTTCCTAATATATATGAGAATATGATGCTGCCTAAATCAAATGTATTTATATTATTTAGGAATCGATATAGTATGGACGTCAAATATTGGATTAGGATCGTGCATGGAGATGGCAGCAGACCTGCAAGGATTCAGGATGGCGTTGCAAGCGAGGATTTCAGAACATTGAAGCCACCATAGTGAAGCAACGATGCTTGGATAAATTATACAAGTTACCCCATCATAAAATTCGTCCAAAGATTATTTTTTGGTGCTGCGTCACCTTATTTAATGGGTCAGGCACATGTATTTTCGGATTAGGTATTCTATGGGATTTTAAGAGGCCATATAAGTGGAGGAAGGCCCATTTAGGGGTGTTTTTGGCCAACCCTAGATGGTTGGACGAAAATCCCTTCACTTCCCCATATATATCCCTCTGTAGCCGTCATTAGAATTTGGATTTTGATTAGATTAAAAGTTAGCCAATTGCTGCAACTTCGTGTACTTCTTTTGAGGCCAACGCCCAGAACAAGATCGACTATTCGGAATCCCACCATTATCAATCAAGCTTTCATCTCTATTCGCAATATTCTGATTGCATCTTTAGTTCTTACTTGTTCTCGATTTCAGGTAGGAATTAAGACTTTCTGGTCAGGCTGATCGTGCTCCCGCAAGATCAGTAAATCCCGGAGATTGTCCTAGCGATTGCATTGGCGCACGAGTTTTGCATGTGTAGTCGGATCGTCAAGCACGAACTCCACCAACAAATCGATCTATCTTCATCTCATCGAAAGATCGGACACCTTTGCCCTATCAAGTGGTATCAGAGCTCAGGTTGCTCGGTGAGAGTTTTCCTAGTGTAGATTGCATCGCCTTCATACCTAAAACCCACGAAAAGCCAAAAATATATTAGTTTACATCATCCGTCTCATAGCCCCTGCCAAGCCATTGCATGATCTTTTCAGTTTTTGCTTTTTGAGTCTTCGTCGGCAATCGTCGTGTCGCGTGCTGGTCTTAGCGTCTAGAGTCGTTAGAGTTTCGAGTTCTGGTCATAATAGTTACGTCGCCGCCGCACCATCTCCTTTTGCAGTCCTCACCATATCACCGCCACCATACACTTCCGCCACATCTGCCATCAACTCCGTGTTGTGCCCCTTTTCTTCCCATCATCGTAGGGTCTTTATTGATCTTCGTTTTAGAGTTTTTTCGGGTTTTAGATCCGTTTTCTTGGTCAATTTCGCATTTTCCGTCGGAATCCTGAAAGCAGTCTAGCTGCAAAAAAAAATTTCTGGGCGCCCAACCATAGAGATCTCTAGGGTCTAGCGCCAAGTAGATTCCAAAAAAAAAATCTGGGCGCCCAACTATAGAGACCTCTAGGGTCTAGCGCCAAGTAGATTTCAAAAAAAAATTACTGGGCGCCCGACCATAGAGACCTCTAGGGTCTAGCGCCAAGAAAATTCCAAAAAAAAAAAATCTGGTCGCCCGACCATAGAGACCTCTACTCTCTAGTGCCATGGTAGAGTAAAAAAAAACTGGGTGGCTTACCATAGGTTCCTCTGTCCTCCAGCGCCAGCTTCGCTGCCTCTTGCATTTTATGCCGCGTCGTGACCTCGTTGGTGATTTAGGCTCGCGTCTCTAATACGATCTAGCCTAGGACCAACACAGTATCTTCGTTGAGCGTTTACTCAATTTGCATCACTGATTTGATTATTGTGCCACCATATCACTATACTTTGCCTTCCCAGAGCTACACAGATTTCTCCACGTACTTTGCGTCGATACCTGGTAATCGCTTTGTGCAATTTCGGGGAGAAGCTGATCTATGTTGGTTGCCATATCGCCTTCCTCCTGTTTGGTAAGAACTTGTAAGAGCTTTGTATTTTGCTTGACAGATTACGCATGATATCACCATATTTGTGTAGCTTGTACGCATATACACTTGTGATTTTTTTTGGTACTAACCATGCCAGGAATTGAGGACCAATCCGTCGACCCGAAGACCATGACGAACATGGAGATACACGTGCGACCATTTATCGGAGATCATGATCAAGTTATTTCTTTACCAGTTTATGAGGGTAGATATAATACTGATGCTTATTTCGATTGGGAATTTGAAGTCGACCATATTTTTGGATGCCATGATTTTACTGAACATGAGAAAGTAAGAACTGCTGCTAGAGTTTTTACGGGTTTTACTTCCATTTGGTGGGATATGACTTATAAAGAACCTGTTGATAATAAACCTACTACTTGGGAGGATTTAAAATCTGCTTTGCGACATAGATTTGTGCCTCTTTCTCATCAACGTGAAATGATCCGCAAACTTAAACGGTTAGAACAAGGTAGTAACACCGTGCATGTTTACTATCAGGAATTTAAATTTTACATATACTGTTGTGCTATAAAAGAATTTGAGGAAAATACTAGAAACATGTTTTTCAACGGCTTGAACCCTGATATTAAGGTTATGTTTAAGTATATTCATTGTTCTACTATTGGTATATATGTTCGCGCTTGTGCATTTGAGAAACACATACATGAGAAAACTTTGGACGATTTCGACCCCTTCAATTCATGCACACTAGCACCGGTTGTTTCTTCCAACGTTCCACGCATGAATATTGTGGTGCGAGTTGCCCAGCCGCAAACTTGTGACACGTCGCTGCGAATATCTTCTAAGTCGGATTCACAAGGTAAAAATACAGGTACTGATTTTATCCCTCCACATGAGATTGGTGAAAATAATTTGGTCACACCACCTATATTAGAGGATCATACTACTGAGTTGCAAGTACCATGTGGTCATACCACTGAGATTGATGTTCTTGTGAGCGCACTTAGTCCTATTTTCAATTCTTCTTTGACTATGTGCGTGTCCACTGAAATTGTTAATGTTGAAATGGATTCTTCTAGTGATTTAAGTACACCCACTGAATTGCATGCTACAATACCAAATATTTGGATGCTTCTTTTGCGGACATTCATGCATCTATCAATTCGAGTGCCCCAAATGAGTTACATGCTAAGAGAGATTTTGGGTTTGGTGTATACCAATTGATCACTTTAATATGTCTTGGAATATGAGTGCACCCACTAAAATTATCATTGATATGACTAGCAATCTTTTGGTTGACTCTAGTTATGGCAAACCTACAGATTTTTGTGTACCATGTGCTGTTTTTCGTTCCTCTATTGATATGAGTGTACCAACGGAGACTTTTGTTTCCAAGGATGACCATGTGTTAGGAACTTGTGTAAATGATATACCAACTATGTTGAGTACACCTACTGTACAAGTTAATTCTTCCATATCTATGAGTGCACAAACTGAAATTCTTGCTCCTGATAATGCACCTTGTGACTTGAAAGTTGACTCTAGTATGGATCATATAAAACTGGTTATGAACAATGAAGTGTTGGCTAAGATTTCTCATGCTAATTCTTTATTTTCTGTTGTGATGGATTCACCTATATCCTTGTCACATGCTTGAAACAAGATTATTGAACTAAAATGTTTAAACAGTGTTTATGCCCCTGATTTTACTTTTAATTTGGTTGGGTGGTATGACATAGCGGATATTTTTATGGTGCATAGAATTTGCATCATGTGTGATGATTCTTCTAGTTTCAATAAAACTGAATTTGTGAATATGCTTTCTCATTTTGATATGACCTCCAATGTTGGTATTCATTCCATGCCAAATAACTTGCTACAAAATTGTTTAATTCAACATGGTGTGGCTAGTAAATTTGAGACCTTGCATTTTGGTTTACCAACTTTGGAATGGTTTAATGATGAGCATTATAATTTAAAAAGAGTTAATATGTGCTTCACTTATATCTGCAAACTGAGTTGTGATAAATGTTTAATGGGGACTAATGAGCTTCTATGCTACTACAATATTGGTATATCTACAAAATTAAATAGGAAACATGAGAGAGCTGTTAAAACGGATGACATATACATATACCATGCATATACCTTGTCTCTTTTGTTAGCATGTTTACAGAATAAACATCGCCGAGGATGGCTTTTCTTTCAAGAAAGGGAGGATGATGAGGACATGATTACCTCCGATTTGAAGGCATATTTTGGTGAAAAAGATGAGACTACGTCGAGGACGACTTCAATTCAAGAAGGGGAGGATGATGAGGACATTGCTATGATAGATACAACCAATACTCCTACAGCCACATATCCTCTTGGACTTCAAATACAAGGACCTCTCACAAGAGCTTGTGTGTTTCAACTAAATTATCAGGTACCTTCGTTACTAGGAATCCTTCCTAATATATATGAGAATATGATGTTGCCTAAATCAAATGTATTTATATTATTTAGGAATGGATCTAGCATGGACGTCAAGCATTGGATTAGAACGTGCATGGAGATGGCAGCAGACCTACAAGGATTCAGGATGGTGTTGCAAGCGAGGATTTCAGAACATTGAAGCCACCATAGTAAAGCAACGATGCTTGGATGAATTATACAAGTTATCCCATCATAAAATTCGTCCAAAGAGTTATTTTTGGTGTTGTGTCACCTTATTTAATGGGCCAGGCCCATGTATTTTCGGATTAGGTATTTTAGGGGATTTTAAGAGGCCATATAAGTGGAGGAAGGCCCATTTAGGGGTGTTTTTGGCCCCTAGCTGGTTGGACGAAAATCCCTTCACCCATATATATCCCTCTGTAGCCGTCATTAGAACTTGGATTTTGATTAGATTAAAAGTTAGCCAATTGCTGCAACTTCGTGTATTTCTTTTGAGGCCAACACCCAGAACAAGACCGACTATTCGGAATCCCACCATTATCAATCAAGCTTTCATCTCTATTCGCAATATTCTGATTGCATTTTTAGTTCTTTCTTGTTCTCGATTTTAGGTAGGAATTAAGACCTTCTGGTCAGGCTGATCGTGCTCCCGCAAGATCAGTAACTTCCGGAGATTGTCCAAGCGATTGCATTGGCGCACGAGCTTTGCACGTGTAGTCGGATCGTCAAGCACGAACTCCACCAACAAATCGATCTATCTTCATCTCATCGAAAGATCAGACACCTTTGCCCTATCATCGCCGCTGCTAAAGGAGGTCGTCAGGCTAAGCCCACACAACAGATAGCAGTGGAATGGCTCTCTACCCATGCGACGGTACGGGGTTTGACTGGTCTTTCTTTTGGAGATGAAGGTTGTCCCGAATGGTTATCTTTCCTAAACTGTACATGAAATCACCTTACGGAACTAAGCATTTTTTTTTTGAGATGCAAGTGATTCTATGTTTCAGGGAGCACATACATAGTGCTGAAGGCCAAACTGGGCGATGCTATGAGTAGTTCCTACTAAAGTAGAAATTGGAAGGTTCAATTATTCTTTCATATTTCATATTGACTTGAGAATGTTTTCTCTCTTGGTATTTGTAATAACATGACAAAAGTGATTTTACGTTCAAAGTCGTGCCATGTGAGATGACAATAAATTTCCTCACGAAAAAATGTGTGATATGTCAGTAATTACTTGTGAAAAAATTTTGGGGATCTAACCATCTCCGCGTCGCCTCTCTGGTAGCGCACAAGGAAGCCCAAGTATGCAACCAACATCACCCCATTTCCCCTCCTCTGCCACCATGCATCGTCGTCGTTGCTAGGTTAAGCCTGCGCAACATATGGTGTCACATGATTCTCTCATATTGCGATGGTGCAGTTGCAACCGAATCCAGCACGGTGACCCTCCTTCATGCTCTTTTAGGGCATGTACAACGGGGCGCTTGTGGCAGGCGCTTGGATCGATTTCCCTGCTGTTTTGCTCGTTTCCCACCTGGTCCTATGATTTTCCCAAGCGTCGCCGCAAGACGATGCGCTGAGCGCTTCAGTTCTTTTCGTCTCCCGTATGGTGCGATTAGCCCAGCGACATCCACTATCCGATCCATCCGCATAAAAAAAGATTGACGCCTCTCGTTGCACTTCCAGACTCTTATGTCAATACTCTTGCGTAATTGATTTTCTTTTACAACTTAAGCGCCTATCTAGGCGTTCAGTGTTGTAGATGCCCTTAGGGGAAGGGTGTCTTGCGTGGTTAGTTTTCCTAATCCGTGCATGAACTAGACAAGAGATTTATTCCATGAAGATAAGTACAAGAATGAAGTGTGTAGTAGTTATTTTTGGGGACCCAACCCTCCTTGCATCGCCTCTCTAGCAGCATGGGCAAGCCCCATTTCCCCTCCTGCATCACGCTCCCCATCACCAGAGGAGTCTGCCCTCCTTCTTTTTCTTTACAAAACCACATTTTGTAAATTATGAAATATGAAGAATTTTGTAATTTTCAAATGGCTATTGTTCACTATTTCTATGTCCACACTTACGTTATTTCTATGTAGCATTATTGGATGCGTCCGTGCTTTTTCGTACCTTTTGAAACTTATGAAATACTTTTTAAATTTTAAAATAAATTGTTCCATATAGCTGGGCCTCCATTTGGATTTTGTGATAAACATAAGCGATTTACGTTTAGTTCAATAGTCTTTTTTATGGCCTAGGTTTGACGCATAATAACACTTTGGAATAAACAAAAGATAATTTCCGGTTCCGTTTGTTAGGGACTAGATAGTGATTGATAGGACAAGATTTGTCTTATGCACTATGCGTGATTTAGACAAGACATAGAACATATTGTACATCGGATAATCTCGTAGTGTCATCTCTAAGATTAATGTTTACATGCTCCTAAAATCATGATATGGTTAAATTACAATAAAAAGAAATGTGACCTTAGAAGTCATCTCCTACAATGGAGAGAAAGACACCTTACGTTGCTTGACAATAAGAGGATTATCTCTTTTTTCAATAAAGAGCATTTTTTAAAAACGATAAAAAGCACTTTATTACTTAATTTTTTTAAACATTACGCCTAAGCTCTGCATAACTAAGAGGATTATCTCTTAACGCTACATGCTAAAAGATAGATACATGTTGATGGCCTGGCTCCGTCTTGAATCGCTCTCGACCTCTCGTGGTTTCATCCTCGTCCTCTATATGATGGCCATTTAGCACAGAACTTGCCTACCTCAGGGCATCTCCAACGCTGAGATCCAAACCGGACGCGTTGGGCTATCGAATGTGACCGTTTGGATGGTCGCACGGACACGCAGACACAAGAACATGGCCAACAATCCATTTGGATTGCGCGGTGCGTCCAATGCGCAGACGCAATGCAAAACAAAAAGACAGTAAAAAACAAAAAATGAAAACAATTAAATTTAAACTAATTTCATTAAACTTATGCCCTATTTTGGGCAAATTTACACAAAAGAAAGCCCTATATGGTCGGAGATGGCCTGGCCTTCTTCTTGGGGTTCCTGGGGGGCTTGTTTCCGGGGTTCTTGCTGCAAGATAATGGAGGTACAATACTTAGTATATGTTGGCTTTCAGTAGCAAATGATTTTTTAGCCGGAAACCAAGTGCTTACGCGGACGTCATAAAGAACTGGTGGATGTTGGGCTGGTTTTGGTTGCTGGTGTCGATGAGTTTGAGGCGCTTCTTTTCCGCCTCCGCTTTCTGGGTTGCCGCAGTGCTAGGCACGTCGCGGGCATGCTTGGCGGTTGGGCCGGAGTCGGAGGAGGCATCTCTCTTCCTCTTGGAGGGGCCGGAGCTTCGGGAGCCTCCGCGTCGGACGCAACCTCCGGGTCGGTGTTACCCGCGTGAGGGACCTGGGTAAGGGTTCCGAGGTCTTTCTCCTCGAGAGCCTCGAGCTGAACAACACAACCAACACTTAGACGAGTTTTGTAAAGATTAAGAGGAACTGACAATTGAGACAAAGAAAAACGTACCGCGGTCCCGGAGCCGTTGGTGTGGATGTCAATGTTGCACACGTGGATCCGGAGATCGCGTGGCACTTTGATCAGCACCCGGATCCGTTTATCCAGGGCGTCGGCGGAGAGGTTGTCCTTGGAGGCGCGCATAGTGTCATCGCGCCCCGTGTACTGGAACAGCAGGCGGTCCCGATGTTGTAGGGGCTGGATCCGCTTAGGGAACTAGGACATCGTAAGGTCCTTCCCCGACAGGCCTTCTTCCGTAAGCTTGCAGATCCGCCTAATTGCCCGAGTCAGTTGAGGTGACTTGGGCAGGTGAGGGCATTGAGTCCAGGCCGGAGTCTCGTTGGGGGGGGGGGCATCCTTGAAGTCCGGCAGCACCTTCGGGGAAGCCGGATCGGCGACGTCCTTCAGGTAGAAGTAGTTCCCGGACCAGTACCGCACAGATTCGTGACGATCCGTGTGCAGGTACACGCGCCCGGGGCGGAGCTTGAAGGTGATGCCACCGCAGGTGGCAAGCGTGGAAGTCTGCGACACTCTCTCCTTTTTGATGGAGAAGTAAAATTGGAAGAGGGAGAGTTTCGGGGTTACCCGGAGGTGGCCTTCGCACAGCGCCACGTGGTTGCTGATGGCCAAGATGCTATTCGAAGAAATGTGGTGGGGTTGTAGCTCGTACGCCTTCAGGATTTCCAGGAAGAAATCGTTGGGCGGAAGAGAGAAGCCTCGTTCTACGAGGGCCTTTGTCACCACCCATTCTCCGGCTTCGGGAGCTGGAGTTAGGGCGCCCGGAATCGAACGCCATGATCCGGGTTTTAAGAACCCCTCCACCTCGAGGTTGCGGAGCTCGGTTTCCGTGGTGGTGCATGGCCACCATTTCCCCTTGGCTTCGTTGTCTCGCGAGCGAGCCTTGGATTTCTTGGTGGCGGCTTCTTCCGCCTTCTTCTCAGCTTGCTCGGCTCCGGTTGTATCTTCCGGGTTCGCGGAGGACCCCTCGATGTTCTTGCCGGAGTCCTTTTGTGGCTCCAGATGGACTGGGGCAAAGGGAGGAGGGGCGGAGGAGATCGGCGTCGCCATGATAGGCTCAGACGTAGAGGGAGGCGGAGTCGATGAAGACATCTACAAACATAATGAGGGTTGACTGAATTTAGCCGGATCCAATGTTACTATCCTAATCATCCCTACCGACTACGGCGAGAAAGACGAAGCTTGAAGGGCTTACCGGAATGGAGTCTGCGGTGGTCGGAGTCGCCGGCGACGAGGTTTCGTTGCGGTGGGTCGCTGAAGTTAAGAACACGAAGCACACCGCGGCGACGAGGCTCCGGCAAACTTCCGGTGGACTCCGGTGCGGCGGAGGAGGAGCTCGGAGGCGGCGCTGTGCTGAGAGGTGAAAAGGGGGCGAATGGGGTGATTAGGGGTGAACGGCGGATATTTATAGGCCGAAGGGAGGAGATTCGTGCTCCGCATCCTATGGTCGGAACGCAAGCGTCGCACCGTTGGATGGCTGACACGTGTCGAAAACCCTTAGCGGTAAAAATGGCTAAAGATAAGTTACCGCTCAAATCGCCCGAAAATGGCGCCAAGATTGGCGGAACCGTTTGAACTTTTCGAGGTTCCGGGTAGCAGTTTGAAAATTGGCAACCATTATCTCAGCAGGGGAGTAACCCGGAGACACGTTGTAGAGTGGTGTCGATGGATGAAGTCCCGCGGGGTAAATGTTTTTTCCGACTTGAAAGTTGGAAAGGAAGAAAGAGATAAATTTGGAGTTCTTCAAGTTTCCCATGTTACCGAGAGGATTGTCAGAAGCCACGAAGCTTTGGCAAGGCGGAAACAAGAAGTGAATCTCGGAGAACTCTGGGGGCTACTGTTGTGGGTATACTTCATAGGTGTACCATCGACAGTGCCTGGATCCGGCAAGCCCGGGTGGCCCATAGACTGTGATGGTGGCATGAGGCCCATCGGGCGGCCCAGTTGCTGTAGGTCAAGATGAATGAAGACCAGCCTAGGAACAAGGAGCCGGATCCACCGGACCGACATAGGAAGTCGGATCCGGCTTGGCCCATTAAGGGTAGCCGGATCTGGTACGACATAGAAGGGAAGGCGGATCCTTGACGTACACGGCAAGACATTGTACCGTAGTTAGGCGACTTGTATTCCGGCTAGGACTCTCCATGTAAACCCTAGATCCGTGCGTCTTTATAAGCCGTATCCCGGGAGCCCTAGAGGCACAACCACAACTCATTGTAACAACGCGAAAGCGCCCAGATAATACGGCACAAGCAGCGTAGTCCCGTCTCCGTGTGTTCGCTGGGTAACTCGCGTACCACCGTCCCGAGGACACTCCGCCCAATGGCCACTACTTCTTTTCCCCCTCGTGAGGATCCCTCCTCCGAGGTACCGTCTACTAAGCAACGACAGACGCGGTGGCTGGTGGCGCGCCGCCTAGTCCCAGTTGTACTCATCGTTGTCCTCGCCGTCGATGACGACGACACCCCTGGGCGGCGTCGCGCTATTCCGGCTGGACACGCCGGAGCGCGCTGGAGACTCCGGCCAGGGCGACCAATACGCCTTTTCCCAGGCGGAGTGTGGATCCGGAGGGCTCGCCGGTCTACGCAAGCGTGCCAGCCGCGCCGCCTCCTTCTCCCGCTGCTTTGCCGCAGCGGCCTGAAGCTCTGCCTCGTGCTTCAGGCGGAGGAGGTGCTCCTCCTCCTCCTGGAGCGCGGCCTGGCGCGTGGCCTCCTCCTGCCGGCGCGCCATGGCGAGGAACGCGTCGGTGTCCTCCTTGGCCTTCCCGGCCTCCTCCTCCAGCGCGGAGGCGCGCAGCACCTCGGCGAGATGTGGCCATTTGGCCACCTCCTCGAGGTCATTGACCTCGAGGGGACGCCGCGAGCGCGGCGCACATCTAGGGGTCGTCCTCCTCGTCGGGATGTGCCTACGCGGCCCACGGTGGAGCAGTGATACGCGCGAAGCACACGTCCGTTGGGAACCCCAAGTGGAAGGTATGATGCGTATAGAAGCAAGTTTCCCTCAGTATGAAACCAAGGTTATCGAACCAAGGAGCCAAGAAGCACGTGAAGGTTGTTGGTGGAGGAGTCTAGTGCGGCGCAACACCAGTGGCGGCGCCAACGTGGAACCTGCACAACACAATCAAGATACTTTGCCCCAACGTAACATGAGGTTGTCAATCTCACCGGCTTGCTGAAAACAAAGGATTAAACGTATCGAGTGGAAGATGGTGTTTGTTTGCAAAGAACAGTAAGAACAATGATTGCAGTAGAATGTATTCAGATGTAAAAAAATGGACCGGGCTCCACAGTTCACTAGTGGTGTCTCTCCAATAAGATAACTAACATGCTGGAATTACAGATGGGCAATTGACAAATAAAGATTCAATACATATCAATGATGATTACTATGTGATTTAATCAGGGCATTACGACAAAGTACATAGACCGCTATCCAGCATGCATCTATGCCTAAATAATCCACCTTCGGGTTAGCATCCGCACCCTCCGTATTAAGTTGTAAACAAAGATAATTGCATTAAGTATGGTGCGTAATGTAATCAACACAAATATCCTTAGACAAAGCATTGATGTTTTATCCCTAGTAGCAACAACACATACACAACCTTAGAACTTTCTGTCACGATCCCAGATTCAATGGAGGCATGAACCCACTATCGAGCATAAATACTCCCTCTTGGAGTTACAAGTATCAACTTGGCTAGAGCCTCTACTAGCAACGGAGAGCATGCAAGAACATAAACAACACATATATGATAGATTGATAATCAACTTAACATAGTATTCTAGATTCATCGGATCTCATCAAACACAACATGTAGCATTACAAATAGATGATCTTGATCATGTTAGGCAGCTCACAAGATCTAAACATGATAGCACAAGAGGAGAAGACAACCATCTAGCTACTGCTATGGACCCATAGTCCAAGGATGAACTACTCACGCATCAATCCGGAGGCGTGCATGATGATGTAGAGCCCCTCCTGTGATGATTCCCCTCTCCGGTGCCGGAGGCGATCTCCTGAATCCCCGAGATGGGATTGGCGGCGGCGGCGTCTCTCGGAAGGTTTTCCGTATCGTGGCTCTCGGGGGGTATTCGCAACGAAGGCTTTAGGCAGGCGGCAGGCAGGGAGGCGGCGAGGGGCCCACACCATAGGGCGGCGTGAGCCCCACCCTGGCCGCGCTGCCTGTGGTGTCGGCGCTCGTCGCCCACTTCGTTATCCCTTCGGTCTTCGGAAGCTTCGTGTAAAAATAGGACCCTGGGCGTTGATTTCTTCCAATTCCGAGAATATTTCTTACTAGGATTTCTGAAACCAAAAACAGCAGAAAACAGAATCGCGCGGCATCTTGTTAGTAGGTTAGTGCCGGAAAATGTATAATAATGATGTAAAGTATGTATAAAACATTGAAGTATTGTCATAAAGTAGCATGGAACATAAGAAATTATAGATACGTTTGAGACGTATCAGCATCCCCAAGCTTAATTCCTACTCGCCCTCGAGTAGGTAAACGATAACACAAATATTTTCTGAAGTGACATGCTACCAACATAATCTTGATCAGCATTATTGTAAAGCATATGAGATGAATGGAGTGATCTGAAACAAAAGATTGCTAACAATGATAATGACTAAACAAATGAATCATATAGCAAAACTTTTCATGAATAGTACTTTCAAGCCAAGTATCAACAAGACTTGCATAAGAGCTAACTCATAAGCAATAAATTCAAAGTAGAATGCATTGAAGCAACACAAAGGATGATTAAGTTTCAGCAATTGCTTTCAACTTGTAACATGTATATCTCATGGATATTTGTCAACATAGAGTAATATAACAAGTGCAATAAGTAAACATGTAAGAATCAATGCACAGTTAACACAAGTGTTTGCTTCTAAGATAGAAAGAAGTGGGTAAACTGACTCAACATAAAGTAAAAGAATGGCCCTTCGCAGAGGGAAGCATGGATTACTATTTTTGTGCTAGAGCTTTTGTTTTGAAAACATAGAAACAATTTTGTCAACGGTAGTAATAATTCATATGTGCTATGCATAATACTTCCTATAAGTTGCAAGTCTCATGCATAGAGTACCAATAGTGCTCGCACCTTGTCCTAATCAGCTCGGATAACACGGATTATCATCGCATGACATATGTTTCAACCAAGTGTCACAGGGGTACCTCTATGCCGCCTACAAAGGTCTAAGGAGAAAGCACGCATTGGATTTCTCGCTTTTGATTATTCTCAACTTAGACATCCATACCAGGACAACATAGACAACAGATAATGGACTCCTCTTTTAATGCTTAAGCATTCAACAACAAATAGTGTTATCATAAGAGATTGAGGTTGTATGTCCAAACTGAAACTTCCACCATGATACATGGCTTTAGTTGGCTGCCCAATGTTCTTCTCTAACATATGCATACTCAAACCATTTGATCATGAAATCCCACTTACTTCAGACAAGACGAACATGCATAGCATCTCACATGATATCCAACAAAGGTAAAAAGTTGATGGCGTCCCCAGAAACATGGTTACCGCTCAACAAGCAACTTATAAGAACTAAGACACATAACTACATATTCATCCTCACAATAGTTTTTAAGCTATTTGTCCCATGAGCTATATATTGCAAAGATAAAGGAATGAAATTTTAAAGGTAGCACTCAAGTAATTTACTTTGGAATGGCAGAAAAATACCACATAGTAGGTAGATATGGTGGACACAAATGGCATGGGTTTGGCTCAAGGTGTTTGGATGCACGAGAAGCATTTCCTCTCAGTACAAGGTTTGGGCTAGCAAGGTTGTTCGAGCAAACACAAGTATGAACAGGTACAACAAAACTTACACAAGAACATATTGCAAGCATTATAAGACTCTACACTGTCTTCCTTGTTGTTCAAACACTTTACCAGAAAATATCTAGACTTAGAGAGACCAATCATGCAAACCAAATTAAACAAGCTCTACGGTAGTTCTTCATTAATAAATTAAACTACATGATGCAAGAGCTTAAACATGATCTATGAGAGCTCAAAACAATTGCCAAATTTCCAAACCATATGAAGCATTTTCTGATTCCAACCAAATAGCAATTTAACGAAGCAATTTCAGCCTTCGCCATGAACATTAAAGCACAATTAAGAACACAAGTGTTCCATATGAAAAAGCGGAGCGTAATATCTCCAATATAAGGATGATGGGATCCAACTTTATTCAAACCAAAAAAAATAAAAGAAAACCGACGCTCCAAGTAAAGAACATAAGATGTGATGGAATAAAAATATAGTTTCACTAGAAGTGACCTGATAAGTTGTCGATGAAGAAGGGATGCCTTGGGCATCCCCAAGCTTAGATGCTTGAGTCTTCTTAAAATATGCAGGGATGAACCACCGGGGCATCCCCAAGCTTAGACCTTTCACTCTTCTTGATCATAGTATATCATCCTCTTCTCTTGACCCTTGAAAACTTCCTCCACACCAAACTTCAAGCAAACTCATTAGAGGGTTAGTGCATAATCAAAAATTCACATATTCAGAGGTGACACAATCATTCTTAACACTTCTGGACATTGCACAAAGCTTATGAAAGTTAATGGAACAAAGAAAGTCATTCAACATAGCAAAAGCGGTAATGCGAAATAAAAGGCAGAATCTGTCAAAACAGAACAGTCCGTAAAGACGAATTTTGCAGGGGAACTTAACTTGCTCAAACGGAAAAACTCAAAACTAGTGAAAGTTGCGTACATATCTGAGGATCACGCACGTAAATTTTCAGATTTTTTTGACTCTTCTTCAGAGAGATCTGCGCGAATTCGTGACAGACAACAATGCTGTTTCTGCGCAGCAATCCAAATCTAGCATCAACTTTACCATAGAGACTTTACTTGGCACAAAAACATGATAAGGAGAGGTTGCTACAATAGTAAACAACTTCCAAGACTCAACAATACAGTAGATAAAATGAAACATGGGTTATCTCCCAAGAAGTGCTTTTTATTTAACGCCTTTCAGCTAGGCGCAGAAAGTGCAAATCAAGTAACATCAAGAGAAGAAGCATCAACATCATAACTTGTTCTAATAATAGAATAAAAAGGCAACTTCATTCTCTTTCTAGGGAAGTGTTCCATACCTTTCTTGAGAGGAAATTGATATTTAATATTACCTTCATATCAATAACAGGACCAACAGTTCGAAGAAAAGGTCTTCCCAACACAATAGGACAAGATGCATTGCATTCAATATCCAAGATAACAAAATCAACGGGGACAAGGTTATTGTTAACCGTAATGCGAACATTATCAATCCTCCCCAAAGGTTTCTTTTTAACATTATCAGCAAGATTAACATCTAAATAACATTTTTTCAATGGTGGCAAGTCAAGCATATCATAAATTTTCTTAGGCATAACAGAAATACTTGCACCAATATCACATAAAGCATTACATTCAAAATCATTGAATTTCATTTTAATGATGGGCTCACAACCATCTTCTAACTTTCTAGGAATAGAAGCTTCGAATTTTAATTTATCTTCCCTAGCTTTAATGAGAGCATTTGTAATATGTTTTGTAAAGGCTAAATTTATAGCACTAGCATTAGGACTTCTAGCAAGTTTTTGTAAGAACTTTATAACTTCAGTAATATGACAATCATCAAAATCTAAACCATTATGTTCTACAACAATGGAATCATTGTCACTAATATTTTGAAAAATTTCAGCAGTTTTATCAGCAGTTTCAGGCAATTTTGCACGCTTTGTACTAGGAGTAGAAACATTGCCAACACCAATTATTTTAACATTGATAGTAGGAGGTGTAGCAACATGTGAAGAATCAACATTATTAGTGGTGGTAATAGTCCATACTTTAGCTACATTATTTTCTTTAGCAAGTTTTTCTTTTTCTTCTCTATCCCACCTAGCATGCAATTCAGCCAACATTCTAATATTATCATTCATTCGAACTTGGATGGCATTTGTTTTAGCAAACCTAGCATCTTTAACTTCCTCGGGCATAACTTTCAATTTTAAGATATCAACATCAAGAGCAAGACTATCAACCTTAGAAGCAAGAACATCAATTTTACCAAGCTTTTCTTCAACAGTTTTATTGAAAGCAGTTTGTGTACTAATAAATTCTTTAAGCATCACTTCAAGACCAGAGGGTACACTCTTATTATTGTTGTAAGAATTACCATAAGAATTACCATTATTAGAAGGATATGGCCTATAGTTGTTGTTACCATAATTATTCCTATAAGCATTGTTGTTGAAATTATTACTCTTAATGAAATTCACATCAACATTTTCTTCTTGAGCAACCAATGAAGCTAAAGGAACATTATTAGGATCAATATGAGATCTACCATTTGCAAGCATAGACATAATAGCATCAATCTTATCATCCAAAGAAGAGGTTTCTTCAACAGAATTTACCTTCTTACCTTGAGGAGTTCTTTCGGTGTGCCATTCAGAGTAATTGATTATCATATCATCAAGTAGTTTAGTTGCGGCGCCCAGGGTGATGGACATAAAAGTACCTCCAGCAGCTGAATCCAATAGGTTCCTCGAGGAAAAATTCAATCCTGCATAAAAGGTTTGGATGATCATCCAAGTAGTCAGTCCATGGGTTGGGCAATTCTTTCCCAAAGATTTCATTCTCTCCCATGCTTGAGCAACATGTTCATTGTCAAATTGTTTAAAGTTCATAATGCTACTTCTCAAAGATATAATCTTAGCAGGAGGATAATATTTACTAATAAAAGCATCTTTACATTTAGTCCATGAATCAATACTATTCTTAGGCAAAGAAAGCAACCCATCTTTAGCTCTTCCTCTTAATGAGAAAGGAAACAATTTCAATTTTATAATATCACCATCTATATCCTTATACTTTTGCATTTCACAAAGTTCAACAAAATTATTAAGATGGGCAGCAGCATCATCAGACTAACACAGAAAATTGCTCTCTCATAACAAGATTCAGTAAAGCAGGTTTAATTTCATAGAATTCTGCTGTAGTAGCAGGTGGAGCAATAGGAGTACATATAAAATCATTATTATTTGTGCTAGTGAAATCACACAACTTAGTATTTTCAGGAGTACCCATTATAACAGTAATAAAAGTAACTAGGCAAGTAGAATAAAGACAAGTAACTAATTTTTTTGTGTTTTGATATAGAGCTAGTAAATAAGACAGAAAGTAAAGTAACTAATTTTTTTGTGTTTTTAATATAAAGCAAACAAGACAGTAAAGCAAGACAAAAACAAAGTAAAGCGATCCCAAATATAACATCAACTTTGACATAGAAACTTTACTTGGCACAAAAACATGATAAGGAGAGGTTGCTACAGTAGTAAACAACTTCCAAGACTCAACAAAACAAAAATTGCTGTAGTAAAATAAACACATGGGTTATCTCCCAAGAAGTTCTTTCTTTATAGCCATTAAGATGGGCGCAGTTTTAATGATGCACTCACAAGAAATAGTATTTGAAGCAAAAGAGAGCACCAAGAGGCAAATTCAAAACACATTTAAGTCTAACATGCTTCCTATGCATAGGAATCTTGTAAATAAACAAGTTCATGAAGAGCAAAGTAACAAGCATAGGAAGATAAAACAAGTGTAGCTTCAAAAATTTCAGCACATAGAGAGGTGTTTTAGTAACATGAAAATTTCTACAACCATATTTTCCTCTCTCATAATAACTTTCAGTAGCAACATGAGCAAACTCAACAATATAACTATCGCATAAAGCATTCTTATCACGAGTCTCATGCATAAAATTATTACTCTCCACATAGGCATAATCAATTTTATTAGTTGTAGTGGGAGCAAATTCAACAAAGTAGCTATCATTATTATTCTTATCATCAAATATAGGAGGCAAAGTATCATCAAAGTAAATTTTCTCCTCAATGCTTGGGGACTAAAAATATCATGCTCATCAAAGCCAGCTTCCCCAAGCTTAGAATCTTCCATAGCATTAGCAACAATAGTGTTCAAAGCATTCATATTAATATGTTCCATGGGTTTTTTAATTTTCGCATCAAACCATCCATGTCTTAAATCAGGAAATAGAATAAGAAGCTCATTGTTGTCCATTATGCCTAACTAGTGTAAACAAGACACCAAATGTCGCAATTGCAGACTAAAGGAATAGCTTCGAGCACACACACAATGGCGCCAGAAAAGTACTGTTACCTGAACCGGAGTATGAGTGCCTTTACCTTTCCTCCCCGCAAGGCGCCTTAAAAGTGCTTGATGTCTACGGTGCTTCTCTTGTAGAGGTGTTGGGCCTCCAAGAGCAGAGGTTTGTAGAACAGCAGCAAGTTTCCCTTAAGTGGATTACCCAAGGTTTATCGAACTCAGGGAGGAAGAGGTCAAAGATATCCCTCTCATGCAACCCTGCAACCACAAAGCAAGAAGTCTCTTGTGTCCCCAACACACCTAATAGGTGTACTAGTTCGGCGAAGAGATAGTGAAATACAAGTGGTATGAATGAATGTGAGCAGTAGTACGGCGAAAATAGCCGGCGTGCATTGATGGTAGTAATATTGTAGGAAGTAAACATGCGGAGTAACGCAGCCAACGCAAAAACAAGAAAGCAATGATAGCGATATTTAGGAACAAGGCCTAGGATTAGACTTTCACTAGTGGACACTCTCAACATTGATTCATCACATAATAGATAAATGCATACTCTACACTCTCTTGTTGGATGATGAACACATTGCGTAGGATTACACGAACCCTCAATGCCGGAGTTAACAAGCTCCACAATTCAATGTTCATATTTAAATAACCTTAGAGTGCATGAAAGATCGAAACGACTAAACCAAGTACTAACATAGCATGCACACTGTCACCTTCATGCTTATGTAGGAGGAATAATACACATCAATACTATCATAGCAATAGTTAACTTCGCAATCTACAAGAGATCATGATCATAGCATAAACCAAGTACTAACACGAGTGCACACACTGTCACCATTACACCGTGAAGGAGGAATAAAACTACTTTAATAACATCACTAGAGTAGATAGATAAATTGTGATACAAAACACATTGCAATCATAAAGAGATATAAATAAGCACTTCACTATGCCATTCATAACAGTGAATAAGTATTCGTGAAATATAGCCTAAGAGACCCACACGGTGCACACACTGTCACCTTTACACACGTGGGACAAGGAGTCTCCTGAGATCACATAAGTAAAACCCACTTGACTAGCATAATGACATCTATTACAAGCATCATCATATGAATCTCAATCATGTAAGGCAGCTCATGAGATTATTGTATTGAAGTACATAGAGAGATGAACCACATAGCTACCGTACAGCACGAGCCTCGATGGAGAACTACTCCTCTTCGGGAGCAGCTGTGATGAAGATGGCGGTGGAGATGGCAGCGGTGTCGATGGAGAAGCCTTCCGGGGGCACTTCCCCGTCCGGTGGTGCCGGAACAGAGACTTGTCCCCCGCATCTTGGCTTCGCGATGGCGGCTCCGGGTTTTCGTGGGTTTCGTCCTCCGTACGTGGTTTTCGCGACGGAGGCTTTAAACAGGCGAAGAGGCGGCGCAGAGGGTCGAAGGGCGACGACACCAGGCCGGGCGCGGCCAGGGCCCGGCCGCGCCACCCTATCTGGCCCACAGGCCCCCTCCGGCGGCTCGGGTGTTGGATGCTTCGGCAAAATAGGAACCTGGGCGTTGATTTTCCCCAATTCCGAGAATATTTCGTTACTAGGATTTCTGAAACCAAAAACAGCAGAAAACAGGAACTGGCACTTCGCATCTTGTTAATAGGTTAGTTCCAAAATGCACGAATATGACATAAAGTGTGCATAAAACATGTACATATCACAACAAATTATCGATACGTTGGAGACGCATCCCTCAGTTACTTACGTCCCGAGCAGTAAAACGATAACAAATATAATTTCTTAAGTGACATGCCATCATAACCTTGATCATACTATTTGTAAACATATGTAATGAATGCAGCGATCAAAACAATGGTAATGACATGAGTAAACAAATGAATCATAAAGCAAAGACTTTTCATGAATAGTGCTTCAAGACAAGCATCAATAAGTCTTGCATAAGAGTTAACTCATAAAGCAATAAATCAAAGTAAAGGTATTGAAGCAACACAAAGGAAGATTAAGTTTCAGCGGTTGCTTTCAACTTATAACATGTATATCTCATGGATAGTGTCAACATAGAGTAATATAACAAGTGCAATATGCAAGTATGTAGGAATCAATGCACAGTTCACAAGTGTTTGCTTCTTGAGGTGGAGAGAGATAGGTAAACTGACTCAACAATAAAAGTAAAAGAAAGGTCCTTCAAAGAGGAAAGCATCGATTGCTATATTTGTGCTAGAGCTTTTATTTTGAAAACATAAAGAGAGCATAAAAGTAAAGTTTTGAGAGGTGTTTGTTGTTGTCAACGAATGGTAGTTGGTACTCTAACCCCCTTGCCAGATAAACCTTCAAAGAGCGGCTCCCATTTTATTTTATTTTTGGGTGGCACTCCTTCCAACCTTCCTTTCACAAACCATGGCTAACCGAACCTCGGGTGCCTGCCAACAATCTCATACCATGAAGGAGTGCCTTTTTATTTTAGTTTTATTATGATGACACTCCTCCCCACCTTTGCTTTCTCAAGCCATGGCTAACCGAATCCTTCGGGTGCCGTCCAACAATCACATACCATGGAGGAGTGTCTATTTTTGTTAATTAATTTGGGACTGGGAATCCCATTGCCAGCTCTTTTTGCAAAGTTATTGGATAAGCGGATGAAGCCACTAGTCCATTGGTGAAAGTTGCCCAACAAGATTGAAAGATAAACACCACATACTTCCTCATGAGCTATAAAACATTGACACAAATAAGAGGTAATAACTTTTGAATTGTTTAAAGGTAGCACTCAAGCAATTTACTTTGGAATGGCGGAGAAATACCATGTAGTAGGTAGGTATGGTGGACACAAATGGCATAGTGGTTGGCTCAAGGATTTGGATGCATGAGAAGTATTCCCTCTCGATACAAGGCTTAGGCTAGCAAGGTTATTTGAAACAAACACAAGGATGAACCGGTGCAGCAAAACTCACATAAGAGACATATTGTAAACATTATAAGACTCTACACCGTCTTCCTTGTTGTTCAAAACTCAATACTAGATATTATCTAGACCTTAGAGAGACCAAATATGCAAATCAAATTTTAGCATGCTCTATGTATTTCTTCACTAAAAGGTGCAAAGTATATGATGCAAGAGCTTAAACATGAGCACAACAATTGCCAAGTATCACATTATCCAAGACATTTTACCAATTACTACATTTAGCATTTTTCCAATTCCAACCATATAACAATTTAACGAAGAGGAAACTTCGCCATGAATATTATGAGCTAAGAACACATGTGTTCATACGAACCAGCGGAGCGTGTCTCTCTCCCACACAAGGATGAACTTATTCAGAGAACTAAGATAACAAAACAAAATAAAAGCACACAGACGCTCCAAGTAAAGTACATAAGATGTGACCGAATAAAAATATAGTTTCAAGAGAAGGAACCTGATACTTTGTCGATGAAGAAGGGGATGCCTTGGGCATCCCCAAGCTTAGATGCTTGAGTCTTCTTGAAATATGTAGGGATGACCCACGGGGCATCCCCAAGCTTAGAGCTTTCACTCCTCTTGATCATAGTATATCATACTCTCTCTTGACCCTTGAAAATTTCCTTCACACCAAACTTCAAGCAAACTCATTAGAGGGTTAGTGCATAATCAAAAATTCACATGTTCAGAGGTGACACAATCATTCTTTACACTTCTGGACATTGCATAAAGCTACTGGACATTAATGGATCAAAGAAATTCATCCAACATAGCAAAAGAGGCAATGCGAAATAAAAGGCAGAATCTGTCAAAAACAGAACAGTCCGTAAAGACGAATTTTAAAATGGCACCAGACTTGCTCAAATGGAAAAACTCAAAACTAATGAAAGTTGCGTACATATCTGAGGATCACGCTCGTAAATTGGCAGATTTTTTCGAATTTTCACAGAGACTTGTGCCCAGATTCGTGACAGACAGCAATGCTGTTTTGCGCAGCGATCCCAAATATAACATCAACTTTGACATAGAAACTTTACTTGGCACAAAAACATGATAAGGAGAGGTTGCTACAGTAGTAAACAACTTCCAAGACTCAACAAAACAAAAATTGCTGTAGTAAAATAAACACATGGGTTATCTCCCAAGAAGTTCTTTCTTTATAGCCATTACAGTTTTAATGATGCACTCGCAAGAAATAGTATTTGAAGCAAAAGAGAGCACCAAGAGGCAAATTCAAAACACATTTAAGTCTAACATGCTTCCTATGCATAGGAATCTTGTAAATAAACAAGTTCATGAAGAGCAAAGTAACAAGCATAGGAAGATAAAACAAGTGTAGCTTCAAAAATTTCAGCACATAGAGAGGTGTTTTAGTAACATGAAAATTTCTACAACCATATTTTCCTCTCTCATAATAACTTTCAGTAGCAACATGAGCAAACTCAACAATATAACTATCGCATAAAGCATTCTTATCACGAGTCTCATGCATAAAATTATTACTCTCCACATAGGCATAATCAATTTTATTAGTTGTAGTGGGAGCAAATTCAACAAAGTAGCTATCATTATTATTCTTATCATCAAATATAGGAGGCAAAGTATCATCAAAGTAAATTTTCTCCTCAATGCTTGGGGGACTAAAAATATCATGCTCATCAAAGCCAGCTTCCCCAAGCTTAGAATCTTCCATAGCATTAGCAACAATAGTGTTCAAAGCATTCATATTAATATGTTCCATGGGTTTTTTAATTTTCGCATCAAACCATCCATGTCTTAAATCAGGAAATAGAATAAGAAGCTCATTGTTGTCCATTATGCCTAACTAGTGTAAACAAGAAACCAAATGTCGCAATTGCAGAGTCTAAAGGAAATTCGAGCACACACACAATGGCGCCGAAAAGTACTACCTGGAACCGGAGTATGAGTGCCTTTTACCTTTCCTCACCAACGGCAACTAAAAGTGCTTGATGTCTACGGTGCTTCTATTCTTGTAGACAGTGTTGGGCCTCCAAGAGCAGAGGTTTGTAGAACAGCAGCAAGTTCCCTTAAGTGGATTACCCAAGGTTTATCGAACTGGAGGAAGAGGTCAAAGATATCCTCTCATGCAACCTCAACCACAAAGCAAGAAGTCTCTTGTGTCCCCAACACACCTAATAGGTGTACTAGTTCGGCGAAGAGATAGTGAAATACAAGTGGTATGAATGAATGTGAGCAGTAGTACGGCGCCAGAAAATAGCTTAGCGTGCATGATGGTAGTAATATTGTAGGAAGTAAACATGCAGTAACGCAGCAGTAGTAACGCAAAGAAACAGAAACAAGCAGCGATAGCGTATTTAGGAACAAGGCCTAGGGATTAGACTTTCACTAGTGGACACTCTCAACATTGATCACATAAGAATAGATAAATGCATACTCTACACTCTCTTGTTGGATGATGAACACATTGCGTAGGATTACACGAACCCTCAATGCCGGAGTTAACAAGCTCCACAATTCAATGTTCATATTTAAATAACCTTAGAGTGCATGAAAGATCGAAACGACTAAACCAAGTACTAACATAGCATGCACACTGTCACCTTCATGCTTATGTAGGAGGAATAATACACATCAATACTATCATAGCAATAGTTAACTTCGCAATCTACAAGAGATCATGATCATAGCATAAACCAAGTACTAACACGAGTGCACACACTGTCACCATTACACCGTGTAGGAGGAATAAAACTACTTTAATAACATCACTAGAGTAGCACATAGATAAATTGTGATACAAAACACATTGCAATCATAAAGAGATATAAATAAGCACTTCACTATGCCATTCATAACAGTGAATAAGTATTCTGTGAAATATAGCCTAAGAGACCCACACGGTGCACACATCACCTTTACACACGTGGGACAAGGAGTCTGAGATCACATAAAACCCACTTGACTAGCATAATGACATCTAGATTACAAGCATCATCATATGAATCTCAATCATGTAAGGCAGCTCATGAGATTATTGTATTGAAGTACATAGAGAGAGATGAACCACATAGCTACCGGTACCGAGCCTCGATGGAGAACTACTCCTCTTCATGGGAGCAGCGGTGATGAAGATGGCGGTGGAGATGGCAGCGGTGTCGATGGAGAAGCCTTCCGGGCACTTCCTGTCCGGCAGTGCCGGAAGAGACTCTGTCCCCGATCTTGCTTCGCGATGGCGGCTGCTCAAGGTTTCTCGTGGTTTCGTCCTCCGTATCGGGTTTTTGCGACGGAGGCTTTAAATAGGCGAAGAGGCGGCGCAGAGGGTCGGGGCGACGACACCATCGGGCCGCGGAGTGGCCGTGCACACCTATCATCTGGCCCACAGGGCCCTCCGCGGCTCTCGGGTGTTCTGGATGCTTCCGGCAAAATAGGAACCGGGCGTTGATTTCGTCCAATTCGAGAATATTTCGTTACTAGGATTTCAAACCAAAAACAGAGAACAAACTGGCACTTCGCATCTTGTTAATAGGTTAGTTCCAGAAAATGCACGAATATGACATAAAGTGTGCATAAAACATGTAGATATCATCAATAATGTGGCATGGAACATAAGAAATTATCGATACGTTGGAGACGTATCAAGACTCCCCTTGCAGCGTGTCTTGATCTCCCTGGCAACGGCGTCAGAAATTTAGCTTGATAGGAGCACACGTCCGTTGGGAACCCCAAGTGGAAGGTATGATGCGTAGAGAAGTTTCTCAGAAACCAAGGTTATCAACCAGAGAAAGAGCACGTGAAGGTTGTTGGCGGAGGAGTGTAGTGCGGCGCACAGGCGCCAACGTGGAACCCGCACAACACAATCAAGATACTTTGCCCCAACGTGAGGTTGTCAATCTCACCGCTTGTTGAAAACAAAGGATTAAACGATCGAGTGGAAGATGGTGTTTGTTTGCAAAGAATGAAGAACAATGATTGCAAGAGAATTCAGATAAAAGAATGGACAGGGTCCACGGTTCACTAGTGGTGTCTCTCTAATAAGATAACTAACATGCTGGTGAACAAATTAAATGGGCAATTGACAAAAAGATTCAATACATATCAATGATGATTACTATGTGATTTAATCAGGCATTACGACAAAGTACATAGACCTCTATTAAGCATGCATCTATGCCTAAATAATCCACCGGTTAGCATCCGCACCTCCTTTAAGTTGTAAACAACAGATAATTGCATTAAGTATGGTGCGTAATGTAATCAACACAAATATCCTTAGACAAAGCATTGATGTTTTATCCCTAGTAGCAAAGACATCCACAACCTTAGAACCTTCTGTCACGATCCCAGATTCAATGGAGGCATGAACCCACCTCGAGTATAAATACTCCCTCAGAGCATGCAAGAACATAAACAACACATATATATGATAGATTGATAATCAACTTAACATAGTATTCTAGATTCATCGGATCCCATCAAACACAACATGTAGCATTACAAATAGATCTTGATCATGTTAGGCAGCTCACAAGATCTAAACATGATAGCACAAGAGGAGAAGACAACCATCTAGCTACTGCTATGGACCCATAGTCCAAGGATGAACTACTCACGCATCAATCCGGAGGCGGGCATGATGATGTAGAGCCCTCCGGTGATGATTCCCCTCCCAGGGTGCCCTCCTGAATCCCCGAGATGGGATTGGCGGCGGCGTCTGGAAGGTTTTCCGTATCGTGGCTCTCGTTAGGGTATTCGCGACGAAGGCTTTAAGTAGGCGGAAGGGCAGGTCGAGAGGCGAGGGGCCCACACCATAGGGCGGCGCGGCCCCACCCAGGCCGCGGCGTGGTGCTCCGTCTCGTCCCACTTCGTTATCCCTTCGGTCTTGAAGCTTCAAAATTAGGACCCGGGCGTTGATTTTGTCCAATTCCGAGAATATTTCTTATAGATTTGAAACCAAAAACAGCAAAAACAGCAATTGCTTGGCATCTTGTTAATAGGTTAGTGCCGGAAAATGTATAATAATGATGTAAAGTATGTATAAAACATTCAAGTATTGTCATAAAAGTAGCATGGAACATAAGAAATTATAGATACGTTTGAGACGTATCAAGCAACACCACCGAGCAGGCTGCCTTCGCCGATGCCGCCGGCGTGCGAGGCTCCGCGCGAGGCCTCGCCGTTGATACGTCTCCAACGTATCTATAATTTTCTTATGTTCCATGCTAGTTTTATGACAATACCAACATGTTTTAGTCATACTTTATAATGTTTTTATGCATTTTCCGAGACTAACCTATTAACAAGATGCCGTAGTGCCGTCCCGTTTTCTGCTGTTTTCTAAAAGTTAGTTTACGAATATTCTCGGAATTGGAAGAAACAAAAGCCCACGGTCTATTTTCCACTGAGGGTTCCGAACACCGAAGAGGAGATGGAGAAGGGCCACGAGGCGGCCACCCCATAGGGCGGCGCTGCCCACCCCCGGCCGCGCCGCACTATGGTGTGGGCCCCTGGTGCCCCCCTGCGCTGCCCCTTCGCCTACTTAATCCTCCGTCGCGAAACCCTAGTACCGAGAGCCACGATACGAAAGTTCCAGAGACGCCGCCGCCATCAACCCCATCTCGGGGTTCAGAGATCCTCCGGCACCTGCCGAGAGGGGAATCATCACCGGAGGGCTCTACATCACCATGCCCGCCTCCGGACCGATGCGTGAGTAGTTCATCCTGGACTATGGGTCCATAGCAGTAGCTAGATGGTTGTCTTCCTCTTGTGCTATCATGTTTAGATCTTGTGAGCTGCCTATCATGATCAGGATCATCTATTTGTAATACTACATGTTGTGTTTGTTGGGATCCGATGAATATTGAATACTATGTCAAGTTGATTATTGATCTATCATATATGTGCTATTTATGTTCTTGCATGCTCTCCGTTGCTAGTAGAGGCTCGGTCAAGTTGATACTTGTGACTCCAAGAGGGAGTATTTATGCTAGATAGTGGGTTCATGTCTCCATTGAATCTGGGAGTGACAGAACCCCTAAGGTTGTGGATGTGCTGTTGCCACTAGGGAAAAAACATCAATGCTTTGTCTAAGGATATTTGTGTTGATTACATTACGCACCATACTTAATGCAATTGTCTGTTGTTTGCAACTTAATACTGGAAGGGGTGCGGATGCTAACCCGAAGGTGGACTTTTTAGGCATAGATGCATGCTCGATGGCGGTCTATGTTCTTTGTCGTAATGTCCTAAGTAAATCTCATAGTAGTCATCATGATATGTATATGCATCTCTATTCTGTCAATTGCCCAACTGTAATTTGTTCACCCAACATGCTATTTATCTTATTGAGAGACACCACTAGTGAACCGTGGACCCCGGTCCTTATTCTTTTTACATCTGAAATACAATCATCGTAATCATTGTTCTCTGTTGTTTTCTGCAAGCAAACATAATTCTCCACACCATATGTTTAATCCTTTGTTTTCAGCAAGCCGGTGAGATTGACAACCTCACCGTTAAGTTGGGGCAAAATAGTTTGATTGTGTTGTGCAGGTTCCACGTTGGCGCCGGAATCACTGGTGTTGCGCACTCCACTCCTCCACCAACAACCTTCACGTGGCCTTCATCTCCTACTGGTTCGACCTTGGTTTCTTACTGAGGGAAAACTTGTTGTTGTGCTCATCATACCTTCGTCTTGGGGTTCCCAACGGACGTGTGCTTTACCGTCACAAGGAAGCTTCTACACGTTAGCAGCCGTCGCCGCGCGGGAGGCGGAGAAGGTGCGCAGGCGCGCATCGTGCTCCACCTCGAACCAAAGGTCCCAGTAGGGACTCTTCAGGTCGTAGGCGGGGTCCTCCCGGAGGTCCGTCGGGAGCTGTGCGCACCGCCGCTGGATCTCCGCAAGACAGGCGCGGCCGGTGGCCGGGGTCGATGGCATCGGAACCCGATCTAGGCTCAGGTGCCACCCGTAGGGGAGGTGCACGTCACCCACGACATTGGGGCGCCGGCCTGCCAGAAGATCCGCGCCACCGCCATGGTGACGTAGATCCTCTCCCGCTGGGGCGCCGGCGGCGCCATGGCGAATGGCACCGGCGCGACATGTCGGCTGCTGCCGGCCTCGTGGTCGTTGGCGCTCGGTTCGAACTCGCGCTTCAGTCCATGACGGCAGAAGATCGAGTGCGTACGTAGGGAGTGTGAGTGGGGACTGGACTGGATAGAGACAGTGCGCCTCCGCCTCCCAATCCACATTTAATAAGACGCGCGGGCGCTGACAGGTGGGCCCTGGGATGCGAGCAGACGAACGCGGGAGTATGCTGCGTGCCATCCGTGGCCACACAAACCAGGTTCAAATTTGAGCCGGTTTTGCATCGTCCTGGATGCCGCGGCCAAGCTTTTAGGATGTGTCACGACGTTAAATCGCATTTATGTCTGGCGCAACCCATCCAAACGCGCAGACGCGGATGGGTCTTCGAGTCGGAGATGGCCTCAGTACCTTTGGGGCGTGGAATCAAGAGCTGCCACTACATCTCCTCCCAAAAGGCGATCGCACTAGGTTGGTTCAGATGCTGGCTCATGGGTGGGTCAAATATTTTACTCTGCTCATCTTTCACGTTGTGAACTTGTATTACTTCGTAAAGTGTCATTTTGTTCGTCGAATCAGCTCATGTTAAGTGGCACACCTAGCAAGCAACATAAACCTCTATAAGAAAAGGCTAATCTTCGGGTCATCATCATCATAAGTTAAGTTGTTCTCTTTATTAAATTAATTACTTAGCAGTATAATACTTGGTCAGCCTAGTCTTGAAAGTTCCAGGAAGCCGCGGTTCCAGCTCTATTTGGTCCACATGCAATGGAAACATATTGTTCATGCGGGTCAATGCCGATTCAAAATGTATTCTATTTTTGCAGGGGTAGGTAGCTAATAGGGCTGCAAGCGGCGCGACTAGGGTTTCCGACTATTACAATTTACGTAGATGTAGAATTGGGGCCCTGTAGTGTAGTATGGTTACTGATCACTACGTTTTGGTTTCGCAAAAAAAAAAAGATCACTACGTTTTGTAGTATAATAGAGGATCCCGCTTTTGCAACCCTAGTAGCTAAGCTAATGATCGAGCATTTGGCTTTACCCTATCCTATGGACGTATTGGCTTGACTTGGACAAAAGAGGCCGGGAGGTTGGAGAATACTGGACGCACAGTTAGAGAAGACGGTAGAGAGTGATCGATATTTGGTCTGTCGGTCACTGCTTTGGCCGTTCATGGATTCCTGGTTATCTTTATTTCACGGGCTGGACAGAGTGTTGATCTACATTCTTGGCAAACAAAAGTGGCGTATATTTTTTAAAAAAAGTGCACACCTGGTGAGTGGTAATAGTAACTAGGTTAAGGATGATACCGTACATTTGCCTCATTAGCGAAACATCGCACATGCCGCTGCTTGCTTGCGCGCACATAGTCTACGTAGGAATAAAGGGGTTGCATTCTAGTGGCGAAATAATGGAACAAACTGAAATAGAAGTAGAGTACCACTCGACGACGAACACAGCAGGAAAAGGATGGAAGAGATTGATGGTATGCTCGCTATCCTTGCGGCAGCAGGAGGAGACATGGACATGGAAATGGATGTGATATCGTGATAAGGTAGCGATTCTATTTGGTAGAACAGAGCCAAACTGGTAGGTCCGGATGGATATGTGATGCTCGCGCGATAGCGTGCATGCCTTGCACGTCATCGTCTCATGGAGCTACAAGTTTGGGCGCGTCCTCGACCGATCAGTCACAACTAACAATTTCAGTTTTCTATGGAAAGTGCCTTTTGCCTTCGAGTTCTAGTGCTCTCATCATTTGAAAAAATTAAAAGACACACTTACAAGTTGTTCAAAAGTCTGAAAATAATTCTAGAGAATGTAAGTGATACCTCTTACAATCATGCAAAATATCAACCCAAAATTATTTTTATTTTTTGCTGGACAAAAATAACAAAATTTGATATGTTTTAAAGATTTGAAAATGTACTACTCACATATGCACTTTTGTCATTTTTGTGTAGCTCGGAATATAAAGTATTTGAAATTGATATTTGACACGTTTGTGGGATACATCATTGGAAATATGCAGATTTCTTTTCAAAAAGATTTAAAACTCAAAAAAAATTTGAATTTTTTAGAAAAACGAGATCACTGGTGTCCATGTGCACCAAATCTCTATCAATTTTCTAATACTATAGTTGCAGCTAGAGAAGAATGCATGTGCCATTTTAGGGTTACTGCCGAACCGCTCAACCGATCACTTTCAAACTTGTAGTTGCATAAAAACACCATGTGTTTTTACATTTCTGAACATAAAGTCCCTTCCTTCTTCAGACTGTGTAGCTGCACAATTGAAAATTTCGGCACTAATGTTGTGCATAGTTTGAAATATGCAAACTATGCCTATCCAACAACCCTTAGACAAATATCATTGTGCTCGTCAGGCTGACTAAGAGTACGACCATGCCACACTCCATAAAAGAATCATATTTCTTCTTAGAAATATAAATTTGTGTAATAGTGAATTCTCTCGTCTGGAGATGAAATTAAAACATTTCTACAAAATTCAAGTAAAAGGTATGGGACAGTGAACAATAGCAGAACATAAAGAAGATTTATGATTAATTTTGCCCAAATTATGCATCAGTAACTATAGTCGTATTGAATATAATTGTGTTGCCGCCATAAATTAAACTTTAGAATGCTAATACCAATGTAACAACAACAGATGATTCCAATTACCCAAACAACCAGAATATTGCAGTATTGACAACAAAAAAGTGAAATAAATCAAGAGACATATCCAAAACCCATACAACTATTTGTTTTTGGAGACTCCCATACAATTAATTGGGCCAGGCCACATCACAGTGAAGTCCAAATAGGAGACAACGTTGAATAAAAGCCCACATCATAGAGAAAGAAAAATTAAAGCCCAAATAGGTGTAAAAAGGCCTAAATTATAGAGAAACAACCAGCAATGGACACAAATCACAAAACCATGAGACTAGGGATGTGAACGTTACAGGATAATGTTCGCTCCAAATTCGCATCCACATCCGCTTTTGAGGATATGGTATACAGTTTTAGGAATTCGTCGGATATGAGTGTGAATATGGATATTGGTCAAGCAGGTGTTTGATGTATATGGTAACGAATATGGTATTAATAGTATCTGACAGATATGTAATATCCGACTTTTTTGTGGGTTATCTGAGGTTATAAAATTAGCCAACCTCAAATACCCAGACAACCCAGCTAGTCCATAGTCCACTATGCATGATACCTTCCCTCATTATATTGTGTCATACTATTATCAGTATTGCACATTTGCACTATTATTATTGTGCATTGTTGATGTGTCGGGCTGCCTTTGAATTGCCGTGATGTTGTGTCAGCACGGAAGTTTTTATGTTGTACGAACAAGTCTGTAACTTTGGCTATAGTGTAGTGTTACACCACCGGATGCTCGTTTTTTTAAATTACAGAAACAACCTTCTATTTCTATGTGTATATTTGTTCAATTATCTCTGCTTCCAATCCGGGTACATACGAATCCGATCCATATTTGCAATTCGATATAATCCACATCCATCCATTATCTCCTTCGATGTGAATCTTCAAAAAAATATTCTAAAGGATATGGAAATAGCAATGTCCAATCCATTTACATCCCTACCTTTTGACTAAGAAAAATTGGTTGCCTGACTAGCAGTGTTCTAATCGCACCGACAACCATCAATGTGTATGCTAAAAACCCGAAATTGCACTTGTTTGTCACCCACACATGCAGCTGCACTGGCATTGAGCAACGAAGCATGTACATGTTGTCGGATTTATAAGGGCTTTAGCCCATGTGGCCTTGTAGACTACAAATTCTAAAATCTCAAAAGCACATCTACTATGATAGCTTGGGGCATGTGTCTAACTAAGTTTACTAGTATATTACTGGGAGAGAGTTAGACCAACCTATAAGGGAAAGTCTCTCCCAATTCTCAACAAATAAAGTTACAGATATTTGACTTGCTCACTGTGGATAGAAACAAAAATAGGCTATTGTCTACGAATCTTATACTTAGGAGGGTCAAAATGTGTCTTTTTTTATGATGCAAACATAATAAGCTACACATGGTTTGTGCACAACGTCAACGTGATATCTATAAAGACTAGTCAAATCCTTAGACAACTTAATATGATTTTAAAAATTCAATATTTGTAGCTCCCTTGGATATCTTTACCTACATGCAAGAAAATATTATGAGCTAAATTTATAATTGCAGAATAAGCTAGTCTGAATTATAAATAACCTTGGAATCAAGGTAATTACATCAAAATATAAGCTTTCTTTTACACCTTTCGTATGCATACACACGAAACGTTGTTACCTTTATAAATTGATGACAAAAAGATCAAATATTCAGATAACCATTTGTTACTTTTTTTTTCACCTTTCAGACAAAAAAGAAGCCATTCTTATACTCATCCGGACAGTGCACCAAAGCTCTTCAAAATAGCACATGCATTTATAATCATTGGCCAAGTAAACATCGGTCTTATACTAGTAATACTTAATCGATGTCAACAATGTGATAGAATAATAACTAGTTAGCATGAGCGGCATATTGCTACAAAAGTTCAGCATCACACAACCATCATCGGCCTCATAGAACCTGCTACTCCCTCAGGCCCAAACTAGTTGACACTTGACACAGAGCATGGATAACGGATTTTCTAACGCAACCGGTTCCTACCAGTCTCAATCTGACCGGTGGTTGCCTCGCGATTCATGCGGATTTATTTCCAGTTTGTTGCCTATTTCACTGCAATATGGTATATCTACGATATTTATTAGATATAATGAAATCATAGTCAAATCTTTTTATTTCAAACACATTATACATATATTTCAGACATATTTAAATTATTTAGTTGTTTTCCATTTAAAATACCGCGAATCCCGGTTTATATAAAAAATATGAGATTTAACTAAATTTATATTTAGATTCCCAAGATATGTCATATGAAGATGATACACACTAAATATAGGTAAAGGGTCTAGTACGGGTAGCGAGGAGATGGATGGTTGATGGATACCTGGTAGGAACCGGCTCCGTTAGAAATGTCTTTCCGGCGGAGCACGGGTACACTTCTCTTAGACATATAGTATATTACAAGTTTTACAGTGATTGGCATTTTTAATAACCGTCCATCTGCCCAGATCTAACGGTAACAAATAGACGGAACCAAACTGACGGAACCAAAAATGTGGGCCCGGAACCAAAATCTGTAGGACCGGAACCTCTAATATATTTTATGAACGTTACAAGAAACAAGTGACCTTTTGAGCGGCCGGAGTATCCGATGAAGCTGCACGAATCTTAATGTCACCAAAGTCGTATGTTAAACTGCACGAATCTTAAAGTTTCCCTGCTACTCTCTCCCTTCCTCTCCCTACCCTCTCCCTACTGAACGTGTCTCTTCTCCGGCGATCCCCACGTCGCTGTGGGGGCGGCACCATGGAGCCCGCTGGGAGAGACGGGGCCGCGGCAGATTGGACGTGGACGGAGAGGGGAGGAGCGTCTGGGGAGGCGGGTTGCGACGGAGGGGATGTGCCCGGCGAGCGGAAGAGCGGCGGCGGCGACACTGTCCTGGTGTGGTTGGTTTGCTCCGGAGCTGGCCATCCGCGCTAGACGAGGAAGTAGGAGGGGCTGCACAAAGGATCTGGCCCCGGAGCTAGGAGAGGAAGGAGCAGGTGGCGGCGGCGCAACTTCAGATCTTCGGTAAGGTCGTCCTCTTCCTCTAGCTCGGAAGAAGACATACCCAAAAATTAGTAGAATAAGACATTCACGAATGTAGAATCGTTGGCAGCATTGCATAATTCAGTCTTTGATGTATTGGTTGTGTTATCTTGTTTTATATTTGAATTGAATCTTGTACTATCTCCGTGTAGTAAATCAGTGCAAGTTTTACAGTGCAATTGTTCATAGAAGCAGACGAGAATTGTTGGTTCAGTTATGCTGCAACCTCTAAATGGTGACTTGAAGACCTGAATGTGTTTGCTATGAGTAACTCATGTGTTGGACATACTTTACTGCATCTTAGTTGTTGTAAAATATCTACTACCTCTTGATATTGACCTCAGTGATTAACTGCGCTTAACATCATGGCTTGCCATGTGCTTAGTTGTAGTTATTGCATATGTTGCTTTTGCTATCTAGTTGTAAACAACTTTTAGGATTGGTGGTTTTATCTGAGGTTATTGTCTTCTTTGCTTGTCGCTTAGTCTTTTTATCTCCTGAAATGCATGCTTCCAAAGAAACTTGAAAGCTTCATAGGTGCCCAAGCTTCAGTTTTGTATTGTAGCTTCATGTCCTTTTTTATGTAGCTGTAAATATTTCTTGTTTTGTAGATTTTAGATCTTGTCCCTATCCTGGCACATGAGTGCTTTCCAGAGAAGCTTCCTATTACACTACATGGCGCCCAAGATTCATTTTGTTCTGTATGGGTCTGCAGGACAAGGACATAAGCGCTACAAAGGTTAGCTCAAGTTGATTCTGGGAAAACACATTTTTTCTGAATTTTTCTTCAAACTGGTTGAAAATTCTTTTGTTTTCTCTGTTGATGGGAAGAGCTTGACATAGAAAGGGAACAAGTTTGATCTAACTGCGTCAAGACACTTGAACATGTTAGCTGTTCTTGATTTGTCTCATAGTGGTAATCATGTGATATCAACTGTTGTCTATGTCGCAGACACACTTGCATTTCATATTCTCTGACATCTTCTGAATCTATATTATTCATTGTTTCTGCACAGCTCTGATTTTTTTTTTTTTTTTGCTTCATAGGAAACCGCTCTGGCTAGTCAGTTTGATCTTGAAATTTTAGTCCAGTATTATGGAACTGACAAGGTATTGAGACAAGTGTTGATGATATCGAAACAGCATATTTCTGTGCAACAAATAAGTAACAGTTATGCCATGTTATCGATACTTCTCTAAAGAACACACTGAAGAGCATGTTTTCTCTGCGAATCTGACTTTGGTTTTGGTGCTAATGCAGTACTATGAGTCACTTTGCTAGAAGTCAAAGAGGAGAATGAGAGAGAAGTTCTGGTGCTACTGCAGAAGCTGTGGGCAATAAACTGCAAAAGTTACAGACAAATCTTGATAGTTGACTAAGCTGCCAGCATTAGTAGTTAAATATGCATATTTATATAGATCGAAGTGAGTCATGTCCTATAAATCCACTATTAGAGGTAGGGCAGAGACTGAATTCGCCTGATGAGCGAAGATGATCATAAATTTTGGAATTTGTTCCACTGATGCATGGTGCCAACATCAGTACCAAAATAGAAATGCATCGTGATCTTCTAATGCATGTGTAATTGAAATCAAAATGTTTGTTATTTATTTCCAAACTAATTGGTCAATACAATATTTTCTCATGTAAGTTGTATTCATGCTCGTGTCGTCTTGATTAGAATGAAGATGATCAATAATTTTGATCGCCAACACAAAAGAGAAACATTAAAAACCATTCCACTAACTTACAACAGAGATGACATAGTATCTTTTGGCGATCAGGAACCAAATAGAATCTGCTATAACTTTTGTGCCATCATCTTCAAAGATTCATGAAGATCATCTGTGGTTATGATAGTAATTCCGAATCATACCGCATCAAGCCTGGGTGTGTACCACCGGAAGGATTGGTCATCCTCTTAAATCAAGAGGATGTAGATGCAATGGTGATTTGTACATTGTGGCAAATCATCCTTTTGCAGGTAATGGTTACGATGAGATGAGACGAGTGACGAGGTAAGTTATATTGCCAATCTTGAACGTCTTGTATCATGTTTTTTTTCAATAGTAAGCGATTCATGACAGCTCAAATCAGGGTATCAAATGAGCTGCAGTTAGGATGGACATTTTAAAATGGGAGCAGACCTCTAAACTGAAAGATAGATATTGAGACACCAATATGAAAAATATCCCAAAACACAACCAGATTCGATCTGGTACACAGGAGGGTCATCAATGGTTCACAAAGTATTATCTAGCAGTATTTAGACGATGACAGACGATAACAGGCAAAAATTTCCACTCATCCAAAACCAGATACAGATACGACAAGCTTCTCTAACGAATAAGCGGACAATTAAGCCAAGCTTTCTTCCTCTAGGCCTTCCTGGGTGCAATCTGGGACTCAGCCTGCTCAAACAAACAAGGATCGGACACATCAGGGGATTGCAACAGTGTTGACAAAGAAGCATATCGCAAGGTATGGTGTTAAGAAATAACATACCTCTTTCTTTACTGGCTCTTCTCGGACAAGATGAGTTCAATGTGGCACGGGTTAGACATGTAGGCTGCAATTGGGGGGCACAGTAAGATCACAGACCTCAGCATTGCTCTCAGCGTTCTTGAGAAGATCGAGAACAAACTGAGCAGACGTGGCGAGCGTCCATGACCATTCGGCTGGCGGTTCTTAGCTTGTGCACTACGTCCAACACCACGACAGTACCTATGGAAGGGGGTGGCTTGCTTGTGAGCAAGGACTTCCTCCAGGTACCTCTTAGCCTTGTTCAGTGCCATCTTCCCGAGGGCGAACGCTTTCTCCCTGGTGTTCTGCAATTATGAATAATACCTCGACGATCAAACTTCAAATGCACCCATCATAGAGTTTCTTCTCGTAGCTTGTTGTCCTACACAACAGAAACAATAATTTAGCAAATGTTTGAGCATCACCGTCAACAAATGTTTTCTGCTTGTACTGTTGCCACCATGGAACACTTTCTGTTTTGATACTGCTATGGTAACCTGTCAGATTCCATTTTGTTTAATCATCTCTATTAAAATGGACGATCTCAAAGCTGACCACATAGCGCTAATTGCAGGCGCAAGTTCAGAAGCTGTATACAAACCTTAGGAGCTAAAGTCGCTTCATGCATTTGGTTTAAATACAAGAGCCGTGGCCATGGCTAGTGCTTAATTTTCTGTACGTTTTCTGCCGATAGATGGAGCATACGGCCAACGCTTAGCTTTCTGTACAATTTCAAGCAATAACCAGAGAACTGCTTCATCGGACTTTTTATTGTGTGATACTGTGTATTGTACAAACATGTAAAAGGTAGTTTTCTCCTTCCCGTTTTTATCTGCTCTCTATTGTTGTTGACAGTGCGTGCAACAGTACGCTGATGCTAGAGTTGAGCTCGCTGAATCTGCACCTCGCCACTGCCAACTCTCAAGCCCAAAGATAGCTACAGGAGCTAAAGCCGTCTAATCAATTTAGCTTAGAGATTCCAAATAAAGAAGACTTTAATAGAGAAAATACTGATAGAGCAAATTACTCATGTGTTCCAACAGGCAGTGGGCTGCCATATTTAGAAGTACTGCGTCTACGTTGTGTGTTTTTTCTTCAGTATCCAGGCTACTAGGTAGTAGTTTCGGCAAAATAAACGAACTAACAATGTGCTTCAAAATATGACAGTACCAGTGACTAAGTTCCCTAAAATGCTTTGTGAGCAGGAGGGGGGCCATTGATGAATCGGAACTTACCGACGATCGAAGGAAGCGACGTGAACGAGGAGCCAGAGACACGTACGCGTCAAGTCGGGGGTAGGTGCTGGATTCTCCCGGAGATGCCAGCGACACTCCGGCCGATCCGTTCGACAGAGGGGACGTGTCCGTGACTCTCCCGGCGATCCCTGTGACGGAGGGGAGGGGGGCTGCGACAGAGGGAGGGGCGGCGGTGGCTAGCGGCGGCGTTTGGCGGCGGCAACGGAGGAGCGGGGGCGGCCACGGCGGCTAGCGGCTGCGACGGAGGGAGGGGCGGTGGCGGCTGGCGGTTGCGATGGAGGAGGTGTCGGCCGCGGATTCTAGCGGCTGAGATGGAGGAGAGGGGCGGCTACGACGGAGGGAGGGGCGGCGGCGGCTGGCGGCTGCAATGGAGGACAGGAGGCGGTCGCGGCGGCTGGCGCTGGAAGAAGGCCAGGACGTGTTTTGCGAATTGCGATTTGATGAGACTTATTTTTTGTTTTTCTGATTATGATCGATGATCGATTTGATGAGTTGACCTTCAAAACATTCATTTAGAATTGTTGAAGTATTATAGAAGTTACACACCGATTTAATCAACGGCTACGAAAAATACATTAGACGGAACCTAGATTCGATTAGACGGAGCCAAAGTTCCGTGCCAATCACCGTAAAAAAGCTCATAGTATATGACTCCGAGCATGGGCGGAATTACATATAGCTGAGTGGGGGCCAGGGCTCCACTCAAAATTTTGAGATCCCTTTGTATTTGTACATACTTTGAACGGAAATTATTCAAATCTTGCAAACTTATAGAAGAAGTGCCCCCACTCAAAGGATAGACTCCAGTCATAATTTTTTTTCTGGGTCTGCCCTGACTCCAAGCAGATTATTTTGGGCAAGAGGGACAGAGTCGTCAATAAGACAATAACGGAACATAATTTCCCCAAGCAACACAAGTTTGTTAGTCGATAAAGAGAACCAATGCATATCTGCATCACAAACAAACTATACAAGAGCTAATCGTGCCAGCTAGGCTCAACGTCACCGCATCAAAGAACAGCACTCGAAAGGCGGAAGCCACCAAAAGGTAGAGCATGCAAGCCCGAACAGAAGAAGAAGCCTGAGGGAGCGGTACAGGGATCGAGGGCAAAGATCCAAGGAGGCCATGCATGGAGTCACAGTCACCAACACCCTTCACTTCAGTTCATTCACGCCGTGCCTTGCTAGCCCCAGCTGATAGATAGCGCACTGAACACACAACCGGAATCAGCAGCCTACGTTCACTTCACCCTCCCGCCCAAGCACGCAATGCACCACCGGACAACGTGTCGCCGCCGTCTCCGGCACGTAGCCACGAGATTGAGCCCCACGTGCCCGGACCGCCGCGCCAGCGCCGTCCTATTGGCGGCCGCCTCCTCTATCTTAACCAATACCTCGCGTCGCCGACGCGAGTACGCCCAAAACCCACCAACGCACCGATCGACCGGCGGGGAGCAATGGCGTTCGTCATGGCGACGCAGCGCCGCGTGGAGGCAGCAGTGAAGGCCAACGAGATCATGGCACGGTTCCGCCCCATCGCGCCCAAGCCCGTGCTGGCGCCGCCGCCCACGAGCGCCGTGATCCTGTCCTCGCAGAGGTGGTCGGGTAAGCGCGGCGGCCGGGATCTCGTTCCTGCGCCGTCGGACAAGAGGCTCAGGGGCGCGCCGCCGTCTTGCCCTTGCCCCCTCTTCCGCGCGTCGCCGTGGACTTGGTCTTGTCTGGAGGCGGCACCGGCGTCCTCAATCCCCATGGAGCGCGACCTTGTCCGGAAGGTCATCGCGCCCCATCCAGCGCGGCCCGTTCGCACCACCGTCTGCGTCGACACCAGCAGCGTCACGGCCGCCAACCCGGTGAAGCTGGCCGCCTGCAGGATGACGGCGGAGCAGGTGGTCGCCGAGATGGAACGCGACGCGCTCCCGGCTGTCATGTCGGACCCCGGCAACCGCGTCCTCCGGGCCAACGACGCGTACAAGGCGCTGGTGGGGCAACCGGTTTGCCCGTGGCTTGGCTCCCTGACCCTGCCTGGTGACGCGGGCGGCGCGTCGTGGCGGATCAACGGCGAGGTGGTGCTGGACGTGCGGAGGTTCTACTCCACCGACGAGCCGGCTAGGGCGAGCGCCGGAGGGGCATTCTCGTGCAACTCCAGGATCTCGTGGGAGCGCAACGGCACGCTCACCTCCGTCGCCGCGCCGTGCGACGTCATGCGTTTTGACTGCGGCTCCGGTGGCTGCCTCTGCGTCTGGAGGTTTGACACCACCAGAGGATCCGTCTTCTACTGCCCGGCGTAACTAAGATCGGCGGGAGCAGTAATTAAGAGCAGAAGTTTCCAGCGCATGACGTAACATTCATGCTGATGGAAGCGAGCTGAGTAAGTAGCAGAATTGCTACTCGATCGTTTTGTTAGAGAATTGTGTTTGCTGCTTGGGTTTTCAACATTTCGTTCTTCCACCTGTTGTTATAACTAACTCCGCACTTTTCGTTCTCAGACTAGTCATAATGGAGAGTAACATAGAGTAGTAACCACTACGGAAAGACCAAGCTTTGTCGTGTTGGTAAAATAGACGGCAAAGCCGTTTCAGAACACGGTAAAGCAGACGCCATGTCCTTGAACACGGGGAAGGCACCGCGGTAAAAAAAAGAAGGCACAATAAATCATCTTTGTCGCGTGCCCTTCTGCCCGAAACATGGCAAAACATCTTTGCCATGTGCCTTTCTGCCCTTGGCGTGGCAAAAGTGGACTTGACGGTTTCCCATTTGCCTGACAACGCCACCTCATCATCTCCTTTGCCGTGCTCCTTCTGTTTGCCCGCACGGCATTGCCCGATTCTTTGGTCGTGTTCCTCCCATTTGCAGACATGGCATTGGCCGATTCTTTGATGTGCTCCTCCCATTAGCCCACACGGCATCGCTCGATCCTTTGTCGTGTGTCTGTAGGCCGCCAGCACGGCAGTGCCGGAGGCTTTGTGATGACTGCAAATGCATAGTTCAACTGTAGCTAGTTTCGAAATAAGTGTATCGAACCACGAGGAGCTAGTAGTTAAGGTTTTAATGCCCCTTGTTACTATCTATCAAGGGCCACTTGTAAGTCGTTCATTAATCAAGTAAGGGTGTTTTAAAGAGAGTTGTACTTGGTTGCAAGAAAGTAAATAAAGCAATAATGTTTCCCAATTGTATTCCGGGAAAGCAGTTTGAATGTAAACGAGGGGCTCGTCAAGGAGATCCCATTTCGCCTCTCTTCTATCTTTTTGGCTCGGATCTTTTACAGTCAGCAGTCAATGAGTTGGTACACCTTGGGAGGTTTTGCAGGCCAATTGAGGCTAATGATATGGATTTTCCCATCATCCAGTATGCAGACGACACTTTGCTTATATTACGGTGGATGGTGATCAATTGATGGCTTTAAAGAAGTTGCTTAATAATTTTTCTAGATCAACGGGTCTTAGATCAAATTTTGACAAATCACAATTGATCTCAATAAATATAGATGGCGAGATTGTAAAGCAACTAGTCGTGAAGTCTGGATGTCAACTAGGCAGGATGCCTTTCACTTATCCTAGGTTGCCTTTGGGAACTATGAAACCCACGATTACTAAACTATCTCCTCTAGTGTGTAGATTGGAGAGGAAATTTCCCATGAAACCCACGATTACTGAACTATCTCCTCTAGTGTGTAGATTGGAGAGGAAATTTGTCTGATCTTTTCTATAGGCATTTGTTTCGGCAAGCCTTTAATGAGTTGCGGCAGTTGCAAATGGTGTTAAGGAAAAATCCTCTGAGTGATAGTAATGATGTCTGGACATACTGTTGGGTAGAGAAGTATACCTCAGCGAATTTTTATGTACATGTCATCTAGGTTTCAAATATTTTCAAATGGATCTGGAAATCTAGTTGTACTCTGTCCATAAACGTGTGACTACTTCACTAACGCAAGCTTGGTCACCGTTACCGGATGGAATTGCTCTCATTAATGTGGATGCAGCTATGTTCTCTTCTTCGTCTCGAATGGGGGTCGGCGTCGTAATTAGGAACCACAACGAAAAATTTCTGACTGCTTGTAATCAGTTACTTGACAAGTTTCGGTGCCAGAAATAGCAGAAGCACTAGCCGTCACGTGTGCAGTCTCCCTCGCTCAAGAAGAAGGTTTGAATAAGATCATCTTGCTTTCGGACTGTCTCTCGGTTATCCAGAGGATTAACTCTTTGGTGAAGGACCAATCTTTGGCGGGTGTGGTAAGCGAGGATATCAAAATCCTCGCCACTTCTATGTCGTCAGCGACCTTTCGCCATGTTAGTCGTTTGTGTAATAATTCAGCACATACTTTAGCTTGCAGAGCCGAGCAGTTTGGTAGTTGTTTCTTTCGTGATATTGTCCCAGATTTCATCCGTGACAAACTTTGTACTATTTGATTGTTTTTGATCAATAAAGAGCTGAATTCTCAAAAGAAAAAAAAGACAACTAGTTGTAAAAAAAAAAGTAGTTAAGCGACAACTGATCTCCAAATGTGGTGGTTTTGTCATTTTCTCATCCTCTGCTCAGTTCGCCCACTCCCTGTGCGTTGTTCCTCTTCCAGTTATAAACTTATACGGCCTCACCTCGCCGTCGCCGTCGCCCACCCAAACCCTACACGCCGGCGATGATGGGAGCACCTCGATCGAACGAAATCCCTCGCCGTTACTCGCTTCTCCTCTGGTACGCACACTACGTTCGCGGTAGTTCCTCTCTTCCTTCCTGCTTCCCTCACTGATGGATCTCAAATCCCTCATCCCCCGTCCCCGTATACAGATTGACTGTTTCTTATCTCCACGGTCATGGCGACCGACTCCGATGACATCAGTACACAGCCGAATCCAGCAGAGAAGCTATTCATTCAGTGGGAGGCGACGTTCCCGTCGACAGCGAGGCGTCTGTGGTGACTTCGTCAATTTCAAGATCCAACCAGTCTTCCGGAGGTGCTCATAGGGGTAGGGTGTGCGTGTGTGCGTTCATAGGGGTGAGTGTATGCGTGTATGTGAGCGTCTGCGTTTGTACTGTGTTTCTCAAAAAAAAAACCCAAACAAGCTGTCCGCGTCTTGCTGAACCAGCCGGGCAAGACGACCCATTTCTCAGTGGCAGGATTGCACACGATGTAATTAAATGACGCCGGATCAGTGCTCTGGTAGCAGCAGACGAGAAGTAGGCCGTTGCAGCTGTCCAAGATGCAGATGAGCTCACATTTAGGCAGGAAGGGGAGGGATGGGTGGATATTAGAGCGGCCTCCCACTGAGACAGCGGTGAAATTGCGAACGAAAAGTGATGGGTCGTAGTCGCGGTCGCAACTCCTGTAGAAGAAGCCGGCGAGTGCTTGTAGATGGTACTGCGCCAGCACCTTGCGGTGGTCGGGGTGGGAGATGATGCCGCGCCAGCGCCTGGACACGCACTTGAAGCGGCACAGCGACTTGTACGGCACGCGGGATGGGATCTCGACGAGGGAGTCTTGTTTGGGTTTTGACCCAGCTATCACATCACACTTCTATGTGTTTGAGTTCGTGGAGAATGGGGATCAAAAAATGGATGATTATATGGACGATAGTGATCGACACGTCAAAGGTGTTTATATCTACTCGTCCAAAACTAGCATTTGGAGCCACAAGGTCAACGGTTGGGATTTCCCAGTTCAGATAGTCCACAAATCGAGAAGTGTCTTTCTTAATGGTTTGTTGTATTTGGCTATCGACTCTGCAGTGGTGGCAGTGGATGTGGATGGCACTACTTGGAGGATGATCCCTATGCCACATGATGAGGATCCTCCTATCATAGATAGTGATATCGGATTCATTGATCTGTCTCAGGGGCGTTTGTGTTTAGCAAATACCGATGACTTTGATTTGTCTAAACTTAATATATGGGTTCTTGAGGACTATGACAGTGAAGTGTGGACCCTAAAGCACAGTGTCAGCTGTTTGAATCTATTTGGACTGAGCCATGTCCAAATGAGAGACGGCTATAATATTGTCGCGGTCCACCCGGAACAGAATAGGATTTTCTTAGTTTATGGACATGACAAAGTGCTGATGTCTTACGAAATGGATACAGGGAAAGTGCAGTTTATCCATGAACTTGGAGATGGCACCGTTGAACCTTATATTCAATATGCTCCTTTGTACTCCGAGTCATTGGCAGATGGCAACTCCGAGGACATCAGTACGCAGCAGAATCCAGCAGGCAAGCTCACCGAAGACCCCCTCATCGAGATCCTATCCCGCATGCCGTACAAGTCGTTGTGCCGCTTCAAGTGCGTGTCCAGGCGCTGGCGCAGCATCATCTCCCACCCCGACCACCGCAAGGTGCTGGCGCAGTACCATCTACAAGCACTCGCCGGCTTCTTCTACAGGAGCTGCAACCACGACTACTACCCTTCACTTCTCGTTCGCAATTTCACCGCTGTCTCAGTGGGAGGCCGCCCTCATATCCAACCATCCCTCCCCTTCCTGCCTAAATGTGAGCACTTCAGCATCTTGGACAGCTGCAACGGCCTACTTCTCGTCTGCTGCTACCAGAGCACTGATCCGGCGTCATTTAATTACATCGTGTGCAATCCTGCCACTGAGAAATGGGTCGTCTTGCCCGGCTGGTTCAGCAAGACGCGGACAGCTTGTTTGGGTTTTGACCCAGCTATCACATCACACTTCTATGTGTTTGAGTTCGTGGAGCATGGGGATATAAAAATGGATGATTATATGGACGATAGTGATCGACACGTCAAAGGTGTTTATATCTACTCGTCCAAAACTAGCATTTGGAGCCACAAGGTCAACGGTTGGGATTTCCCAGTTCAGATAGTCCACAAATCGAGAAGTGTCTTTCTTAATGGTTTGTTGTATTTGGCTATCGACTCTGCAGTGGTGGCAGTGGATGTGGAGGGCACTACTTGGAGGATGATCCCTATGCCACACGATGAGGATCCCCCTTTCATAGATACTGATATCGGATTCATTGATCTGTCTCAGGGGCGTTTGTGTTTAGCAAATATCGATGACTTTGATTTGTGTAAACTTAATATATGGGTTCTTGAGGACTATGACAGTGAAGTGTGGATCCTCAAGCACAGTGTCAGCTGTTTGAATCTATTTGGACTGAGCCATGTCCAACTGAGAGACGGCTATAATATTGTCGCGGTCCACCCGGAACAGAATAGGATTTTCTTAGTTTATGGACATGACAAAGTGCTGATGTCTTACGAAATGGATACAGGGAAAGTGCAGTTTATCCATGAACTTGGAGATGGCACCGTTGAACCTTATATTCAATATGCTCCTTTGTACTCCGAGTCATTGGCAGATGGCAACTCCGAGGACATCAGTACGCAGCAGAATCCAGCAGGCAAGCTCACCGAAGACCCCCTCATCGAGATCCTATCCCGCATGCCGTACAAGTCGTTGTGCCGCTTCAAGTGCGTGTCCAGGCGCTGGCGCAGCATCATCTCCCACCCCGACCACCGCAAGGTGCTGGCGCAGTACCATCTACAAGCACTCGCCGGCTTCTTCTACAGGAGCTGCAACCACGACTACTACCCTTCACTTCTCGTTCGCAATTTCACCGCTGTCTCAGTGGGAGGCCGCCCTCATATCCAACCATCCCTCCCCTTCCTGCCTAAATGTGAGCACTTCAGCATCTTGGACAGCTGCAACGGCCTACTTCTCGTCTGCTGCTACCAGAGCACTGATCCGGCGTCATTTAATTACATCGTGTGCAATCCTGCCACTGAGAAATGGGTCGTCTTGCCCGGCTGGTTCAGCAAGACGCGGACAGCTTGTTTGGGTTTTGACCCAGCTATCACATCACACTTCTATGTGTTTGAGTTCGTGGAGCATGGGGATATAAAAATGGATGATTATATGGACGATAGTGATCGACACGTCAAAGGTGTTTATATCTACTCGTCCAAAACTAGCATTTGGAGCCACAAGGTCAACGGTTGGGATTTCCCAGTTCAGATAGTCCACAAATCGAGAAGTGTCTTTCTTAATGGTTTGTTGTATTTGGCTATCGACTCTGCAGTGGTGGCAGTGGATGTGGAGGGCACTACTTGGAGGATGATCCCTATGCCACACGATGAGGATCCCCCTTTCATAGATACTGATATCGGATTCATTGATCTGTCTCAGGGGCGTTTGTGTTTAGCAAATATCGATGACTTTGATTTGTGTAAACTTAATATATGGGTTCTTGAGGACTATGACAGTGAAGTGTGGATCCTCAAGCACAGTGTCAGCTGTTTGAATCTATTTGGACTGAGCCATGTCCAACTGAGAGACGGCTATAATATTGTCGCGGTCCACCCGGAACAGAATAGGATTTTCTTAGTTTATGGACATGACAAAGTGCTGATGTCTTACGAAATGGATACAGGGAAAGTGCAGTTTATCCATGAACTTGGAGATGGCACCGTTGAACCTTATATTCAATATGCTCCTTTGTACTCCGAGTCATTGGCAGATGGCAACTCCGAGGACATCAGTACGCAGCAGAATCCAGCAGGCAAGCTCACCGAAGACCCCCTCATCGAGATCCTATCCCGCATGCCGTACAAGTCGTTGTGCCGCTTCAAGTGCGTGTCCAGGCGCTGGCGCAGCATCATCTCCCACCCCGACCACCGCAAGGTGCTGGCGCAGTACCATCTACAAGCACTCGCCGGCTTCTTCTACAGGAGCTGCAACCACGACTACTACCCTTCACTTCTCGTTCGCAATTTCACCGCTGTCTCAGTGGGAGGCCGCCCTCATATCCAACCATCCCTCCCCTTCCTGCCTAAATGTGAGCACTTCAGCATCTTGGACAGCTGCAACGGCCTACTTCTCGTCTGCTGCTACCAGAGCACTGATCCGGCGTCATTTAATTACATCGTGTGCAATCCTGCCACTGAGAAATGGGTCGTCTTGCCCGGCTGGTTCAGCAAGACGCGGACAGCTTGTTTGGGTTTTGACCCAGCTATCACATCACACTTCTATGTGTTTGAGTTCGTGGAGCATGGGGATCTAAAAATGGATGATTATATGGACGATAGTGATCGACACGTCAAAGGTGTTTATATCTACTCGTCCAAAACTAGCATTTGGAGCCACAAGGTCAACGGTTGGGATTTCCCAGTTCAGATAGTCCACAAATCGAGAAGTGTCTTTCTTAATGGTTTGTTGTATTTGGCTATCGACTCTGCAGTGGTGGCAGTGGATGTGGAGGGCACTACTTGGAGGATGATCCCTATGCCACACGATGAGGATCCCCCTTTCATAGATACTGATATCGGATTCATTGATCTGTCTCAGGGGCGTTTGTGTTTAGCAAATATCGATGACTTTGATTTGTGTAAACTTAATATATGGGTTCTTGAGGACTATGACAGTGAAGTGTGGATCCTCAAGCACAGTGTCAGCTGTTTGAATCTATTTGGACTGAGCCATGTCCAACTGAGAGACGGCTATAATATTGTCGCGGTCCACCCGGAACAGAATAGGATTTTCTTAGTTTATGGACATGACAAAGTGCTGATGTCTTACGAAATGGATACAGGGAAAGTGCAGTTTATCCATGAACTTGGAGATGGCACCGTTGAACCTTATATTCAATATGCTCCTTTGTACTCCGAGTCATTGGCAGATGGCAACTCCGAGGACATCAGTACGCAGCAGAATCCAGCAGGCAAGCTCACCGAAGACCCCCTCATCGAGATCCTATCCCGCATGCCGTACAAGTCGTTGTGCCGCTTCAAGTGCGTGTCCAGGCGCTGGCGCAGCATCATCTCCCACCCCGACCACCGCAAGGTGCTGGCGCAGTACCATCTACAAGCACTCGCCGGCTTCTTCTACAGGAGCTGCAACCACGACTACTACCCTTCACTTCTCGTTCGCAATTTCACCGCTGTCTCAGTGGGAGGCCGCCCTCATATCCAACCATCCCTCCCCTTCCTGCCTAAATGTGAGCACTTCAGCATCTTGGACAGCTGCAACGGCCTACTTCTCGTCTGCTGCTACCAGAGCACTGATCCGGCGTCATTTAATTACATCGTGTGCAATCCTGCCACTGAGAAATGGGTCGTCTTGCCCGGCTGGTTCAGCAAGACGCGGACAGCTTGTTTGGGTTTTGACCCAGCTATCACATCACACTTCTATGTGTTTGAGTTCGTGGAGCATGGGGATCTAAAAATGGATGATTATATGGACGATAGTGATCGACACGTCAAAGGTGTTTATATCTACTCGTCCAAAACTAGCATTTGGAGCCACAAGGTCAACGGTTGGGATTTCCCAGTTCAGATAGTCCACAAATCGAGAAGTGTCTTTCTTAATGGTTTGTTGTATTTGGCTATCGACTCTGCAGTGGTGGCAGTGGATGTGGAGGGCACTACTTGGAGGATGATCCCTATGCCACACGATGAGGATCCCCCTTTCATAGATACTGATATCGGATTCATTGATCTGTCTCAGGGGCGTTTGTGTTTAGCAAATATCGATGACTTTGATTTGTGTAAACTTAATATATGGGTTCTTGAGGACTATGACAGTGAAGTGTGGATCCTCAAGCACAGTGTCAGCTGTTTGAATCTATTTGGACTGAGCCATGTCCAACTGAGAGACGGCTATAATATTGTCGCGGTCCACCCGGAACAGAATAGGATTTTCTTAGTTTATGGACATGACAAAGTGCTGATGTCTTACGAAATGGATACAGGGAAAGTGCAGTTTATCCATGAACTTGGAGATGGCACCGTTGAACCTTATATTCAATATGCTCCTTTGTACTCCGAGTCATTGGCAGATGGCAACTCCGAGGACATCAGTACGCAGCAGAATCCAGCAGGCAAGCTCACCGAAGACCCCCTCATCGAGATCCTATCCCGCATGCCGTACAAGTCGTTGTGCCGCTTCAAGTGCGTGTCCAGGCGCTGGCGCAGCATCATCTCCCACCCCGACCACCGCAAGGTGCTGGCGCAGTACCATCTACAAGCACTCGCCGGCTTCTTCTACAGGAGCTGCAACCACGACTACTACCCTTCACTTCTCGTTCGCAATTTCACCGCTGTCTCAGTGGGAGGCCGCCCTCATATCCAACCATCCCTCCCCTTCCTGCCTAAATGTGAGCACTTCAGCATCTTGGACAGCTGCAACGGCCTACTTCTCGTCTGCTGCTACCAGAGCACTGATCCGGCGTCATTTAATTACATCGTGTGCAATCCTGCCACTGAGAAATGGGTCGTCTTGCCCGGCTGGTTCAGCAAGACGCGGACAGCTTGTTTGGGTTTTGACCCAGCTATCACATCACACTTCTATGTGTTTGAGTTCGTGGAGCATGGGGATATAAAAATGGATGATTATATGGACGATAGTGATCGACACGTCAAAGGTGTTTATATCTACTCGTCCAAAACTAGCATTTGGAGCCACAAGGTCAACGGTTGGGATTTCCCAGTTCAGATAGTCCACAAATCGAGAAGTGTCTTTCTTAATGGTTTGTTGTATTTGGCTATCGACTCTGCAGTGGTGGCAGTGGATGTGGAGGGCACTACTTGGAGGATGATCCCTATGCCACACGATGAGGATCCCCCTTTCATAGATACTGATATCGGATTCATTGATCTGTCTCAGGGGCGTTTGTGTTTAGCAAATATCGATGACTTTGATTTGTGTAAACTTAATATATGGGTTCTTGAGGACTATGACAGTGAAGTGTGGATCCTCAAGCACAGTGTCAGCTGTTTGAATCTATTTGGACTGAGCCATGTCCAACTGAGAGACGGCTATAATATTGTCGCGGTCCACCCGGAACAGAATAGGATTTTCTTAGTTTATGGACATGACAAAGTGCTGATGTCTTACGAAATGGATACAGGGAAAGTGCAGTTTATCCATGAACTTGGAGATGGCACCGTTGAACCTTATATTCAATATGCTCCTTTGTACTCCGAGTCATTGGCAGATGGCAACTCCGAGGACATCAGTACGCAGCAGAATCCAGCAGGCAAGCTCACCGAAGACCCCCTCATCGAGATCCTATCCCGCATGCCGTACAAGTCGTTGTGCCGCTTCAAGTGCGTGTCCAGGCGCTGGCGCAGCATCATCTCCCACCCCGACCACCGCAAGGTGCTGGCGCAGTACCATCTACAAGCACTCGCCGGCTTCTTCTACAGGAGCTGCAACCACGACTACTACCCTTCACTTCTCGTTCGCAATTTCACCGCTGTCTCAGTGGGAGGCCGCCCTCATATCCAACCATCCCTCCCCTTCCTGCCTAAATGTGAGCACTTCAGCATCTTGGACAGCTGCAACGGCCTACTTCTCGTCTGCTGCTACCAGAGCACTGATCCGGCGTCATTTAATTACATCGTGTGCAATCCTGCCACTGAGAAATGGGTCGTCTTGCCCGGCTGGTTCAGCAAGACGCGGACAGCTTGTTTGGGTTTTGACCCAGCTATCACATCACACTTCTATGTGTTTGAGTTCGTGGAGCATGGGGATCTAAAAATGGATGATTATATGGACGATAGTGATCGACACGTCAAAGGTGTTTATATCTACTCGTCCAAAACTAGCATTTGGAGCCACAAGGTCAACGGTTGGGATTTCCCAGTTCAGATAGTCCACAAATCGAGAAGTGTCTTTCTTAATGGTTTGTTGTATTTGGCTATCGACTCTGCAGTGGTGGCAGTGGATGTGGAGGGCACTACTTGGAGGATGATCCCTATGCCACACGATGAGGATCCCCCTTTCATAGATACTGATATCGGATTCATTGATCTGTCTCAGGGGCGTTTGTGTTTAGCAAATATCGATGACTTTGATTTGTGTAAACTTAATATATGGGTTCTTGAGGACTATGACAGTGAAGTGTGGATCCTCAAGCACAGTGTCAGCTGTTTGAATCTATTTGGACTGAGCCATGTCCAACTGAGAGACGGCTATAATATTGTCGCGGTCCACCCGGAACAGAATAGGATTTTCTTAGTTTATGGACATGACAAAGTGCTGATGTCTTACGAAATGGATACAGGGAAAGTGCAGTTTATCCATGAACTTGGAGATGGCACCGTTGAACCTTATATTCAATATGCTCCTTTGTACTCCGAGTCATTGGCAGATGGGTACTGATAATCTGGCTCGCATATCACAGTTCTACCTTTGTTGGCCTTTCAGATGATATCAGAGTTATAGGCCTCCAGTGAATATCAACAGGGGCTTGGATGGATCCTTCTATGTTGTACTTCTCGTTAGTTTTTTGTTGTACTATGTAACATCAGTTCATGATGATATCTGTTTCAGTTAACTTTGTAACACCGGCTGCTTGTCTTATGTAAACATATGTGTTTATGGTTGCTAGCAGCTTATGGGTAGCAGCCTGTGTAGTTATTGTTTTGTTGTACCATGATTGATGTTTCTAATGTCGAGATTATTGTGTTGGGCTGTTGGTGTATTTTCTCTTTTCCGAGTATTATATCCATGTTCGTGCGTTGAAACTGTGTAATGGTATGTACAGGAAATCATGGGAGGGACTATAAGTTATTATCCTCTTGTCAATGTGGAAATAATATGTCTTAGTGAAGGGAAGCTAGTCTTTTTCATTAGATGGTTTATTATCTAGTGGGATCTTGTTTGTTTACTTTGACATACTAGTGAACAATTAAGAATGGGAATTCATGTTCCTTTGCTCCTGTCAATATTGAAATGATCAGTACTAGTAAGAAAGCATATACATTTTTCTTTAAGTGTTGTCTGGAGTCTAAGGCATCGCAAGTCTGATACTAGCCTTCTTTTATTTTAGCAGTAAATTTCCTGAATCATTACACGTCTTATCCAGTTCCAATGTTGGATCCTATGTCTGAAACTAATTTTTTTTATCTCTTTGATCTAACTTGCCCAATTCACTACGTCGTTGCAATGTCATACCTTGCATCCTTAGAATGTGGACTTTCACCCGTCTGAAAGGGGATACCTCCGGGAAAACATTCTTTTTGAACGCATCTACATTATTTTTTCACTTTTCCTAGTAAACAGCTAGCTGTTTTTCAATTGGTGAACAGATAATTTTCTGTCCGTTGATTCTCTTCTCAGTTCTCACCTATCTTGGCGCATCTCCCTTGATGTTTGTGCTAGCTCTGGCCTCTGGGTCGCACCGTGTGTCCACCGTTTCATTTCGTCTTCGTTTTGCTCGAGGTGTGAGGGGAATCTGAGATAGGGTGAGCTCATGGCGGAGAGGTCCGCGGGGTTTCCTTATCGGGCGGTCCCCGACTGAGTCGTGGCTTGCGGGGATGGAAGCCATGGCCGCCGCCGCGGAGGGAGGTTCTTCTCTGAATTTTTTGCTTTTTTTTACTGAATGTTTTGCTTTGTCTGCTCTCTCATTTGTTCGCCGGTGATCAGATATGTGTTGTTCAGATGTGGTGGTCTTGGCCAGCGTGAGATTGTTTTCCGACGAAGGAGACATGGCACCGCAGCGAAGTTCCCGAGACGAGAGACGGCGAGGGAAAGATCCACCAGCCAGATTGGCGTCCGGTAGCCCCTGGCTGCAGCGCCCTTAGATCTGAGGGAAGAGCCGAGCACGGAAGGCCCAGGGCCCCTGCCCCGGCCCGAGCCCGCCCTCCACGCCTCCACGGAGTCATCGCTGAAGCCCCGCACGACGCCGCCCCTGACCTCCACCCATCGGAGGAGCGTCCGCGCGCGTCACCGGCCGCCCCCGACAGCACCGCCCCCGCAGCAAGTACATCGGGAACTCGAAGCCACCACGCCGTCGTCGCACGACCACGCCACAACGCCCCTCGACCAGCGCCGCGCCCCCGCCGACCGCCGCAGCCCGTGCCGCCGCGCCCGAGCGAGAGGGAGGAGAGTCCATGCAGCCGATGCCACCGAGGTTTTGCCCTGGCGCGCCCACTGGCGGCAGCGAGGGAGGGGAGAGGAGGAGGGGAGGCCCGGCGGCACCCGATCTAGGGTTTCGCCCTGACACGCGTGAAGCACACGTCCGTTGGGAACCCCAAGTGGAAGGTGTGATGCGTATAGAAGCAAGTTTCCCTCAGTATGAAACCAAGGTTATCGAACCAGAGGAAGAACACGTGAAGGTTGTTGGTGGAGGAGTGTAGTGCGGCGCAACACCAGTGAAACCGGCGCCAACGTGGAACCTGCACAACACAATCAAGATACTTTGCCCCAACGTAACAGTAAGGTTGTCAATCTCACCGGCTTGCTGAAAACAAAGGATTAAACGTATAGTGTGGAAAATAATGTTTGTTTGCAAAGAACAGTAGAGAACAATGATTGCAGATTGTATTCAGATGTAAAAGAATGGACCGGGGTCCACAGTTCACTACTGGTGTCTCTCCAATAAGATAAATAGCATGCTGGGTGAACAAATTACAGGCGGGCAATTGACAAATAAAGATTCAATACATATCATGATGATCACTATGAGATTTAATCAGATCATTACAACAAAGAACATAGACCGCCATCCAGCATGCATCTATGCCTAAATAGTCCACCTTCAGGTTAGCATCCGCAACCCTTTCAGTATTAAGTTGCAAACAACAGACAATTGCATTAAGTATGGTGCGTAATGTAATCAACACAAATATCCTTAGACAAAGCATTGATGTTTTATCCCTAGTAGCAACAAGACATCCACAACCTTAGAACTTTCTGTCACTGTCCCAGATTCAATGGAGGCATGAACCCACTATCGAAAATACCCCCTCTTGGAGTTACAAGTATCAACTTGGCAGAGCCTCTACTAGCAACGGAGAGCATGCAAGAACATAAACAACACATATATGATAGATTGATAATCAACTTGACATAATATTCTATATATTCATCGGATCCCGCCAAACACAACATGTAGCATTACAAATAGATGATCTTGATCATGTTAGGCAGCTCACAAGATCTAAACATGATAGCACAAGAGGAGAAGACAACCAACTAGCTACTGCTATGGACCCATAGTCCAAGGATGAACTACTCACGCATCAATCAAGAGGCGGGCATGATGATGTAGAGCCCTCCGATGATGATTCTTCCCCTCTCCGGCGGGTGCGGAGGCGATCTCCTGAATCCCCGAGATGGGATTGGCGGCGGCGGCGTCTCGGAAGTATTTCCGTATCGTGGCTCTCGCAGGGTTTTCGCGACGAAGGCTATAAGTAGGCGGAAGGGTAGGGTTGGAGGGGCAGGGGCCCCACACCATAGGCGGCGCGGCCAAGGGCCCGGCCGCGCCTATGGTCTCGGCCCTCGTGGCCCCACTTCGTATCCTCCGGTCTCCGGAAGCTTCGTGAAAAAATAAGACCCGGGCGTTGATTTCGTCCAATTCTGAGAATATTTCCTTTGTAGGATTTCTGAAACCAAAAACAGAACAAAGAACGCTTCGGCATCTTGTTAATAGGTTAGTGTCGGAAAATGCATAATAATGATGTAAAGTATGTATAAAACATGTGAGTATTATCATAAAAGTAGCATGGAACATAAGAGATTATAGATACAGACGTATCAAGCATCCCAAGCTTAGTTCCTACTCGCCCTCGAGTAGGTAAACGATAACAACAAATAATTTGAAGTGACATGCTACCAACATAACGCACACGTCCGTTGGGAACCCCAAGTGGAAGGTGATGCGTATAGAAGCAAGTTTCCCTCGGTATGAAACCAAGGTTATCGAACCAGTAGGAGTCAAGGAACACGTGAAGGTTGTTGGTGGAGGAGTGTAGTGCGGCGCAACACCAGTGAAACCGGCGCCAACGTGGAACATGCAGAACACAATCAAGATACTTTGCCCCAACGTAACAGTGAGGTTGTCAATCTCACCGGCTTGCTGAAAACAAAGGATTAAACGTATAGTGTGGAAGATGATGTTTGTTTGCAAAGAACAATAGAGAACAATGATTGCAGTAGATTGTATTCAGATGTAAAAGAATGGACCGGGGTCCACAGTTCACTAGTGGTGTCTCTCCAATAAGATAAATAACATGCTGGGTGAACAAATTACAGCGGGCAATTAACAAATAAAGATTCAATACATATCATGATGATCACTATGAGATTTAATCAGGGCATTACGACAAAGAACATAGACCGCCATCCAACATGCATCTATGCCTAAATAGTCCACCTTCGGGTTAGCATCCGCACCCCTTCCAGTATTAAGTTGCAAACATCAGACAATTGCATTAAGTATGGTGCGTAATGTAATCAACACAAATATCCTTAGACAAAGCATTGATGTTTTATCCCTAGTAGCAAAAGCACATCCACAACCTTAGAACTTTCTCACTGTCCCAGATTCAATGGAGGCACGAACCCACTATCGAGCATAAATACCCCCTCTTGGAGTTACAAGTATCAACTTGGATAGAGCCTCTACTAGCAACGGAGAGCACGCAAGAACATAAACAACACATATATGATAGATTGATAATCAACTTGACATAATATTCTATATTCATCGGATCCCACCAAACACAACATGTAGCATTACAAATAGATGATCTTGATCATGTTAGGCAGCTCACAAGATCTGAACATGATAGCACAAGAGGAGAAGACAACCAACTAGCTACTGCTATGGACCCATAGTCCAAGGATGAACTACTCACGCATCAATCCGGAGGCGGGCATGATGATGTAGAGCCATCCGGTGATGATTCCCCTCTCCCAGGGTGCCGAGGCGATCTCCCGAATCCCCCGAGATGGGATTGGCGGCGGCGTCTGGAAGTATTTCCGTATCGTGGCTCGGTACAGGGTTTTCGCGACGAAGGCTATAAGTAGGCGGAAGGGTAGGGTTGGATAGGGCACAGGGGCCTCACACCATAGGCCGGCGCGACCAAGGGCCAAGCCGCGCCGCCCTATGGTCTCGGCCCCTCGTGGCCCCACTTCGTATCCCCCTCGGTCTTCTTCGTGGAAAAATAGGACCCTGGGCGTTGATTTCGTCCAATTCCGAGAATATTTCCTTTGTAGGATTTCTGAAAGCAAAAACAGCAGAAAACAACAATTGGCGCTTCGGCATCTTGTTAATAGGTTAGTGCCGGAAAATGCATAATAATTATGTAAAGTATGTATAAAACATGTGAATATTGTCATAAAAGTAGCATGGAACATAAGAAATTATAGATACGTTGAGACGTATCAAGCATCCCAAGCTTAGTTCCTACTCGCCTCGAGTAGGTAAACGATAACAACAATAATTTCTGAAGTGACATGCTACCAACATAATCTTGATCAACATTATTGTAAAGCATATGAGATGAATGGAGTGATCTGAAGTAATAGATTGCTAACAAAGAGATAATGACTAAACAAATAAATCAGATAGAAAAACTTTTCATTAATAGTACTTTCAAGACAAGTATCAAAAAGACTTGCATAAGAGCTAACTCATAAAGCAATAGATTCAAAGTAGAAGGAATTGAAGCAACACAAAGGATGATTAAGTTTCAGCAATTGCTTTCAACTTGTAACATGTATATCTCATGGATAATTTTCAACATAGAGTAATATAACAAGTGCAATAAGTAATCATGTAAGAATCAATGAACACAGTTAACACAAATGTTTGCTTCTAAGATAGAAAGAAGTAGGTAAACTGACTCAACATAAAGTAAAAGAATGGCCCTTCGCAGAGGGAAGCATGGATTACTATTTTTGTGCTAGAGATTTTATTTTGAAAACATAGAATTTTTTTTGTCAACGGTAGTAATAATTCATATGTGTTATGCATAATACTTCCTACAAGTTGCAAGCCTCATGCATAGAATACCAATAGTGTCCGCACCTTGTCCTAATTAGCTTGGATTTACAAGGATTATCATTGCATAACATATGTTTCAACCAAGTGTCAAAAAGGGGTACCTCTATGCCGTCTGTACAAAGGTCCAAGGAGATCAATCGCATTTGATTTCTCGTTTTTAATAGATCTCAACTTAGGACATCCATACCGGAGCAACATAAACAACAGATAATGGACTCCTCTTTAATGCATAAGCATTCAACAACAAATAATATTCTCATAAGAGATTGAGGATGAATGTCCAAACTGAAAACTTCCACCATGATACATGGCTTTGGTTAGCGGCCCAATGTTCTTCTCTAACATATGCATACTCAAACCATTTGATCATGATAAATCACCCTTACTTCAGACAAGACGAACATGCATAGCATCTCACATGATATCCAACAAAGGTAAAAAGTTGATGGCGTCCCCAGAAACATGGTTACCGCTCAACAAGCAACTTATAAGAACTAAGACACATAGCTACATATTCATCACCACAATAGTTTTTAAGCTATTTTCCCATGAGCTATATATTGCAAAGACAAAGGAATGAAATTTTAAAGGTAGCACTCAAGTAATTTACTTTGGAATGGCAGAAAAATACCACATAGTAGGTAGATATGGTGGACACAAATGGCATGGGTTTTGGCTCAAGGTGTTTGGATGCACGAGAAGCATTTCCTCTCAGTACAAGGCTTTGGCTAGCAAGGTTGTTTGAAGCAAACACAAGTATGAACAGGTACAGCAAAACTTACACAAGAACATATTGCAAGCATTATAAGACTCTACACTTTCTTCCTTGTTGTTCAAACACTTCACCAGAAAATATCTAGACCTTAGAGAGACCAATCATGCAAACCAAATTTCAACAAGCTCTACGGTAGTTCTCCACTAATAGATTTAAACTACATGATGCAAGAGCTTAAACGTGGTCTATGAGAGCTCAAAAAATTGCCAAGTATCAAGTTATTCCAAACCATATGAAGCATTTTCTGATTCCAAGCATATAGCAATCAACGAAGCAATTTTTAGCCTTCACCATGAACATTAAAGCATAACTAAGAACACAAGTGTTCCATATGAAAAAGCGGAGCGTAATATCTCCAATACAAGGATGGTGGGATCCAACTTTATTCAAACCAAAACAAAAATAAAGGCAAACGGACGCTCCAAGTAAAGAACATAAGATGTGATGGAATAAAAATATAGTTTCACTAGAAGTGACCTGATAAGTTGTCGATGAAGAAGGGGATGCATTGGGCATCCCCAAGCTTAGATGCTTGAGTCTTCTTAAAATATGCAGGGATGAACCACGGGGCATCCCCAAGCTTAGACCTTTCACTCTTCTTGATCATATTGTATCATCCTCTTTTGACCCTTGAAAACTTCCTCCACACCAAACTTAAGGCAAACTCATTAGAGGGTTAGTGCATAATCAAAAATTCATACATTCAGAGGTGACATAATCATTCTTAACACTTCTGGACATTGCACAAAGAAAGTTAATGGAACAAAGAAATCCATTCAACATATCAAAAGAGGCAATGCGAAATAAAAGGCAGAATCTGTCAAAACAGAAAGACGAATTTTCAGAGGCACTTAACTTGCTCAAACGGAAAAACTCAAAACTGATGAAAGTTGCGTATATATCGAGGATCAGCACGTAAATTGGCAGATTTTTTGATTTTTCTACAGAGAGATCTACGCAAATTCGTGACGACAAAGCTGTCGCAGCAATCCAAATCTAGCATCAACTTTACCATAGAGACTTTACTTGGCACAAAAAACATGATAAGAAGAGGTTGCTACAGTAGTAACAACTTCCAAGATTCAACAATACAGTAGTAAAATAAAACATGGGTTATCTCCCAAGAAGTGCTTTTCTTTAACGCCTTTCAGCTAGGCGCAGAAAGTGCAAATCAAGTAACATCAAGAGATGAAGCATCAACATCATAATTTTTCTTACAAACACAACTTGTTGCAGAGGGTACCTTATATGCTCCATTATCTAAATTTCCCATGGTGTTCCTAGGGGTTTTATCAATTTTAGGCCTATAATAATTCTTTGGTTTAGGCACCTTAGAGACATACATGAATTTTTGCTCTTTACCCACATAAGCTTTCTCCTTAAACTTAAGAGAAGAAAAAGTTGAACCCAAGGTTCCCATAGCTTCTTCAAGTTCACTAATCCTATTGGTTTGATTATCATGGATAACACAAGTTTCTAGGATAGCAATTCTTTCATTAATTCCTCCTAGGGATTTATCAAGTTTATCAGTATTATCAAGTAATATCCCCAATTTAGTCTCAACACTTGGAAGATTTTTCTCTATGGTTTCCAACTTTTTCATGACATCCTCAAGAGAGATTTCAATTTTAACTTCATTAACAGGTGGTGTTCCAACTAGACTCTCAATGATGCAACTAGCTTCTAAAGCAGGAGTACCTAGGAAATTACCCCCCTGAAAGAGTATCAAGAACATACCTATTCCAGCTAGATATACCAATATAAAAGTTCCTAAGAAGGATAATAGTGGAGTGTTTCTTAATGCACCTATGATGAGCATTACTAATTCTGTACCAAGCATCTTTAAAACTTTCTCCACATTGTTGCTTAAAAGAACGAACTTCAACTTCAGGATTACTCATTTTAGTAGTGATAAAAGTCAACTAAGCGAACAGAATAAAGTAAAAACAAGTAACTAATTTTTTTGTGTTTTGATATAGAGAAAGTAAACAAGACAGAAAGTAAAGCAACTAATTTTTTGTGTTTTGATATAGAGCAAGTAAACAGGACAGAAAGTAAAGTAACTATTTTTTTTGTGTTTTTGGATATAAAGCAAACAAGACAGTAAATAAAGTAAAGTAAAGCAAGACAAAAAAAAGTAAAGAGATTGGATGTGGAAGTCTCCCCTTGCAAATGTCTTGATCTTCCCGGCAACGGTGCCAAATTTAGCCGCAAATTGACGTGGGAGATAGAAATCTTTGTGGTGTAACTTTTCTTCGATCCCGGCAACGGCGCCAAATTTAGCTTGACACGGTGAAGCACACGTCCGTTGGGAACCCCAAGTGGAAGGTGTGATGCGATAAGAAAGTTCCCTCGCATGAAACCAAGGTTATCGAACCAGTAGGAGTCAAGGAACACGTGAAGGTTGTTGGTGGAGGAGTGTAGTGCAGCGCAACACTAGTGAAATCGGCGCCAACGTGGAACCTGCACAACACAATCAAGATACTTTGCCCCAACGTAACAGTGAGGTTTTCAATCTCACCGGCTTGTTGAAAACAAAGGATTAAATGTATAGTGTGGAAGATGATGTTTGTTTGCAAAGAACAGTAGAGAACAATGATTGCAGTAGATTGTATTCAGATGTAAAAGAATGGACCGGGGTCCACAGTTCACTAGTGGTGTCTCTCCAATATGATAAATAACATGCTAGGTGAACAAATTACAGGCGGGAAATTGACAAATAAAGATTCAATACATATCATGATGATCACTATGAGATTTAATCAGCGCATTACGACAAAGAACATTGACCGCCATCCAACATGCATCTATGCCTAAATAGTCCACCTTCGGGTTAGCATCCGCACCCCTTCAAGTATTAAGTTGCAAACAACAGACAATTGCATTAAGTATGGTGCGTAATGTAATCAACATAAATATCCTTAGACAAAGCATTGATGTTTTATCCCTAGTAGCAACAGCACATCCACAACCTTAGAACTTTCTGTCACTGTCCCAGATTCAATGGAGGCATGAACCCACTATCGAGCATAAATACCCCTCTTGGAGTTACAAGTATCAACTTGGCCAGAGCCTCTACTAGCAACGGAGAGCATGCAAGAACATAAACAACACATATGATAGATTGATAATCAACTTGACATAATATTCTATATTCATCGGATCCCACCAAACACAACATGTAGCATTACAAATAGATGATCTTGATCATGTTAGGCAGCTCACAAGATCTAAACATGATAGCACAAGAGGAGAAGACAACCAACTAGCTACTGCTATGGACCCATAGTCCAAGGATGAACTACTCACGCATCAATCCGGAGGCGGGCATGATGATGAGCCCTCCGGTGATGATTCCCCTCTCCGGAAGGGTGCCGGAGGCGATCTCCCGAATCCCGAGCGGGATTGGCGGCGACGTCTGGAAGTATTTTCCGTATCGTGGCTCTCTGCACGTGGGTTTCGCGACGAAGGCTATAAGTAGGCGGAAGGGTAGGGTTGGAGGGGGCACAGGGGCCCACACCATAGGCCGGCACGGCCAAGGCCAGCCGCGCCGCCCTATGGTCTCGGCCTCGTGGCCCCACTTCGTATCCCTCCGGTCTTCCGGAAGCTTCGTGGAAAATAAGATCCCGGGCGTTGATTTCGTCCAATTCCGAGAATATTTCCTTTGTAGGATTTCTGAAACCAAAAACAGAAAAACAATGGCGCTTCGCATCTTGTTAATAGGTTAGTGCCGGAAAATGCATAATAATGATGTAAAGTATGTATAAAACATGTGAGTATTGTCATAAAAGTAGCATGGAACATAAGAAATTATAGATACGTTGGAGACGTATCACCAACATAATCTTGATCAACATTATTGTAAAGCATATGAGATGAATGGTGTGATTCAAAGCAATAGATTGCTATCAAAGAGATAATGACTAAACAACTGAATCATATAGCAAAACTTTTCATGAATAGTACTTTCAAGACAAGTATCAAAAAGACTTGCATAAGAGCTAACTCATAAAGCAATAGATTCAAAGAAGGCATTGAAGCAACACAAAGGATGATTAAGTTTCAGCAATTGCTTTCAACTTGTAACATGTATATCTCATGGATAATTGTCAACATAGAGTAATATAACAAGCGCAATAAGTAAACATGTAAGAATCAATGCACACAGTTAACACAAGTGTTTGCTTCTAAGATAGAAAGAAGTAGGTAAACCGACTCAACATAAAGTAAAAGAAAGGCCCTTCGCAGAGGGAAGCATGGATTACTATTTTTGTGCTAGAGATTTTGTTTTGAAAACATAGAAACAATTTTGTCAACGGTAGTAATAATTCATATGTGTTATGCATAATACTTCCTACAAGTTGCAAGCCTCATGCATAGAATACCAATAGTGCCCACACCTTGTCCTAATTAGCTTGGACTTACATGGATTATCATTGCATAACATATGTTTCAACCAAGTGTCACAAAGGGGTACCTCTATGCCGCCTGTACAAAGGTCCAAGGAGATCAATCGCATTTGATTTCTCGTTTTTAATAGATCTCAACTTAGGACATCCATACCGGGACAACATAGAAAACAGATAATGGACTCCTCTTTAATGCATAAGCATTCAACAACAAATAATATTCTCATAAGAGATTGAGGATGTATGTCCAAACCGAAACTTCCACCATGATACATGGCTTTGGTTAGCGGCCCAATGTTCTTCTCTTACATATGCATACTCAAACCATTTGATCATGATAAATTACCCTTACTTCAGACAAGACGAACATGCATAGCATCTCACATGATATCCAACAAAGGTGTGAAAAGTTGATGGCGTCCCCAGAAACATGGTTACCGCTCAACAAGCAACTTATAAGAACTAAAACACAGAGCTACATATTTATCACCACAATAGTTTTTAAGCTATTTTCCCATGAGCTATATATTGCAAAGACAAAGGAATGAAATTTTAAAGGTAGCATTCAAGTAATTTACTTTGGAATGGCAGAAAAATACCACATCGTAGGTAGATATGGTGGACACAAATGGCATGGGTTTTGGCTCAAGGTGTTTGGATGCACGAGAAGCATTTCCTCTCAGTACAAGGCTTTGGCTAGCAAGGTTGTTTGAAGCAAACACAAGTATAAACAGGTACAACAAAACTTACACAAGAACATATTGTAAGCATTATAAGACTCTACACTGTCTTCCTTGTTGCTCAAACAATTACCAGAAAATATCTAGACCTTAGAGAGACCAATCATGCAAACCAAATTTCAACAAGCTCTATGGTAGTTCTCCACTAATAGATTAAACTACATGATGCAAGAGCTTAAACATGATCTATGAGAGCTCAAAACAATTGCCAAGTATCAAGTTATTCCAAACCATATGAAGCATTTTCTGATTCCAACCAAATAGCAATCAACGAAGCAATTTTCAGCCATCGCCATGAACATTAAAGCATAACTAAGTACACAAGTGTTCAAATGAAAAAGGAGCGTAATATCTCCAATACAAGGATGGTGGGATCCAACTTTATTCAAACCAAAACAAAAATAAAAGCAAACAGACGCTCCAAGTAAAGAACATAAGATGTGATGGAATAAAAATATAGTTTCACTAGTGACCCGATAAGTTGTCGATGAAGAAGGGGATGCCTTGGGCATCCCCAAGCTTAGATGCTTGAGTCTTTAAAATATGCAGGGATGAACCACGGGGCATCCCCAAGCTTAGACTTTTCACTCTTCTTGATCATATTGTATCATCTCTTGACCCTTGAAAACTTCCTCCACACCAAACTTAAAGCAAACTCACTAGAGGGTTAGTGCATAATCAAAAATTCACATATTCAGAGGTGACATAATCATTCTTAACACTTCTGGACATTGCACAAAGCTACTGAAAGTTAATGGAACAAAGAAATCCATTCAACATAGCAAAAGAGGCAATGCGAAATAAAAGGCAGAATTTGTCAAAACAGAACAGTAGACGAATTTTTCTGAGGCACTTAACTTGCTCAAACGGAAAACTCAAAACTAATGAAAGTTGCGTACATATCTGAGGACCACGCACGTAAATTGACATATTTTTTTGATTTTTCACAGAGAGATCTACGCAAATTCGTGACAGACAAACTGTTTCTTTAGCAATCCAAATCTAGCATCAACTTTACCATAGAGACTTTACTTGGCACAAAAACATGATAAGGAGAGGTTGCTACAGTAGTAACAACTTCCAAGACTCAACAATACAGTAGTAAAATAAAACATGGGTTATCTCCCAAGAAGTGCTTTTCTTTAACGCCTTTCAGCTAGGCGCAGAAAGTGCAAATCAAGTAACATCAAGAGAAGAAGCATCAACATCATAATTTGTTCTAATAATAGAATCAAAAGGCAACTTCATTCTCTTTCTAGGGAAGTGTTCCATACCTTTCTTGAGAGGAAATTGATACTTAATATTTCCTTCTTTCATATCAATAACAGCACCAACAGTTCGAAGAAAAGGTCTTCCCAAGACAATAGGACAAGATGCATTGCATTCAATATCCAAGAGAACAAAATCAACGGGGACAAGGTTATTGTTAACCGTAATGCGAATATTATCAATCCTCCCCAAAGATTTTTTTAGAGAATTATCAGCAAGATTAACATCCAAATAACAATTTTTCAATGGTGGCAAGTCAAGCATATCATAACTTTCTTAGGCATAACAGAAATACTTGCACCAAGATCACATAAAGCATTACATTCAAAATCATTGAATTTCATCTTAATGATGGACTCCCAACCATCTTCCAACTTCCTAGGAATAGAAGTTTCAAGTTTTAATTTCTCTTCCCTAGCTTTAATGAGAGCATTTGTAATATGTTTTGTAAAGGCTAAATTTGTAGCACTAGCATTAGGACTTCTAGCAAGTTTTTGTAAGAACTTTATAACTCCAGTAATATGACAATCATCAAAATCTAAACCATTATGATCTACAGTATTCTGAAAAAATTCAGCACTATTATCACAAACAGTTTCAGCAGTTTCAGGCAATTTTGCACGCTTTGCACTAGGAGTAGAAACATTGCCAACACCAATTATTTTACCATTGATAGTAGGAGGTGTAGCAACATGTGAAGAATCAACATTACTAGTGGTGGTAATAGTCCAAACTTTAGCTACATTATTTTCTTTAGCAAGTTTTTCTTTTCCTTCTCTATCCCACCTAGCATGCAATTCAACCAACATTCTAATATTATCATTAATTCGAACTTGGATAGCATTTGCTATAGCAAGAATTTTTTATCATTATCCTCAGGTTTAGCAGCCATTTTATTAATTAAAGAAGATTGTGATTCAGACATATATGAGATTCGATTTTCAGCATTTGAAAGTTCAGTTTGCAAACCAGAAATTTTCACATTCAAATTTTCAAGTTGATTTCCTATATTCTTCAACAAGGCAGATTGTTCATTCATAGTTTTAGTAAACAATTGATTTTTCTCATATTGTGATTGCATAAAGGTCTTAGTGGTTCTTTCAATTTCCAATATCTTTTCCTCACTAGGCAAAACAGATCTACCATAAGAATTACCATAACCACTACCATTATTAGAAGGATATGGCCTATAGTTGTTGTTGAAATTATTATTCTTAATGAAATTCACATCAACATGCTCTTCTTGAGCAACCAATGAAGCTAAAGGAACATTATTATGATCAATATGAGATCTACCATTTGCAAGCATAGACATAATAGCATCAATCTTATCACCCAAAGAAGAGGTTTCTTCAACAGAATTTACCTTCTTACCTTGAGGAGTTCTTTCAGTATGCCATTCAGAGTAATTGATCATCATATCATCAAGAAGCTTTGTTGCGGCCCAAGGTGATGGACATAAAAGTACCTCCAGCAGCTGAATCCAATAGGTTCCTCGAGGAAAAATTCAATCCTGCATAAAAGGTTTGGATGATCATCCAAGTAGTTAGTCCATGGGTAGGGCAATTCTTTACCAAAGATTTCATTCTCTCCCATGCTTGAGCAACATGTTCATTATCAAATTGCTTAAAATTCATAATGCTACTTCTCAAAGATATAATCTTAGCAGGAGGATAATATTTACCAATAAAAGCATCTTTACATTTAGTCCATGAATCAATACTATTCTTAGGCAAAGAAAGCAACCAATCTTTAGCTCTTCCTCTTAATGAGAAAGGAAACAATTTCAGTTTTATAATATCACCATCTATATCCTTATACTTTTGCATTTCACAAAGTTCAACAAAATTATTAAGATGGGCAGCAGCATCATCATTACTAACACCAGAAAATTGCTCTCTCATAACAAGATTCAGTAAAGCAGGTTTAATCTCATAAAATTCTGCTGTAGTAGCAGGTGGAGCAATAGGAGTACTTATAAAATCATTATTATTTGTGCTAGTGAAATCACACAACTTAGTATTTTCAGGAGTATTCATCTTAAAAGTAATAAAAGTAAACTAAGCAAATAGAATAAAGTAAAGACAAGTAACTAATTTTTGTGTGTTTTGGTATAGAGCAAGTAAACAAGACAGTAAATAAAGTAGGGATTTCTATTTTCGTGCCCTCGGGTCCTTAGTTGTGCTCAGTTTTCCCCAGCTCCTTAGTTTTTCCTCAGTTTTACCCAAACGTTTGTCTGAAACCATCACACGTGATGTAACGGCCGGTTGCCCGACGGTTGACCGTTATCTTCTGACTAGTGGGGCCACGTAGAGCCCGCAAAGACACGTCAGACCATCCATCTTTGTTTGACCGTAAGCATCGCTGTATCCCTAACGAGTGGGGCTTCGGTATATCAAATGACAAGTGGGGCCATGATGCTGATACAAGGGGCAATACACGGGTAGGATTAGATTTTTAAACGGAGCTCTACAACGATGGCACGGAGGAGGTGGCATGCGGGGTGCCGAGATGAGATCGACGTCCACAAAGAACTGCATGAGGCGAGACCAGACGCATTAGATAGATATGAACTAGATGCGTTTAACCATGCAAAGAAGAGAAGAAATGGTCGACGACATCGACGACCACCTCAAAACTTTGACTGACCGTGTCGGACACGAACGCGAGCAATGTAGAGAAAACTAGTGTCTCTCCTTTCTGGCGTGTATAGGTGGGTGCTAGGAGAGTGTGGTGGCGAAGGGAAAGACCTCGCGGCGGTCTGTGGCGTCTGATACGTCTCCAACGTATCGATAATTTCTTATGTTCCATGCCACATTATTGATGATATCTACATGTTTTATGCACACTTTATGTCATATTCGTGCATTTTCTGGAACTAACCTATTAACATGAGTGCCGCTGTTTTCTGCTGTTTTTGGTTTCAGAAATCCTAGTAACGAAATATTTCTGAATTGGACGAAATCAACGCCCTGGTTCCTATTTTGCCCGGAAGCATCCAGTAACACCCGAGAGCCGCAGAGGCCCTGTGGGCCCTGCATGATAGTGGCGCGCTCGCCCCGGCCACGCCACCTATGGTGTCGTCGCCCCTTCGACCTTCTCGACGCTGCCTTTCGCCTATATAAAGCCCCTGCATCGAAACCCTTACTTAACAAGCCACGGACGAAACCTTGAGCCGCCGCCATCGCGAAGCCAAGATCCGGGGGACAGAGTCTCTGTTCCGGACCCGCCGAGCGGGGAAGTGCCCCGAAGGCTTCTCCATCGACACCGCCCATCTCCACCGCCATCTTCATCACCACGCTGCTCCCATGAAGAGGGAGTAGTTCTCCATCGAGGCTCGGGGCTGTACCGGTAGCTATGTGGTTCATCTCTCTCCTATGTGCTTCAATACAATAATCTCATGAGCTGCCTTACATGATTGAGATTCATATGATGATGCTTGTAATCTAGATGTCATTATGCTAGTCAAGTGAGTTTTACTTATGTGATCTCCGGAGACTCCTTGTCCCACGTGTGTAAAGGTGACAGTGTGTGCACCGTGTGGGTCTCTTAGGCTATATTTCACAGAATACTTATTCACTGTTATGAATGGCGTAGTGAAGTGCTTATTTATATCTCTTTATGATTGCAATGTGTTTTGTATCACAATTAATCTATGTGCTACTCTAGCAATGTTATTAAAGTAGTTTTATTCCTCCTACACGGTGTAATGGTGACAGTGTGTGCACTCGTGTTAGTACTTGGTTTATGCTATGATCATGATCTCTTGTAGATTGCGAAGTTAACTATTGCTATGATAGTATTGATGTGTATTATTCCTCCTACATAAGCATGAAGGTGACAGTGTGCATGCTATGTTAGTACTTGGTTTAGTCGTTTCGATCTTTCATGCACTCTAAGGTTACTTAAATATGAACATTTAATTGTGGAGCTTGTTAACTCCGGCATTGAGGGTTCGTGTAATCCTACGCAATGTGTTCATCATCCAACAAGAGAGTGTAGAGTATGCATTTATCTATTATGTGATCAAAGTTGAGAGTGTCCACTAGTGAAAGTCTAATCCCTAGGCCTTGTTCCTAAATATCGCTATCTGCTTGTTTACTGTTTTATTGCATTACTACTGCAAGTTACTACGCATGTTTACTTCCGGCAATATTACCATCAACCGCACAAGAGCTATTTTTTGGCGCCGTACTACTGCTCATATTCATTCATACCACTTGTATTTCACTATCTCTTCGCCGAACTAGTGCACCTATTAGGTGTGTTGGGGACACAAGAGACTTCTTGCTTTGTGGTTGCAGGGTTGCATGAGAGGGATATCTTTGACCTCTTCCTCCCCGAGTTCGATAAACCTTGGGTAATCCACTTAAGGGAAACTTGCTGCTGTTCTACAAACCTCTGCTCTTGGAGGCCCAACACTGTCTACAAGAATAGAAGCTCCCGTAGACATCAAGCACTTTTCTGCGCCGTTGCGAGGAAAGGTAAAAGGCACTCATACTTCGGTTCAGTAACAGTACTTTTCTGGCGCCATTGTGTGTGTGCTCGAAGCTATTTCCTTTAGACTGCTGCGACATTTGGTTTCTTGTTTACACTAGTTAGGCATAATGGACAACAAAGAGCTTCTTATTCTATTTCCTGATTTAAGACATGGATGGTTTGATGCGAAAATTAAAAAACCCATGGAACATATTAATATGAATGCTTTGAACACTATTGTTGCTAATGCTATGGAAAATTCTAAGCTTGGGGAAGCTGGCTTTGATGAGCATGATATTTTTAGTCCCCCAAGCATTGAGGAGAAAATTTACTTTGATGATACTTTGCCTCCTATTTATGATGATTATAATGATAGTAGTCTTTTGTTACCACCTGTTATGGAGGATAAATTTGATTATGATTACAATATACCTCCTATATTTGATAGCTACTTTGTTGAATTTGCTCCCACTACAATTAATAAGAATGACTATGCTTATGTTGGGAGTAGTAATAATTTTATGCATGAGACTCATGATAAGAATGCTTTATGTGATAGTTATATTGTTGAGTTTGCTCATGTTGCTACTGAAAGTTATTATGAGAGAGGAAAATATGGTTGTAAAAATTTTCATGTTACTAAAACACCTCTCTATGTGCTGAAATTTTTGAAGCTACACTTGTTTTATCTTCCTATGCTTGTTACTTTGCTCTTCATGAACTTGTTTATTTACAAGATTCCTATGCATAGGAAGCATGTTAGACTTAAATGTGTTTTGAATTTGCCTCTTGATGCTCTCTTTTGCTTCAACTTCTATTTCTTGCGAGTGCATCATTAAAACTGCTGAGCCCATCTTAATGGCTATAAAGAAAGAACTTCTTGGGAGATAACCCATGTGTTTTTTTTACTACAGTACTTTGTTTTATATTTGTGTCTTGGAAGTTGTTTACTACTGTAGCAACCTCTCCTTATCATGTTTTTGTGCCAAGTAAAGTTTCTATGTTAAAGTTGATGTTATATTCGGGATCGCTGCGCAGAAACAGCATTGCTGTCTGTCACGAATCTGGGCCTAAGTCTCTGTAGAAAATTCAAAAATCTGCCAATTTACGAGCGTGATCCTCAGATATGTACGCAACTTTCATTAGTTTTGAGTTTTTCCGTTTGAGCAAGTCTGGTGCCATTTTAAAATTCGTCTTTACGGACTGTTCTGTTTTTGACAGAATCTGCCTTTTATTTCGCATTGCCGCTTTTGTTAAGTTGAATGAGTTTCTTTGTTCCATTAACTTTCAGAAGTTATGTGCAATGTCCAGAAGTGTTAAGAATGATTGTGTCACCTCTGAACATGTGAATTTTGATTATGCACTAACCCTCTAATGAGTTTGCTTGAAGTTTGGTGTGGCAGAAGTTTTCAAGGGTCAATAGAAGAGGGTGATATAATGTGATCGAGAAGAGTGAAAGGTCTAAGCTTGGGGATGCCCCGGTGGTTCATCCCTGCATATTTTAAGAAGACTCAAGCATCTAAGCTTGGGATGCCCAAGGCATCCCCTTCTTCATCGACAACTTATCAGGTTTCTTCTAGTGAAACTATATTTTTATTCCGTCACATCCTATGTATTTTACTTGGAGCATCTGTGTGCTTTTATTTTTGTTTTTGTTTTGTTATTTTCATTCTCTGAATAAGTTCATCCTTGTGTGGGAGAGAGACACGCTCCGCTGGTTCGTATGAACACATGTGTTCTTAGCTCATAATATTCATGGCGAAGTTTCCTCTTCATTATATTGTTATATGGTTGGAATTGGAAAATGCTACATGTAGTAATTGGTAAAATGTCTTGGATAATGTGATACTTGGCAATTGTTGTGCTCATGTTTAAGCTCTTGCATCATATACCTTGCACCCATTAATGAAGAAATACATAGAGCTTGCTAAAATTTGGTTTGCATATTTGGTCTCTCTAAGGTCTAGATAATTTCTAGTATTGAGTTTGAACAACAAGGAAGACGGTGTAGAGTCTTATAATGTTTACAATATGTCTTTTATGTGAGTTTTGCTGCACCGGTTCATCCTTGAGTTTGCTTCAAATAACCTTGCTAGCCTAAACCTTGTATCGAGAGGGAATACTTCTCATGCGTCCAAAATCCTTGAGCCAACTACTATGCCATTTGTGTCCACCATATCTACCTACTACATGGTATTTCTCCGCCATTCCAAAGTAAATTGCTTGAGTGCTACCTTTAAATTCCATCATTCACCTTTGCAATATATAGCTCATGGGACAAAATAGCCTTAAAAACTATCGTAGTATCGAATATGTACTTATGCACTTTATCTTTTATTAAGTTGCTTGTTGTGCGATAACCATGCTTCGGGGAACGCCATCAACTATTGTTGAATATCATGTGAGTTGCTATGCATGTCCGTCTTGTCTGAATGATCTATCACCTTAATGATTGGAGCATGCAAATTGTTAGAGAAAAACATTGGGCCGCTAACTAAAGCCATGAATCATGGTTGAAGTTTCAGTTTTGGACATATATCCTCAATCTCATATGAGAATAATAATTGTTGTTACATGCTTATGCATTTAAGAGGAATCCATTATCTGTTGTCCATGTTGTCCCGGTATGGATGTCTAAGTTGAGAATAATCAAAAGCGAGAAATCCAAAATGCGAGCTTTCTCCTTAGACCTTTGTACAGGCATGGAGGTACCCCTTTGTGACACTTGGTTGAAACATAGCATGCAAAGATCCGGTAGTCCAAGCTAAGTAGGACGAGGTGCGGGCACTATTAGTATACTATGCATGAGGCTTGCAACTTGTAAGATATAATTTACATAACTCATATGCTTTATTACTACCGTTGACAAAATTGTTTCATGTTTTCAAAATAAAAGCTCTAGCACAAATACAGCAATCGATGCTTTCCTCTTTGAAGGACCATTCTTTTACTTTTATTGTTGAGTCAGTTTACCTATCTCTCTCCACCTTAAGAAGCAAACACTTGTGTGAATTGTGCATTGATTCCTACATACTTGCATATTGCATTTGTTATATTACTCTATGTTGACAATTATCCATGAGATATACATGTTATAAGTTGAAAGCAACCGCTGAAACTTAATCTTCCTTTGTGTTGCTTCAATACCTTTACTTTGATTTATTGCTTTATGAGTTAACTCTTATGCAAGACTTATTGATGCTTGTCTTGAAGTACTATTCATGAAAAGTCTTTGCTTTATGATTCAGTTGTTTACTCATGTCATTACCATTGTTTTGATCGCTGCATTCATTACATATGTTTACAAATAGTATGATCAAGATTATGATGGCATGTCACTTCAGAAATTATCTTTGTTATCGTTTTACCTGCTCGGGACGAGCAGAACTAAGCTTGGGGATGCTGATACGTCTCCAACGTATCGATAATTTCTTATGTTCCATGCCACATTATTGATGATATCTACATGTTTTATGCACACTTTATGTCATATTCGTGCATTTTCTCGGAACTAACCTATTAACAAGATGCCGAAGTGCCTTTTTCTGTTTTTGGTTTCAGAAATCCTAGTAACGAAATATTCTCGAATTGGACGAAATCAACGCCGTGTTCCTTTTCCTCCTTTGCCCGAGAGTCCTAACCCCTGGGCCCCAGGATCCGTGCCGCCCCGGGCCTCACGCGCCAGCCATGGTGTCGTCGCCCCTCGACCTTCCCGACGCCTGCCGCCATAAAAGATGCATCGAAAACCCTTACAATAAGCCACGGAACGACCCCGCGCCGCCAGCCAAGAACGGGGACAGAGTCTTCTCCGGCACCTCGCCGGAGCGGGGAAGCCCCCGAAGGCTTCTCCATCGACACCTGCCATCTCCACCGCCATCTTCATCACCGCCGCTGCTCCCATGAAGAGGAGTAGTTCTCCATCGAGGCTCTGGGCTGTACCGGTAGCTATGTGGTTCATCTCTCTCCTATGTGCTTCAATACAATAATCTCATGAGCTGCCTTACATGATTGAGATTCATATGATGATGCTTGTAATCTAGATGTCATTATGCTAGTCAAGTGAGTTTTACTTATGTGATCTCCGGAGACTCCTTGTCCCACGTGTGTAAAGGTGACAGTGTGTGCACCGTGTGGGTCTCTTAGGCTATATTTCACAGAATACTTATTCAATGTTATGAATGGCGTAGTGAAGTGCTTATTTATATCTCTTTATGATTGCAATGTGTTTTGTATCACAATTAATCTATGTGCTACTCTAGCAATGTTATTAAAGTAGTTTTATTCCTCCTACACGGTGTAATGGTGACAGTGTGTGCACTCGTGTTAGTACTTGGTTTATGCTATGATCATGATCTCTTGTAGATTGCGAAGTTAACTATTGCTATGATAGTATTGATGTGTATTATTCCTCCTACATAAGCATGAAGGTGACAGTGTGCATGCTATGTTAGTACTTGGTTTAGTCGTTTCGATCTTTCATGCACTCTAAGGTTACTTAAATATGAACATTTAATTGTGGAGCTTGTTAACTCCCGGCATTGAGGTTCGTGTAATCCTACGCAATGTGTTCATCATCCAACAAGAGAGTGTAGAGTATGCATTTATCTATTCTGTTATGTGATCAAAGTTGAGAGTGTCCACTAGTGAAAGTCTAATCCCTAGGCCTTGTTCCTAAACATCGCCGTCGCTTGTTTACTGTTTTATTGCATTACTACCGCTGCGTTACTACGCATGTTTACTTCCGGCAATATTACTACCATCAATCGCACGCCAGCGAGCTACGCGGGTCATCATATTCATTCATACCACTTGTATTTCACTATCTCTTCGAACTAGTGCACCTATTAGGTGTGTTGGGGACACAAGAGACTTCTTGCTTTGTGGTTGCAGGGTTGCATGAGAGGGATATCTTTGACCTCTTCCTCCCCGAGTTCGATAAACCTTGGGTAATCCACTTAAGGGAAACTTGTCGCTGTTCTACAAACCTCTGCTCTGGAGGCCCAACACCGTCTACAAGAATAGAAGCTCCCGTAGACATCAAGCAGCGGGTCGGCGTGGCCGTGCCCACAGCGGCGTGCATGCATGTTCGGCATTGGCATCAGCATGTACGTTCGGCATTGGCCTCGGCGGTATCTCTGTGTGTCAGTGATCGAATGAGGGGACGGGATTGAGGGTGCATCCCGACGTTGACCTAGCAAGGCGGCGAGCATAGTCGTTCTGACCATGCCGATATCGGCATCGGCATCGTTTGAGGCTGTGGTGCTCGAATCAAGTTGGGATTTGTTTCTCGTAGGCCAAAATGAATTTGAAACAAGTTTCATGTTGAAGGTTAGGTAACGAAAGTTTGTAACTATCCCAAAATTATACTAGCGCCATGGTGAGGTTCTTTTTGATAGAGCTATACGGTTGGGCAAACTTTTTTGACACTTTTTAGATAGGGTTCCTTGTTGTTACACGTATGGCATCATGTATGGAAAATTTGGGGTCATTTGGAGATGTTCGAAAAATCACTTTGCTTAAGCGCATGCCGTTTCGTCTCACTGAAACCAGCTTTTCTAACAAGGTGATTTTTTCTACCTTCTCTAAATAACCTCAAATTTCATACAGCTGATCTTCTATACATAGATAGATAGATTGTTTCGTTTTTACATTTTTCGAACTTTTTATTTCCCTTTATAATACCCAATTGATTTTCAGGTCAAAACCTCGAAAAACAGCATCATGTATGGCATCATTTTCACCCTAAATTTCAAATTTTCTGAAACTTTCCCTTTTAGATATTCCTTGTTGTTATAGGTATGCCATCATGTATGCCAAACTTGGTTAGGTCTCACTGAAACCAGCTTTTGTAACAAATTAGGTGATGGTTTATCTTTTTTTTGCGTGAAAAGTAATGGCTACAACAAATCGGTTATGGTTTATCATATTTTTTTGCGTGAAAAGTAATGGCTACAACAAATTGTTGATGGTTTATCATTTTTTGCGTGAAAAGTAATGGCAACAACAAATCGGTGATGGTTTATCATTTTTTGCGTGAAAAGTAAGGCTACAACAAATTGTTGATGGTTTATCATTTTTTGCGTGAAAAGTAATGGCAACAACAAATCGGTGATGGTTTATCATTTTTTTGCATGAAAAGTAATGGCTACAACAAATTGTTGATGGTTTATCATTTTTTTGCGTGAAAAGTAACGCCTAAAATAGTTTATAATTTTTAGCGCGTGAAAAATAATACAGAAAACCGCCCTTCAGCATACTTAGAGGGTGGAAGCTAATTAACCGCCAACAGAGAGAGAGGGGTTATCCTGCCCGTTCCCTATATCATACGATCAACGGTCGGCGAGCACGATCCGCGTGACATGGGCTAGACCAATCAGGGCGATGATGCACGTCTGCGAGAATTTGTGAAGAGAGAGGGCAAAACTGAGTACTATCAAGAAACCAAGGGCACCCGAGTAGTAAATAGACTAAGGGATTCAAATATGAGATTTAAAAAATGGAAAATGCGTGTTTTGTACAATGAAACCCATCTTGGCCTACCTCAAACTATTTGCAATACCAATATACATCAGTGTGAGAATTGTGGCCTCATTTAGACAAAGTATGGGGGAAGCTGTTTTGGGAAGGGCTTATTGTGGAAAACCATGCACCTTCATAGCTACTAGGTGATTTGAGAAGTGGCAATTTGTGGTAAAACTTGATTTATCTATGATTTATCTATGATTTGAGAAGTGGCAATTTGTGGTAAAGACTCCATGAGTAAGTGCCACTCTTTTTCGGATTTTTTTGCACATTAAATGACTCATTTAACTAGTTAATCCCATTTGTTGACTCTCTGTTGACCAGCCACTTGAGGGTAAAACTGAGTATATTGCACTAGCCAGTATTAGCACTCGAGGGGAAAATTGAGCACACAAAAAATGCTAGTATAAGACTCGAGGGTATACCTGAGTATATCTAAATTTCCAGGGTTAGACTCGAGGACACGTGCAATTGTTGACGCGTAGACGCGGGTCGCGGTGGAGAAGTCGAGACGTGCAATCGTGGACGCGTGTCGCGCTGCGAAGTCCAAGACGTGCAGACGTGCACCTGTGCACGCGTAGGACGCGGGTCGCATTAACCACCCTCGCTTTATAGACGCCTCCTCGCACTGTCTCTATCACTCTCACTCGCTCACGCATCGCCAACTCTCTCACGTCCCATCATCTTCTCCAAAGCAAAAACCCTCTCCCTCTCCCTCTTCCTCTTCCTCCGCCGGAGAGATGGACAAGGAGAATGCCAATCCCATCGTCGAGGTTGGCTCGAAGCGCGACGCTCCATCTTCGGTGCCGTCCTCTACGGACGACGCCGCCGCCGCCGCCGCCGGTGCATCGGAGAGGCCGCCGCCGGTGGCAGTCAGATGCCGGCGGGATGGGACCCCTACGACCCCGTGCCGTACGTCCCGCCCCCGAACCCCTACGACACCTCCCTGGAGGACCCATGGAACGAGGTAACTACGGTTTGCTTCCTTTTTTGTTCCCCATTCCTTTTTGAACCCTATTTTTGCTGGTGTAGATGGATCTGTAGATGGATGAGTATTGGGCTAATATTTGCGCCGATTTTATTCCATTTTGTTTTGATCACTTCTTGATTTCGTTTAAGATTTGGGGTTCGGCTGTTCGGTTAATTTATGCAAGTAATATTGGATCTCAATCAGTTAATTTATGCAAGTAATCATGGGATCTCAATCAGTTATTTTATGCACTAATCAAAAGATATCAACCGTTTAATTTTGCAAATAATCTCGAATGTGTTCAAGTTCAGATCTAGTTCAGATCTAGAATCTGTTTCTTTGCCTATGATGAATGGTTGGGCACAATTTTTACAGGGAGGGTTCAGCGAACCATTGCTGTGTACAAATCTGTTGTGCATGAGCTTTAGTTCGCTAACACCTTCCCTGTAGATATATAATCATGTCCACTCTAACTGAGGCTGACTCTGTTTTTCTTAACTTTGTTATCATGTACGTTAGTCATCGTTGCAACTCATTCACTAGTTTCTGTTTGATATGGATCAGATGTCTGGCAGCGACGTCGGCAGCGACGAAGAGGAGGAGGACGTCAAGACTCGCCAAGTGCTGCGGAGGCTGCAGGTGCCCCTTCTGCACCAGGAGACTCGGCGCCACGGACTTCAACTGCCTCGTCACGCATGCTGAGAACATCAGCAACACCTTCCCCAACGTCGGCACGACGGTGAACGTCCACTCCTTCCGCGCCAAGCACAGGGCGCTCGGCATGCACCTCCGCAGCTTGCAGCGGGTGGAGATCTCCGCGGGCGGATGCCTCCGCTCAAGCCCAAGGCTCCCAAGGGGAGCAAGAGCAACAAGTGGAGGCAGAGATTGGATGTCTGAGCTGCTTCTGCGGGTTTCAGACAAACGTTTGGGTAAAACTGAGGAAAAACTAAGGAGCTGGGGAAAACTGAGTACAACTAACGACCCGAGGGCACGAAAATAGAAATCCCAATAAAGTAAAGTAAAGACAAAAAACAAAGTAAAGAGATTGGATGTGGAGACTTTTGCGTGTCTTGATCTCTTAACGGCGCCATAAATTTAGCTTGACACACGTGAAGCACATGTCCGTTGAACCCCAAGTGGAAGGTGTGATGCGATAGAAGCAATTTTCCCTCAGATGAAACCAAGGTTATCGAACCAGTAGGAGTCAAGGAACACGTGAAGGTTGTTGGTGGAGGAGTGTAGTGCGGCGCAACACCAGTGAAACCGGCGCCAACGTGGAACCCTGCACAACACAATCAAGATACTTTGCCCCAAGGTAAAGTGAGGTTGTCAATCTCACCGGCTTGCTGAAAACAAAGGATTAAACGTATGGTGTGGAAAATGATGTTTGTTTGCAAAGAAAAGAGAACAATGATTGCAGAGATTGTATTCAGATGTAAAAGAATGGACCGGGGTCCACATTTCACTAGTGGTGTCTCTCCAATAAGATAAATAGCATGCTGGGTGAACAAATTACAGCGGGCAATTGACAAATAAAGATTCAATACATATCATGATGATCACTATGAGATTTAATCAGGCATTACGACAAAAGAACATAGAACGCCATCCAACATGCATCTATGCCTAAATAGTCCACCTTCGTGTTAGCATCCGCACCCTTCCAATATTAAGTTGCAAACAACAGATAATTGCATTAAGTATGGTGCGTAATGTAATCAACACAAATATCCTTAGACAAAGCATTGAGGTTTTATCCCTAGTAGCAACAGCACATCCACAACCTTAGAACTTTCTGTCACCCCAGATTCAATGGAGGCATGAACTCACTATCAAGCATAAATACCCTCTTTTACAAGCTCTACTAGCAACGGAGAGCATGCAAGAACATAAACAACACATATATGATAGATTGATAATCAACTTGACATAATATTCTATATTCATCGGATCCCGCCAAACACAACATGTAGCATTACAAATAGATGATCTTGATCATGTTAGGCAGCTCACAAGTTCTAAACATGATAGCACAAGAGGAGAAGACAACCAACTAGCTATGCTATGGACCCATAGTCCAAGGATGAACTACTCACGCATCAATCCGGAGGCGGCATGATGATGTAGAGCCTCTAGTGATGATTTCTCCTCCGGGTGCCGAGGCGATCTCCTGAATCCCCAAGATGGATTGGCGGCGGCGTCTCCGAAGTATTTCCGTATCGTGGCTCTCGTACAGGGTTTTCGCGAAGGCTATAAGGTAGGCGGTAAGGAGGGGGCAAGGGGCCCCACACCATAGGCCGCGCAAGGGCCGGGCCGCGCCGCCCTATGGTCTCGGCCCCTGGCCCCACTTCTATCCCTCCGGTCTTGAAGCTTCGTGAAAATAAGACACCAATGATTTTCTATTTCCTTTGTAGGATTTCTGAAACCAAAAATATAAAACAAGAACTTTCGGCATCTTGTTAATAGGTTAGTGCCGGAAAATGCATAATAATGATGTAAAGTATGTATAAAACATGTGAGTATTATCATAAAAGTAGCATGGAACATAAGAAATTATAGATACGTTGGAGACGTATCACGCCCTGCCGCTCGCGGGAGTGGACAGGGACGAAATCGGTCCGGATCTAGACACTCTATTGTACTCCCTCCACGCATCTACATTATACTAGCAGTGGATGGGCGAAGCGGCACGCTGCGCCGACCTTGTGGTGTGATTGGTGTAATATTTTTAAGACTACATGAATCGGTGGTCGACCTTGTGATTCAATTTCAAAGGTGTGGACCGAGCCTACGGTTTCTTTAGGAAAAATAATCGTACACCTCTGAACAAAATTACATACAATTCATGCTTAAAGAAAAGTAAGGCACATCATAGAACAAAATTACATACAGTCCATATTGTATTACTGCGCAAACACTTTTTTTTTGCACAAAGAAGGGGTCTAGAAGACCCCGGAAGACCATTCATTACACCACGTGGCAGGTTACAAATATGCAGGCAGGTCCTTTTACATCACTCGCACAAAAGAACCAAATATTAGAAGATAAGGCCTGCCAAATTGCAAAAACCACCCTAGAACTAAAGATACAAAAGCAATCGAGTCCTGGGTAGCCTCCGCCACCAGACGCCGGCGTCCTCAAGACGTCTCCGTCGAGGAACGGGGCGCAAGCGCCCGAACACCCCATTCCGGCGCCGATCCGTCGCCGCCAGACACCTGGAAACCACCGGGGACGAACCACTTGGTGGTGATAAGGCGCCGAGCCCCAGCAGCGAGGACGAAGAAAAGCCTCCATCCTGGAGGTTGTCGAAGATTGGCCGCCGCACCGGCCATGGATAGCAGAGGCACAGATGCCTCTAGCTTGGATGAGCAAGTCGATGACGATCCGCCGCCACCGAATCAGGAACCGCCCGATGAAGAACGAAGCCTCCCCCTTCTGCCTCCCCTCGCCACCACGGCAGGACAGAGCCTGAGAAGAGCTGCAGCTGCACCCTCTCAGACCATCCCCAGCAAGAACACCATCGGCTTTATTAAAGGAGACGGTTCTCCTCTTCCTCACGAGCAGCTCCGGCCACTGGAGCGACCACACGACGAAGAGGAAGCCTAGCTTGTGCCAGATCTGGCCGAATAGATCGAGCACCCCTCTCCAAACTACTGGTGTCACGCCAAGATCCACAAGGCTAATCCTGAAAACTAGAACAGGAGAGGACCTAGACTACGCCGGCGCACCACCTCCACCGTCTCCGGCCGGCTATTCTGGCGGAGAGGCTTCGGATCGGCCCGGAGAAGAGAGGGGCTCGACCAGTTACTGTAGTGAGGTGAGAGCTGGTGGTGGTGGGGGGGGAATGAGACTGTTTCACAGTTCTATCTTTTGTTTTGCGCAAACACTTGTTAGGATTAATGAACAAAATCAAAGTATTACTCGCATAGTGACATTTTGAAGGCTGGACCAAAAGCCGGGTCCTCCTTTACCGGAAGAGCGTCCTTGCTGGCATGTCAACCTTCAAAAGAGGCTATATCTGGAGGGTGGGCAATGGAGAGAATATCAATATCTATAGTGATCCGTGGATTCCATCAAGTATTGACAAGAAAATTTTAACTCGTAGGGGCGATAGGATTTTTTCTAAAGTGGTTGACCTAATTGATCCCTCTACTGTACTTGGAATATTTCTCGCCTTAATGAGCTATTCCTTGTTGTTAATGTAAATCACATTTTGGAAATTCTGTTGAATAACCAGGGATTTGATGACTTCATAGCTTGGAATTATACAAACCATGGCCAGTATACAGTCAAGTCTGGGTATCACATTCAGTGGCGACATCAGTTCGGACGAAGAGCTGTTCTCTTTGCTCTTCGAGGAACTTAGGCTACAAACCCTGTTTGGAAAATTGTGTGGAAACTCAAGATACCGAGCAAGGTCAAAATATTTATTTGGAGAGCTCTCCATGGTATTCTTCCATTGAAATCTATTCTAGTCAATCGACATGTTGGTTCAGAGGCGGATGTCCGATCTGTAACAATGCATCTGAAGATGTTATGCATCTTTGTTTCAAGTGTCCTACAGCAATGCAACTTTGGGAGTCTCTGGGTATTTCCAATTTAATGGATGAAGTGACAGTTAAAGATCGATTAGGTTCTGCAGTTCTGGAAACTATTTTAAGGAAGCAAAAAGTCACTCTCCCCGGCTTTAATATTGGCATGAAGGAAGCTATTGCTGTTAGATGTTGGTACCGCCAAAGAACTCACAATGAACTGGACCCTCCGATGTTTAAATGCAGAATGTCTATACTTTCCATTGCCTCTAATGCTGCAAAGATTCTTGCTAAACCGTGCATCCCACGCCAAAGATGGAGCAAACCTCCCCCACTAAGGTAAATTTGGATGGATCTTTTCATCTCGAATCGCATGCAGGATCTGCAGGGCTGTTATTAGGGACCATCGTCTGATTATTTTCCTAACACCCCTTCTGCTGCTATGGCCGAGGCTAGGGCGATGAAGTTAGGGCTGCAACTTGCTAGTTCCTTGAGGTGCAACAATGTTCTTTTTGAAGGTGATTCTATGGAGACAATTGAAGCGTGTACAGGAGAAGCTATCTGGTGAAATGAGACTGCTGCGGTCTTTTCTGATTGTGTTGACATTGCTACAACTATTGATCATGTTAAGTTTTAGCATTGTCCAAGAGAAGCTAATAAGGTTGCTCATGAGTTAGCTAGGGATTATTTTATGTCTAAAATGGGTTGTAATTGGATCGATGAACCCCATAGTATTATCCTAGCTAAACTCATAAATGATGTAACCGTTCTTTGATTCTAGCAACAGGTTTCTTACGCACTCTTTTCCTTACCAGAGTATCTAAGGGGACTGGAAGGTTTTTAATGAGGCGACATATAGTTTGATTTATTTGAAAAAAAGCAATTTAAGGAACCAGAGCCAAAAACAAAATTAGCACAAGACATCTCTGCACGTATTGTGTTGCGCTAGAATCAAATCTGAATCCTAGTCTCAAAACCGGGGGTCTTCTTTCTCCTGCCTCCTGATCCCAAATTCACCTCACGCGTCTGTGCGACTGCGACCACTCCTCTTCGACCCAAAGTCTCTTCGTCGTTGCCAGCGCCGCCGAAACCCACCTCCAGTCCTCGCACCGCCGCCGGCCACCTCTAAGCTCGTTTCTCTCCTAGTCCTCCTGCTCCCCCTATCCTCTACTGGACTGGCGTTGAGTGTGGAGATCCATCCGGAGGCGATCCCTTTGACCGGTAACGGATCCCTAGCTCGTTGCCGTGCGTGAGGGGTTCACGGACTGGACCCAGGGCGCGTCCGCCGAGATGGCCGGAAGCAGCCTTCGGGTGGTTCACTTGGCTTCCCTTCTTGCACTCGGATTCGTGCTCGGCTCCGTCGACGCCAGCCAGGGTGATGTTGATCCGCACTACAGGTGAGACCAAGGCATCTGTGTGCACTTCTTGACTCGTCTCTTGCTGGAGCGATGTATTATTGCGCCAGATTGCTGTTTATGTTTTTCTTACTTGTTGCTGGATAAGTCGGCTATGGAATACCGGCAGTTTGCGTAGCTGGGCTGCCCTTCTAGTTAGTTGTACTCCCTCCGATACATACAAAGTGTTGGGGATTTAGTGATTAGTACAACTTTTATACGTACCAAGTTCCCAACACTTATTATGGATCGCAGGGAGTAGGTAATTTTTACATATCCAGTTGCTTAAAAGTTAAAAGTATTTGATCTCTTTTGCTGTCTCCAAATAGTGATATTGTTTGCCTTAGACCTGTTGGTAAGCATGTTTGGAAGCCACATTGGACCATCCTAAGTAATTGAGAACATCTCAACAGAAAATCTGGACATTGTGGGTCTAAGATGGTTATTCTTTGACTCAGCCTGACAATGGAACTGTACAACCTGAAATTCCGTAAACTATTGTGGGTACGTACTGGATATTGTTTGAAGAAATACAATTTATACTCCCTGCTGTCATATGACTAGCTAATCAATTTTCAGCTATCACACTCTACTTTCTAGTGTAATCGGAAAAAGGTAGAAAGGTGGATACAGTTTGTGGTGGAGTCATGAAGTGGGTTTCTTCCCGTCGTGGTTGGTTGTCCCTTGGCCTTGGGAGGTCAAGTGGTGGGTCTGCTTGTTGCGTTCGTTGTGTTGTTGACATGTGTGGGCTCCAGATGTAATAGGCTTTAGATTATTGATTTGGTTTTCGGTTGGTTTCCCTCATTAGCCAGTGAAATCGCACAGCACTTGCCAGTTGCTTGAAATATTTAAGTGGATCTGGTAGCAAACACTCGCATGGAGGAATAGTATGTGAGGAAATGGTGCCATAATTTCAATTCTATAATTCTGTCTTCCATTATATATGCTTTAGACGCACAAAGATTAAGTGATGATACATGATCAGTATTTTAGCCATGGTGAACTGCCATACTGATGGAATAGAACAGGGAGAGTGGAAGGATATACAATGAGTGATTGCTTGCAGTGGAGGACTAGCTAGTGATTAGTTGCAACTTGGGGCTTTGTACTATATTACTTCACTTACGTGGGGGAATCTAAAAGTATATAGACATATCATACCTTGAATTATGGAGCAGCAACTCTTTAGGGACAAAATCCGGAGCAGTAGGTTATATGTTAAGGACTGTGATAATGTCTGTTACCACCTTTTTTATCCTTGCTTGTTACTTCATTGGGAATTATGTTATTTTCTCTTGCTTACTTGACTGCTTTTTTATGTTTAGAATTGTGAGAATGGTTATTACCATATGTTTGATCCTTTCTTGGTACTTCATTGTGAAATATGTTTTTTTCCTTGCTAACTTGACTGAAAAACTCTAGTAATTCATACCTTATTTTGAAAAAAAACACTAAGTTCAAAGTGATTACTTGGCTATCATGATGTGGATATGTTTTCTTATGTAAGCTGTGAATGGCAGACCATTATTCCAGCAGGTGGTTGACATTGTTAACGAAACATAGTATGTCTTCTTCCACTTTTGTTTGATTATGATAATTGTACTGAATAGACTCAATTTTTACAGTAGCTGGTGTGCATATATTGACCACCTTTGGCTAATACTGTGACGTTGTAGCATCAATAATTGCTGGAATTTTGTTTTCTTACAGTTCTTTATTTGTACCATATTGTGGAACCATTGGCTAGGAGTTAATTCACACACCATCTTGTGTTAATAGGTTCTGTCGCGTTTCATGAATTATACTCCTTCTGTCCTGAATTACTTGTCGCTGATTTGTCTAGATACGCATGTAGACGCGTTTTAGTGCACAGATACATGCGAATCTAGACAAATCTGTGACATCTAATTCGGGACAGAGGGAGTATATCTGAACAAACCCGTTTAACTATGACACTTAGAACGCTATAATGGTCATTTTCTTCTTTCTCAAACTCTCTGACTAGAGTATAATACTATCCAACATTTTTTTTTGTCAGAGTGACTCATAAATGAACTACATGCTTTATATTGCCATTTCATTGCGTGACCCAGTTGCTGTTAGTCTCTGCTGTGGACATCTGCTCCTATTTGAACTGCAACTTCAGGCGTCTTTTTATTATTACGCAAATGAATTTTATATGATACAAGCGCAGAACATAGGAAAACTGTCCCATTCCTACGCACAAGAGTAGAAACAGTTTTTTTTTATATGAAGAGTAGAAACAGTTGTTGATTCCTATTGAATTGTAGGAAAGCTACATTGCTCCTATAAAATTTTAGGGGCTCATTTGTTTGTTCGAAGGGGTAGAATCAAATTACAAATGATTTAGTTTCCTCCAGGAATCTTATGAATTTCCTTCAATCCAAAAAACCTTAGTCATTTACCATAAGTCCATAACATATGATTAGCTATCTGAATATGTAAATAAAAGTTCAGATGCAGTTGACTAAAAGTATGGTCTTAATCACTGACGCTTTTGTTTAAACATAGTCTGTTCCATAGTTGTGTTGTGACAGCGAGTTGACGCAACCTTGGGGTCACAGAATGCCTGGGTGCTCGTGCAGTTAGTCGATACAAATACAAATAGTAAATAGTATCTCATATAGTACGTATTTTGATTTAATCGGTTGCATTTTTGGAGATGTAACAGCACAATAATATTGCAGAATAACCCAGTTCTCATACATTGACATAAGTCAGTAAGTAGGCAACACTTGTGAAAACTATTTATTTTCCAGTGTTTAACTTGCTCATCATTAGTTCTGGTTTCATACTTACAATAAGTCAACAAAAAGGACAACAAAGCCTTTTATCCCAAGCAAGTTGGGGTAGGCTCGAAAACTGTGGCAACAAAGAGTGAAGAAAGAAAAAGGTAAACAAAATGTAAATTAAAGTTCCAGCACATGGATTGCTGATTTCCATGCACTCCTATCAAGTGCCAAATCTCTAGGTACACTCCAATCTTTAAGTCCCTCTTTACCGCCATTTTCCATATCACCTCTTTTTCTCATATCCATAGGAAATGGCTAGTTGTTACGTTGGCTCGCCAAGTCTATCACAACCCACCTCCTTCACTCAGTCTTAGGACCCTTTATGCCTAATTAAACATAGGCAGAGTTTTATAGTTTCATGCTTGTGGTACTAATTTTCTTCTAGGTTCCCTTCATTGTGCGTCTACAACCAGTCTATCACTAGTAATATCTGCTCTGTGCCTGTCCTTTTTTTCCCTTCTCAGATATATTTTGTAAAAGTAACCGAATTCACCATATGTATTTTTCCTTTTTGTTTTCATTAAGAAAATTTGACCTGAAAAACTGGTTGGGTTCCTTAAGTTTGTTTATCTATCCACCTTTAAGTTGCTGTCATTTTGATATTACATTGTTTAGAAGTTTCTTGTAATACTTGTGTTGTTGATCAACCTGCAGAACTTGTGTGAAGGAATGTCAGAGTACAGCGATTATTGGAAGTAACATCATCAGCCACTGCCAGTCCCCGGAGAATGACAGTACACCTGCTGGAAGTTCTTGGTACACACAGGAGCCACTCTACACACAGTGGAAGCAGCTAAACTGTATGACGGACTGCCGCTACTACTGTATGATGCAAAGAGAAGAGGAACGACAATCAGGTGGCCTGAGCCCTGTTAAATATCATGGAAAATGGCCCTTCATACGTGTTTCTGTCTTCCAGGCATGTTTTGTGGCTTGCATGTTCATGGCTGATACAAGTATACAACTACTTCACCATGGCTACTACATGTCTAACTTGTTTGCCATCCTTTTATCAGGAGCCCCTCTCAACTGCTTTGTCTGCCCTCAACCTATTGATGCATTTCACTGGCTGGCTTTCATTTTTCCTGCTAGTGAATTACAGATTACCTATTAGGCCCCAGACTAAGAGAACATACTACGAATACACTGGCTTATGGCATATTTATGCAATATTATCTATGAATGCATGGTTCTGGAGCTCTATATTCCATACGAGGTGTGCATTACTCAAAGCTTCACTATGCTGTCATATTACTTGATATCTTTATTGAGCATCCTTATTCATTTGTAGGGATATTGACTTGACTGAGAAATTGGATTACTCTTCAGCTGTGGCCCTACTTGGCTACTCTTTAATCCTTTCATTGCTAAGAACTTTTAATGTCAAGGATGAGGCTACGAGGGTGATGTTTGCCGCTCCTATTTTGGCATTCGTTACAACACACATCTTGTACCTTAACTTCTATGACCTCGACTATGGTAAAGTTCCTTCTGCTTTTGCTTAAGTATTTGATCTTTTGCCATCTTCATACAAGATTTATCCTGCACACATAAATATTTTAACATGCTCAATAATCGTCCAGCTGCTCTTTTTACCATATCTTTGTGATCTTACAAGTTACTCATAGATAAAATTCACGACGGAATAACTAAACAATCATGTCTTGATTTCGGCTTGCGCAGAGTGCACCAGCATGTTAATTTATGTGCATCTGTGTTTATGTGCCAAATTCCCCTTTTCAGGATGGAACATGAAAGTTTGTATTGCGATGGGTGCGGTTCAACTTCTTGCATGGGCAATCTGGGCTGGTGTGACCCATCACCCGTCACGATTTAAGCTTTGGGTGGTTGTATTTGGAGGAGCGCTAGCTATGCTTCTTGAAGTCTATGACTTTCCTCCATACAAGGGGTATGCTGATGCACATTCGCTGTGGCACGCAAGCACGATTCCTCTCACATATCTCTGGTGGAGCTTCATTAAAGATGATGCAGAATTCCGCACCTCAACGGTTGTCAAGAAGGCCAAGTAAACTAAGGTGCTGCAGGTCATTAGCTCAGGGTCTCCGGACACCAGATTTATTGTACTATTGAAAGGTAACACGAGGGCACCAGATCACGTCGGCAAAAGCTTGGCATGTTTGACTCCTTGGAGCTCCTCTCATTGATCAGGTCAAGTAAATCATCTTTCAGCATCATGATTTTGGTCGACAAACTCAGCATCTTGTTTCTGGTGTGCCTTTTGTTATTGTCCTCCTGATTTGTATTTTGATTAACTTGAACGATTGTTCTGTAATTGAAAAGACAAGAATTTTTCTGTAGCAGGAGGAAACTGTTAAGTTTAATATGGGTTTCACTGCGCATGTAAAGCGAGGGTTGTAGAATCAATCTGAATATCAGTTCGTTCGTATGGGCTGATATTCTGTCCACCGTGTTCAAAGCTACAAGATGAAGCCATCCTTTTTTTTCGAAAAGGAGACATAGTATAGCCTCGATGCATGCAGCCTATGAGATTACATCATGGATCGTACATGCGGCTTACAGGAGATTACATCATGGATCGTACATAGCCGATGCATGTATCAGCTATCTGAAAGCGAGTACGAAATGGCACTACATCAGAATGTCATGTCATCCTAAAGATCTAGCCACATCTTGCACGCACAAAATCGGTCTGGCTTGTAGATTGTTCGTACGCAAAAATTCGGGAAATGGTTCATCTTACGAGGCAGGCAGATAGGAGGAACAGCTTGCTGAATAGTATGATGAGGTTAAAATTTTGATTCAGGTTTGTAGGTGGCAGTCAACCAGAGGAGGAAGAGTCTGCCGTGGAGGAGATCAACATTTGACTGAAACTTCAAGAATTTATTATTTCAGTGTACCAGTCGCCAAATCGTGCTGTAACTAAAATAATACGATCTACGGTGAATTTCTACATCCTAGCGGTGGCTGCAGAAGACATGGCCAGCCACTATCTAGGAAGTCAAGCCCTGTGCGGAGAAGGTTCTGCTTGACCATGCTGCTCATAGTCCTGATTGCCCAACTTTTCCTCACTACGACCGCCACTTGAGCGAGTACGTCCTTAAAAGCTGCTCGCCCTTAACGCGCCGGAACTGACAAAGCCAACTCGACAATTAAACCATGCTGTGCGGCACGGGTAGCTTCAAGCACATCGACGACGACCCGGCGGAGGACTCGCCCAAGCCGAGGAGGAGGAGGAGGCATGGCGACAACCCGTTCGCTGGGCGCGGCCTGGACAAGTTCTCCACCGTGCGATCCGACCTCGAGTCCCGCCGGGACAAGATCCTTCGCCGTGTCGGCTCCGACAGCGGCCTCGTCATGGTCCGCTTCGTCCAGTGCAACGGCACCTGGGTGCCCATCGTCGTCAAGCTCCCCGGTGGCGAGAAGCAGCTCAAGGACGCCGACGCCCCCAAGAAAGTACCCAGAACGTCCGCGTCGCCCTCGTCCTGCACCCTGCCGGATCCGGCCAGCTCGAGGGACGGCGCCGCCAAGAAAGCTACTGCTCTAAGCGTGGAGCCGGCGAGGAGGAGGATCACATCGTTCTCTCGTGGGAGGACGGCATCGTTCTCTCGGGGGAGGTTGCGGCCGCCGGCGTGCTACTGGCTGGCAGTCATGGCGCTCACGCTGCTGAGCCTGGCCGTGTTCGGTAGGACGTTCGCCATCTGCTGCACCTCCATCGCGTGGTACCTCGTGCCCAGCCTAAGCAGCAGCTGCTCTAACAGCGCCGACCTTAGGGGATCTATGGAGAAGAGGAAGGTCGCCTCGCCGCCGACGAAACCACACCACGAGGTGCTCAGCTCGCCGAGAAGCCATGCCAAAGGAAGCAAATGAACTGTGCAAAGAGTTCACTGTTGATATTGCTACCAATTTGCAATAAAGACGTGGTGTAGTGCTGGTGTACACATGTCGTACCGGTGTAGAATTTTAGAGATATTGTGCAGTCTGTAAAAGGGGAATTTTTGAAACCTAGGTACACCGGAATCCATATTTAAGCATCTGCCGGTACAAATGTAAAGAATGGATAAGAATGCGCATGTAAATTTTCAAAATCAAATATGAAGATTTGTGATCAGTACAAAAATAAAAATAAAAACAATTCAGTCTGCATACTGAGTTATAAATTTTAAAAATTATTAAGTAAGACTATTTCTGATCTTGTGGTGCATTATGGCTCGGTTTGGAGAAACTTCTTATTGTGTTCAAATTACCATTTTTCCTTGGTCGGATGGGATGTAAGTTTTTTCAGGAGTTCAGTGTTTGTTTTGGACCAAACATAAGTATTCTGATGACAACGTGCTTAACATTACAAGAAAAGTTGCCATGGCCGACGAAGTTGAAGTCGCGCCGTGGTTGCTGGTGTACCATGGCCGACGATTTTTGGTCCCTCCGTGGTTCATGTCAAAACTTTTTTTTCTCGTTTTTGAGGCCACCTAGCCCGACGAAAGCGGCCAAAACGTCGCGTATGGTGGCCCGGGACGTGGTGCATCTCGAAATCTCGGGTTCGCCGGCCGAGTCAACGCAAATCCGCACCGCCGAGGGATGTAGGGCCCAAATGGCAGCCTCTCTGGCATTGTTTTTTTCTAGATCGCGCCATCTCGTTCAACGTTCTCCGATCGAGCCGTTTACGATGCAGGATCATGGGTCCCGCATGTCATCCTCTATGAACCAAAATTCTTTCTATTCTTGGATTTTTTTTGACCCTCTGATTTCTGGCTACTTCCTTTTTCTTTTGATCCCTTGCCGCCTTGGAAACGTTGAGACCGCTTGCTAAATGGGACCCGCATGTCATCCTCTATGTGCAATCAACTTTCTTTTCTTGGAGTTTTTTTGGCACCTCAAATTTGCTCACTTGCCTTTTTCTTTCGATCCCCGCCGCCTCTCAAACGCTGCTGCTAACTGGGACCCGCATGTCATCCTCTATGTACTATAAAACTTTCTTTTCTTGAATTATTTTTGGCACCTCATATTTGGTCACTTACCTTTTTCTTTCGATCCCTGCCGCCTCTCAAACGGTGATACCGCTGGCTAAATGGGACCCGCATGTCATCCTCTATGTACTATAAAACTTTCTTTTCTTGAATTATTTTTGGCACCTCATATTTGGTCACTTACCTTTTTCTTTCGATCCCCCGCCTCTCAAACGGTGATACCGCTGCTGCTAAATGGGACCCGCATGTCATCCTCTATGTACTATAAAACTTTCTTTTCTTGGATTTTTTGGCACCTCATATTTGGTCACTTGACTTTTTCTTTCGATCCCCTGCTGCCTCTCAAACGTGATACCGCTGCTGCTAAATGGGACCCGCATGTCATCCTCTATGTACTATAAAACTTTCTTTTCTTGGATTTTTTTGGCACCTCATATTTGGTCACTTGACTTTTTCTTTCGATCCCCTGCTGCCTCTCAAACGTTGATACCGCTGCTGCTAAATGAGACCCGCATGTCATCCTCTATGTACTATAAAACTTTCTTTTCTTGGATTTTTTTGGCACCTCATATTTGGTAACTTGACTTTTTCTTTCGATCCCTGCCTCTCAAACGGTGATACCGCTGCTGCTAAATGGGACCCGCATGTCATCCTCTATGTACTATAAAACTTTCATTTTTTGGATTATTTTTGGCACCTCATATTTGGTCACTTGACTTTTTCTTTCGATCCTGCCGCCTCTCAAACGGTGAGACCGCTGCAGCTAAATGGGACCCGCATGTCATCCTCTATGAGCAATCAACTTTCTTTTCTTGGAGTTTTTTTTGGCACCTCATATTTGGTCACTTGCCTTTTTCTTTCGATCTCATGCCACGTTTGAAACGTTGAGGTACCTGGCTCATGGGACCCGCATGTCATCCTCTCCTCTGTGCTATAAAAGTTTCCTTTGTTGGATTTTTTTCACCCTCTGATTTTTGGCTTGCCTTTTTCTTTTGATCCCCCCCCTTTGAAACGTTGAGTAAGCTGTTGGTTCAAGGGACCCGCATGTCATCCTCTATGTCCATCAACTTTTTTTTCTTGGATTTTTTTCACCCCCTAATTACTAGCTACTTTCTTTTTCTTTTGATCTCAAGCCGCATTACAAACATTGAGACCGTTGCAAAATGGGACCCACATGTCATCCTCTATGTACAATAAATCTTGGATTATTTTTGGCTCTGATATTTGGTCACTTGCCTTTTTCTTTCGATCTCATGCCACGTTGTAAGCTGCTGGCTCATGGGTCCCGCATGTCATCCTCTACGAACAATAAAAGTTTCCTTTCTTGGAGTTATTTTTACCCCTAATTTTCGGCTATTTGCCTTTTTCTTTTGATCCCCTGCCCCCGTTGAAACGATGAGGACGCTGTTGGCAGGTCGGTCCCACATGTCATCCTCTATGAACAATAAAAGTTTCCTTTGGTGGATTTATTTTTGACCCCTAATTAATTTCTGGCTATTTCCTTTATTTTTTGATCCCCTGCCACCTTGGAATTGTTGAGAATGCTGCTGCCTCATTTTTCTTTTGGTCCTGTCGCCTTGGAAACGTTGAGACCGCTGCTACAAAATGGGACCCGCATGTCATCCTCTATGTACAATAAAGTTTCTTTTCTTGGATTATTTTTGGCTCCCGATATTATGTCACTTGCCTTTTTCTTTCGATCTCATGCCGACTTTGAAACGTTGAGGATGCTGCTCCTCATGGGTCCCGCATGTCATCCTCTCAGAACGATAAATGTTTTCTTTTCTTGTATTTTTTTACCAACTGATTTTTGGCTTTTTTTATTTTCGATCCCTGCCGCCTTTGAAACGTTGACTCCGCTGCTGGCTCATGGGTCCCCGATGTCAGCCTCCCGTACAAGAAACATGTGATATTTTATTTTGCAGACAATAAACGTTGTATTTCGCTCCGAGCTATTGCAAACGGATAAATTAAATCTTTATATCTACATAAACAAACTTATATGTTGAATCTCCTTGTTTTTTGTTTTTGCGAAGCATAGGACTTTCCTGTTTTTTTTTGAGAAAAATCCGACCTTTCCTGTTTTGGAGTGGGCTGAAATTGTACGAGTCAAAAGGCCCGGATAGTTCGAAGGCCCAGATGTCCAGATACAGCCCAATTGAAATCTTTCTTTTCTTGGATTTTTTTCACACCCTGATTTCTGGCTACTTCATTTTTCTTTCGGTCCTGTGCCGCCTTGGAAGCGTTGAGACCGCTGCTACAAAATGGGACCCGCATGTCATCCTCTATGTACAATAAAGTTTCTTTTCTTGGATTATTTTTGGCTCCTGATATTATGTCACTTGACTTTTTCTTTCAATCTCATGCCGACTTTGAAACATTGAGGAAGCTGGCTCATGGGTCCCGCATGTCATCCTCTATGAACAATAAAAGTTTTCTTTGTTGGATTTATTTTTTTCCCCTAATTTCTGGCTATTTGTCTTTTTCTTTTGATCCCCCCCCTTTGAAACGATGACGACGCAGCTGGCAAGTCGGTCCCACATGTCATCCTCTATGAACAATAAAAGTTTCCTTGATGGATTTATTTTTGACCCTAATTAATTTCTGGCTATTTCCTTTTTTCTTTTGATCCCCTGCCGCCTTGAAATAGTTGAGGATGCTGCTGCCTCTGGGTCCCGCATGTCATCCTCTCGAAAGGTAAATGTTTCTTTTCTTGAATTTGTTTACCAACTGATTTTTGGCTTATTTTTTCTTTCGATCTCCAACGTTGACGACGCTGCTGGCTCATGGGTCCCCAATGTCAGCCTCCCCATACTGCAAATCCTCTTTCTGCAAAGGTTGTATTTCTAGATAGATAAGGTGGATTCGAATCTGCCATGGTTCAGGCAGCTCAGGTAAGCCTTCTTGCACTAATTAATGGAAGTAGTGTATCGCAAGGTCAAGACATGTGGCTCGGTGTAATGAATCTATATGAATCATGTTGTGGGTTCAATCTGATAGTTCTCTAACAGGTCAGCCAAAATAGAAATTAAGTTTTTTTCTAAAACGGAAATGCAAATTAAGATGAACACAAACATTAGTTATCATAATAGCTGATCATACATACATACTTGCTAAGAGCAAAAGCTTGCCAGAGTTTTACCACCCATACAATTAATTAGCAGTTCAGATAAGATAACCGTATATAAGTATAACTACAAATGCATTTGCTAAGGGCTCATGGGACAACAGAACTAGACAACCGCGAACTTTATGACCAGCATGTCACAGCGGCATCGAAAGATCTTGACCTTCAACTTTGATCCAATGCGAAGTTTGGCACCGTCAATGAACTTTTTCCACCTGGAAGTAACAGCCAAGCGGCCATCTGTGGGACTGACAGAGTACCGTCCCTCCACGGTGAGACCTTCACTCTCCATGACGAGGGATATCTTGCCCCTTCGGCCAGCATTGAGATCCTTGGAGATACTTTTAGGCAATTTCTGATTCAAAGCAAGAGATACCACCAAAAATTAGTCAATGGCACCAATGCACTGAACCATGTGAGACTTTGAGCAGAGAAGACATCAAGATAAGAGCAGTTATGCTGTCATATACTCACGAACATAGCCTTCAGATGCGTCCTGGTCACCACACGGGTGGCCACAGCAATGAGCTGAGACCTCGGTGATCTGGCTGGGGCAGGTGCATGAGCCTGGGCTGGTACACGAGCTGGTGCTGATGCAGGAGACTGCTGGGCAGGTGCAGTAAATGGTGCCTCTAGAGGAACCGGTGCTGATGCAGGAGACTGTTGGGCAGGTGCAGAACGGTGCAGCTAGAGGAACCGGTGATGCAGACTGGGCATGTGTAGTATATGGGGCCTCTACAGAACCAATGCTGATGTAGGGGACTGCTGGGTAGATGCGTAAACGGAGCTGGCAGGAACCGGTGCTGATGCAGGAGAGTGGGAAGCCGGTGCCGGTGCTGGTGTGGTTGCCCTTTGTGACATCCGCTCCTGTTCCATCAGGGGATCTGCAGCTTTGATCATGTTAAACCCAGCAAGCTAGAACAGAGGGAATGGTTTAGAACAACTGCTCAGAATGCAGTTATCAAAAGATATGAGTAGAAAAAAGTTACATATTATATATTTGGAAGTGTCTCCAACTCTGTAAGCAGTTACGTATATCTGCCCGTTTGAGTTTCTGATCCTCAGCTCGTCGCCCTTCTTCAGACCGTAGTCAAAAGCAAACTTTCTCCAATCATGTCCATACAAATATGTGATGGCCTGCGTCTTGTAGACATACACCTCATAGACCGTGTAGGTGTTCATCAATTTGCCATTGCCATGCATAGTGAAAGATCCTTCATGCGGACACATCTGGTTAATCATTGGACGAAGTTCACAAGGTACAGTCTGCATGTGAAAATTGATACAAATGTAAGAAGCAGGAAGACTAAAAACAAGACTTTACTATATGCCAATTCATGCTAAATCACTGAGAATACATACCTGTAACTCTGTGAAGGAGCTACTAGAAAGGTAGATAGAGCCATAGGAGGTGTTATATGCGGGGTATGTACATGGGCCCGCCATATTCCCGCAAGCTCGGCATCGGGATGGTGAAGGAAACATGGGAGGTACTACTGGTGCGTAGCGCTGAACGTAAGTGGAAGAATTAGGTTGTGTAAAGTGCATAGTTCAGAGCAATGCAAATGTTGACAAGCAAGTGCATAACACTATGTTACAAACTGAACAGTGAAAAATTAGTGTATGATGAATATAAGCATGCTAATTTGGTGTTTCCGAATTCCAAAAAGCATTAGACAGAGCCGGTGATAATATCAGACATAAATCATGACATGTATATGTGGCTTAAGAAAATATACCCGAACCCTTGGATGGTTACGGCCCGGCTGGTCCTTGGACTTGAGCTTATATAAGCATCCAGAAGGTGGGGCTGACAGTAACTTGGTGGCAGCCTCTGCAGATGCCTCATCAGCAGCAGTTGCAATCCTTTTGACCAATGAAGGCTTAGCAGTTTCAGTCTGCATATAAAAATTGAAGAGCAACAGACATCAGCAGTGATATATAAAATGAATCTATGAGACACTGATGCATATAGTGCTGGATGTAAGTGGAAGAATAGGTGTGTGTGTTTCTGAACTATTGGTAAGCATTAGACAAAGCCGGCAATAAACAGACAAAAATCAAATCATGTATGAGGATTAAGAAAATATACCTGCTTACTGAAAAGGGTACCACCCAGCTGGCCCGTGGCCTTGTGCTTGAGGAGGTTTTCATGGCAGCACCATCGTCTTCACAGCAGCCTCATCAGGATCATTTTTTATCCATTTGAGTAGAGGCACAGAAGTTTCATCCTGCATATGAATAGCAACAGAACTCATCATTGATATTTAATAAATCTATGAGATAGACTGATGCAAATAGTGCGGGGTGTAAGTGGAAGAATAGGGTTGTGCATAGAGAACAGTTGACAACAATGCAAATGATTACAAAAGAAGCCAATGGAAATCAACAGTTTATATACTGGATGAGACAGACTGAAAAGTGAAAAATTAGTGTATGATGATTGTAAGCAAACGCAGTGTTTCTGAACTTTTGGTAAGCATTAGACAAAGCCAACAGTAATTAAACAGATAATAATGAAATCATGTATGTGGATTAAGAAAATATACCAGATTCATTAAAAGGTCACCACCCAGCTGGCCCATGGCCTCGTGCTTGTAGAGGTTTTCGGAAGATGGTGCCGGCACCATCGTCCTCACAGCAGCCTCATTAGCCTCATTTTGCATCCACTTGAGTAAAGGCGCAGCAGTTTCAGCCTGCATAAGAATGGGAACAGATCTCAGCAGTGATATTGAATGACTCTGAGACAGACTGATGCATATAGTGCTAGATGTAAGTGGAAGGGTATGGCCGTGTATGGACAACAGTTCACAACAATGCAAGGGTGTGTTCGGTTCTGAAACAGCGTGGAATGGAATGGAATGGTTACATTTTTTTTCGGTTGGGAAAAATGGAGAGCAGAAGAGATCGAGGTTAAACTAACCAATTGTCTCAAAATTGTAATTAACAATTGCAAATGACATTTTAATCTCAAAGTCGTAATTAACAGCGCCTAATGGTGCTCTTTTAATCTAAAAATCGTAATTAACATCATTTTATGTTGGGTTAGGGGAACTGGAGTAGATGAACATTACTGTATGATGATTGTAAGCAAACGAATTTGGTGTTTCTAAACTTTTGGCTTCGAGATCTTATGGGTTTCAACTCTAGCCTACCCCAACTTGTTTGGGACTGAAAGGCTTGTTGTTGTTGTTGTAAACTTTTGGCAAGCATAGAAAAAACCGACAATAAACAGAGAAAAATCAAGGCATGTTTTGTGGATTAAGAAAATATACCATATTCATTAAAAGATCACCACCCAGCTGGTGCGTGGCCTTGTGCTTGTAGAGGCATTTAGAAGATGGGGGCGGCATCAACATACTGGCAGCCTGATCAGCCGCAGTTTTGATCTTCCTTTTGAGTAAAGGCCCTAAAGTTTCAGTCTGCATATGAATAGCAAAACAAAAGGCAGACCTCAGCAGTGATATTGAATTACTGTATGAGATAGACTGATGCATATAGTGGATGCTCTTAGCCTTTTGCAGCGTGAACACTAGCTATGGACAGACAAAAAAACTAGTTAACTCAGCTTTGTCTAGATATGAATGTACTACCACCATCCAAAAGCTTAAGCCTTATTTATTTTTGAGAAATCAAAACAAGCAAAGTTTGACCAAAATTTTAGAACATTCTATCAACAAATATAATACTGTGTAGATACCGTAGGAAAATATATTTTATTATCTATTTAATGATATTAATTTTGTATTTTGCATGTTTGATTTTTGGTAAAAGCTTAGTCAAACATGGTATAGTTTGACTTTCTAAAAATAATATAAGCCCAAAGCTTTGGGATGGAGGCAGTAGTATCTAGAGCTAAAACACATCTAGATACATCCGTATCTACAGATAGTTGAGTCAATTAATTTGGATCTGAGGGAGTATCAGATTCAGACTACATCATGGTAAGTTGGTTAAAAAAATTACCCCTGGGCGGTCCCTGCCCAGCTCGGCAGTGGCATTTCGCTTCTTGTGCTGCAGATCGGGCCATGCTCCTGCAGCAGGTGGGGCGCTATTCTCGTTCCCCATAGCCTCAGCACGGAACCTGGAGGTACCAACCTGATACAGAGAATATAGAGCATGGTGTCACAGAGGCTTTACGCACAAACAGCTGAAGACATGTGCTACTTTAAGCATATTCCAGAACAGGAACAGATTGAGGATGCAGAGACCAGAGAGACACTTAAAAGGTAAAGAGTGGATAAGCAAACGGAGTACCTGCTTCGCGGGGCTGGGGACGCAGCTCAGGCTCAGCCAACTGCCCACATGCGTGGTGGCCTTACGCTCCATTGCCCCCACCGCCGAGGTCTTACCTTTCCTGTACAAGCTGACAAAAGATACAGTGAGGATCAGCAGAAACTACAAAGGTTGCAAATGTCGACAAATAAAGGAAGAACACCCCAATCCAAGCAAAGGTAGCCCCCGCCCCCCACCCCCATCAATCACTCCCAGCTCGAGGGTGACCAGAAAGACACCCCTTCGCCCAGAATAGGAAAGAGATGCGCAAGATATCGAGGAGAGGAAAAAAGAACCGATCTCGAGAAAGGAGAGAACATTACTAGTCCTACCTAATCCGCTTGGGCTAGATGCAGCTTGCCCCTCCAAGCTGGATGCCTGGACGGTGGAGGCGAAAGGAGGGGATCGAGCTAGCGGCTTGCATCCGTCGGCAATCGGCACTCGATCGGGAGAGAAGGGGTGCTACATAAAGGGGAGGGGTAACATATTTTATTACACAGTGAACTTACTGATGTGACTAGTCATTACATGTCTCACTGAAACTAGGGCCCATAGTGTGGCACCCCAAATTTACTTGAAGCTGCCCGGCGGGACGCATTGGCGCGTCAAGAAACCCCCGAATTGTAGCGGGGAAATGAAACATTTCACAAAAATTCGAAATTCAAGCACACCGCCACGCGCCAAGCACGCGGCTGTTCCTTCCTCTTCCTCGGTTCCTCCTCCCCTATCCGAAAAAACCCCAAATCCCAAGCTCAAACCAAAAAAAAACAAATCCCCTGGCCGCCATGCATGTCCTCGTTAACCCGCTGGAGATCGTTCCCGGACGATGCGGACCACCCGCCCTGAGATCCAGAATTCCGTCCACCTCGAGGCACTGCGTGCTGTCTCGCAGCAGCGGCTTGAGGGCGCTGAAGAGGAAGTTCCGCCGGAAAGTGCTCATGGCAACCGTGCAAGCTCACCGGCGTGCTGTATCCCGAGAGGAACTGGTCAAAGCTTTGCTATTCGCCACAAAAAAAATTGCGGGCCAAGATCTGGTCAAAGCTTCGTCGATGGCTTGCCGCGAGAGGCTTGGAGTCCAGAGTCAATAAACTAGCTGCTCGAGGACTTGGGCGGTTTACACGGATTCATATTAACTGACTCAAGTTTGTTAGTCTAGTTAACAAATGCATCTAGATACATCCATATCTAGACATAATTGAGTCAATTAATATGAATCAGAGGGGAGTACCTGAAAGTGTTTCATGCTACCAACTAATGCGCTGGCAGGAATCGCTGTAGAAGTAATTGTGCTACTACTCATACGATGAACTGATTGTGTGGGTGTCGAATTTTGCAACGCGATCATCCACTGAATGCTTAATCTAGCGCCAAAGGCGTACAAATCATAACATACTACAGCACCAGAACATAAGAGTACGAATCATAAAGTAGCTCAACATTTTGCATCAGGGCTGGGTGGTCCTGAGACTACCGGGACGCCCCTGATGATCTCCGGGTGTGCATCCTCTTCAACGCAAAGCTGTGTACTCGGTCCACGGCCTCCTTCTGTAGGCTGGATAATCTCAGGTGCAGGACCTTCGTCTATGAGAGGCTCGTCATCAGTACCATCCACAGGTGCATCAGGGCTGGGTGGTCTTGAGACTACCCGGACGCCCGTGATGATCTCCGGGCGTGCATCCACTTCAACGCAAAGCTGTGTACTCGGTCCACGGCCTCCTTCTGTAGACTGGATAATCTCAGGTGCAGGACCTTCGTCTATGAAAGGCTCGTCATCAGTACCATCCACAGGTGCATCAAACTGAGATTCATCTTCAAATCTCCCATCAAACTGAGAGACCTCTTCAACTCTATGCTTCTGCAATTAGTACATCAACCGATTAGACAAACATCTAAGGGATGCAACCTGAACAAATGCCGTTTTACATATTTACCTTCTCATCTGGCACAGCACATGTCCCAGAGCTGAAACCCGTTTCCTGAAGCAAGCGCTTTTTCTCTCCTTCCCGTCCATCCATCTGCAACAAGTTAAATTTGAGTACAGAACCTTGCACAGCAATGCAAACTATTGATTGAAACAGCGGCAGCATCAATATAAATAATTAACTACATATGCCAGCACACATACAGTGTGAGCAAGATCTGCTTCTCCTGCTAAAGGATCATTATATGGTTCACCATGCTAAACCCGCCTAACATATGTGCGGTCCATCCCAAAAATGTGTAAATGATCTGCCACTACAGGGTGAGGCCTCTTCTCACCATTCATACATGTGCAGCGCGGGCAATACACGTCCAGGTTGTGACCATCATGAGCTCTAATAAACCCCATAAAGGGTTGAACACCATTTATATATGAAGGGGAACATAAGTGTCCATGCAGTATCCAAGTTCTGTCCATCTGTTTAATTATGAGATACAGTGGTTGGTGATTAATTTAAGGCGAAGTAGGAAATGTATATCCATCGAGTACAAAACTATACTACATGATTATGCATTTCAGCAATCATGTCGAGTACAAAACAAAAAATGCCCATCGACATTTTAGCAAACAGATCGTGTACAAAACTCTGCCATGGCATTTCAGCAAATTAACGGATCGAGTGCAGAACTGACTCTATATGCCCACGCAAATGAACAAATTGATCGATGACAAATCGAGCGGAAAACTATAAAGTGCCAATTAGTTCGAGCATACTGACGAATTTTTTTAGCAGCATCAAGAAAATATAAATCGTTAGGCTGTCTTGCCCGATACATGATTGAGCTAGAGATAGCAGCCCTACCGTGGATCAACTTGACCGCCGGTGCGTCTCGAGAAGAACGACAGGGGAAGCTTCTTCTTCGCACGGACGGGACGGGGAGGGGAAGCTCTTCGCACGGACGGGGATAAGTTGTGTACGGGTGGGTGGGGGGTCATGCGGCCGGGCCGCCGGGGTGATAATTAAGGTCGGTAGGTGGCGTTTAATGGAGTTGCGTGTGTAATTTGCCGTGCACAAGGTTGAGGAATAGGCGGTTCCCTTTGCCGCGCGCACAATTCAAACTATCCCGCCCATGTAGTTTAAATTCGCCATATTTTCGTTAAATCGACATAAAGTCATGTGAGTGGGGGAAAATTAGCAAAGTTGCTTGAAAAATAGTAAAACTCTGGAATTATCCTTTAAATATGCTCTACTTCGTGTGAAAATCGGGGTGTGGAAGCATGTTGAGCTGTTTTATTTGTACTTTCTTCATTAAAACTCCCATTTTATGCACTTTGGATGGAAAGAAATCATTTGTACATAAATTTTGACAACGCCATTTGCAAACACTAATTGTTTACATGCCAAGATGCACCCATCCACCAAATATATATGTGGCAAAAGTTTATCACAATCTAGCAGATATGCATAATTAGTGAGGGACCCCTGTTTTGATCCTTTGTGTGTTGGGCCTCCAAGTGCGAGGTTTATAGAACAGCAAGCAAGTTTTCCCTTAAGTGGATCACCCAAGGTTTATCGAACTCAGGGAGGAAGAGGTCAAAGATATCCCTCTCATGCAACCCTGCAACCACAAAGCAAGAAGTCTCTTGTGTCCCCAACACACCTAATAGGTGCACTAGTTCGGCGAAGAGATAGTGAAATACAGGTGGTATGAATATATATGAGCAGTAGCAACGGTGCCAGAAAATAGCTTGCTGGCGTGTAGTTGATGGTGGTAGTATTGCAGCAGTAGTAACACAGAAAAAACAAGCAGAGTAACTCAGCAGTATTTAGGAACAAGGCCTAGGGATTACACTTTCACTAGTGGACACTCTCAACATTGATCACATAACAGAATAGATAAATGCATACTCTACACTTTTGTTGGATGATGAACACATTGCGTAGGATTACACGAACCCTCAATGCCGGAGTTAACAAGCTCCACAATAATGCTCATATTTTAGTAACCTTTAGTGTAAGATAGATCAAAAGACTAAACCAAGTACTAGCATAGCATGCACACTGTCACATTCATGCATATGTAGGAGGAATAGATCACATCAATATTATCATAGCAATAGTTAACTTCGCAATCTACAAGAGATCATGATCATAGCATAAACCAAGTACTAACACGGTGCACGCACTGTCACCTTTGCACACATGCAGGAGGAATAAAACTACTTTAATAACACATCACTAGAGTAGCACATAGATAAATTGTGATACGATGCACATTGCAATCATAAAGAGATATAAATAAGCACTTCACTACGCTCTTCATAACAGTGAATAAGTACTTCGTGAAATATAGCCTAAGAGACCCACACGGTGCACACACTGTCACCTTTACACACGTGGGACAAGGAGTCTCCGGAGATCACATAAGTAAAACTCACTTGACTAGCATAATGACATCTAGATTACAAGCATCATCATATGAATCTCAATCATGTAAGGCAGCTCATGAGACTATTGTATTGAAGCACATAGGAGAGAGATTAACCACATAGCTACCGGTACAGCCCCGAGCCTCGATGGAGAACTACTCCCTCCTCATGGGAGCAGCAGCGGTGATGAAGATGGCGGTGGAGATGGCAGCGGTGTCGATGGAGAAGCCTTCCGGGGCACTTCCCCGCTCCGGGGGTGCCGGAACGAGACTCCTGTCCCCGATCTTGGCTTCGCGACGGCGGCGGCTCTGGAACTTTTCTCGTATCGTGGCTCTCCGTAAGGGTTTTAGGTCAGGGACCTTTATATAGGCGAAGAGGCGGCGTCGAAGGTCGAGGGGCGACCACACCATAGGGTGGCGCGGCCCAGCCCTGGCCGCGCCACCTATCATCTGGGCCCACAGGGCCCCCCTCTGGCGGCTCTCGGGTGTTCTGGATGCTTCCGGGCAAAATAGGAACCTGGGCGTTGATTTCGTCCAATTCCGAGAATATTTCGTTACTAGGATTTCTGAAACCAAAAACAGCAGAAAACAGGAACTGGCACTTCGGCATCTTGTTAATAGGTTAGTTCCAGAAAATGCACGAATATGACATAAAGTGTGCATAAAACATGTAGATATCATCAATAAAGTAGCATGGAACATAAGAAATTATCGATACGTTGGAGACGTATCAGCATCCCCAAGCTTCCCGAGCAGGTAAAACGATAACAAAGATAATTTCTTAAGTGACATGCCATCATAACCTTGATCATACTATTTGTAAACATATGTAATGAATGCAGCGATCAAAGCAATGGTAATGACATGAGTAAACAAGTGAATCATAAAGCAAAGACTTTTCATGAATAGTACTTCAAGACAAGCATCAATAAGTCTTGCATAAAAGTTAACTCATAAAGCAATAAATCAAAGTAAAGGTGTTGAAGCAACACAAAGGAAGATTAAGTTTCAGCGGTTGCTTTCAACTTATAACATGTATATCTCATGGATATTGTCAACATAAAGTAATATAACAAGTGCAATATGCAAGTATGTAGGAATCAATGCACAGTTCACACAAGTGTTTGCTTCTTAAGGTGGAAGGAGATAGGTAAACTGACTCAACAATAAAAGTAAAAGAAAGGTCCTTCAAAGAGGAAAGCATCGATTGCTATATTTGTGCTAGAGATTTTATTTTGAAAACATATAGAGAGCATAAAAGTAAAGTTTTGAGAGGCGTTTGTTGTTGTCAACGAATGGTAGTGGGCACTCTAACCCCCTTGCCAGACAAACCTTCAAAGAGCGGCTCCCATTTTATTTTATTTTTGGGTGGCACTCCTTCCAACCTTTCTTTCACAAACCACGGCTAACCGAATCCTCGGGTGCCTGCCAACAATCTCATACCATGAAGGAGTGCCTTTTTATTTTAGTTTTATTATGATGACACTCCTCCCCACCTTTGCTTTCTCAAGCCATGGCTAACCGAATCCTTCGGGTGCCGTCCAACAATCACATACCATGGAGGAGTGTCTATTTTTGTTAATTAATTTGGGACTGGGAATCCCATTGCCAGCTCTTTTTGCAAAGTTATTGGATAAGCGGATGAAGCCACTAGTCCATTGGTGAAAGTTGCCCAACAAGATTGAAAGATAAACACCACATACTTCCTCATGAGCTATAAAACATTGACACAAATAAGAGGTAATAACTTTTGAATTGTTTAAAGGTAGCACTCAAGCAATTTACTTTGGAATGGCGGAGAAATACCATGTAGTAGGTAGGTATGGTGGACACAAATGGCATAGTGGTTGGCTCAAGGATTTTGGATGCATGAGAAGTATTCCCTCTCGATACAAGGTTTAGGCTAGCAAGGTTATTTGAAACAAACACAAGGATGAACCGGTGCAGCAAAACTCACATAAAAGACATATTGTAAACCTTATAAGACTCTACACCGTCTTCCTTGTTGTTCAAACTCTTTACTAGAAATTATCTAGACCTTAGAGAGACCAATTATGCAAACCAAATTTTAGCATGCTCTATGTATTTCTTCACTAATAGGTGCAAAGCATATGATGCAAGAGCTTAAACATGAGCACAACAATTGCCAAGTATCACATTATCCAAGACATTTTACCAATTACTACATGTAGCATTTTCCAATTCCAACCATATAACAATTTAACGAAGAGGAAACTTCGCCATGAATATTATGAGCTAAGAACACATGTGTTCATACGAACCAGCGGAGCGTGTCTCTCTCTCACACAAGGATGAACTTATTCAGAGAACTAAGATAACAAAACAAAAACAAAAATAAAAGCACACAGACGCTCCAAGTAAAGAACATAAGATGTGACCGAATAAAAATATAGTTTCACTAGAAGAAACCTGATAAGTTGTCGATGAAGAAGGGGATGCCTTGGGCATCCCCAAGATTAGATGCTTGAGTCTTCTTAAAATATTCAGGGATGAACCACTGGGGCATCCCCAAGCTTAGACCTTTCACTCTTCTCGATCACATTATATCACCATCTTCTATTGACCCTTGAAAACTTCCTTCACACCAAACTTCAAGCAAACTCATTAGAGGGTTAGTGCATAATCAAAATTCACATGTTCAGAGGTGACACAATCCTTCTTAACACTTCTGGACATTGCACAAAACTTCTGAAAGTTAATGGAACAAAGAAACCCATTCAACAAAGCAAAAGCAGCAATGCGAAATAAAAGGCAGAATCTGTCAAAAACAGAACAGTCCGTAAAGACGAATTTTAAGATGGCACCAGACTTGCTCAAATAGAAAAACTCAAAACTAATGAAAGTTGCGTACATATCTGAGGATCACGCTCGTAAATTGGCAGATTTTTTCGAATTTTCTACAGAGAACTGTGCCCAGATTCGTGACAGACAGCAATGCTGTTTCTGCGCAGCGATCCCAAATATAACATCAACTTTAACATAGAAACTTTACTTGGCACAAAAACATGATAAGGAGAGGTTGCTACAGTAGTAAACAACTTCCAAGACACAAATATAAAACAAAGTACTGTAGTAAAAAAACACATGGGTTATCTCACAAGAAGTTCTTTCTTTATAGCCATTAAGATGGGCTCAGCAGTTTTAATGATGCACTCGCAAGAAAATAGAAGTTGAAGCAAAAGAGAGCATCAAGAGGCAAATTCAAAACACATTTAAGTCTAACATGCTTCCTATGCATAGGAATCTTGTAAATAAACAAGTTCATGAAGAGCAAAGCAACAAGCATAGGAAGATAAAACAAGTGTAGCTTCAAAAATTTCAGCACATAGAGAGGCATTTTAGTAACATGAAAATTTCTACAACCATATTTTCCTCTCTCATAATAACTTTCAGTAGCATCATGAGCAAACTCAACAATATAACTATCACATAAAGCATTCTTATCATGAGTCTCATGCATAAAATAATTACTACTCCCAACATAAGCATAGTCATTCTTATTAATTGTAGTGGGAGCAAATTCAACAAGGTAGCTATCAAATATAGGAGGTATATTGTAATCATAATCAAATTTATCCTCCATAACAGGTGGTAACAAAAGACTACTATCATTATAATCATCATAAATGGGAGGCAAAGTATCATCAAAGTAAATTTTCTCCTCAATGCTTGGGGGACTAAAAATATCATGCTCATCAAAGCCAGCTTCCCCAAGCTTAGAATTTTCCATAGCATTAGCAACAATAGTGTTCAAAGCATTCATATTAATAACATTCCCATTAGTTTGCATATAAAGTTCCATGGGTTTCTTAATTCTTTCTTCAAACACATCATGTCCTAATTCAAGATAAAGTTCATAAAGATCTCTCATATTTTTGTTGTTTTTCATTATGCCTTACTAGTGTAAACAAGAAACCAAATGTCGTAATTGCAGAGTCTAAAGGAAATAGCTTCGAGTACTTACAACGGCGCCGGGAAATAGCTTAGTAGCCGAGATCCGGAGTGTGAGTACCTTTTACCTTTCCTCCCCGGCAACGGCGCCAGAAAATAGCTTGATGTCTACGTTCCCCCTCCTTTCCTGTAGACAGTGTTGGGCCTCCAAGTGCAGAGGTTTATAGAACAGCAGCAAGTTTTCCCTTAAGTGGATCACCCAAGGTTTATCGAACTCAGGGAGGAAGAGGTCAAAGATATCCCTCTCATGCAACCCTGCAACCACAAAGCAAGAAGTCTCTTGTGTCCCCAACACACCTAATAGCTGCACTAGTTCGGCGAAGAGATAGTGAAATACAGGTGGTATGAATATATATGAGCGTAACGGTGCCAGAAAATAGCTTGCGGCGTGTAGTTGATGGTGGTAGTATTGCAGCAGTAGTAACACAGTAAAACAGTAAACAAGCAGTAGTAACTCAGCAGTATTTAGGAACAAGGCCTAGGGATTACACTTTCACTAGTGGACACTCTCAACATTGATCACATAACAGAATAGATAAATGCATACTCTACACTTTTGTTGGATGATGAACACATTGCGTAGGATTACACGAACCCTTAATGCCGGAGTTAACAAGCTCCACAATAATGCTCATATTTTAGTAACCTTTAGTGTAAGATAGATCAAAAGACTAAACCAAGTACTAGCATAGCATGCACACTGTCACCTTCATGCATATGTAGGAGGAATAGATCACATCAATATTATCATAGCAATAGTTAACTTCGCAATCTACAAGAGATCATGATCATAGCATAAACCAAGTACTAACACGGTGCACGCACTGTCACCTTTGCACACATGCAGGAGGAATAAAACTACTTTAATAACACATCACTAGAGTAGCACATAGATAAATTGTGATACGATGCACATTGCAATCATAAAGAGATATAAATAAGCACTTCACTACGCTCTTCAACAGTGAATAAGTACTTCGTGAAATATAGCCTAAGAGACCCACACGGTGCACACACTGTCACCTTTACACACGTGGGACAAGGAGTCTCCGGAGATCACATAAGTAAAACTCACTTGACTAGCATAATGACATCTAGATTACAAGCATCATCATATGAATCTCAATCATGTAAGGCAGCTCATGAGACTATTGTATTGAAGCACATAGGAGAGAGATTAACCACATAGCTACCGGTACAGCCCCAAGCCTCGATGGAGAACTACTCCCTCCTCATGGGAGCAGCAGCGGTGATGAAGATGGCGGTGGAGATGGCAGCGGTGTCGATGGAGAAGCCTTCCGCACTTCCCCGCTCCGGCAGGTGCCGGAACAGAGACTCTGTCCCCCGCATCTTGGCTTCGTGACGGCGGCGGCTCCGGAACTTTTCTCGTATCGTGGCTCTCTCCGTAAGGGTTTTTAGGTCAGGGACCTTTATATAGGCGAAGAGGCGGCGTCAGGTCGAAGGGGCGACCACACCATAGGGTGGCGCGGGCCCAGCCTGGCCGCGCCACCCTATCATCTGGCCCACAGGCCCCCTCCGGCGGCTCTCGGTCTGGATGCTTCCGGCAAAATAGGAACTGGGCGTTGATTTCGTCCAATTCCGAGAATATTTCGTTACTAGGATTTTGAAACCAAAAACAGCAAAAAACAGGAACGGCACTTCGGCATCTTGTTAATAGGTTAGTTCCAGAAAATGCACGAATATGACATAAAGTGTGCATAAAACATGTAGATATCATCAATAAAGTAGCATGGAACATAAGAAATTATCGATACGTTGGAGACGAGGGACCCCTTTTGATTTTGTGCAATTTCCACTAATTAGGTAGAGATCGAGAAGGGTTAATTAATTAGGCCATGTTAGGGGTTATGTGTTTTAGATTAGGTTGTGTGGATTCAAATACAACTTCTTTATTTGTGTGCTATGATTAATCAAAACTAGATCGATCGACTGCGCACACATTATTAGAGGCGCATGCCTTTGCGCACAAAGTGCATGTGTGTGTTGTTGGCCACCAACGAGAGAGAGAGAGAGAGAGAGACAGAGAAAGAGAGAGAGGTAGAGAGAGCTACATACGAGAGAGCGATTGAAATCCCCAAATTAAACACATATATATGCATGGCACATTTAATTTAATTAGAGGACCGCGAGGCACCCCTGGCCTGCTTGATGCACAATTAAGTGTCATTGGCCTATATATAGGGTTTAATTAGGGTTTAGGGTTTAGGGTCTAGGGTTTAGGGTTTAATGTTTATGGTGTTTAGGGTTTAGGGATTAGGGATTAGGGTTTATTTAGGGTTTAAGGTTTAGGGATCATCGATCGAGTGCGCACACACACATTATTAGAGGCACACGCGCCTTTGCGCATAAAGTGCATGCGTATATGTGTGTGTTTTTTGGCCACCAACGACATATAGATGATCGAGAGAGAGAGAGATTGAAATCCCCCAAGAATATGTTCAAATATATATTAAAATATATGCACGAATGCATGCATGGTAGGCCATGCATGCACACTAATTATATATATATTATGAGGATACTTAATCAAATGTGTTTTCATTCGAGAGAACTTGTCAAAATTCAAGTTAATTAATTTATCATCGATAATTATACAATTAATTAATGAATCTCAGGGAGATGTTATACAACATATGATCGATATAGGCCATGTATATATTAATTGGTTTTAATCTACCGTTTAATTTGCTAGCTAGCTGCATGCTATATATAGAGCATGTTTTTATTAGATCGGGTTATAGCTAGTATAGTTTAGGGTTATGTGTTTTAATTAACTAGGGTTTGATTAGCTAGGGGTTAGTTATATATATATGGTTTAGGGTTAATGCATGGCACATTTAATTTAACTAGAGGACCGCGAGGCACCCCTGGCCTGCTTGATGCACAATTAAGTGTCGTTGGCCTATATATAGGGTTTAATTAGGGTTTAGGGTTAGCTAGCTGGGTTTAGGGTTTAGTGTTTAGGGTGTTTAGCTAGGGTCTAGGGTTTAGGTTTTAGTGTTTACGGTGTTTAGAGGGTCTAGGGTTTAGTGTTTAGGGTGTTTAGGGTCTAGGGTTTAGGGTCTAGTGTTTAGGGTCTAGGGTTTAGGGTTTAATTAGTGTTTAGGGTGTTTAGGGTTTAGGGTTTAGTGTTTACGGTGTTTAGGGTCTAGGGTTTAGGGTTTAGTGTTTAGGGTGTTTAGGGTCTAGGGTTTAGGGTCTAGTGTTTAGGGTCTAGGGTTTAGGGTTTAATTAGTGTTTAGGGTGTTTAGGGTTTAGGGTTTAATGTTTACGGTGTTTAGGGTCTAGGGTTTAGGGTTTAGTGTTTAGGGTGTTTAGGGTCTAGGGTTTAGTGTGTTTAGGGTGTTTAGGTTTAGGGATTAGGGATTAGGTTTTAGGGTTGTTTAAGGTTTAGGGATCATCGATCGAGTGCGCACACACATTATTAGAGGCACCCGCGCCTTTGCGCATAAAGTGCATGCGTATATATATGTGTGTTTTTTTGCCACCAACAACGATATATAGATGATCGAGAGAGAGAGATTGAAATCCCCAAGAATATGCATGTTCAAATATATATCAAAATATATGCACGAATGCATGGTAGGCCATGCATGCACACTAATTATATATATATTATGAGCTAGGCAACTTGATCAAATGTGTTTTCATACGAGAGAACTTGTCAAAATTCAAGTTAATTAATTTATCATCGATAATTATATATATAATTAATTAATGAATCACAGGGAGATCGATAATTAATTTAGGGTTTTAGGGTTGTACGTTTAAGGTTTAGGGATCATCGATCGAGTGCGCACACACATTATTAGAGGCACCCGCGTCTTTACGCATAAAGTGCATGCGTATATATGTGTGTGTTTTTTGCCACCAACGTTATATATAGATGATCGCGAGAGAGAGAGATTGAAATCCCCAAGAATATGTTCAAATATACATTAAAATATATGCACGAATGCATGGTAGGCCATGCATGCACACTAAAATTATATATATATATTATGAGGCAACTTAATCAAATGTGTTTTCATTCGAGAGAACTTGTCAAAATTAAAGTTAATTAATTTATCAAGATAATTATATAATTAATTAATGAATCTGAGGGATATGTTATACAACATGATCGATATAGGCCATGTATATTTTAATTGGTGTTAATCTACGGTTTGCTAGCTGTTATATATATAGAGCATGCTTTTATTAGATCGGGTTATATCTAGTATAGTTTAGGGTTATGTGTTTTAATTAAGTAGGGTTGATTAGCTAGGGTTAGTTACATATATATGGTTTAGGGTTAATGCATGTCACATTTAATTTAATTAGAGGACCGCGAGGCACCCCTGGCCTGCTCGATGCACACAATTAAGTGTCGTTGGCCTATACATAGGGTTTAATTAGGGTTTAGGGTTAGCTAGGGTTTAGGGTTAGGGTTAGGGTTAGGGTCTAGGGTTTAGGGTTTAGGGTTTAGTGTTTAGGGTGTTTAGGGTTTAGGGATTAGGGATTTAAGGTTTTAGGGGTTGTTTAAGGTTTAGGGATCATCGATCGAGTGCGCACACACATTATTAGAGGCACTCGCGCCTTTACGCATAAATTGCATGTGTATATATATATGTGTGTGTTTTTTGGCCACCAACGATATATTGATGATCGAGAGAGAGAGAGAGAGATTGAAATCCCTAAGAATATGTTCAAATATACATTAAAATATATGCACGAATGCATGGTAGGCCATGCATGCACACTAATTAATTATATATGTATTATGAGGCAACTTAATCAAATGTGTTTTCATTCGAGAGAACTTGTCAAAATTCAAGTTAATTAATTTATCACGATAATTATATAATTAATTAATGAATCTGAGGGATATGTTATACAACATGATCGATATATAGGCCATGTATATTTTAATTGGTGTTAATCTACGGTTTGCTAGCTAGCTGCTATATATAGAGCATGTTTTTATTAGATCGGGTTATATCTAGTATAGTTTAGGGTTATGTGTTTTAATTAAGTAGGGTTAATTAGCTAGGGTTAGTTACATATATATGGTTTAGGGTTAATGCATGGCACAATTAATTTAATTAGAGGACCGCGAGGCACCCCTGGGCTGCTCGATGCACAATTAAGTGACGTTGGCCTATATACATATATAGGGTTTAATTAGGGTTTAGGGTTAGCTAGGGTTTAGGGTTAGGGTTAGGGTTAGGGTTAGGGTTTAGGGGTCTAGGGTTTAGGGTTTAGTGTTTAGGGTGTTTAGGGTTTAGGGATTAGGGATTAGCTAGGGATTTAAGGTTTTAGGGTTGTTTAAGGTTTAGGGATCATCGATCGAGTGCGCACACACATTATTAGAGGCACCCGCGCCTTTACGCATAAATTGCATGCGTATATATATATGTGTGTGTTTTTTGGCCACCAACGATATATTGATGATCGAGAGAGAGATTGAAATCCCTAAGAATATGTTCAAATATACATTAAAATATATGCACGAATGCATGGTAGGCCATGCATGCACACTAATTAATTATATATATATTATGAGGCAACTTAATCAAATGTGTTTTCATTCGAGAGAACTTGTCAAAATTCAAGTTAATTAATTTATCACGATAATTATATAATTAATTAATGAATCTGAGGGATATGTTATACAACATGATCGATATATATAGGCCATGTATATTTTAATTGGTGTTAATCTACGGTTTGCTAGCTGCTATATATAGAGCATGTTTTTATTAGATCGGGTTATATCTAGTATAGTTTAGGGTTATGTGTTTTAATTAAGTAGGGTTAATTAGCTAGGGTTAGTTACATATATATGGTTTAGGGTTAATGCATGGCACAATTAATTTAATTAGAGGACCACGAGGCACCCCTGGGCTGCTCGATGCACAATTAAGTGACGTTGGCCTATACATAGGGTTTAATTAGGGTTTAGGGTTAGCTATGGTAGAGGGTTAGGGTTAGGGTTTAGGGTTTAGGGTTTAGTGTTTAGGGTGTTTAGGGTTTAGGGATTAGGGATTTAGGGGTTTTAGGGTTGTTTAAGGTTTAGGGATCATCGATCGAGTGCGCACACACATTATTAGAGGCACCCGCGCCTTTACGCATAAAGTGCATGCGTATATATGTGTGTTTTTTGGGCCACCAATGATATATAGATGATCGAGAGAGAGAGAGAGAGATTGAAATCCCCAAGAATATGTTCAAATATACATTAAAATATATGCACGAATGCATTGTAGGCCATGCATGCACACTAATTATATATATATTATGAGGCAACTTAATCAAATGTGTTTTCATTCGAGAGAACTTGTCAAAGTTCAAGTTAATTAATTTATCACGATAATTATATAATTAATTAATGAATCTCAGGGATATGTTATACAACATGATCGATATAGGCCATGTATATTTTAATTGGTGTTCATCTACGGTTTGCTAGCTAGCTGCTATATATAGAGCATGTTTTTATTAGATCGGGTTATAGCTAGCTAGTATAGTTTAGGGTTATGTGTTTTAATTAAGTAGGGTTGATTAGCTAGGGTTAGTTACATATATATGGTTTAGGATTAATGCATGGCACATTTAATTTTATTAGAGGATCGCGAGGCACCCATGACCCGCTCGATCGATGCACAATTAAGTGTCGTTGGCCTATACATAGGGTTTAATTGGGGTTTAGGATTAGCTAGGGTTTAGGGTTAGGGTTAGGGTTAGGGTTAGGGTACGTTTAGGGTCTAGGGTTTAGGGTTTAGTGTTTAGGGTGTTTAGGGTTTAGGGATTAGGGATTTAAGGTTTTAGGGTTGTTTAAGGTTTAGGGATCATCGATCGAGTGCGCACACACATTATTAGAGGCACCCGCGCCTTTACGCATAAATTGCATGCATATATATGTGTGTTTTTTGGCCACCAACGATATATAGATGATCGAGAGAGAGAGATTGAAATCCCCAAGAATATGTTCAAATATATATTAAAATATATGCACGAATGCATGGTAGGCCATGCATGCACACTAATTATATATATATATATTATGAGGCAACTTAATCAAATGTGTTTTCATTCGAGAGAACTTGTCAAAATTAAAGTTAATTAATTTATCACGATAATTATATAATTAATTAATGAATCTTAGGGATATGTTATACAACATGATCGATATAGGCCATGTATATATTAATTGGTGTTAATCTACGGTTTGCTAGCTAGCTGCTATATATAGAGCATGTTTTTATTAGATCGGGTTATAGCTAGTATAGTTTAGGGTTATGTGTTTTCATTAAGTAGGGTTGATTAGCTATGGTTAGTTACATATATATGGTTTAGGGTTAATGCATGGCACATTTAATTTAATTAGAGGACCGCGAGGCACCCCTGGCCTGATGCACAATTAAGTGTCGTTGGCCTATATATAGGGTTTAATTAGGGTTTAGGGTTAGGGTTAGGGTTTAGGGTCTAGGGTTTAGTGTTTAGGGTGTTTAGGGTTTAGGGATTAGGGATTAGGGTTTCAGGGTTGTATAAGGTTTAGGGATCATCGATCGAGTGCGCACACACATTATTAGAGGCACCCGCGCCTTTGCGCATAAAGTGCATGCGTATAGTTTTGGGTTATTTGTTTTAATTAAGTAGGGTTTGATCAGCTAGGGTTAGTTACATATATATGGTTTAGGGTTAATGCATGGCACATTACATATAGTTTAAATCTCAAGAATGTTTATACATGATAGGCCATATGTGCAAAGGAATTTTTTTCCCCGTGAACTTGTCAAAATTCAAGTTTATCACAATGGAAACTAGTCCAAAAAATTACATAGAGGACCAAAAGTACTAGACAATAACTAATAGAACCTGCAACTTTACAAAAAGGACCCCAAAACATATAGAAGAAAATCAATCGAGTCCTTCTCGACCGCACATCAGATCTCTGCTCCGCATCCTTTCCAGCAACTCCGTCGCCGGGGACGCACCACTTGGGACGGTGTCGCCGGTAGTCGCCAGGACGAAGGAGAAGAAGGGCCTCAGCAACGGCATATTGGCTCTGAGAAGGGCCGCTGAAAGTCCAAGATGTGCACGGGCAAGACGGATGACGCCGTCGTATGCCCCGAGCTTGTGAACTTTAGCAGCTTGACTTCCCCATTGGCCAGATCTGAAGCACTGACCAAAGCAAGCCTCACCGTTAGCGCCATCACATTGATGGCACCAGATCGGGGTTTGGCCGGCAAGATCCGCCAGATTCACCATAGGCCAGATCTGAAGCCGATGACGAGATCCCCGACTCCATTGCGCCATTCTGCTCATGGGAAACACTGGATCTAAGCTTACAACAACACTAACTCCCTCGGATCCAAATTAGCTGACTCAACTTTGCTTATCTAAATATGGATGTATCCACACATGTTTTTACTCTAGATACATACACGTCTAAGGAAAGTTGAATCAATTAATTTAGTTCGGAGGGTGTACAATATACAGAGAGAAGTCGGCCTCGTCTCCGGCCGGCGAGGCCGCCGGAGAGAAGGGGGAGAGGAGCCGGGGGAGTGGGAGAGACTCGAGAGAGAAAGAGAAGAGGAAGAAATGAGAGCTCCCTGGGGAAGAACATTATTTTTGTCGTTCTGCTCGTAGCTTGAAACTGAAAATTTCGGCCGCGCGCCAAATCATCCCGCCGCATCCATTCGAAAATCCCGTGACCAGTTTTACCCTTTTAACCCTGGTCCGGAAGCTACAACCCACCGACCATGGAGGGCTCATTCGGTAACAATGAAATATCTTGCCTAGATCCCGAACCCTCCCCACAGGCCCACACCCACCCACCAACCATTCGCCCCATTAGCTCAAAAATACTCTCACACGCCAAAGCTCTGACTCTCTACAGTACTAGATCTGCTTCGCCGCCGGCATACTCCTCCACAGCGTAGCCTTGATCGTGTTGGCTGTCCACCCACCTGATCCGCTCCCCGCCGCCCTCGTCACCGACGGCTTCACCGCCGACCTCGCCACCGACGGATCTGCTTCACCGCCGACCTCGCCACCGACTACCTCGCCGCAGCGGCTGTATCAACTTCACCGAATACCTTGCCAGCCAACCAGATCTGCTTCACTAACGCCCGCTTCTACTGAAACAGGGTCGATTCATCGTCTCCCGCGTTCGCCGCCGCTGGAATGCAAGTTGCCGCCCCCGTCCACCCCGCCGCAGCTTGGTTAGTACGCTGGCCCGTTAGATCGCGATGTTTCTTTAGCCATGTTTTGTGTAGTTATTTGCAGATCTCATATGCCGTTAACTTTCTTGATGTGTTGCTTCGCATGAAGTTTGTTTAAATATTGTACAGTACAAAAGCATTATCCGGTCGCTACCATCCTGTTCATTCTACTGACACCTGTGTGCATCCACATATTTATAGCCTTGTACCCATTCATTTGCTGCCAACTGTTTTTGTACTTCATGCTATTGTCGCACTGCTTTTATAGTCGTGCTATGGGCATTTCCAATCTGCTTGTTCTTATACCACGTCATTAGCTCACCGCTAGCTGTTTTCTCGTGTCTGCTATTCTCACACTGCTTTTATAATCATGCTATGTGCATTTCCAATCTGCTTGCTCTTATACCTCGTCTTTAGCTTATATAGTTATTGCTGCGTGCATGTCTGGTCTTTGTATTATCGTAGACTGACTTGTCAATGTTATTTTTCCTAGGGATTGATCATGCGAACCACTTATTAGAACATCCAACATTAACAGCGGGGACGCTAGGTAAGGTTGGAATCTGAGTTCGTGGTTGGTAATTTTGGCAGTTTACTTCCGTTATTATCTATAACCTATATGCATTGTTCCTTATGCAAGAGATTAACACTTGGAACCCTGCCATAGCAATGCCATTCATGCTTTACTATGTTTCTGCCTATTTGATATGCTTGTCTTGGAGAAACTGCGAGGGTGATTTGAACCTGACATTTGGTCATTCTTAATGCCAGTTTACTTTATGTGTAAAACCTTGGCATTACCCTACTCTAAATCTGAATGTCTGAAATTCGTATCTCATGCAAAGCAACATCTAGTTGGTTTTAATCTGATATCTGGTAAATATTGGCTTATTCATTTGGCAGCTCAAGTTTTTTGTTATTTGAAACCAGCTGACTTGGTCTTAAATGTGATATCTAAACACAGATTAAGGACAATGGAGCAGGAGGATTAGCATTTCACTTGATGGCTGAACCTAAAATGATAGGCATGTTGACCACGACTAGTGCACGCAAGAGAAGGACCTGCAGTGAGCCAGTATGTGCTTAGTACATGCATCTTATCTTATCTTGTGCTTATTTCTGCTACATGCTGTTATCTGATCTCTACATTGCGTAATACATGTTTGAATAGTTAATTGTTGTAACTATGTTTACAATGTTATCAGAATGCAGTTTTAATGAAGCAGTCATCATTAGAAGATAGTCGCCAAAAAAGGATCTGTAGCGACCCTGTGCAACATTATGATGTAAGTTTGTGCTTAGTACAAGTTCCATACATGTCTTATTTATGCAACTTGTTATTATCTTATATCTACATTGCATAATAAATGTTTGCATAGTTCATCGTTTAACTCTTTTTGCATTATTATCAGAATGCAGTTGTGATGAAGCAATCTTCATTAGAAGTGAGGCCCACAAAAAGTTCTGATCTTTCTTCTGATGCATCTTCTCATAGCCGTCAACCTAGACCATTTCTTTCATCAAACAGTAAATATCTCAAGGCTGTACTTTATAAAAGACATGGTATTGCTGCTTTAAGATCTGTAGCTGATATGTTGACAAAGAGTACACAAGATTCAATCAAGGCGATTGCCAAATGTCAACGTGTTATTGATGATGCTAATAGAAGTCCTCAATGATTCTATGTAATTTTTTTATTTGGGCACATTAATTGCCTTGTAATTTTCCTATTTGTTTTATTTGTGTATGTACTTGTGTGTATCATTGAAATCAGATTTTAGGCTCATGAAATTTAATGCAAGTTGACTAGTCAAACAAGTAGGGCCCTACAACAGATTGGGCCGGCCCACTTACAGTAGTGTGGGACCCACTTTCATTTTGGGCCGGCCCACTTCTTTAGTAGGCCGGCCCGGTTACACGATAATGGGCTCCACATGCTTATTGGGCCGGCTCACTATCTTGTTGGGCCGGCCCACTTGCTCTATGGTGGTCCCACATGGTAAATGGGCGGCCCTTTAATAGGAAGGTGGGACCCACCTGTGTTTTTGGCCCGCCCACTATCTTGTTGGGCCGGCCCACTTTCTATATGGTGGACCCCACATACCAAATGGGCCGGCCCATTAACAGAATGTGGGACCCACCTGTGTTTTTGGCCCGGCCCACTACTTTGGTGGGCCAGCCCACTGGCTATATGGTGGGCCCCACATACTAAATGGGTCGGCCCTTTAACAGAAAGTGGGACCCACTGTGTTTTTGGCCCGGCCCACTATTTTGTTGGGCCGCCCACTTGCTATATGGTGGACCCCACAAACTAAATGGGCCGACCCTTTAACCGGAAAGTGGGACCCAGTGTTTTTGGCCCGCCCACTAGCTTGTTGGGCCCCCACTTGCTATACGGTGGACCCCACACACTAAATGGGCCGGCCTTTTAACAGAAAGTGGGACCCACTGTTTTTGGCCCGGCCCACTTGCTTCTTGGCCGGCCGGTGCTTGGTGGACCCACATGTTAAATGGGCCGGCCCATTTAAGTTTTGACCAGTCAACCTTAGAGGTTAGGCCCGGCCCACGTAACTAATGGACCAGCCCAGCTATATAGTTGACCGGTCAAACTATGTCATCTGCCCGGCCCGCTTAAGACGTGGCAGGCCTCGTGTGGGCCTACCATCTACCACGAGGTTTCACGGTTAACGCCGTTAATCGCGTTAACGGCGTCTGCCACGTGTCAGTTGCATGACGTCGCAGTCAACGGGCTCCCGAAAACACTTCCGCAACGGTCCGATTTTCCGTGGCGGAAGGGCGCCCAAGCGCGACGGACCGAAAAATCGTCGTTGGACTTTGCCTGACGCAGTTTCGACAACAGAACCCATATCGTCGGGTTAGGCCCATAGGCGATGAAAAATGCCCCTTAGTTGACGATTTTGGGACGTTGTCTATCAGAACTTTTCTTGTAGTGTAGGGTGACGGGGCAGCCGATGAAAACCGCGCTTCGCTCACAGGCTTGGCGGATGATGGCGGCATCGTTTGGCGTCGTTACCTTGTCGAAGGCATCGTCTTTGCTTGTCTTGTCACTACACTCGGCGAGTTGGAGATGTGCGGCTGCCGGTGAAAATCGTGCTCTGACCTTGGTCATGGCGGGCGATGGCGACGTTACGCGTCGTTATCTGCTTCTTGAAGGCATCGCCGTCGCAACCTGCATCTACCCACTCGTGCTGCTCCGGGGGAAACCCTAGATCTGGGTCTCCGGATCGGACGATGGCGACGCTACCTGCGTCGTTCTACCTCTTGGGGCATCGTTTTTGGAGCAGCTACTGGTTGTTGGCGGATGTTGGTGGAGTGGTATTCATCTACCACATTGATGGCGCCGAGTCTCGGTGGCATGGTGCTGCAGGGTATCAACGACGGATGCGGGATGATGTATGCGTCCAGGATGGTGGAGCCGTCTGGCATCATGGTGGCATCGACGGCAGGTCTTGCAAGGTTAATGCGATGATCTCTCTTGAAGATGGGGTCGAGGAAGACGGCGGTAGCAACTTCTGTGGCGTGTGCGTTGGCGTGCGCTGAGAGTCTGCTTGACTGGATGTGCTTCTCACCTGCTATTGGGCGGCTTGGGAAGGCATTTGGGTTTTTTGGATGATGTGAGTTGGTGTATTGTCACCCCCTTCATCCCTATGTAGGTTTAGCGAGGTGGCTTCGAGGTTGATCTTTTGTTTTGCTCTTGTAAGCTGTTGTGAATAATCTAATAAAAAAAAGTCGTGTGCATCCATTGGAAGCTGGGGTGACATTTCCCCCATTTCGAAAAAAAAGTATTATGATGACAAGAAAACCCTCTCATGAGTTGAAGAACTAATAGTGCATGAACTTTCTTCAAACATAAAACACAACATAAAAATCATTGCAAACAACCGAGATGGGCAATGGATCGTGCAAACTAGATTCCCCTTATACCATGTGTTCATCCGAAATCATCGTTCATCCAAACTCATCATTCCATTTCTGTTTCCTTTTCATCAAAAGTTGTCATCAATTGTTTCTGTTTCCTTCTCCCTGGTAAAGATGATTTAGTCTATGTTGGTTCCTAAAGTTTTTGTCTTCGTTTCTACCCTACAAAGTTTTTTTTTTTGCAAATGTACAAAGTTAGAAGGGTTCGGTAGCATTTTTCACCTCTACTCATAGTCACAGCTCCCGATATGTCGTAGGGAGAATTTATGTATAGCAAAAAAGAACATATTTTTTCTGCAGGGGTGCAAAAAGAACATGTTAAAATGTGATGTTGATTGGCGGGTAAGCAGGATCTGTCGTAATTCTTAGTCAGTTTTACTGAATTAAATTAATTCCCATTCGTCACTGCCAAACTAGATAGATCTTTTTCCTAAGCTAGAGTGCACGTCGTTTCATCGTTTTCTTATAGATAGAACTTAGAAGAAGGGACGAAATAGATCTCATGATGCCGTATTCGTACTTTCTTTTAAGGTGAAATGCATAATTTCTGCCCCCTGATTGATGGCAACCGTGGGCAGATAATCTTGTATTGGTTAGAAAATTGTACATGGATGCGAAATGGCAAACTTGTGCTAAGGACCTGCGAGCTTCCATCCTTATCGGACTCGTGGATGCATCTGACAGCGGCAACCTCGGAACCAAAAGTCTCGCACATGTTCCTCTAGAAGTTGGAAATTTACTTGGATCTGATCTAATGTTAATTGTATATTGAGAACACGTAATGGGAAGATAAACTTGCAGTGGTGAGTGCAAACTGGCGGCAATCATTTGGTTGGCAGTGGATGTAACAATACTCGACGCAGTGCGTCTATGACGACGAAATCAATTGCAGTGATCACTGGTCAGCCTTGGAGTACCGCTGGAAGTCTCTGGTCTTGACGGCCGTTCCATCGAGCAGACCTAATTGCTCGCTCGTACACAGAATTAGTGGCTGCAATGCAAACATGGATGGATGATATTGGACCTGGCAGAGATAATCTGGTGGTAGCAGACGGTGAGTCGTAAATAGTTTCCACGGATGTCCTATGCGCGCTCCTGCCACCTCACGAACGCCATGAAGCCAGCGGCTTTTACAAACTGGAAGAAACGGCAGACGAAACAAGATACCGCCAAAGAAGAAGACTTGGTAATGTCAAGTCTTCAAGGCATTGTTCATCTATCAGGGTTTTTTTTTTTTTTTGCCATAAATACAGGCTCCTGTTTTTTTCTTTTGCAGGAGATATTGGTCTTCTGTCTGTTTCATTTCCAATTACGACAAGTCACCAAATACACACACACATAGTCCATGTTACACGCATTCCTGTCGAGTCTCATAACCTTGGAGATCTCACGAGCGTACCTAATTGGGCACTTATCTATTTAATCATGCAGACGACTAGATCACCTGATGCCATGACGAGGGGCACAATTTATGCAGGTTCAGATCTAGGCTAGTTTTTGTGCGGCTAAAGCTCTCATGTCTTGCATTGTTTTATATGAGGACTTACACATAGGATTATAAGGGTGTAACCTCGAGAAGAAAGATGATGAACTCAAAAGATCTTGTGGTGTTCGAAAATTCGGGTGCCACGGATCGATCCAGCTTCTGGATGAAAATGACGGCGGACGTACGGGGGTATGCGCTCTTGTAGCTCTCAAGAGTTTGGCCTTTGGAAGAACCTCATTATCTCTTTTTATATTGGGTTGGAGCTTGGAGGGTCAATGGCTGAAAGTCCTTTCATGTGATTCACGCCTTCTTTTATTTTCTCCAATTTGATCACCTTCTTATTCTGCAAGTTTCTCCTTTTGAACACGGGATTTCTTCCAAGTGGCATTGGGATAAACCTTCTAGAGGCTTGCGCTGCCTTGCATCCAATGCCGATCCGACAAGCAAGCTGAAAGTCCAACTGACCAGGAACATCATGACGACCAAATGACCACTTGAGCTTCTACATGTGGATCTTGTTGGTTCATCTAGTGCCATCAATGCATGCATTAGATTGCCAGTCTCATCTTCACTAGTTCGGAGGTACCTATGCAACACAATGAAATTTGCTGGACATTCTAAGGAAATCTTTGGAATTTGGCGACCAGTTAGAATAAGAGATTGACAGTCCAAAACATTGAGAAGGAACCAGTGTCGTAGGTTTTAGGCTAAATTCTAACTAAAACATGCAACACCTAAACAAGTGTGTTTGTTAATTTCATTGCCAAAAACCTCATAGAGTTTTTTCGATAAAAACCTCATAGGGATCATACATGCACGTTCGACGGTTCTGAAGAAACATCACGCTGGCTCTGATGACCGCCTTGCCATCATCATGAAGATGCCATGCACACCAAGAAAAAGCATAAGGATATATCCAATTGTCCACAAATCTCCTTACTGACTCCATCGAGCAGGACAAGAAGCCATTGAGAGCCTTAATTTCGATTGGCATGTCATAGGCCTTGTCATATAGAAGCAAACTACTACATTGAGCAATGTTTGTGCGAGACAAATAACTCTGAGAGAAACTAACGGTTTTGCTACGTCTCAGTAAACTGAGATTTTCTTAAGTCTAAATCACTTACAAAAAAGTGCTTGAGTTGCACTTTTTTGTTAAAGAAGTGCAATTGCACTTTTCTGCTAGAAATATGCAACTAAACTGAGTTGCATTTTTCTTTAAACTGCAGTTGCATTTTTCTAAGTTGACTGAGATTTAAGAAAATCTCAGTCAACTTAGACATAGATACACCCAGAAACTAATAGGGTATAGATTTTCGTATGACGAATTTGGGCTACAAGGTTTATGTAATTTAAAATGTTCTAACGGCACAGCACGATCACAAAGTTAACATAAACATAAACCACTTAACAAATCTAGGTGCGTAAATGTGCATGTCAAATCTCGTAACCTATCGAGGGAGAGATTAGTTATGCTAGGGCTGAGGGGAGTTAACTATCCAGGACCTGACTGAGCCGTGTAGCTGGTCAGATGCACGAACTGCCCATAACTTAAGCAGGTCTCTGGATACCTCCAGCCATCCCTCCATACCGTTTCCCTCTTGTTTTCTACCCATCCTCTTGTTCCAAACCTGTGTCGACGGTGATCCAGCCGTTTTACTTCTACCTGAACTTGGTACCCGTGTTGCTGCCTTGTCCACGCAGAGATATGCAGTGCCATGGCTGGACCTCAGACACATTTGATATGTCCTGGAATTAGGATTCTGACAGAGGTGGTCTATGGCCTTGGGAAGCAACTTCTCATCTACATCTTGTAGACTTAGATTTTTGTGGACTGTTTCTTGCTCTTTTCCATCAATCACCTCCAATGCGTAGCTCTCAGCTGCAGGCTCTATGCTGATCGGCGAGTCATGGGGAATAAATAGAGCTCCCAGCTTCAGAGGAGGAGCCGAACCTGAATTTCGGGTTCTTCTTCTTCCGTTTTCAGTAGCTTTCTGCCGGCTTCTCTGCTCATCGGAGAGCTCAACGTAGCATTGCAAATACATCACAATAACCTCTTCAGGATACATACTTGACAACGTTGGCATTGACGATGGCAACATATCATGCTCATGCTGGTCGCAGCAGAGTGGGTCTGGACGCAGCCAGCGAGTCAAAGTGCTGTGAACATCGACCCAGTACTTCTTCTCGGCGTAAGGAAACTGTGACACCCAGCGAAAATCCTGCGTGGGAAGCTGGACGAGCTCTCTCCTCAAGTCTTCAGCGGCAGCCATGAAGTGAGGCGTAGCTGCTGATCGCAGGCACTCGATTATGACCCCGAATACGTCGCTGCTCTCGGAGAGACGCAGCATGAACCTGAAGTTGATACTCTTTGCAGGCTCCCTGAGATCCTGAAATGCGAACCAGACCATGGCCTCCACCCCGCGCTCCGCGAACCTCGTGGGCCGCATGCCCAGATGGTAGAGCCGTCCTCCTCGCAGCGCTCGGTAACGCAGAGTCTTTCCGGCGAGGAGGTCGCCGACGAGAGGGTTGAAGAACACGTGCTGCCGCCCCGGGGCTCCACCGAACTCGACGAACCTGAGGAACTCGCTCGCGCCCTCCGCAAACCGCTCCAGTCTTCTGATATCCACGGAGCTGGCGCTGCTGCTGCTTGAGCTTGACTCGTCGGCGTCGGCCTTGCCGCGGCAGCTGAAAGACGACACGAACGACTTGGCCGCGCGCGCGACCCGTCTGGGGAAGGAGGACCGCCTGGTGTCGTCGTCTTCCAGCTCCAGGGCGCGCTGCTTGCGGTGGCGCAGCGAGCTGTCGCACTCCTGGGCAGCGCGCTTCAGCTTGCGCCGCCAGCGTAGCATCGGCACCTCGGTGATCTGCCATCTGCTGGACATTCGCAGCGCGGCCTCCATCTTGATGTGCGCCATCTCCAGCCTCTCCTCGTCGTCCTGTTCGCTTGGTTTCTGCTCGGGCTGGTCGATGAGGAAGGCGGAGACCCTGCTCAGCGTCTCGCCGACCACCGCGGAAGCAACCATCTCGGCCATTATTAGGGCCACTCTCCCACAAGGAAATCTATCGCTACTCAGGAGTCAGGACTGGTGCAACTAATTAATGGCGACATGGAGGAACGCTCAACTGAAGAGCTAGCTAGCTTGAGATTTGAGAATGATCTGCTTTGGCCTTGACTCTTGAGAGTCTCTCCTCTACGCGTGAGTCCACGTATGAATGGAATCAAGCAAGTCTTCCTTTGCGGCCTGACCATGGTGACTCCACTCACGATAGGCATCGCGCGCGTCAGCGCAGCGGTGGCAGGTGGGAACGGCTAAGCAAGTGTGCACGTCTAGTACATAGAGAATGATAGTACATCTTTTTCTTTTTTTTTGAACAGGGGTAGGGCCTAAAGGCCCTAGAAGCTTCATTTATAGCGGTGGGATAAAATTACATCAAGGAACAGAAAAAGAACTGAAACTACAACATAGTCCTTGTTTTTTGCTAAGAGGACCTCGAAAAGCAAAAAGAAACGCGATCCGGTCCTCCTCCACCGACGCCATGGTTGACCTCGAGGCAGCAGCCACCTGATCCAGATCGGGGACGAAACCACTTGATCTGGAGCTGGCGTTGATGTGCCGCGCTGAAGTCCGAGATCCTCCGTATTAGGAGGAAGAAGAAACCTCTGAGCCGGAGCTCGAGAGGCGCGGAGCGGCCCCCTTGGCCAAGGATAGCAGCGGCACATCTCACCGTCGCTTGGAAGCTTCCGCCGACGAAGCATCGTAACTCCCCCTTGCCACCAAGCTTGAGCATCTGAGTCTGCATCAACACCCCTTTTCCCCTCGCCACCGCGGCCGGCCAGAGAAGGGGGAGATACATGCAGACAGATCTCGAGCTTGGCACAAACCTGGGCTTTATTGACTCTTGTGGAGGGAAGATCTGTCAAGTTTAGGGTTGAACCGTACGTGGAGCTAGTACGGGTTACGTGTTAATATATAGGGGTATGGGAGGAGTACATCGAAACCGTATCCAATACACAGTTTGTATGGTATACGAAAGGTAAAACAAATACAACTCTAACACCCTCCCTTAATCTAAACCTCGGGAGAGGTTGAGATTATGCTTAAACTTTTCTAGATCTTTAACACCTAAGGTTTTTGTGAAGCCATCAGCCACTTGATCTTTTGTAGAGATAAACCTGATGTCAAGAAGTTTTTCAGCAACTCTTTCTCTAACAAAATGAAAATCAATCTCAATATGCTTGGTACGAGCATGAAACACAGGATTAGCAGAAAGATAAGTTGCTCCAAGATTGTCACACCAAATGCAAGGACGCTGCCTTAGTGGTACTCCCAATTCACGAATAAGTTTCTCCATCCATATTAATTCAGTAGTTGCATTAGCTAAAGATTTGTATTCTGCTTCCGTACTAGAACGAGAGACTGTAGCTTGCTTTCTGGCACTCCAAGATATTAAGTTTGGACCAAAGAAAACAGCAAAACCACCAGTGGAACGTCTGTCATCAATATCTCCTGCCCAGTCTGCATCTGAAAAGGCACTAAGTAGAGTAGATGATGATCTATGAAACTTGAGACCAAGCTGAATAGTTCCTTGAATATATCTCAGGATGCGCTTCACAGCTGTCCAATGGGCTGTGGTGGGAGCATGAAGGTACTGACATACCTTGTTGACAGAAAAAGATAAATCTGGCCGTGTCAAGGTCAAATACTGCAATGCTCCAACTATGCTTCTGTAATTTGTACAGTCCTCAGAGCCAAGAGGTGTACCATCTGTCAATGAGAGTTTTTCTGCAGTAGACAATGGAGTTGGACATGATGTACAGTGTAACATCCCAACCTTTTTTAGCAAATCCTTAGCATATTTCTCTTGTGTCAAAAGAATTCCATTTGAGCACTTCTTAACTTCAATGCCTAGAAAGAAATGTAACTCACCCAAGTCCTTGAGAGCAAAGTGAGTACTCAGATTATGAAGTAAGACTGTTGTTGCTTCATCAGACGAGCTCACAACAATAATGTCATCAACATATATGAGCATAAACATAGTGATACCTCTCTTGTTGTATAAGAAAAGAGACGTGTCAGCCTTGGATGGAGTGAAATCCAACTCTTGCAGTTTGGAACTGAGCCGCGCATACCACGCACGCGGTGCCTGTTTAAGACCATACAGTGACTTATCCAATTTGCAAATATAATGCGGAAAGCGAGGATCAACAAACCCAGGGGGTTGCTTCATATAGACTTCCTCCTCCAGAACGCCATGAAGAAACGCATTCTTGACATCTAGCTGTCTTAGATTCCATCCTTGAGACACAGCAATTGATAACACAAGTCTAACAGTTGCAGCCTTAACAACAGGACTAAAGGTATCCTCATAATCAATTCCGTACCTTTGTTTGAAGCCTTTTGCAACAAGGCGTGCCTTATACCTTTCAATGGTACCATCTGCGTGCTTCTTTACTCGATAGACCCATTTGCAGTCAATAAGATTTTTATTTGCACTTGGTGGCACAAGATGCCAGGTTCTGTTGTCCATCAAAGCTGTATATTCCTCAGTCATTGCCTGTTTCCATTGAGTATCAGCAAGTGCTTCATTCAAGTTGTCAGGTTCTCCTGCAGCAGAAAATAAACCATAACGAATAGTTCCATCAGTGTATTGTTTTGGTTGGCGAATCCCTTGCTGAAGACGTGTAGTCGGTCTTCGTTGAGCTGGCGCTGGCGTGGCAGTAGCCACAGGAGAGGCCGCAGGAGAGGCCGGCGAAGAGGATCCGGCCGCACTGTCCTGGCCGACAGGGGAATCAGCTCCGCCTGCCGTGCCTGATGCTGACGCGCCACGTGACGAACCAGGAGTGGACGCAGGGGGTGATGATGGCGAGCGGGACCCAGGCGGAGAAGAATTCCCGCGCTCGACGGTGTCGTCTTCCGCATGTGCGCGGCGGGACCCAGCGTGGTTGGGTGCAGGGTTGGAGACAGGGCGCGACGTGGCGCTGCCCGAGGAAAGCGACCCAGGCGACGCAGGCAGGGAAGGTTCTGTCCCTGCAACAGAATCTGCTTCGGGATCCGCGCCAGGGGAATTATGTGGCGGATTAATTTCTTCATCATTTGAGCTCAAATCTTCAGCACTGTCATCAGAGTTTGAGCGATTTTCTTCAGGGGTACCAGCATGAACCTGTGTAGGGTTAGTAACAGGAACAATATGCATAGGAAGATCAACATGTGCACCCTCATTATTAGCTTGCGATGATGATGTGAGATGTTCAGGAAGCAACAATATTTCTTTCCTAAGTTGGGCACCAGCATTAGGATGTAATGACTGAAAGGGAAAAATGTTTTCATCAAAGACAACATCACGAGAAATATAGACGCGCCCTGTGGAAATATCTAAGCATTTGACTCCTTTATGAATTGGACTGTAGCCAAGAAAGACACAGCGTTTTGAGCGAAAAGAGAGCTTGCGTTGATTATAAGGGCGAAGGTTTGGCCAACATGCACAACCAAAGGTGCGAAGAGCATCATAGTTAGGCTTGACTTGAAGAAGTTTTTCAACAGGAGACTGGAGATTTAGGACCTTGGTGGGAAGAAGGTTAATTAGAAAGGTAGCAGTGAGGAAGGCTTCATCCCAGAATTTCAAAGGCATAAAGGCATTGGCAAGAAGAGCAAGGCCAACCTCAACAATGTGTCTATGTTTGCGTTCAGCAGAACCATTTTGTTGATGAGCATGTGGACAAGAGACATGATGTGTAATACCAATTTTCTGAAAGAACCCATGAAGTTTCTCATACTCACCACCCCAATCAGTTTGCATAGTGATGATTTTGCAACCAAATTTTCTCTCAACAAGTTGCTGAAAGTTAAGAAAGACTTGATACACATCACTCTTTTGCTTAATCAAGTATATCCATGTAAACTTACTATAGTCATCAATAAAACTTACATAATATTTGTGTTTGCCAACAGAAACTGGAGCAGGGCCCCATACATCAGAAAACACTTGTTCCAATGGAACAGTAGATACACTAGTAGAAGTGGGGTATGGCAACTGATGACTTTTTGCTTGTTGACAAGGATCACACACATAGGGATTTATTTCTGGGGAATATGGTAGATTATTCTTTCTAAGAACTTGCTGAACAATGAAGGACGACGGATGACCTAGACGACGATGCCAAGTGGATGAAGACGGCTTGATGGTGATGAAAGCATGCTTGTCAGAACCAGCAGTAGTGGGCACAAGAGGGTATAAGCCGCCATGACATGGACCTCTAAACATTGTTTGCTTGGTGGCCTGGTCCTTTATCAAGAAGAAAAATGGGTGAATTTCAATAAAGGCATCATTGTCTAGAGTGATTTTATGAGCAGATAATAGATTTTTGGTGGCACTAGGAACATGAAGAATGTTATTTAATTGAAGAGAACTATGAGGTGTATGCAATGTTGATCTACCAATATGCTGTATTGCCATACCTGTACCACCTGCATTGTGAACTTGATCGCGACCTCGATAATCATCATGAGTATGCAGCTTGTTCAGCTGCCCAGTGATATGATCAGTGGCGCCAGTGTCCATATACCAATTCGTATCAACGCCATAGGCTCCTTTTTCAGCACGGTCACGGTCATTGCGGCGATCATCATCATCATCACGATCAGAGTAGCGCCACCAACACTCATTTGCAGGGTGACCATACTTGGCACAGATTTGGCATGTGGTATCAACAAATCGTGTGGGGGTCCGGCCTCGACCACGACCTCCCTTGGGCGCACCACGGTCATCACGTCCGCGGCCACCACCTCCACCATCACGGCGCTGAACATCACGGCGATCATCACGCCTGTAGTTTCCACGGTCACGATCATCACGTCTCCAATTTCCGCGATCATCTCGACGGTCACGGTATCCGCCACCACGGTCATCACGACGATAGTCGTCACGGCGGTCCCGTAGCCACCATCACGGTAACCACCATCATCTCTGTATCCTCCACCCTCACGACGTGGCTCGTCTGAACGAGGCGGAGGACCTCCACGAGCAGCGATATTTGCAGAGGTCTGAAAAACAGGATTAATCTGATTGGACTCAGCTAGCAATACCTCACGATCATCAAACGCTTGAAGCTGAGCACACATGTCTGTGAGGGTGGTGTTGGGTGTGGCGTTCATTGATGCAACAAAGGGGGTATAAGGCCCCTGAAGTCCTCCCAATATGTATCCTTTTAACTCATCATCATCAACTATTTTCCCGGCGGCGGCAAGCTCAGACGCAAAACCGCGCATCTTGGAGATAAACTGCGGCACTGTCAGCTCTAATTTCTTGGTATTGGCAAGGGCACCTCGAAGCATATTAACGCGAGAACGAGACTGAGAGGTAAACAGACCTTCAATGGTTGTCCAGACTTGATGAGCAGATTCGAGACCAACAACATGAGAGAGGAGATCGACATCAAGCCCTTTCACCAGGTAGCTCAGGACAGTTTGATCTCGGGCAAGCCACACAGCGTAGGCTTCATTGGGAACAGTGGACTTCTGTTTCTCGCTGTCTTCAACTTCGAGGGTTTTGGAGGGAGCAGCATCAGATCCATCAAGCAGACCGAGGACTTGAGCACCACGAAGGGCTGGGAGGACTTGAGTTTTCCAAAACAGATGGTTCTGGCGGGTGAGTTTCTCTGTAGGCGGCGATCCAAGGGCGGCCGCAAGATTTGCGGCGGCAGTAGCAGACGAAGACGAGGCCATTGGTTGTGTGTGGGATGTGGTGCTTCACGGCGGCAAACAGCGGCGGCCGGGCAGAGGAAATCGATCTAGGTTTTTTTGTCTTGGTTTTGGGTTTTGGTTTTCTGGATCCCGATCAAGGACGATCGGAAGGGTTGTTTGTGTTTTCTGGTTTGGTGTTTGAGGCTCCTGGCGGCGTGAGGCGGCCGGAGAGTTTTTGTGGTTGTTTGGTGCTTCACCGGCCAATGGCGGCGGCGGCGGATTGTCGGCGAGACAGCTAGAGGGGAGAAGGCCGCTCTGATACCATGTCAAGTTTAGGGTTGAACCGTACGTGGAGCTAGTACGGGTTACGTGTTAATATATAGGGGTATGGGAGGAGTACATCGAAACCGTATCCAATACACAGTTTGTATGGTATACGAAAGGTAAAACAAATACAACTCTAACAAGATCTGCTCCCCTGCTCGCCTGCTCCATCCTCTGAAGGAATAGCTTCTCCTCCTGCCGCCATGCGCCGCCCGCGCGCCCTGGCCGACAAGCCTCCACCGGCATCTCGCCAGACTGGGACGAAGCCCAAACCCTACAACTAAAAACCCTACTGCTACTATATACAGGCCGGCCTCCTCTCTCCCGCCTACTTCGGCCGGCCAAGCTGCCGGAGAGGGGAGAGAGAGGAGCCGGGGGAAGGTGGGAGACTCTCAACTGGATAAGAGAGGAGAGAGAGGGAAGGGGGGAAATGCGCGGTCGTCGTGAATGATAGTACATCATAAACATGCATACACGCACAACCCACACAAATTGACACAACATATGTTTTTTTTTTGGAAGAAAAAATCGTCTGCTAAAGATTTCCAGATTATTTTTTTAGACGGGAGGATCTTGGCTTTGAATTAACGAAGCCTTAAACCGGCCATGGACAACTTCCAGATTAATCAAGTCATCTTATACACCTCACTATCAAGGTTAACTTTGTATGCTACTGAAAGAATTTCTGCACAATGGGACATCTCGGGCATCAAACCTGAAGTTCAATCCCTATGCTAGGGTACAACTGCCCAACTAACCATCTAACCATAATTTTTCATGTGATGGGGCTAGTTTGAAACAAAGTTCTTTATATAGTACCTACAAAGAATACATGCCTTCAATATATCTATGTGTAATGATCTAGATCAACTTATATGAGCTAATACACAGTGTTGTCACTAAAATATTACAAAATGTTTAGCATTTACCTCTGGGGCAGCCCTTATCAACACCTGTGCAAATAAGTAACGCTACCGTCCGAACAGTAGTAATCCTACTCTTCTATAGAACCCTCCGATGTGATCACAAAAACCCTAAGCCACGAAAGCCTATGGGACTCCAACTTATGGAACTGCATAATTTCCTCATTTACCAGGCCAGTTTCACAGAATTAGGAGTACACTGGTAACATCAGACAATACTCCAACGCTTCAGTTACTCTCTCATAGTTGCTCTGCTTTCTTTTTTCGGAACATATATGTCATTCAAACCCTCCTGTTCCCACAACTCAAGAATTTCTGATGCTGCTGGCATCTTTTCATATGAAGTACTATTACCATATGAGTTCATGGAATCAAGTACTCTGTCAATTGCAGATACTTGCTCGCCCCAATGCCCAAGATTGCGTTGTTCATTTTCTTTGCTTTCAGAATGTGAATCGCATAAGACAATGTCCCCACCCAAGCCAGTTTTGGCATCTAATTCAGGGATATTAGTACTGCAACCAGAGAGTTCACTACTACCTTTCTCATCAGGAAATATATTCGTGCCCAACGAGTCCATCAGATTGCTATTTGAACATTTATCTACTTGAGGTTCTTCAGTATCACCAAAATCAGTCACAGAAGATTTCTCTTTCACTAAGGTTGTCGCACACTGGGACTGCAATGCTCTTACAAAACCATGCACAGGATCTGTTTTGATGGTTTCACCGGTACTAAGGTGCGTTATAAGGCCTTTCAACGCATCCACATTGAATCGATGCAAATTTTGCTGAAGTAGATCACTCCATTCCAGTTCAGTGACATTGACTGAAGCCGCAGCCATAACATTCATGAGATGCAGTGTCCTTCCGTAGTCACTTTGAGCAATAGTCTGGCAAATATTTTCTGTGAACAGCTGCACATCAGGGATTTCCCCTCTTTCAAGTATTGAATCAAGCGCATGCTCCAGCAAATAGGGCTGCAAACAAAATCAAGATGAGCAAATAATTTCTGCACCTGGTCACCACAGGCTAGAAGTATTTGAATGCCCTCCCTTGAGGTTAGATGCACAAAACAGTAAATACTTGAAAATAAGTTTTTTCAATGCAAATTGAGACTAAATTCAGATATGAAAGCAATAAAACTTGGATGATGATGACAATGAGGATCATTCTAAGGTGGAAGTTGACACGCCACATTTTCTTTGAGGAGTAAAAAATTGTAACACAATTAGGGATGGATCCATATTACACTAATAAGATAATAAGCACGTATTAAACTCCATGATGAACTCAACTTTACCAATAATATTTAAATAAGATGCAAAGGCCATATTTCCAAAAATATCAATAAACATTTTTCTGTGGGGAAATATCATAAAACATATTATCCTAAAGAAATTTTGGTTTTGACCCAGTACTGCATTGAGAATCGAACCACCAAGTTATATATCTCAAAAAAAGGTCAGCAGATAGTAGATAATTAACGCACCTTTCCAGCTCTGGATGCCTTGATGAGCAACCATGAATATTTCCTTTGATCTAGATGGTGATGAGAGAGAGTCATCTGCCTATAAACATTTTCGAAATATTCCCACTGTTGGGCAGATGCAGATGCTTCAAGCATAGAGCTGTATGTATATGCATCCGCTTTAAGTGATGAATGCTCCTGGATATGTGGCTGCGAACTAGAAAAGCTATATGTGGTGGTCTCAAACAAGTCTTTTGCCTTCCCAAACAGATCACAACGCCCATACACTTTTAGCATGACATTTATGGTCCCAATATTTGGAGTACAGTAGTCCTTCATTGAATCAAATATCGAGATACACTCAGAGATATATCCACCATCATAAGAGGCTAAGATCATGCCAGTAAATGCATACTCCAGTGGCTTAGTGAGGCGAAGTTGTTCCAACTTCTCAAGCTGAAACAGAAAAATTATCATCAAAATTATTTATATTGTCTTTATTCTCCCAGTCCCCGCAAGGAGATACTGTTTGTGCAATAAGGATGCAAAATGTAATGCCAGCTTTTTGTGAAAGTAAGATTAATTAAAAGAACTGGGAAGCAAAATGATGCAGGAGTGGACCTACTAAACAAAACCCTAAAGGAAGAGGAAAGAGCATATCTAGAATATATGACACCTGTGACAAGCTAGAGGTTTCAATAAGCAAGTTTGACCAAGAACTTCTGTAGTGCTCCCTCGGTTCCAAATTAATTGATTCAACTTTGTCTAGATATGTATGTACATACACGCTTTTTAGCTTGTAGATACATGCGTATCTAGACAAAGCTGAGTGAATTAATTTGGAATGGAAGGAGCATCTTTTTACTGAAGTAATTACTTCACCTCAAAATCTATATTGGTACAATTGGCATATAATTAATCTAGTTAGTTTGGTACAAATTATCAGTCAAAGGGAAGTTCAATCACTCAAATTCTAAAATATCACGTACTTGTGAACAGGAGTAAAGGACTATTTATACATTTGAAACATCTTGAGTAATCTGACACCTTTAATCAATCTGAAAATTAGAACAAAGCACCTCCAAAACTAAACACCACATTTGTTTTAGTAACGTCCGAGATTTTGTACAGCCAAAACTCAACTTTCAGCAGGTTTGATCCCTAGTGGATTTCTCAGAGTTTTTTTTTTCTTCTTCAGCTTTTTTGCCATCGAAAAGAAAGCAATCACATGTTTTCGTAAGCTTGGTAGCACATCCTGAGCTGTTTAGTTAGGAAATCTCGATGAAGAAAAAAAAATCATACAAATAGCACAAACTCCAAAAGGCAGCGATATCTGACTAGTTATAATGAAAACAAGAAAGCAATAGAGATGCAGATATAAATGCATAATCATTCACAACCTGTAGCATAGCATCTTTCCACCTTCCTTTATTGCAAAGACAGCAAGCTAATTCATAGTACACACTTGCAGCTCCAACAACTCCTCTTTGTTCCATGTCTTGAACTGCTTCAACTGCGTCATTTACTTTCCCTTGTTCCCAGAAGGCTCTTACTAGCACTGATTGAAAATATTAGAAGGTCAACAGTCAACTACATAACCGAAATTTCAAATGGTATATCCCACTACAATGCACGAATGCAGTACACCAGACGAAGCTTACTGCAACGCTACCTTTATAAGTTATCGCTCTTGGAGGAACCCCTTTTCTCTGCATCTTTTCAAAGAACTTCTGGACAAACTCATATTTCTTGGCTTTAAGCATAACCTTTCAGAAAGCAGCTCCAGTAAGAATAGTAATATGTCATAACAGATCAAATATTCAACCAAGAAAAACCACAATTCTATTGTAGAAACTGATACCATATTAGTTGCTCAAGAGTAGAACGGGTTGGACAGCAGAGATGTTTAACCATATTACAATATCACAATGGTTCTTGAGTCTATGAAGATATGAGATAAAGGAAATGTACAAGAGGGGGAAGATAAAAAAAAATTGCGGGGGAGGAAGATAAATAACTTGACATAGGGGAATATAGGCAGGACAAGTCCAGAGCACTGGAAGTCTCGAACAATGTAAATATAGGCCAACACTTCTAAACCAGATGCATGCATATTCTTAAAAAAAATAAAGACAACTTGTGTCTACAATATAAGAATGTCTAGATCATAGTTTCCATCGTATCTTAACAGATGATGCAGTGATAATGATTTAAAATATGCCAATAATCAGATAAGTTAGCGATATCCTCATCGAGTTATGAACTCCACAAAGATCTGTAAGTATGCAGACCAAACAAGAATAGATAGATGCACCAAATTACGCAAATATAAATAACAGTGATCAACTACCACATCGTTACCTCCATTGCCAAACCAAATGTTGCACCTGTAGGCGTCAATCCACTAAATCGCATTTTCTGAAACACCCAAAATACCCCTTTCCACTGCTGTGATAGTACGCACGCATTTAGAACCTATCAAGCCAAAGGTCAAAGTGAAAAGACAATCATGTTTCCAACAAGATCAAGACTTCTTCGGACTTGGAACTAGGGAAAATAAATGATAACAGAAACTTCAGAAGCTACCCTCACCGAGTTATAAACGAGAACATCAGGCTCCAACAAAGGATCCCAATCTTTGCGTCGCATCGCCATTACCCTTTTTGAAGGCTTCTGTCTCATATTATCTATTATCTTAATTAGCTCACTGAGAAGGCCAGCTCGACCAAGTGTAACGGCGATACTATGGTATGCAGCCATATCAGGATATATTTGAGCATCTCCCTGAGGTGAAGCAACGTAAAACGTTTGTGCCATTTATTTTTCCTAGTTTTGGAAGGAAGAACTATAAAAATTAAATTGATTAATTAATTATTATTATTATGGGCGAAAAAAAATACCCGCATCATGGTGAAAACTCGAAGTGCTTCAGTTGCCATCGATGCTTTCCCAAGGATTGAGAGTAACTTTGTATACACAAACCTAGATATGGAATATTCCTATTAGTTAATATTATCAATATTTTCCAGTACAAATGTGCTTTATAAATTATGCTTGCAGTGGCAGGAAAGAAAGAAGTGAGTAGAATATGAACACATGAACAGAAAATTACCTGCTTCTTCGATGCTTGTAGCTGTTCTCATTATACACCCATTCAGTTACAGCAACAGCCTGCCTCCAGTTTCCCTGTGCCTCAAGCCCTTTCAGAATTTGCAGTAGATTGTCTTCATTATATATCAGGTCAGCTTGTTTCATCATTCTGGTAAGCCTCCAATCACCCGAACTTAGGTCCACTCCACTGAGCCTGGTGGCAAACTTGTTTATTCGATTATGGAAGTGCAAGACTTCATAAAGTTCATAGGTAACTCAGTACAGATGAAGTGTTAAATCAAGAAAGAGCAAGCGCGGTAAACATGGCTTACCTAGTCAGCAGCATCTCAATCTTCCTCTCCTCGTCCCCGACTTCAGTAATCCAGCCGGAGCCGACACGCCTCTGCTTTCCCTTGGCACCCTCCGCCTCCTCCTCCTTTTCTACGTCGTCGTCGAGAAGCCACTGGAATCCGGCACCCCTCCTTCCCTCGAGCATTTTCCGCAGGCCATCGAGCCCCTCCTCGCCGGAGGCGACGCGCGGCGGGCCCGCACCGGTGCGGGCGCCGTCCCAGGGCCGCCCCATCAGAGCGCGGTACTCCTCGGCGGCGGCGCGGAAGCTGGCCTCCTCCTCAAGCGCCTGCTCCTTGGGCGGCGCGTTGGCGGTGGAGATGTCCTTCCTGGCGCGGCGGAGCGACTTGTGGGCCTCCTTCTTGCGGAGGGTGTGGAGGATCTTGGGCGTCGCGGATACGCCCTTGCGGAGGAGGCGACGGCGAATGGTCTCGGTGGTCGGCGTCGGGCGGGGCTTGCGGCTGGGGGCTGGGCTGGGGTTTTGGAGGTGGAGGGAGAGGTGGAAGCGAGGGGACGGCGAGGCGATAGCCATGGCCGGGAACGCGCGGAATGCAGAGCAGGCAGCAGCACACACTAGAGTTTTTTTTTTTTCGAGAGCACGCGAATACGTGCCTTATTATAGAAGGTAGAAACATATGTACAAGAAGAAAGCATAGCCCGCGAACAGGCTAGCTAACACTCCAGACAAAAACAAAGACCTACTCTCTTACAATATTAGTCTCTCCCTTCTGGACTCCTTTAGCCCTAAGCAACGAATTGTACTCGTCGACGATAATGCCCGCAAGACTTTGTGCTGAGTGCTGTCTCTGTGTGTTGCCAAAAACCCACGCGTTACGATGCTTCCACAGAGCATGGCAGATGGTACACACCAAAGCGTCAAAACGTTTCCTCCTCTTCCTCCTGAACCTCCATCTCTCCCGAGTCCACCAAGCCTCCAACACACAATCTGCTGAGGGCACCACATAGTGAAACCCAAGCCTCTGTCCACACCTATGCCAAACCCCCCTCGCAAAGACACATTGTATCAAGACGTGTTCCGCGTTGTCCTCCTCCTAGAGAAAGACAAAACAACTAGAGGGGTGATCCTGTAAGTTGTGCCTAGCCCTTCTGTCAGACGTCCAGATGCGATGCTGGGCCGCCAACCAGATGAACAGCTTGCTTTTAGGCGTGGCCGGATTCTTCCAGATGGCCTCGTGAAGCTGGAATCGCTTCCCACCCTGCGTCAGTCTGAGATAGGTGTCCTTGGCCGTGTATTGTCCTGACTCAGACGCCGGCCATGTGAACTCGTCCGGCAGGGAGGTATCGCGTGTGACTCTCCGCACCTCCATCCATAGTCGGGCACCCTCCATCGCCCCCAACATGGATTGTTCATCAGCAGCATCAGCGACCCAAAGATCATCGCCCAAAGCTTGCTCGACTGTCCTAGATTTCTTCGTCCTTGCGCTTACTGCTTGGAATAGGGTAGGCGCAATCTCCGATGCCGTTCGACCATTGATCCATCGATCGCGCCAAAAAAGCACTCGTCTGCCATCCCCAACCTTGATATGCATTAGGCTGCCACACACCTCCATAGCTTCATTGTCCTTGAACATTGGCAGCCCTTGCCAAGGTCTGTCCTGATCTGTCTTGCTCAGCCACTGCCAGCGCACCCGAAGCGCCAAGCCCTGAAGGCGAAGATTTTTGATGTTCAGGCCGCCTTGATCATAAGGTTTACAACACTTCTGCCAAGCAACGAGGCACTGGCCGCCGTTGGCACTCTCCTTTCCCGCCCAGAAGAAGCCCCTTAGGTTTTTCTCCAAATCCTCGAGCACCCAGACCGGCGCCTCCAAAACTAGCAGATGGTGGACGGGCCTGGCTGCCAGGACTGCCTTTACCAGGGTTAGCCTACCCGGCCTGGTGATCATGCTCCGCTGCCACGCCGGCACGATATGGGTCGCCGCGTCAAGCAGGGGCTGCCACTGTGCTTTTGTGAGCGGACGGAGAGCAAGTTGCAATCCTAGGTACCTTATAGGAAACTCCGAGATGTTGCAGTGCAGCAGATTACCCACCAACGCCTTATCTCTGTCCGTCCCCCTGATCAATGTAGCCGATGTCTTGTGGTAATTAACACACAGCCCAGAGGCCTCTCCAAAAAGAGCCAAAACTTCCCTGACAACCACGAGATCCATCACCGCCGGCTTGACGAACAACACAACATCATCAGCGTAGATCGAGAGCCGCTGCTCCGGGGTGCAATTGCCAATCGGTGACAAGAGGCCTTGTGTCTCGGCATTTTTTATCAGGCATGTAACCACTTCCATCATTAGGACAAACAGCTGCGGTGAAAGCGGATCTCCTTGCCGCAGCCCTCTAGCATGACAAATTTTCCGGCCCGGCACTCCATTGACAAGGACTCTTGTGCTAGCAGATCTTAGGGCAATTGCAACCCAATCAATCTAGGTCTCCGGGAAGCCGAGACGTCGTAGAACCTCGAGAAGGAAGGCCCAAGAGAGGGAGTCGAAAGCTCTCGAGATATCCAGTTTGAGGAGGACGCCTACCTCCTTGCGGCTGTTGATCTTGCGTGCGAGCTGGCGCACCAGCATGAAGTTATCATGTAGGTTCCGGCCCTTAATGAACGCTGACTGGTTCGTACTGACCAGCATTCCCATCTTTGGTCTCAGCCTGTTGGCAAGCAACTTCGAAAACAGCTTCGCGAAACTATGAACTAAGCTGATCGGACGATAGTCGCCAACCTCCTCCGCCTCCGCTTTCTTGGGGACTAGGGTAATTATAGCCCGGTTCAACTTGCTAAAACCCCGCCCGTCTCGCACGTAGAGCTTAAGGACGGCTGCCATGATCTCCCCTTTGATGACAGGCCAAGCACGCTGATAAAACCCGCCAGTGAAGCCATCTGGCCCTGGTGCCCTGTCCATCTGCATCTCCTTAACCACACCCCAGACTTCGTCTTCAGAAAAGATCGCCCCCAGGTCCTCCAGGTTATGTACCGGCAGGCCCACAGCCTGAAGGTCGATAGTCAGGTTCCTGTTATGGATGGTGCCCAGCAGGTTTTGGTAAGCATCGAAGAAAACCTCCTCTTTCCTCCCCTGCTCAGTAATCAACTCAGCTCCATGCCGCACCGCTGGGATGAAATTTCGGATGCGTCTCCCATTAGCTACTGCATGAAACAGTGCGGTGTTGGCGTCACCATCTTTGAGCCACCGGACACTGGACCTCTGTCGCGCCATTGTCCGCTCCAGGGAAGAAAGCGCAAGCACGGTATGCTTCAACATCTTCCTTAACCACCACTCCTCCGGTGATAACCGTCTCCTATCCTAGGCTTCATCGAAGCGATGGATGAGTAAGTTTGCCATAGCAATCTGCAACTTTAGATTTCCCACTTTTTTATCTCCCCACGATTGCAGGTGTGAGGCCAGGTTCCTAAAGCAGGTGTCCAGGCGAGCAAAGGGATCCGTGATGCTGGGATCACAGTGCCATCCCTCCCTTAAAGCATCATCAAAACCCTCGAGTTTTAGCCAAAAATTCTCAAACTTGAACCGCTGCTTAGGTCTATGGCTCGCGTTCATCGAAATATGTATCGGCGCATGGTCAGAAACGGAGGAGGAGATGGCTTGCAGCAAGGCATCCGGGTAAGTCAGATCCCAGTCGATGGATAGGAGAGCTCGGTCAATCCTAGTTAGCGTGGGCGTCTGCCGCTCATTGCTCCAGGTGTACGTCCGACCGTGCATGTACAGCTCCTTCAATTCGTGCGAGTTGACAAAATCTCGAAATCTTGTCATACTCCTCCTGTCCAAATTCTCATTGTTCTTTTCAGAAGCATGCAAGATCATGTTGAAGTCACCAATCACAAGCCATGGCCCAGGACAAAGGCCTCTACGCACCGACAGCTCATCCAGGAACTGGACCTTCTCGTCGCTGCTCTGAGGTCCATAAACCACAGATAACCACCAGATGTTGCCATCACGCGAGTGAACCTGCCCAGATATAGCAAAGGAATCACGCACAATATTCGTCACCATCATAGCAGCGCATTTCCAGGCAATGAGAATCCCTCCTCTCGTCTCGTTAGCCGGCAGGTAATCATAACCATCAAAATCCGGCCCTAGGCATTGATTGACAGTGAAGTTGTCGATTATAGCCATTTTGGTCTCCTGAAAACACACTAGGTTGACACGTAAGGAGTCAACGACAACTCGAACAGCATCCCGTTTGGCAGAATCATTCAAACCACGCGGGTTCCAGCAAAGAATTTCGGGGCTTAAATCCATGAGGAAACTAGGCGCTCGCACTCCAGGGCGTACAAACTAGGCTTGCACGCCAATCTCCAAGTTCCCACCAGCTAGAATCTCATGGCGCGGGGGCATTGTCTTCCCAAAGATAGCCGCAAGCACACGGAGATGCCTCTCGCACACTGGGGAGTCAAAGAACTGCCGCAGCTCCATGACCGCATCCTCACAGACCGTGAGTTCTCCTGGCACGATACCCAGCGCCTTGAGCAAGGCCGCCTCCGCAGCCGAAGTCTTCTTGGGTAGCTTGCTGTTCGTCGCCGAGGCAGCAAACCTGACGCTGCGTCTTGGAGTGAAGGGTTTGGCATCGGGACGCAACACAGACGTAGAGTCCACCTCTCTCAGCAGGGGCGGGGCAAGCGTCTTAAGCAGCTTCGCGCAGAACGATTCCATACGATCGAGAGCCTGCACTTCCTGGACAGCCTGAGAGCTCGCCGCAGGGATACAGTCTTTCCTAACGAGTTGCATCTCGCTGTTAGGTTCATCAGCATAAGACTCCAGAGGTGAGAGAGGCACATCAGAAACCTCCTCAGGCAACAGCCCATCGCTAACAGGCCGAGATTGCTCCATAAGCCGAGCAGACGGCCCACCAAAGGCCTGCTCCGCGCCTCGCACAGCCACGTCTTCTCCCGAGATAGAAACCTCAAAGTAGGCCTCTTCCAGCCGATCACGAATGCCTGGCCCATCCACATGAGGACAGGTGTCCACATGAGCCTGGCATGAAGAGGAACCAGTCACCTGTCTCGAAGGATCCTCGGAGCCCAACGACTCATCATGACTTTCGGATCCCACCGTCCCTGTACGCTCCTCAACCTCGGTTGGCGCAGACGGGTGTGGGGCTGGCAGAACCAACGTGCCAGTCTCTACTGGCATCGCTGAGCCCTGTCCCCCAATCACCGAAGAGGAATCTGCCTCAACACGCTCCTCCACCAGTTTTGTCGTAGTATCCCCATTGGGATCACCTCCATGGTCAAAAGCTTCTTTGTCTGGTCTTACACCATGTCCGAGCTGAACAGCAGGCGATCCTGTCTCCCTATGAGGCCCGGCGTTCAAAAACATGGGCCCCACCTCCGGCGTCCTGATCCTAGGGCGGCACCTCATTGGTGGAAGACGCCAGCTTGGCGTTGACGACGCCACCTGGCAGTAGGACCTCCTTTGACCCGCCTCGCTGGCAGGCCCGTCCGCAGCACCGCCACACCGGTCTGGCACTCCTAGCCGCCATTGCCGGCGGCGCAAGGTAGCCCCCGTGCCTCCGCCGCCGCTGACACCGCCCCTTGTCCGACCCGACGACCCCGGGCCAGCCAACTCTAGCCTCCGCTCCTCATGGAAAAGCACTTCCTCAACTGCATCGATGTGTATCAGCACCTTGTACTTGAGCAGCTTCAACTCCGAAGTGCGCCTCGCCGGCGGAGAAAGATGCAGCTCGCCAGAGAGGGCAGCCGCAGCTTCGCCAGCCATCTCCTCAGGCTCCGGGATCGCAAGCATCCTGGCAGGGGGGATTAACTCGGGATCCGGCGTCCAAGCAGACACCTTGAACGTGGCCAGATCGGCACGGGAACCGGTCTCCGGCGCCACCTCGTCGATGGAGCACGACGTTCCCAACAGACCATCAACCACCTCCCACTCCCACGCGTGCGGAGGCACCCCCTCAAGAACCAGATGCACCTTGGTCGTCCACACATCCATCGACGCCTGCGCTTGTCTGGTCCACTGCCTGAAGTGTAGCGTGAACCCAGCATCTTCCAAGACAGGCCGCTCCGCCACCCGGTTCCGGAACTCCGCCGAAGCAAACACAACAAGGAAGTCCTCCGGCCGGTGCAGATGGACGGAGAACCCGTCGGCGGGAAGCCCACGACGCCGCACGAGTGCCTCCCGCACCTGACCGCAAGAGACCTGGGGTCTGGACCCACCGACGTGAGCCACCATGGCGAAACAGAGCTTCCTCTCCAACTCATCCATCTCCGGCGAGCGGCGCACGACGCACAGCGGCGCCTCATCACACACCACCTCCCGCCGCCCTTGCCGTGAAGAGCCACCAGCATCTGTCCTCGGTATCCCCGCCTCACCACGAACCGGGGCACCGTGGTCACCGTCCTGTCCCCGCGCCGCCAGTAGCTCAGACTCTCCTGCGAAGACCCTGAAGTTAGCCCCCGCACTCCGATTTGGAGCAGCGCCATGCGTAGGCCCGTCCCCACGGCGCGCGAACTTGGCCAGCGCCTGCCGCCTGAGCTCCTCCTCCGACTTCGGGCTCCTCGGTCGCGTGCATCCGCCGGAGCCGTGGCCCTCGAGGCCGCATCGAAAGCACACCGTAGAGAAGGTGCAGTCGATCTTGCGATGCCCGGGCCTGGTGCATTTGAAGCAGCGGCCTTGCCACTCCAACGGCACCGACGGGCGCACCATGGAGGCCGCCGCCCTCTGCTCTGCTTTCCGGCGCCTCCAAGCCTTCTTCTTTGAGATTGGTGGCTGCTGCCAAACCAACCTGTCCTGCACCCTCCTAGCGCCTGCGACAGCAACTTCCGCCTCAGCCGCCGCCGCCCCGGGCCTGGCCATGCTGCACTCCGAGCCACTGGAGCTTGAGGACGACGAGATCCCCAGCCCAGAGACCACAGGCCGCTCCCCTGCATGGCGGATCTCCGAGGAGACAGATCCGGGGCTCACCGGCTGCCAGCGTTGGCCTCTGCCGCCGCTAGCACGCCCGGTGCCCGAACCCGCCGAGGAGGACCCAGCCATGGAGAAGGAACGCCGGTAGGGGGGCGCGGTGGCCGCCGGCGGGAAGACCCACACTCTCTCTCTCTCACCTGCTCACGCTCTCTCTCTCACCTGCTCACGCTCTCTCTCTCGACATGGAGAAAGGTGACGAGCCCTCGGACTTTTTTTTGATTTTTTGTGTTTCTATCAATGGAGTATCGCACACACTAGAGTAGAGTGCTTCTCGCTCGCTGGGTAGTACTGGGCTAGGTAGGACTTGCAAAATTTCTGCAGATAGCCATTGCCTACCTCCTCCGTCTGCTGGGCCGGCCTATCAGGAGGAGTACTATTTTGTTTCTTGTTTTCTTCTTCAATTTTATCTTTCCTGCGGGAAAGATCCGAATCTATTCCACGATTTCGTAAGTAGTACAAAGCACCTTAAACAAATGAAAATTGCATCGAGGTTTTTACCGCCAGAGCGAGCCGCCGACACGCTGTTGTTGCCGCTCCCTTATGGGAGCCGGCATGACGTTGCTAATGACAATCAAGAAGTCTTCTTGCACGTGCACTCTAGATCTGAAGTCATCGCCATTGAATCCTTTAATTGATCTGAAGCTTGTAACACCAAACTTATCACATAAGTAAACTGGACGAGATCCACCATTCCATGGAAGCGCGGGACCAAACGACTCCTCGCCCTCCTCAACGCCACAAGCGAGATTGCCGCCAACGAGGTGGAAGAGGAGGCGGGTATACCTTACTCTTGTCCCTCAAAACATCATTATAGCTACCATAAAAATGATGCCGGTTGACCAATAGGAACCCTTCTACAACGCCGAGCATTCGAGGTCCCCACCTCCTGCGGCTGCCGGAGTGGCAAGTAGAAGAGGGGGGACGAGTCGATTTCGGTTGTAGATAGCGAGGACGAGGCAGATGGTGGCGGCTGCTATGGTTTCCACCCTGGCCGCAACCTCTGTTTCCTTCGTGGGATTCTTCGATCCTTCTAGCACTAAGAATTGATTATAATTCTACCACCAAATGCTTAAACACCAAATGCGTGAATATGATGTTTTTTACTTTATTTTTAATGGTTTTAGATGCAAACATTGCTGTCAAACAATGTCATGTTGTTGCATATGTTGCATATTGTTGAATTTGATGTTTACGATTTTGGTTTGAAGTCCCCTTGCATCCGATCAGATCCTGTAAACCGAAACTGCAAAACAGAATATGATTGCATCCGATCAGATCCTGTAAACCGAAACTGCAAAACACAATATCCGATCAGATCCTGTAAACCGAAACTGCAAAATAGAATATGCATGATCTGATCGGTTGCTGCCCATACGGGCGTAGAAATTGTGGTTTTTGTGCCCTGTTCTCGCGTTTTTACAGGCTGCGGTTTACGCTAGAGCCTACTTTGCTTGTTTCACCAGGATCCCACGATTAACAAGGAAAATTGACAAATCAATCAAAGAGATCATATCTAGGAGTAAAAAATGATGATTGAAGGATTTAAAACACCTTCCTTACACCTGCCACATACCCATAAGTCGAATGAAGGAGGAAATTCACACAAGTGAGTAGACACGAGACTTAACGACCTGGGGTATGGTCACACCCGTCAAGCATTTCAACCATGTGAAGATGGATCTCGAATCAGAGACGTAGAGACACAAGAAAACCATGAAACCTCACCTCCGGAAGGAATCTAGAGGGGGAACTCGCCAAAGGGGTTCCATCACACCGCTGCTTGGATCTTGGAGGCTTTGGCATCATCTTCATCAACACCATTACATCCATCACCAACCTCATCATCATCCATCTGGTTGTAATACCAACTCTTAGATTGGTTTGCATTTGTGTCCATCTGGTCTATCGTATTTCATCCCCATGAGTGAGTAGTTCCATATGTTCTTGGGGAGATGGAGATGGAGGAACCCTAGCATTCCTATGATTGGAAATAAAGAGTTATGTTGTTTAGTTGCAATATGTGAAAGTGTCCGTTGTCTTTGATGATATAGTATTTCATGCACCATACAATATTTCCCAGTAGGGAAATTGAAGGCAATCATCGTGTTAAGCGTGGTTGGGGGTACCTGATGACGTTGGGACTCCAAATGCAGAGTGTTGCGTCAACGAAGTATTTTCCCCACAAGGGTGACTGGAGGGTTTATATCGAACTCTCGGGAACTGGATGAAAGAGCATATTCTTCTCTCTTCTTCAAGCAATCATGCATGTAAAGTAAATGCCTCGTGTCCCCAACTCCACCGTGTGGTTGTCAAGCACAAGATTTTGTGTAAGTAAATAACACAAGTAATGATAAAACAAGTAGTAACTGACATGGGTATACCCTCCAGGTACCCATTATTAGTATACCTGGCTCGGCTCGGCCCAATATGGAGAAGGCCCAAGAAGGCAACCCGAAGAAGTAGTCGACTAGGACTCTTGTAAAATCCTAGGCTGGTTGCATATATAAAGCCAGCCAGGGCACCCGAGAGAGGGGAAGAGGAGATAAACAACATAGCTCCGCTACGGTGGCACACTAGTAGAAACAAGGGCTTTCGTTTTTTGCCCCAGTTAGCTTTTGCACCGGATTTGTTACGAACCGGTGCTAAAGGGGGTCATTAGCACCGGTTCGTGGGGTGCAGCCGTTCGAGGGACCTTTTGCACCGGTTCGTGTTACGAACCGGTGCAAAAGAGCTATCTTTTGCACCGGTTCGTAACACGAAGGTGCAAAAGGTCCGGCAGAACCTTTTAGCACCGGTTCGTGTTACGAACCGGTGCAAAGATAACTCATTTGCACCGGTTCGTAACACGAACCGGTGCAAAAGGTCCCCAGCCCTATATCAACTCAGCTCACCGCCAACCATCCAACTCACTTCATTTTTTCTAGGAGAAAGGGGTGTGTGTGTGTTGAGTGCTACCTTGCATTTCTTTGGCATGCACAGAAGGTGCTCGATGAAATGAGAATGATGAAAGAATGAGGTGCCGGAGCGACACTTAAGCTTTCTCCTCTTTCTTTCCCTCCTCGATCAAGGTTAAACAACTTTACCCTTTCATTTGTACGATGCTAATATCCACTATATATATATATATTATGATGTTTTGTAATGGTTTTTTGATAAACTTAATTATTTGATGTAGATGAACCGGCGACAATGGATGTACGTTGACCGACGTCTGCCCGAGTTCACTTCGGGCCTGAAAGAATTTTTCCGTGTGGCTGAGGAAAACCCACAGGCGGATGGTTATATGTGTTGTCCATGTGTTGATTGCCGGAACTTAAAGCAATACCCTGAATGGCAAGTCATTCACTCCCACTTGCTTTGGAAAGGTTTCATGCCCAGCTATAATTGTTGGACCATGCATGGAGAAAGAGGGGTTATGATGGAAGACGACTACGAAGAAGAAGAGGATGATGATATGTACCCTAACTACGGTGATACTGCAACAGGGCATGATGAAAATGAGGAGGCAGGAGGAGGTGATCAAGATGAAGAGGCATCAGATGAGCCCGTTGATGATGATCTTCGTCGGGCCATCGCTGATGCACACAGAGATGCAGAAACTGAAAACGAGAAGCGAAAGTTAAAGGGCATGTTAGATGATCACAAAAAGAAGTTATACCCAAATTGCGAAGATGGCAACACAAAGCTCGGTGCCACACTAGAGTTGCTGCAATGGAAGGCAGAGGCTGGTATATGTGACAAGCCATTTGAGAAGTTACTGAAAATAATGAAGAGGAGGTTTCCAAAGGATAACGAATTGCCTGACAGTACGTACGAAGCAAAGAAGGTTCTCTGCCCTCTAGGATTAGAGGTGCTGAAGATACATGCATGCATTAATGACTGCATCCTCTACCGCGCTGAGTACGAAAATTTGGAAAAATGCCCGGTTTGCACTGCACTACGGTATAAGATCAGGCGAGATGACCCTGGTGATGTTGAGGGCGAGCCCCCTAGGAAGAGGGTTCCTGCCAAGGTTATGTGGTATGCTCCTATAATACCACGGTTGAAACGTCTGTTCAGAAATAAAGAGCATGCCAGGTTGTTGCGATGGCACAAAGAAGACCGTAAGAAAGACGAGATGCTGAGACACCCCGCTGATGGGTCGCAGTGGAGGAAAATCGATAGAGAGTTCCCGGACTTTGCAGATGACGCGAGGAACTTAAGGTTTGGTCTAAGTACAGATGGAATGAATCCTTTTGGGGAGCAGAGCTGCAGTCATAGCACCTGGCCTGTAACTCTATGTATCTATAACCTTCCGCCTTGGTTGTGCATGAAGCGGAAGTTCATTATGATGCTCATCCAAGGCCCAAAGCAACCCGGCAACGACATTGATGTTTACCTACGGCCATTATTTGAAGAACTCTTACAGTTGTGGAGCAAACCAGGTGTACATGCATGGGATGAGTACAAACAGGAGTCATTTAACCTACGAGCGTTGCTTTTCGTGACCATCAATGATTGGCCTGCTCTTAGTAACCTTTCAGGACAGACAAACAAGGGATACAATGCATGCACGCACTGCTTAGATGAGACCGAAGGTGCTTATTTGAATAAATGTAAGAAGGTTGTGTACCTGGGGCATCGTCGATTTCTTCCAAAGAGGCACCCCGTCAGAAAGAAAGGCAATCATTTCGGAGGTGAGGCAGATCACCGGGAGAAGCCTGAACTCCTACAGGAGAGGTTTGTAGAACAGCAGCAAGTTTTCCTTAAGTGGATCACCCAAGGTTTATCGAACTCGGGAGGAAGAGGTCAAAGATATCCCTCTCATGCAACCCCGCAACCACAAAGCAAGAAGTCTCTTGTGTCCCCAACACACCTAATAGGTGCACTAGTTCGGCGAAGAGATAGTGAAATACAGGTGGTATGAATATATATGAGCAATAGCAACGGTGCCGAAAATAGCTTGGCGGTAGTTGATGGTGGTAGTATTGCACAGTAGTAACACAGTAAAACAGTAAACAAGCAGCGATAGCGTATTTAGGAACAAGGCCTAGGGATTACACTTTCACTAGTGGACACTCTCAACATTGATCACATAACGAATAGATAAATGCATACTCTACACTTTTGTTGGATGATGAACACATTGCGTAGGATTACACGAACCCTCAATGCCGGAGTTAACAAGCTCCACAATAATGCTCATATTTTAGTAACCTTTAGTGTAAGATAGATCAAAAGACTAAACCAAGTACTAGCATAGCATGCACACTGTCACCTTCATGCATATGTAGGAGGAATAGATCACATCAATATTATCATAGCAATAGTTAACTTTGCAATCTACAAGAGATCATGATCATAGCATAAACCAAGTACTAACACGGTGCACACACTGTCACCTTTACACACGTGCAGGAGGAATAGAACTACTTTAATAACTTTGCTAGAGTAGCACATAGATAGTAGTGATACAAAACTCATATGAATCTCAATCATGTAAAGCAGCTCATGAGATCATTGTATTGAGGTACATAGGAGAGAGATTAACCACATAGCTACCGGTACAGCTGATACGTCCAATTTGCATCACTATTTTGTATCATAATTTGCTGTTATTCGTTGATATATTTCATATTGGGACACAATACTTATGTTATTTCACCTATTTTGCATGTTTCATCATTATTGGAGGATCGAGCACCGGAGCCAGGATTCTGCTGGAAAAAGCACCGTCAGAACGCAATATTTCGGAAGATCAACTATGGAAGGGAATTTCACGAAATTCCTATTTTTCCAGATGACGGAGGGAGCCGAAGGGGAAGAAGAGAGGAGCCACTGTGGGCCCAGACCACGGGCGGCGCTGCCCAGGCCTGGCCGCGCCACCCGTGCTCGGGGGCCCACGACCCTTTTCGCCTCCTTTTCTTCGCGTACTCCTTCGTCCCGAAACCTAAGCCACGAGAGGACCTCACGAAGGGTTACAGCCGCCTCTGCGGGGCGGAGAACACCAGAGAGAAAAGAGCTCTCCGGCGGGCAGGAATCCGCCGGGGAAATTCCCTCCCGGAGGGGGAAATCGACGCCATCGCCATCGTCATCGAGCGGGACATCATCTCCATCATCATCATCATCATCTCCACCATCTACACCGCCATCACCACCGCTGCACCTCGTCACCGCTGTAGCAATTCGGGTTAAATCTTGATTGTTTGATAGGGGAAACTCTCCCGGTGTTATTCTATACTTGTTGTAGATGCTATTGAGTGAAACCATTGAACCAAGGTTTATGTTCAGATTGTTATTCATCATCATATCACCTCTGATTGTATTCCATATGATGTCTCGTGAGTAGTTCGTTTAGTTCTTGAGGACATGGGTGAAGTCTAAATGCTAGTAGTGAATTATGGTTGAGTAATATTCAATGTTATGATATTTAAGTTGTGGTGTCATTCTTCTAGTGGTGTCGTGTGAACGTCGACTACACGACACTTCACCATTTATGGGCCTAGGGAGTGCATCTTGTATTCGGTTGCTAATTGCGGGGTTGCCGGAGTGACAGAAACCTAAGCCCACGTTAGTATATCGATGCAGGAGGGATCGCAGGATCTCAGAGTTTAAGGCTGTGGTTAGATTTATCTTAATTACTTTCTTGTAGTTGCGGATGCTTGCAAGGGGTATAATCACAATTATGTATTAGTCCTAGGAAGGGCGGTGCATTAGCATAGGTTCACCCGCACAACACTTATCAAAACAATGAAGATTAATCAGCTGTATGTAGCGAGAGCACTAGACTAAAATTCCCATGTGTCCTCAGGAACGTTTGGTCATTATAAGTAAACAAACCGGCTTGTCCTTTGTGCTAAAAAGGATTGGGCCACTCGCTGCAATTATTTCTCTTGCATTTTATTTACTTGTACTTTATTTATCTGCAATATCAAAACCCCTGAATACTTGTCTGTGAGCATTTACAGTGAATCCTTCATCGAAACCGCTTGTCAACACCTTCTCGCTCCTCGTTGGGTTCGACACTCTTATTTATCGAAAGTACTACGATACACCCCTATACTTGTGGGTCATCAAGACTATTTTTCTGCGCCGTTGCCGGGGAGTGAAGCGCTATTGGTAAGTGGAATTGGTAAGGAAATTTACTGTTTGTGCTGATTTTATTTCTGCCTGTTGCTATAAGTCATTATGGAGAGATCTTCTCTTCAATTTCTATTTGGGAAATCTACTACTACTGCAACGGTAGTGGATGAAGCGCCAGGTGAGGAAGTAGTACCATATAAAATACCTATGAAAATTATTGAACGTGTTATGGATAACCGCTATGAAGGGGATGGAACTGTCCATCCTGGTGATCATTTATTGTTTTTGCATGAATTATGCGGGTTATTCAAATGTGCAGGTATTTCTATGAATGAAGTTAGAAAGAAACTATTCACTATATCGCTGTCTGGTAAAGCGGCGCACTGGTATAAATTGCTGAAGAATGGTGATTCTATTGATTGGGAGGACATTGTGCCTTTATTTTATTCCAAATTTTATCCTCCAAGTGAAATTCACAAAGATCGGAACCGCATATATAATTTCTGGCCTCATGATGGAGAGAGTATTGCCCAAGCTTGGGGGAGATTGAAGTCTTTAATGCTCAAATGCCCCATTCATGAGCTTCCTGGTAATGTTATTATTGATAATTTCTATGCAAGACTTTCTTTTCAAGACAAGACCTTGCTGGATACTTCTTGTTCTGGATCATTTACACGCAAGAATGAAGAGTTTAAAAGGGACCTTCTTGATCGGATCCAAGAAAATACTGAAGGATGGGAGAACGACAAAGATAGAGAATCAGGTATAATTTATGATTATAAATGCATTGAAGCTTTTATGAATACTGATAAATTCCGTAATATGAGTGCTACATATGGTCTTGATTCCCAAGTTGTTGCAAATCTTTATAAAGCTTTTGCCTCTCATTATGAACTGCCTAAGAAGAATTTTGATAAGTATCATGAACCGTATAAAGATAAAATTGATTCATCTGTAAACAAATGTGTAGTGGTTGAAACTGTTGATAATGTTATTCCTGAAGCTTATATTGAAAAACTCCTTTCCCTGTTAAAATGAAGGAGTACTCTGTCATATCAAGTGCGGTTAATAAAAGTGAAAAGAAACCTAAAGAACCTGAAGAACAAATTAAAATTGAACCTGTTGTTGCAATAGTTAAAGATCTTGTGACTGAAAATGTGGAGGATGGTCATATTATTTTCTGTGAAGATGCTTCTAATATTGTTTCACATCCTAATAAATCCAAACAAGTTAGTGTTCCTATGCTATCTGTTAGAATTGGTGATCATTGCTATTATGGTTTATGTGATATTGGTGCAAGTGTTAGTGCTATTCCTTATGAGCTTTACACGGAGATTATGCACGAAATTGGTTCTTGTGAACTTGAAGATATTGATGTGGTTATTCATCTGGCTAATAGAGAAACTATTTCTCCAATTGGTATTGTTCGAGATGTGGAAGTTCTATGTGGTAAGATTAAATATCCTGCTGACTTTTTGGTACTTGGTTCTGCTGCTAGTGATCATTGTCCTATCATTTTTGGTAGACCTTTTCTAAATACTTGTGGAGCTATTATAGATTGTAAGAAAGAGAAAATTTTGACTAGATTTGCTGGTGAACCTTATGAATTTAACTTTTCTAAATTTACCAAAACTCCTTATAAAGCTGACTTGCCTAGTAATGATTTTAAAATGGAGCAGTGTGCATCTATTGTTCTTGTTCCTAATAATCCTTTGCAGCAACATTTGGAGAATAGTGAAAGTGAAGCTTTTAGGAAAGAAAGAGATGAGCTTGAGGAAATTTTTCGTCGCCAACCTATTCTCAAGCATGATTTACCGGTGGAAGATTTGGGTACAACACCGCCACCAAAGGAAGATCCTGTTTTTGATTTAAAGCCTTTACCCGATAATCTTAAATATGCTCATATTGATGATAAGAAAATATATCCTGTTATTATTAGTTCTAAGCTTTCAGATCGAGGAAGAAAGGTTATTGGAAATATTGAAGAAACACCGAGGAGCTATTGGCTATACTCTTGATGATTTGAAAGGGATTTCTCCTTCTATTTGCCAACATGCTATTAATATGGAAGAAGATGCAAAGCCTGTTGTTGAACATCAACGTCGTCTAATTCCGAAGATGAAGGAAGTAGTAAGGAATGAGGTATTAAAACTCCTTGAAGCTGGTATTATATATCCTATTGCTGATAGTAGATGGGTTAGTCCTGTTCATTGTGTTCCTAAGAAAGGAGGAATGACTGTTGTGCCTAATGATAATGATGAGCTTATTCCTCAAAGAATAGTTGTAGGTTATAGAATGTGCATTGATTTTCGAAAAGTTAATAAAGTTACTAAGAAAGATCATTACCCTTTACCCTTTATTGATCAAATGTTAGAGAGGTTGTCTAAAAATACTCATTTTTTGCTTTCTTGATGGTTATTCTGGGTTTTCACAAATTGCTGTTAAAGCTAAAGATCAAGAGAAAACCACTTTTACTTGTCCTTATGGAACTTATGCTTATAGGCGTATGCCTTTTGGTTTATGTAATGCTCCTGCTACTTTTCAAAGATGCATGTCTGCTATTTTTCATGGTTTTTGCGAAAGTATTGTAGAGGTGTTCATGGATGATTTTTCTGTCTATGGGAATTCTTTTGATAATTGCCTGCGAAACCTCGATAAAGTTTGCAGAGATGTGAAGAAACTAACCTTGTTCTTAATTGGGAGAAATGCCACTTTATGGTTAATGAAGGAATTGTATTGGGACATAAAATTTCCGAGAGAGGTATTGAAGTTGATAGAGCTAAAGTTGAAGCAATTGAGAAGATGCCCTATCCGAGGGATGTTAAAGGTATTCGTAGTGTTCTTGGTCATGCTGGGTTTTATAGGAGATTTATTGAAGATTTCTCTAAAATTTCAAAGCCTCTTACTAATCTTCTTCAAAAAGATGTACCTTTTGTTTTTGATGATGATTGTAAGGAAGCTTTTGAAACTCTAAAGAAAGCCTTAACAACTGCTCCTGTAGTCGAACCTCCTGATTGGAATTTGCCTTTTGAAATTATGTGTGATGCTAGTGATTTTGCTGTAGGCGCTGTTCTTGGACAGCGGGTAGATAAAAAATTAAATGTTATTCATTATGCTAGTAAGACTCTTGATGCTGCTCAAAGAAATTATGCTACAACTGAAAAAGAATTGTTAGCTGTAGTCTTTGCTTGTGATAAGTTTAGACCCAATATTGTTGATTCGAAAGTTACAATTCATACTGATCATGCAATTAGATACCTTATGACAAAGAAAGATGCTAAGCCAAGGCTTATTAGATGGGTACTTGTTGCAAGAATTTGATTTACATATTATAGATAGGAAAGGTGCTGATAATCCTGTTGTTGATAATTTGTCTAGATTGGAAAATATTGCTTATGATCCTGTTCCTGTTAATGATAGTTTTCCAAATGAACAATTGGCTGTAATAAAGGTGAGCTCGCGAGAGAGCCCTTGGTATGCAGATTATGCTAACTTTATTGTTTCGAAGTATTTGCCTCCAACCTTTTCAGCTCAGCAACGGAGGAAATTCTTTTATGACTTAAGGCATTATTTTTGGGATGACCCACACTTATATAAAGAAGGAGTAGATGGTATTATGCGAAGATGTGTTCCTGAATATGAACAACAGGAGATATTGAATAAATGTCATGGAAGTGTTTATGGAGGACATCACGCTGGAGATAGAACCGCGCAAAAGGTTCTACAATCAGGTTTTTATTGGCCAACACTCTTCAAAGATGCAAGGAAATTTATTTTATCTTGTGATGAATGTCAAAGAGTTGGTAATATCTCTAGACGCAATGAAATGCCTATGAATTATACTCTTGTTATTGAACCATTCGATTGTTGGGGATTCGACTTCATGGGACCTTTCCCTTCTTCAGACGGTAACACTCATATACTTGTCGCTGTTGATTATGTTACTAAATGGGTAGAAGCTATACCTACAAAAAGTGCTGATGGTGAGACCTCTATAAAAATGCTTGTAGATATTATATTTCCTAGATTTGGAGTACCTAGATATATTATGACTGATGGAGGTTCTCATTTTATTCATGGAGGTTTTAGAAAAACTCTTGCTAAGTATGGTATTAATCATAGAATTGCTTCTGCTTATCATCCTCAAACTAGTGGTCAAGTAGAATTATCAAATAGAGAGATTAAAGCTATCTTAGGAAAGACCGTTAATAAATCTAGGAGGAATTGGGCTAGCAAATTGAAAGAAGCACTATGGGCTTATAGAACTGCTTATAAAAATCCTATGGGAATGTCACCTTATAAAATGGTTTATGGAAAAGCTTGTCATTTACCTCTAGAACTAGAGCACAAAGCTTATTGGGCTGTTAGAGAATTAAATAAAGATCCTAAATTAGCCGGTAATAAGAGGTTGTTGCAATTAAGTTCTCTAGATGAATGGAGAAGTGAAGCTTATGAAAATGCTAAACTCTTTAAAGAAAAAGTTAAGAAGTGGCATGATAGAAGGATCATCAAAAGAGAATTTAATGTTGGAGATCAAGTTCTATTGTATCGGTCTCGTCTCAGATTCTTTGCAGGGAAATTACTCTCGAAGTGGGAAGGACCATATGTTGTTGAGGAGGTGTATCGTTCAGGAGCAATTAAAATTAGCTCTCTCCAAGGCAATGCCACACAAGTGGTGAATGGACAAAGACTCAAGCATTATATCTCGGGGATTCTTATAATGTTGATGTTGATATTATTCAAGTGGAAACACCGAGGCTTTCATCAAAGGACAAATTGACAGTCCGCCAGAACTGGACTTTGAATAGGTAACAGTATAGGTAATAAAAAGTCCGCGTTTACCTTTCCGAACATTATTTTTGCTGTTTTTGGAAAATATGAAAAATTACGGAATCGAAACGGAGTGGAAAAGATGCGCGAGGGCGTGCCACCATAGGCCGGCGCGGGCCCCACCTTGGCCGCGCCGACCTATGGTCTGGCCGCCTCGTCCCGTTTCCACTTGTTTTCGGCCTGGAACCTTCCTTTTGTCGTAAAAATATTTGCTATATAATCCCCGGACCCCTGGAGGTCCGTAATATCGTTTTCTCGTCGTGTTTTGTTTCGAGCTGTTTTCTGCCAGATTTGTTTTGATCTAGAAGCACCATGGTCTCCAACAACAAGGACAAGGAACCTTTGAAGGAAAATATTCAAGACCCGGAGCTGAAGAAAGAAGATGCAAGAGAGGATGAGGAAGAAGTGGAGGAAGCTCCGCAGGAACGCCAACAAGCCACCGTCGCAAGTATTGGCGTGATATCAAGTCCATCCAACATCAAGAGGAGTGCACGAATCGCCACCGGAGGAGCGGTTCCACGTCATTACTTGGCTCCAAGGACATCTTCTCCGAGCCATTACAACCCTTACCGCAATCTAATCTACGATCGTCAAACTGAAAGGACCCCCAAGGTAGTGTTGCCAAGTAATTGGGATATAAATCGTTCTGACACTGCAGGAGAGAAGGAGCCTGAGGCTGAAGAGTGGGGAAATAACTCCAAGAGTTGGGACTCACCGTCGGACAGACTCCTTAACCGCGTCGAGCACAATTCAGAGATGATTCGCAATCTCATATACAGGATTGACGAGCTCCAGGAGCTTATTGAGAAGCTTGTCAGGAATTCATCACCATCATCACCGAAGGAGTAATTCATCATCGGTATTGGCATCCCCTTGGTTTGTTCTAAGCTTGGGGGAGTGCCGCGGTATCACATCACCACCTTTATCTTTTACTATCAAGTAGTGTCATATCATGAGTAGGGAAGTTATCATATGGAATAGTATGCAATGTGGAAGTATCTCTCTTAGTTAGTTATCTATGTATCCGTTGGTGTGAGTTATCGTTATGGAATATTAATGAGAAGTCTTATCATTTACTTTTTGCACACCTTATTTTAGTTTGCAATCTCCATTATATGATTACTCTTGACATGAGTATTGATATCACGTTGGGAGCATCAAGTAAATCTATTTGGTTTTGGCAAACTTAGCATTGGTCAATAGCAACAACATCTTGATGTTTAATAGAAGAGAGAAATACACTTAGATATATTACTCTATTATCTCTATGCTTAGTATTCTAGAGTTAAAATTGCTTGTGCTTATGAGAAAGATGCATGATTGTTCTATCATATGTATATTTGTTTGTTTCCCTCAACTTTATGCTTGCTATCAAACCTTGCTAGCCAAAGACCTGTATCGAGAGGGAATGCTTCTCATACATCCATAACCTTAGACCAAACCTATGCCACTTGTGTCCACCATACCTACCTACTACATGGTATTTTCTGCCATTCCAAGTAAATACTTCATGTGCTACCTTTAAATTATTCAAACTATTACTCCTTATTTGTGTCAATGTTCTATAGCTCATGAGGAAGTATGTGGTGTTTCATCTTTCAATCTTGTTGGGCGGACTTTCACCTATGGACTAGCGGCACATCCGCTTATCCAATAAATTTGCAATAAGAGCTGGCAATGAGGTTCCCAGCCTCAATTAATAACCTTCATTAATAATTCTCTTCACATGTTTTGCTCTGATTCATCAGTAAGCAACTTAATTTTGCAATAGACACTCCTCCATGGTATGTGAATGTTGGAAGGCACCCGAGGATTCGGTTAGCCATGGATTGAGAAAGCCAAGGTTGGGGGAGTGTCATCCTTAATAAAACTAAAACACATGTGTAAACAAAAGAGAAGGGGGATGATCTACCTTGCTGGTAGAGATGCCGTCCCTCATGGGAGCCGCTCTTTGAAGGTTCGTTTGGCAAGGGGTTAGAGTGCCCGCTACCATTCGTTGACAACAACAAACACCGCTCAAAATCTTACTTTTATTCTCTTTATATGATTTCAAAACTTGAAAAGCTCTAGCACATGATTTAATCCCTGCTTCCCTCTGCGAAGGGCCTGTCTTTTACTTTTATGTTGAGTCAGTAAACCTATTTCTCTCTATCTCAAGCAAGCAATTGAGTTGTTGTGAACCAATCATTTATGCTATGATTCAGTTAATCATGTCTTTTATGCTTTCTTGTTTAGTACCAATTTTATTTGAATGAATATGGCTTTGAAGTTATCAATGATTATGAAGAGATTGTCATGCTTAAATATGAAGGCTCAGCTATAAATTCTAATATGAAAGCTTTGCTTAGAAGTACAATCCGTTAGTAGTTCTCTGACCAAGAACAAAGTTTGCCATAACCAATTATGATTTCTTATGCACCTTTACTTGTGATTTCTCTTTACCTATTTCAAGATGAGTTATATGAGGAAGTTGTTTACTAGAATGTCTTGTGTAAATGAATATGATGCTTCTTGTCCGTATTTTATTTATCGACTCTTCACTCCATAAACATGTGGTCTTGTTTATCGAGCTCAGTTTCGCTTGGGGACAAGCGAGGTCTAAGCTTGGGGGAGTTGATACGTCCAATTTGCATCACTATTTTGTATCATAATTTGCTGTTATTCGTTGATATATTTCATATTGGGACACAATACTTATGTTATTTCACCTATTTTGCATGTTTCATCATTATTGGAGGATCGAGCACCGGAGCCAGGATTCTGCTGGAAAAAGCACCGTCGAACGCAATATTTCGGAAGATCAATCGTGGAAGGGAATTTCACGAAAATTCCTATTTTTCCAGATGACGGAGGGAGCCGAAGGGGAAGAAGAGAGGAGCCACTGTGGGCCCGACCACGGGCGGGCGCGCCCAGGGCCCGGCGCGCCACCGTGCTCTGGGGGCCCACGACCCTTTTCGCCTCCTTTTCTTCGCGTACTCCTTCGTCCCGAAAACCTAAGCCACGAGAGGACCTCACGAAGGGTTACAGCCGCCTCGGGGCGGAGAACACGAGAGAAAAGAGCTCTCCGGCGGGCAGAATGCGGGAAATTCCCTCCCGGAGGGGGAAATCGACGCCATCGCCATCGTCATCGAGCGGGACATCATCTCCATCATCATCATCATCATCTCCACCATCTACACCGCCATCACCACCGCTGCACCTCGTCACCGCTGTAGCAATTCGGGTTAAATCTTGATTGTTTGATAGGGGAAACTCTCCCGGTGTTATTCTATACTTGTTGTAGATGCTATTGAGTGAAACCATTGAACCAAGGTTTATGTTCAGATTGTTATTCATCATCATATCACCTCTGATTGTATTCCATATGATGTCTCGTGAGTAGTTCGTTTAGTTCTTGAGGACATGGGTGAAGTCTAAATGCTAGTAGTGAATTATGGTTGAGTAATATTCAATGTTATGATATTTAAGTTGTGGTGTCATTCTTCTAGTGGTGTCGTGTGAACGTCGACTACACGACACTTCACCATTTATGGGCCTAGGGGAGTGCATCTTGTATTCGGTTGCTAATTGCGGGGTTGCCGGAGTGACAGAAACCTAAGCCCCCGTTAGTATATCGATGCAGGAGGGATCGCAGGATCTCAGAGTTTAAGGCTGTGGTTAGATTTATCTTAATTACTTTCTTGTAGTTGCGGATGCTTGCAAGGGGTATAATCACAAGTATGTATTAGTCCTAGGAAGGGCGGTGCATTAGCATAGGTTCACCCGCACAACACTTATCAAAACAATGAAGATTAATCAGCTGTATGTAGCGAAAGCACTAGACTAAAATTCCCATGTGTCCTCAGGAACGTTTGGTCATTATAAGTAAACAAACCGGCTTGTCCTTTGTGCTAAAAAGGATTGGGCCACTCGCTGCAATTATTTCTCTTGCATTTTATTTACTTGTACTTTATTTATCTGCAATATCAAACCCCCCAATACTTGTCTGTGAGCATTTACAGTGAATCCTTCATCGAAACTGCTTGTCAACACCTTCTGCTCCTCGTTGGGTTCGACACTCTTATTTATCGAAAGTACTACGATACACCCCCTATACTTGTGGGTCATCAACAGCCCCGAGCCTCGATGGAGAACTACTCCCTCCTCATGGGAGCAGCAGCGGTGATGAAGATGGCGGTGGAGATGGCAGCGGTGTCGATGGAGAAGCCTTCCGAGGGCACTTCCCCGTCCGGCGGGTGCCGGAACAGAGACTCCTGTCCCCAGATCTTGGCTTCGCGATGGCGGCGGCTCGGAAGGTTTCGCGTGCTGGCTTCCTCCGTAAGGGTTTTCGATGCAGGGGCTTTATAGGCGAAGGGCAGCGTCGAAGGTCGAAGGGGCGACGACACCATAAGGGGCGCGGCCAGGCCCTGGCCGCGCCACCCTATCATCTGGGGCCCACAGGCCCCTCCGGCGGCTCTCGGGTGTTCTGGATGCTTCCGGGCAAAATAGGAACCTGGGCGTTGATTTCGTCCAATTCCGAGAATATTTCGTTACTAGGATTTCTGAAACCAAAACAGCAGAAAACGAACCGGCACTTCGGCATCTTGTTAATAGGTTAGTTCCGTAAAATGCGTAAATACGACATATAATGTGCATAAAACATGTAGATATCATCAATAATGTAGCATGGAACATAAGAAATTATCGATACGTCGGAGACGTATCAGTGAGGCAGATCACCGGGAGAAGCCTGAACTCCGTACCGGTGATGCTTTACTTGATATGGTCAAGGACATAAAAGTAATATTTGGAAAGGGTCCTGGCGGCCAATCTGTTCCGAAAGACGTCGTTACCGGACACGCACCCATGTGGAAGAAAAAATCTATATTTTGGGATCTACCCTATTGGAAAGTCCTAGAGGTCCGCTCTTCAATCGACGTGATGCATGTGACGAAGAATCTTTGCGTGAACCTGCTAGGCTTCTTAGGCGTGTATGGGCAGACAAAAGATACACCAGAAGCAAGGGAGGACCAGTATCGTATGAAAGTCCCAAAGAACAAGCAAGAACAGAATTACAAGACGGATACATGGAGTCGCTTAAGTCCTGGCAGCTACGCTCTTACCAAAGCAGAGAAGGAAATCTTTTTTGAAGTCCTTTACAGTATCAAGGTGCCGTCTGGATTCTCATCAAATATAAAGGGAATTATAAATATGGCGGAGAAAAAATTCCAAAACCTGAAGTCGCATGACTGCCACATTATTATGACGCAGCTGCTTCCGGTTGCACTGAGGGGGCTTCTGCCGGAAAATGTTCGAATACCCATTGTGAAGCTATGTGCATTCCTTAATGCAATATCTCAGAAGGTAATCGATCCAGCTAGTCTTCCAAGGTTACAGAAGGATGTGGTGCAATGTTTTGTTAGCTTTGAGTTGGTGTTTCCACCATCTTTCTTCAATATTATGACACATCTCCTGGTTCACCTTGTCGAAGAGATTGCCATCCTCGGTCCTGTCTTTCTACACAATATGTTCCCCTTCGAGAGGTTCATGGGGGTCTTAAAGAAATATGTTCATAACCGTGCTAGGCCAGAAGGAAGCATCTCCAAGGGCTATGGAACAGAGGAGGTCATCGAGTTCTGTGTTGACTTTATTCATGACCTTAAGTCGATTGGTGTTCCTGAATCGCGACATGAGGGGCGACTAAGTGGAAAAGGCACGCTAGGAAGGAAATCAATGATATGTAGGGACGGCATTTCTTTCACTCAAGCACACTACACAGTTCTACAAAGTTCCACCTTGGTGGCCCCGTATATCACTGATCACAAGAATATTGTACGCTCCGAATATCCGGGGCAGTCTGAAGACTGGATTACACATAAACATATGCAGACATTCGGCGGTTGGCTCCGAACACATCTCATTAATAACAACGATATTGGAGATCAGTTGTACTTGTTGGCCGGGTCACCATCTTCGACTATACTGACTTTCCAGGGGTACGAGATAAATGGAAATACCTTCTACACGTTCGCCCAAGATAAAAAGAGCACCAACCAAAACAGTGGTGTCCGCATTGATGCAACAAACACTAACAGTGGGGAAAAGGACACATATTATGGTTACATAGAGGAGATATGGGAACTTGACTATGGACCTTCTTTTAAGATCCCTTTGTTTCGGTGCAAATGGTTCAAGCTGGATGGAAAAGGGGTAAAGGTAGACCAGCTGTACGGAATAACAACAGTGGATCTCAACAATCTTGGTTACAGAGACGAACCATTCGTCCTAGCCAATGATGTGGCTCAGGTTTTCTATGTGAAGGACATGTCCTCCAGACCGAAGAAAAGAAAACATAAGGAAACGAGCTCATCCGATGAGCCAAAGCGTCACATAGTTCTTTCAGGGAAAAGAACCATCGTGGGAGTCGAGGACAAGACAGACATGTCAGAAGATTATAATAAGTTTGCTGAAATTCCGCCCTTCACAGTGAACATTGATCCAACCATCGCGTTAAATGCTGAAGATACTCCATGGTTACGGTCGAAGCGATCATAATGTATTAATTATTATCATGTACCTTGAGCTCATATTGTGAAGCATTTGTTGTGATATGTATCAGTAACATTGGTCGTTTGAACTAAATGCAATTATCCAAGTTTATTATTTTTCTTGATACACATGTTTGGAAATTATCCATCTTAGGTGGTCTACTATTTTTACAAAACACCCCCTTTCTAGCAGCTTCTGAGCGGGACTCTGTAACACCTCAAATTTCAAATAAAGGAAGAAGAACAAGTGCAATTATCCAAATTTGAGAACCAACAAAAACTTTTCAAATTTCATATAGTACCCTGCATAGGACTTGTGCATTTTGAGTGCTATGCCATGATGAGTGTTATTTTGTGTATGTGATAAACTCTACAACCTTAGAGTGAACCAATAATGATCACCAAACAAATAAATGAAAAAGAGAAAGAAATCAAATAAGAAGAAAACCCTAAAAACCCTAACATATGACACATGCTATTTTTATAAAATTTGACCCTAGACCCATTTGGTCTTCACCATTAGTGGTAATAGGTTATTAAATGATTATTACAACTTTAAGAATCAAGGAAACCCAAATTAAATCAAAGCCAAGAATTAAAACATGCTCACATAAGATAATGGTCATTTTTGACAATTACAATCTGGTCACCACTTTGAGCCTCTCTATTTCAAAATTTCTAAACTAAACACATCCAACTCTTTGCATGTCATCCAAGTACACAACAAAGTGAACAACTTTTGTAAAAGAGACCATATCAAATTCATCTTGAATCAAGAGCTAGGATCAAGCAAAGTAGGGACTTTTTATTACCAACAAGATCATCACTTTGTCGAATTTGATCAAACCAGACCTGTTCTTGACCCTCACCAGCCCTAGCAGTGACCACTAGGCATCACCACATCGAGCCCATGCCAAAGCAATGCCAAGGGAGGGCCAGACATGGCGTGGACATGGCCATGCCGGCCATGTCGCACCTCGACACGCCTCCCCTCTCTTCTCTCCACAGCAGCCCACGCCACCATGTCCAACACGTCGACGACGCCCTCCTGGATCTCCCCGTACACGCCGTTGATCGCGAGGACGCCGACAGAGCCCGGACGACGCGCGCCCACGACGTCCCTGGCGCGCCGCGAGCGGCATGGTGACGTCGCCGTGCACGGACCCGTGCGGCACGGCCACGCGGCGCCCGCAGTACACCGCCGTACCCCGACCAAGCCCGCGCGCCCTGGTACCTGGCTTGCCACGCGGAGCTCGCCGGACACGCTCTCGTCATCCCCTAGCCCCTACCGTCGCCGGAGAGGACGGACGCGCCCGCCACGGCCGCGCCAGTACGAGCAAGCGCCCGACCACCGTACGCCGCCATTGATGCGCCGTTGACGCTCAGAGGACCGTGGTGACGTCGTGAACACGATGCCGTCGCCGCCTAGCCCCCTAGACCCCCGGAACCGCCGCGCCGTTGTCGACCTCGCCGCAGCACCCACGGCACCTCACTCGCCTATAAAAGGAGGCCTCGCCTCGACCATCTCCTCACACCAGCTCACTCCCCTCTTCTTCCTCGACCTCCCCAGCACCTCGCCATGCTCAATTAGCCACCGCCGCCGTCCAATCGACGCCTCACCGCCGCGGAAGCCCTGCAGCAATCGCCGGAGAAGGAGGCCGCCCCTGACGACGCCACTGCTACCAGGAGCTTCGCCGTCGTCCACAACGTCCCCGAGCACACTGCCTGACCCTAGCTGGAGCCCCGGTGAGTCTCCGACCCCCTACCTGCGCCGCCGGCGAGCCCCCTCTCTCGCCGTCGTGACGATGAACCCCGGCCGTTGGATTGGATTCTGATCCAACGCGCCGCAGCAGCCCATACCGTTTCGGTGTTAAACGTCGCTGACGAGCGGACCCCACCCTGTCAGCGCGCCGCGCGTCTGTGGACCGTGGTTGGGCTGGACTGGGCTAGGTTGGGCCGTTTCATTTTGAATCTGGCCCAGTTAGTGTTCCCGCCGGCCTAATTAATTCAAATTTCGTTTAAACAATTTTGTTTGAATTCAATACTGGACCCAACTTTGAAAATTCATAGAAACTGCTTGGCTTGGCCAAATTTAACAAACTTTATATATTTAGAAAGCTTGGGAAATTATCTACACAATGCCACTGGTTTGAACCCTAGATATATTATAGAATTAAAATGGAAAAATAAACAAGGCAGGGACTTTTCTGCCTTAGAATAATTATTAAAAATCAATTAAAATAGATATTTGAACAATTCCAACTCTGATAGTTCACAAATGACTTACACTAATTGATTATGCAATAAAATGGTGTGGTCACTTTGCATGATCATGCCCTAGATTAATTAATGGACAATATGGCTAGTGTATTAAGTGAAATTGTTCCAAAATTATTATGTAAATCATATGGAGGATTTCCCTTCATTTAAATCTTGCCCCCAAATGAGTTCATGAGATGTTTGCACCTCTGGTTCAAACACTCCTAGATGAATTTTTGGAGATTTAAAACATTTAGTGAATTATAAAATAGTATGAGGTGAATTATCTCATTTAAATCATTTTCTCAAATAATGATAATGAATACTTGACTTAGGTCAATATGAATTCATATATGATTATTTGGGAAGTTAAATCTTAAGAAGATTTCAATGAGAGGAAATTATTTTCTCAAGAACTAAATGAATATTATTAATTACATATGTAATGAGAGGAAATTATTTTCTTTAATAAAGACAACCAATGCACCTAATTATTTTATGAGTGTGCTTAGCATAGCTTGTGTGAAATAATGATATGCTTAGCATAGATTTTGAGCTTGCTTAGTGATTATACATTGTATTCAAATTTAGACGCTAGTACCGGCAATTACCAAGAGGAAGGAGAATTCTACCAAGAAGAGGAAGAAGAGAACCTTGAGAACTACCAAGGCAAGATAATACTCTTGCAAAGTGCAAAGCCCACCTTGGGCAAGGCACCATGATTTTATCTACCTTCTTACAAGCTTATCCTATTTGTTTACCCTACAAGTCTTACTTGTTGTGTTTTTCAAGTGAGTTATTCAAATGGTATAGTTGAACAAAACTGTTAGAGTAGCAAAGCTAGTTCTATAGATGGCAAGCAATGTAGCACCCCTCATGATTAGTGCTAGTGCTAAAATACTAAAACCTTGACTACTCTAGATGGGAACATGGGACTTGATGAAATTGAAACCTTGGAATGGTGAGCCATTCCATTGAAAGTTTTGAAGTTGAATATGACCAAGAGAAGATGGTGATTTTTGATAAAATCCCATTGATAATTGTGAAGTTAAATGTGACCAAGAGAAGATGGTGATTTTTGATAAAACTCTGATATTGGTTTGAATGCGATACCTTTCCAAATACAAGTACCCCCACAATACCTGATTATGGGTAGGGCTTAACTGGAAGTTTATACATCTTAGTATGGGTTCCCTCTGAACACACATCATAGGGGTTATGCCGAGGCTGCCTCCGTTGTTGAGAAAGATGTGAATTGAGGTGAAATTGTCCGGCCAAGCCCTGTGCAGTTCCAGGTTAACGTTGGTTTTCACGGGAGGCCAAGCTCATGGGGAGAGGTGCTCATACTAGGGTTTATAAGTGAAAGGTTAGGGTTGATGATCCGCGTACTGTGTTACGGTGACTCGGAGTTATTCCGACGGATGTAATCAAATGTTGTGGCACAAGTGTGCAACCTCTGCAGAGTGTCAATCTATTCGAATAGCCGTGTCCACGGTTACGGACAATTGGAAAGGCCATACAATCTCCCGTGTCAGTCTTTTGAAAACTTTCGTGAATATGAATGGTGACTTGGTGATTTGGTAGAATGATAACCATTGTGTGGGAATGACACTAATGTTCCCACTTAAGTAGCTAGTACATGCTCCACTCCTCATACACTAAAATTTGGCTTATGCGAGTAGAAATAGAGTTTAACTCCAAGAGCTAGCATTTTACATTGGTATTAGTTTGCAAGTACTTGAAGTACTTACGGCTTTGTCCCTGGCTATTCAAATGGCCAGAGTACGATGATGAACAGAACTACCGCGAGGATGATCAGCAGGACGCCTATGATAACTAGGAGCTTTCTGACGTCAAGCGTTGGCCTGTGGACTACAGAGTCCCTTTATCTTTACGCTTCCGCATTGAACTTGTGTTTGTGTTCGTTGATCAATAGATCAACTATTTGTGTAATATGGATCATGTGATTCAAGTTGTAAGACCTATTGAGTTGTAATAAATAATGACTGTGATACTTAGCTATTATATCTCGCAACAACAATATTCCTGGGATTGCGATGAATGATATAATAGGCATTCGGACTTAAAAATCCGGGTGTTGACAAGTTGGTATCAGAGCCATTGTTTGACCTTAGAAAACCTTAGTTAGAATGGGCGTTCATAAAAACGTAAATTTGAAATCAAAATGAAGCACATATTTGTGAAAACTTACCATACTCTTGTCTTTGAGGCTTTTTCCAAAACTTGGTGATATCATGCTCTTTCTTGTTTAAATATACTTAAAAAGTTTGCCACACTTAATCACTCACTAATTCATTCCTCCATTTCACTTTCAGATGGAGCCGAATGAACCCCTCAACACCAAGTTCTACCAGCTCGGGAATGGTGGAGAGTTGATCTTCGAGCACGACCTCAACGCGCTCTCTGACTTCCTTGGCCGTCCTCACCCGGAGTTCCACGGGATCGAGGTGAACGACCAGGTCGGAGGCGAGTTGCAGTGGATCATCACCGCCGACTTGAGGGGCAAGCTGGAGCCTCCCACCTCGGAGAGGATCCTCTTCTCCTTCCGCGAGAGCAACTGGCTCGATGGTCTTGCACGTGGTCTTCAGGAGGCACTTGCACGCCTCTGTGGACAGAACGTGGTGCGCATACTTGCGTCCCGCTACGCCCACCTTGTGAGGCGTGATGCTATGGGTGTGCCCATGGAGCTGCAGTCGCACCCACAGCTGAGGCACCACGCTGAGCATCTGGACTACATGCTGTACCACACTCAGAAGGAGTTAGACAACTCCCGTGCGTACGCGAACCAGACTCACCTCGCACTGATCACGCATGGCGATGCCATCAAGCAGCTGTCCAGGGACCGCAACAAGCTTCGCCTGAAGTGCGCGAAGAAGGATGTCACCATTACACGCCTTCGCGCCCAGATCGCATCACTTGAGGCCACCGTCAAGGCTCAGGAGGAGCAGCTGATGGAGATAGAGGAGGACGAGGCCGGTGCTGACCTTCGAGGAGGAGACGCCTTTCTGAGTGACGACGACGACTACGAGGAGGACGAGTTCACTGAGGAGGAGGACTACGCGTTCCTGGAGCCTGGACCTGATGATGTCGTTCCCATCGACATTGAGGATGAGGGTAGCCACACTTGAGCACGTATGTAGGTGTGAGTTGTATCCCGTCCCATGTATCGTAGCATGAAGGGTTCTTAAAACCCTGGGTATGAGTGTGTTCCCTATCCCTTGTATCGTAGTCTGAGAAATGGTTCTTAAAACCATGGAAGTGTGGAATGTTAGTTGGTAATGTGTGATGTGAAATGAATGAATGTGTGTCTGTCATCAAAAGCATTCCAGTTTTACAAGTTTTAAATTTACCCCACATTAAACCTTAGACAATTCCCTCTTATCTTATAATCTTCTATATATTCAGATGGCCCCTCCCAATCGCAACAACAACGATGCCATGATGCAACTGCTGCAAACCCTGCTTCAAGACAGGGAGACGGAAAGAGCTGAACGTCAAGCCAACATCGCAGCACTGCAAAACCTTGCTCACCAAGGCCATGGGAATCATGATCACCCCGGATCCAAACTCAAGAACTTCCAGAACACCAACCCTCCGGTGTTTAGCAAGACCGAAGAACCCCTCGACGCCGACGACTGGCTTCAGACTATGGAAAACAACTTGGAAGTCGCCGGAGTTGAAGCCAATGAGAAGGTCCTGTTTGCAACCCACTACCTTGCCGGACCAGCCCGAGCCTGGTGGACCAGCACCCGTGCCATGAACGGAGGTCAAGTCATGACTTGGGCAGATTTCAAGCTCAAGTTCAGCAAGTACCATGTGCCCCCGGGTCTCATTAAGAAGATGCGGGATGAATTCCGCGAACTGAAGCAAGGAAGGATGACGGTGGTAGAATACCGCGACAGGTTCCTTACCCTGTCAAGGTACGCCCCGATGAGACTGACACTACTGAGAAGAGGCAAGAGAGATTCCTGAACGGACTGCATGATGAGATGCAGACTGTCCTAGTCAACATCCCTTTGCACCTGGAAGCCCTTGTTGACTCCGCCATCCAGATGGAGGGCAAGCTGAACCAAGCCAATGAAAACCGCAAACGCCGCATGATGCACCAGAGTGGGCCCAGCCATACCCCCAAGTATCGCCCAGCTCAAGCGGAGGTTTTGCCCCCAAACACTAAGCCCAGATGCAGACTTCACGCCCCGGATTCCAGAACCGGAGCGGAGGAAACTCCAGGCCAGGAGGCCACCACAACAACAACCACAACTACCAGAACAACACCAACAACTTCAACCGCGCGCCACTGCGAGCCCCCAACACCAATAACAGCAACACCAACACCGCTCCAAGGACTGGGAGCAACGCCATTCCGGTCGCAGCCAAGGACAAGTCTACCATCACTTGTTATGAGTGCGGTGTAGTGGGACACTACTCCAACGAGTGCCCCAAGAGGCTCGCCAAGCTCGCCGGCAACACCCCTGCACCTGCTCAGCAGCAACGCCGCGTCTCTACCGGAAAGAAGTTCGCCCCCAACAACCCCAACAACCGCAATGGCCGTCTCTTTCACATGGAGGCAGAAGAAGCCCAGGAGGCACCGGACGTTGTCTTGGGTATGTTTCTGTCAACTCAGTACCTGCCAGAGTGTTGTTTGATTCCGGAGCATCTCATTCTTTTGTCACTGAAGACTTTGCATCAACAAGTAAAATTCAACCTATCAGCTTGAAACACGTCATGATAGTGCAAATCCCCGGATCAACCACTAAAGCCAGAAAATTCTGTAAAAATGTACCCATCAAAATACATGAGGTAGAATTCTTTGCCAATCTGATAATTCTGGGAACCAAAGGTTTGGAGGTAGTGCTAGGTATGGATTGGATGGCCAAGCATCATGGAATGATTGACTGTGCAAGGAAAGCCATCACCATGACCAGTAGCACTGGTATTATAGTAGACCATGTCTCTGAACTCCTACCCAGAAAATTTACCTGCAACCAGAGTTTAACCAAGCCAACTTTGGATCGGGTTGTCTGTCGATACCCTGATGTGTTTCCGGTTTACCCGGTATGCCCCCAGATCGGGATATCGAGTTCATCATCGAGTTAATTCCGGAACCGACCCATAGCCCAGAGAGCCTATAGCATGAACCCAGCAGAGCTTGTGGAGCTGAAGAAGCAACTGGATGAACTGTTAGCCAAAGGTCTGATTCGACCAAGTGCGTCACCATGGAGATCCCCAGTGTTGTTTGTGAATAAGAAGGATGGTGCCAGTCGTTTATGTACGGACTACCGTAAGCTTAATGATGTCACTATCAAGAACAAGTACCCCTTGCCCAAGATAGAAGATCTGTTTGACCAGCTGACCGGTGCTGTAGTATTCTCGAAGATTGACCTCAGGACTGGATACCACCAGCTGAAGATTCGTGCCTCTGACATTCCCAAAACTGCCTTCACCACCAGATATGGATTGTACGAGTACAATGTCATGTCATTTGGGTTGACCAATGCCCCTGCTTATTTCATGAATCTCATGAATAAGATCTTCATGAACTTTCTGGATAAGTTTGTTGTCGTTTTCATCGATGACATCCTAATCTACTCCAAGTCGGAGGAAGAACATGAGCAACACCTAGAAGCTGTCCTGGAGACCCTTAGAGAGCATAAGTTGTATGCTAAGTTCAGCAAATGTGAATTTTGGCTGAAGGAAGTAGGATTCCTGGGACATATCTTGTCTGCAGGAGGAATTGCGGTCGACCCCGCCAAAATCAAGACTGTTGCAGAATGGAAAGCCCCAACCACCCAGACCGAGGTCCGCGCTTTTCTTGGATTAGCCGGATACTACCGCAGATTTGTAGAAGGATTTTCGAGCATCGCTCGACCAATGACTCAGTTGTTAAAGAAAGATAAGAGGTTCGAATGGACGGACAAGTGTGAAGAGAGTTTTCAACAACTCAAGCTTAGACTGACCACCGCCCCAATCATGATCATGCCGGATATCACCAAACCCTTTGACGTTTACTGCGATGCTTCCAAGATTGGTCTTGGATGTGTACTGATGCAGGAAGGAAAGGTGATATCTTATCTGTCTCGGCAACTGAAGCAGCATGAGCAGAATTATCCCACCCATGACCTCGAACTCGCAGCCGTAGTGTTAGCATTGAAGGTGTGGCGCCATTACCTCATGGGTAATCGCTGCGAGATCTATTCTGATCACAAGAGCCTGAAGTATATCTTCACCCAGAAGGAGCTGAATATGAGGCAGCGGAGATGGTTAGAGTTGATCAAGGACTATGATATGGAGATCCACTACCACCCCGGCAAGGCCAATGTGGTAGCGGATGCATTGAGTAGACTGCCGTGTCAGCTAAACTCAATGATAGCAGAAGAACAACCCAGCCTGCACCAGGAGTTTGAGCAGTTTAGAATGGAGTTAGTCAGTAAGGGATTTCTAGCTAGTATAGAGCTACAACCCACCTTGATTGGTCGATCAAGGAAGCCCAGAAGGGCAATGCCGCATTGAAGGGATCAAGAAGCAGATAGCTGCGGGGAAAGCCCCGGGATTCACCATCGATGAAGAAGGAGTCCTGTGGTACAACGGACGTCTGTGTGTACCGTCGGACTCAGAGTTGAAGCAAGTTATTCTGAAGGAAGCCCACGACACCTTATACTCTATCCACCCCGGCGGTACCAAGATGTACCAGGATTTGAAGGAACAGTTCTGGTGGCATGGAATGAAGAGGGAGATTGGAAGCTACATCGCCAAGTGCGACATCTGTCAGCGAGTCAAGGCAGAACATCAGCGACCCGCAGGACTGTTGCAGCCACTACAGATTCCCGAATGGAAGTGGGACTCCGTAGGAATGGACTTTATCACCGGCCTGCCCAAATCCAGCAAGGGAAATGATTCCATCTGGGTAGTTGTTGATAGATTGACCAAGGTAGCCCACTTCATTGCTGTCAAGACCACCTACCAAGGCCCAAAGTTAGCGGAGCTGTACATCTCTAGAATCGTTGCACTACACGGAACCCCGAAGTCCATCGTGTCCGATAGAGGTTCACAATTCACCTCAAGATTCTGGCAGAAGGTGCATGAAGGATTAGGAACTCGTCTGAATTTCAGCACTGCCTATCACCCGCAGACCGATGGACAGACCGAGAGAGTCAACCAGATACTAGAGGACATGCTGAGAGCCTGCGTCCTAGAATATGGATCCAAGTGGGAGGACTGTCTGCCCTACGCAGAATTCTCTTACAACAACAGCTACCAAGCCAGTCTACAGATGGCCCCCTTCGAAGCCTTGTACGGAAGGAAATGCCGTACCCCCCTGAACTGGTCCGAAGTCGGAGATAGCCAAGTCTTTGGACCTGACGTGCTTCGAGAAGCAGAAGAGAAGGTGCACAAGATCCGAGAGTACCTCAAGACCGCTCAGTCCCGCCAGAAGAGCTACGCCGACAAGAGACGCCGAGAGATGACCTTTGAGGTCGGAGATTTTGTCTATCTCAAGGTATCACCCCTGAAGGGAATGCAGCGTTTCCAACTCAAAGGGAAGCTTGCACCCCGTATGTCGGAACTTTCAAAGTTCTCAGCCGCCGAGGAGAAGTCTCCTATCAACTAGAGCTACCAAGAAATGGCGGCTGTGCACAACGTGTTCCACATCTCACTCCTCCGGAAGTGCTTAGAAGTGCCAGAGAAGACCGAGGTATTCAAAAACATCGACCACCGTTCGGTGGATATCAATCACGACCTTACCTACCGCGAAGTGCCGATTCGCATCTTGGAAGAGGCATACCGAACCACCCGCACCCGAAGCATCAAGTTTCTGAAGATACAGTGGAGCAATCATACCGAAGATGAAGCCACTTGGGAGCGGGAAGATGATATGAAGAAGGAGTACCCAGATCTCTTCAACCTCTAGACTGTTTTTCTTCTAGATCTCGGGACGAGATCTTTTGTAAGGGGGAAGGGTTTGTAACACCTCAAATTTCAAATAAAGGAAGAAGAACAAGTGCAATTATCCAAATTTGAGAACCAACAAAAACTTTTCAAATTTCATATAGTACCCTGCATAGGACTTGTGCATTTTGAGTGCTATGCCATGATGAGTGTTATTTTGTGTATGTGATAAACTCTACAACCTTAGAGTGAACCAATAATGATCACCAAACAAATAAATGAAAAAGAGAAAGAAATCAAATAAGAGAAAACCCTAAAAACCCTAACATATGACACATGCTATTTTTATAAAATTTGACCCTAGACCCATTTGGTCTTCACCATTAGTGGTAATAGGTTATTAAATGATTATTACAACTTTAAGAATCAAGGAAACCCAAATTAAATCAAAGCCAAGAATTAAAACATGCTCACATAAGATAATGGTCATTTTTGACAATTACAATCTGGTCACCACTTTGAGCCTCTCTATTTCAAAATTTCTAAACTAAACACATCCAACTCTTTGCATGTCATCCAAGTACACAACAAAGTGAACAACTTTTGTAAAAGAGACCATATCAAATTCATCTTGAATCAAGAGCTAGGATCAAGCAAAGTAGGGACTTTTTATTACCAACAAGATCATCACTTTGTCGAATTTGATCAAACCAGACCTGTTCTTGACCCTCACCAGCCCTAGCAGTGACCACTAGGCATCACCACATCGAGCCCATGCCAAAGCAATGCCAAGGGAGGGCCAGACATGGCGTGGACATGGCCATGCCGGCCATGTCGCTCACGCCTCCCCTCTCTTCTCTCCACAGCAGCCCACGCCACCATGTCCAACACGTCGACGACGCCCTCCTGGATCTCCCCGTACACGCCGTTGATCGCGAGGACGCCGACAGAGCCCGGACGACGCGCGCCCACGACGTCCCTGGCGCGCCGCGAGCGGCATGGTGACGTCGCCGTGCACGGACCCGTGCGGCACGGCCACGCGGCGCCCGCAGTACACCGCCGTACCCCGACCAAGCCCGCGCGCCCTGGTACCTGGCTTGCCACGCGGAGCTCGCCGGACACGCTCTCGTCATCCCCTAGCCCCTACCGTCGCCGGAGAGGACGGACGCGCCCGCCACGGCCGCGCCAGTACGAGCAAGCGCCCGACCACCGTACGCCGCCATTGACTGCGCCGTTGACGCTCAGAGGACCGTGGTGACGTCGTGAACACGATGCCGTCGCCGCCTAGCCCCTAGACCCCCGGAACCGCCGCGCCGTTGTCGACCTCGCCGCAGCACCCACGGCACCTCACTCGCCTATAAAAGGAGGCCTCGCCTCGACCATCTCCTCACACCAGCTCACTCCCCTCTTCTTCCTCGACCTCCCCAGCACCTCGCCATGCTCAATTAGCCACCGCCGCCGTCCAATCGACGCCTCACCGCCGCGGAAGCCCTGCAGCAATCGCCGGAGAAGGAGGCCGCCCTGACGACGCCACTGCTGGAGCTTCGCCGTCGTCCACAACGTCCCCGAGCCCCTGCCTGACCCTAGCTGGAGCCCCGGTGAGCCTCCGACCCCCTACCTGCGCCGCCGGCGAGCCCCCTCTCTCGCCGTCGTGACGATGAACCCCGGCCGTTGGATTGGATTCTGATCCAACGCGCCGCAGCAGCCCATACCGTTTCGGTGTTAAACGTCGCTGACGAGCGGACCCCACCCTGTCAGCGCGCCGCGCGTCTGTGGACCGTGGTTGGGCTGGACTGGGCTAGGTTGGGCCGTTTCATTTTGAATCTGGCCCAGTTAGTGTTCCCGCCGGCCTAATTAATTCAAATTTCGTTTAAACAATTTTGTTTGAATTCAATACTGGACCCAACTTTGAAAATTCATAGAAACTGCTTGGCTTGGCCAAATTTAACAAACTTTATATATTTAGAAAGCTTGGGAAATTATCTACACAATGCCACTGGTTTGAACCCTAGATATATTATAGAATTAAAATGGAAAAATAAACAAGGCAGGGACTTTTCTGCCTTAGAATAATTATTAAAAATCAATTAAAATAGATATTTGAACAATTCCAACTCTGATAGTTCACAAATGACTTACACTAATTGATTATGCAATAAAATGGTGTGGTCACTTTGCATGATCATGCCCTAGATTAATTAATGGACAATATGGCTAGTGTATTAAGTGAAATTGTTCCAAAATTATTATGTAAATCATATGGAGGATTTCCCTTCATTTAAATCTTGCCCCCAAATGAGTTCATGAGATGTTTGCACCTCTGGTTCAAACACTCCTAGATGAATTTTTGGAGATTTAAAACATTTAGTGAATTATAAAATAATATGAGGTGAATTATCTCATTTAAATCATTTTCTCAAATAATGATAATGAATACTTGACTTAGGTCAATATGAATTCATATATGATTATTTGGGAAGTTAAATCTTAAGAAGATTTCAATGAGAGGAAATTATTTTCTCAAGAACTAAATGAATATTATTAATTACATATGTAATGAGAGGAAATTATTTTCTTTAATAAAGACAACCAATGCACCTAATTATTTTATGAGTGTGCTTAGCATAGCTTGTGTGAAATAATGATATGCTTAGCATAGATTTTGAGCTTGCTTAGTGATTATACATTGTATTCAAATTTAGACGCTAGTACCGGCAATTACCAAGAGGAAGGAGAATTCTACCAAGAAGAGGAAGAAGAGAACCTTGAGAACTACCAAGGCAAGATAATACTCTTGCAAAGTGCAAAGCCCACCTTGGGCAAGGCACCATGATTTTATCTACCTTCTTACAAGCTTATCCTATTTGTTTACCCTACAAGTCTTACTTGTTGTGTTTTTCAAGTGAGTTATTCAAATGGTATAGTTGAACAAAACTGTTAGAGTAGCAAAGCTAGTTCTATAGATGGCAAGCAATGTAGCACCCCTCATGATTAGTGCTAGTGCTAAAATACTAAAACCTTGACTACTCTAGATGGGAACATGGGACTTGATGAAATTGAAACCTTGGAATGGTGAGCCATTCCATTGAAAGTTTTGAAGTTGAATATGACCAAGAGAAGATGGTGATTTTTGATAAAATCCCATTGATAATTGTGAAGTTAAATGTGACCAAGAGAAGATGGTGATTTTTGATAAAACTCTGATATTGGTTTGAATGCGATACCTTTCCAAATACAAGTACCCCCACAATACCTGATTATGGGTAGGGCTTAACTGGAAGTTTATACATCTTAGTATGGGTTCCCTCGAACACACATCATAGGGGTTATGCCGAGGCTGCCTCCGTTGTTGAGAAAGATGTGAATTGAGGTGAAATTGTCCGGCCAAGCCCTGTGCAGTTCCCAGGTTAACAGTTGGTTTTCACTGGGAGGCCAAGCTCATGGGGAGAGGTGCTCATACTAGGGTTTATAAGTGAAAGGTTAGGGTTGATGATCCGCGTACGGTTACGGTGACTCGGAGTTATTCCGACGGATGTAATCAAATGTTGTGGCACAAGTGTGCAACCTCTGCAGAGTGTCAATCTATTCGAATAGCCGTGTCCACGGTTACGGACAATTGGAAAGGCCATACAATCTCCTGTGTCAGTCTTTTGAAAACTTTCGTGAATATGAATGGTGACTTGGTGATTTGGTAGAATGATAACCATTGTGTGGGAATGACACTAATGTTCCCACTTAAGTAGCTAGTACATGCTCCACTCCTCATACACTAAAATTTGGCTTATGCGAGTAGAAATAGAGTTTAACTCCAAGAGCTAGCATTTTACATTGGTATTAGTTTGCAAGTACTTGAAGTACTTACGGCTTTGTCCCTGGCTATTCAAATGGCAGTACGATGATGAACAGAACTACCGCGAGGATGATCAGCAGGACGCCTATGATAACTAGGAGCTTTCGACGTCAAGCGTTGGCCTGTGGACTAGAGTCCCTTTATCTTTACGCTTCCGCATTGAACTTGTGTTTGTGTTCGTTGATCAATAGATCAACTATTTGTGTAATATGGATCATGTGATTCAAGTTGTAAGACCTATTGAGTTGTAATAAATAATGACTGTGATACTTAGCTATTATATCTCGCAACAACAATATTCCTGGGATTGCGATGAATGATATAATAGGCATTCGGACTTAAAAATCCGGGCGTTGACAGACTCCTAGCTAGCTTACTTGCGGGAAGAGTTACTCGGGCGAAGATTCCGAAGATGTCTAAGACGGCCGGCCATCTAAGACATCTTCGAGAAGCTTCGCCGGAGAGGATCTTTCCTTCGAGAAGCTCCCGGAAGCCCTCTTTACCCTGAGCTACTGGTTGTTGGGTGTATACTAGCAGCTTCCGAGCGGGACTTGCGGGAAGAGTTACTCGGGCAAAGCTTCTGAAGATGTCTAAGATGGCGGGCCATCTAAGACATCTTCGAGAAGCTTCGCCGGAGAGGCTCTTTCCTTCGAGAAGCTCCCGGAAGCCCTCCTTACCCTGAGCTACTAGTTGTTGGGTGTATACTAGAAGCTTCCGAGCGGGACTTGCGGGAAGAGTTACTCGGGCGAAGCTTCCGAAGATGTCTAAGACGGCCAGCCATCTAAGACATCTTCGAGAAACTTCGCCGGAGAGGCTCTTTCCTTCTTGGTCGTTGCCTCTCAGGCTGCTCTCTCTACTCTCCCCGGAGGGGGCTATATATAGCAATGTGCCTCAAGATAATCCCCCCCAGATGAGGCCACCAGATAAGGCAAACACCAGATAAGCCTCCCAGATTTAGCCCCCATCTTTAGCACCGGTTCAAGCCGGGATAAAAGGGGTATATAATCTAATCCACCATCTTTAGCACCGGTTCAAGCCAGGAACCGGGATAAAAGGGGTATATAATCTAATCCACCATCTTTAGCACCGGTTCAAGCCAGGAACCGGGATACAAGGGGTATATAAAATAAAGACAACGACTTTATTGAAAGTTAACAAGATACGTTAACTAAACTTAAACTAAAACAACGACAACAACTTTATTGAAATTTAACATTAACTAAATTTAAACTAAAATAACAACTTCTACTAGTTCTTCCGCGCATCCGCTGCTGCCCTCCTGGCTGCCGCCTCCTGCCGCAGCTCCTCCTCACGACGACGCTTATACTTCTCCTCACTATCCAGATCCGCCACACGCGGCCGCTTATGCAGCTCCTGGAGACTTTGCCTCTCAAATGCTTCTATGGTAGCCGCTAGCGCCGCCTCCTCCCACTCCTCTATCTCCGCTGCGGGTCCACCTCATCCTCTGCTGCCCTCCTTGCTGCCGCCTCCTGCCGCTGCAGCTCCTCCCACTCCTCTATCTCCGCGAGCTGCGGGTCCACCTCCACCGGCGGCGGGTGCGGCTTTGGGGGCATTGTGCAATGGGCTAGGGTTTGGTGATGAGTGAAATGGGAGAGACGGGGGCGTACTATTTATAGAGGGCGTGTAGGCGGGAAATCTCCGCGCTGCGCGTCGTGGCGGGAAAATATCCCGCGCTGCGCGTCGTGGCGGGAAAATATCCCGCGCGGCGTCGTGGCGGGAAAATATCCCGCCCGCCGTCGTGGCGGGAAAATGTGCCGCGTGGCGTCGTGGCGGGAACATATCCCGCACGGCGTCGTGGCGGGAACCGCTCGGCGTCATGGCGAAATCCGCGCAGCGTCGTGGCGGAAACCGCTCGGCGTCGTGGCAGGAACCGCGCAGCGTCGTGGCGGAAACAGCGAAAAAAGGCGGGAAGAAGCAAAAATTTAGACAAAATTGGGACCTTTTGCACCGGTTCGTGGCTGGAACCGGTGCAAAAGACTCTTTTTCACCGGTTCCAGCCACGAACCGGTGCAAAACGTCCCTCTATTTCTTCCCCGCGCGCGCCCCTTCTTCTCCATTCGCGCGAGGACCAAATTAGAGGCAAAACGCTGCCAAATTTTTTGCCGCCCCCGCGCCCCCCCCTCGCCGCCCGCCGCCGCCTCTCCGCCTCAGGCGCCGCCCGCGCAAGCCGCCCGCCGCCCGCTCCGCCGGCAGCCGCGGCTAGGTGAGCCCCGACCGGCCTTCCTTTTTTTTGTTTCTTTTTTTGTTTTAATTAGTTAGAAAATTTAGTAGTTAAATTTAGAAATATAAGTTAGATAAATTTTAGTTAGATTTATTTAGAAAATTGTAGTTAGAAAATATTTGTTAGAAAATTGTAGTTAGAAAATATTTGTTAGAAAATTGTAGTTACAAAATATTTGTTAGAAAATTGTAGTTACAAAATATTTGTTACAAAATTTAGTAGCGAAATAGTAGTCAAATTTAGAAATTTTAGTTAGATAAATCTTAGAATTTAGAATATAGAATATGTTAGATAAATATGTTAGAAAATTGTAGTGAAATATAGAAATTTAGAATTTAGAATATGTTAGATAAATCTTAGAATCTTAGAAATAGTAGTGAAATTTAGAAATTTAGAATTTAGAATATGTTAGATAAAAATGTTAGAAAATTGTAGTTAGAAAAATATATGTGTTAGACAAAAGTAGTAATATTTGTTACTAAGATATATATATTCATAAGTTATTTATTCAAATTAAATATTAGTTTGCATACGATGCCGCGCGTCCTGGAGCTAGGACAATTTTAGAGGAGATGCAGCAGATGGGGGAAGTTCGGGACTGGGCTCCGCCGGGGTGGCACTGGGAGGTGTTATCTTCCGGGGCGCGCACCTTGGTGCGGAATCCGGGTCCCGTCGTCGACCCGGATATTCTCTGGTGGAGGTCTTATGGGCCACGTTCGTTTCAGAGGAGCCGGCCCCGCCGGAGGAGGTAGCTCAGCGCATTGCAGCGGATGACGAACACGTTCGCCGTTACATGTATGCGTTAGACACCATGTATAGGACCGGATGGTCAGTTATGCAGGGATCTCATGTTAGCTATGCTCCCGTTACTGTTCCGTGGCTTTGGGGGTTCACCCAGCGCGGCTCAGGACCCGGTCGGCGCGTTATAGGACCCGGTCGGCGTGGTTGAGAGGTTGTAGTAGTGATTGATGTATTAGGGTTAAATAAACATGAACCCGATCTATGTATGCATGTAACTGCACTATCTGCTTTCAACACTATATTATCGATCCTTAGTTAAGAACTATATATGTATTGAGCATTATCCTTAATTAGTACCTATATATGTGTGTAACTCTAATATTTTGATCATGTATTGAGCATTATTCTTAATTACTTGTAAGTCTTTGCAGAAACTTGTAAGTCTTTGCAGAAACTTGCTTCGTTGTGTTTATAGCATTAGAATAACTTGTAAGTCTTTGTAGAAACTATGGAAAGAGACCTAGAAAAAGAATACCTCGTCGAGGAGATTATCCGTGATGATGAAGATATCACCTCTATTTACCTAAACCAATCCGGCGAGGGAGACGAGCGAACCCGTGGAGACGCCTCCGGTGAGGAAGATGAGCAAGACCACCGTGGAGACGGCTCCGGTGAGGGAGAAGGTGACGACTGCGAGGGAGAAGCTCACGACGCCGAGGTGTATATATATTAATTAACCAAGCCTCTAGATTTGTGCATATACATGTATTAACGTTGTTTCTTCTTTTAACCTCCCGATCAACAAACTCTACTGGCAGAACTAAACGAGGATCGGCTAGAAAGATGGAAGACCATGAAAGGTGCACCATCACGGAAATCACGATAGATGGCGAACCGATTTCTCCCAAGGCTCACGAAAAAAAGTTTGTAAGTCAATGCGGAGTTATTGTTAGGGACACCGTCCCGATCACCACTCAAGAATGGAAGAAACCTGGAAAGGGGGGCGAAGGAGTTACTTATGTCGACATGAGATTAAAAAGTCTGATGTTTAGGAAGCTGCTGGTAAATTTCATCTTTCCGGAGCCAACTGACTCTGATAGTGAGAATGACAGGCCAGACCCTGAGGATCCCGAGCTGAATAGCGTACAACGAAGAGTTAAGAAGTGGGCTCTTAAGAAGATGGCACTACAGTTCAACGACTACAAGAAGAAATTGGACAACTTCTTTGTCAAGAAAGGGAAGACTCCTGATTTCAATGGCCCCTATGAGAAGATAAAAGACCACTGGGAGCAATTTGTGAAGTACAAGAAATCGGACAGGGCAAAGAAAAGGTCAGACACCAATACGAAAAATGCTTCTAATAAGATGTACTTCCATACCATGGGGCGAGGAGGCTACAAGGCTGGCAGGCCTAAGTGGGAGAAATGGGAGAACGACCTAATTAAAAAGGGGATCCAGCCAGAGGTACTGAAATGGAACCAGCGGTCAAGGGATTGGTTTTACGCGCATGGGGGCACGTTGGACGCACAAGGGTTATGCATATATACACAAAGACATCGGGAAAACCCACTTCCCATCGAAGCCTTTAGAAATGTTGCAAAGGAAGTTGAAGAGGGGAAGTTCCGTCCTGAAAGAGAGAAGGACCAGCTCACACGCGCCCTTGGAAATCCTGAACACCCGGGACGAACACGAACCATACCAGGTGGCAAGCCGTGGTGTATTGGGTTTCCTGCAGAAACGAAGAAATATCCCGATAGAAGCCGTCAGAGGCAAAAGGATGTGGTTCACGAACGCGTTGCTAAGCTAGAGGAGCAAGTGAGGATGATAATGTCAGGCTCAGTCACAGTCACCCAACCTCAACCTAATCCGCAGATAGAAGAAGTTGCATTCGATGCTACCGGCCAGGGATCTCAGCGGAAAAGCAGTGTGGCTTCCACGGAGCTGCCTGGTGATGATGCACATGTGGACCCGCAGATGGCTCCTCCCTCCCCTGTGGATCCGCAGATGGCTCTTGATCTCTACCCTGTGGACTTTATCACAGAGTCTACACCTTGTGAGCTACATTTCCAAATGATGGGCTACTTAACGCTCAAGGGCGGTCGGCTATGTCTTACCGCCAGTACCTGATCAAAGATACCACTTCAATCCGGTTCCACCTGGCTACGCTGTTGCCGGGGTGGATCAAGTTATGGATGGGTATGGGCCGCTGAGGCTTGACCACCCTGCCGGTGAAGGGGATTTGCTAGAGCTGGGAGAAGCCAAGAACACTACAGTTCTATGGCGAAAGGAATTCATTGTGATTCCGGGTTGGAAGGCGCCAACAATGTCTCCATCGAGGCAACATTCTCCACCAATGCAGCCGTCTCCAGTGCGTGAGCCTTCCCCGCCAGCGCGTGAGCCTTCTCCGCTGCCGCGTGAGCCTTCTCCGCCGCCGCAGCCCAAGTCTAACAACAAAAGGCGGACAACTACGACACTGAGTCGTAACAAATCACCGAGACGCAAACAAGAGCCCCTCCCAAGAGTGCCTAAGGTTCCTCCCAAGAGACCTTATGACTATACAGTTGAGGAAAATGCCAAGATCGTAGCTGAACAGCACAAGCAACAAATGTTGAAACTGAAAAAGCCCCAGCTTGAGCCGGAGCCAGCTATATCTCTGGAAAAGAAGTTGAAACTGCTGAAGAACCTTCATAAACCTGAGCCAAGTCTTTCATTGAACTATGACCGGTCTATTCGCAAGTCAAATGTGTTAGCAAGAGAGCGGTGGGAAAAAAGTAAGGTAGAAGGGAAACCAGTTCCCCAGCTTGGAACCCAGAAAAACTCGTGCCCCCCGCTCCAAGTGTATCCCGATGTCCTAGCGTGCCTTGATCCGACGATGATAAAACTATACAAAGATGAGGCAGATGCGGCCGGTATGAGTATTCCTGAGTACTTAAGCCGCATCGATGCAGAATTCATGTTCAAGGGTGATGATGTCCAAATAGCATACCAGTACAAGTACGGGCAACCTCTTGTCAGAGCTGAGGAGTTGCCTAATCTATCAACACAACTGCGAAGACTGCATAATTGGTACATGGATGCATGTAAGGATGGTAAGAACTGGATCATGGTGGCAATCACAGATGACCACTACGGGCGAAATGACGTGATGAACATCGAATTTTGAGAATTATTTCAGTTATTCAACCTAGACGCCCTCGACAAATCTCTGCTGAGTGCATACTGTCTGTAAGTATTATTTATGTAATTAAGTCTCTACCGCGGCTCGTCCATTGCATGCATATAACCATACTCTCACTGTATTATGCAGAATGAAGATCCGCGAATGCCGCAAGGGGCAAATCTATGATCTTGGGTTCGTTGACCCATATACCGTGAATGGGTATACTGTCGACAACTCTCCCAAGGACACGAAGAATAACTTGGTATATGTCTTCAGGAAAAACTCATACAAAAGGGCAATACTATTTCCTTACAACTTCGCGTGAGTGTTACTGTCTTCACACATTAAATCTTTTTCGCTTACTCCATGTGTTAAGTGTAATTGATGAGTTATGCATATATATATATATATATATATATATATATATATATATATATATATATATATATATATATATATATATATGTGTGTGTGTGTGCAGGTTTCACTATATCCTGCTAGTCATTGAACCCGACACCGGGGTAGTAGAAGTCATGGACTCGAAGAGTAAACCCCTTGAGGCGTGGGGGGACATGGCTGATATCCTCCACAAGGCTTGGAAACGGTTCACCAACAAGTCTCCGGGTTTAAAGAATAAAGAACTACAAATAAAACATGTACCGGTAAGTACTACTGGCTAGGCCGCGCATCTCTTGGATTCTAGTTTCAGTACCATTATTATCATCCTTGATTATATATATATTATTTTGATTGAACTTTGTTCTCGTAAAGTGCTTGAGGCAAGAGGACGGGAATAATTTATGCGGGTTCTACGTTTGCGAGTTCATCCGCCAGAATACCCACCATATGAGGGACATTTTGGAAAAACTTGATGTAAGTAAACAACATTCATGGCTTTATTTTATCACCTTGTGTTTCATTCACATACACACATATATATTATATTATACCCTATATAATGGTCAGCTGATTTTACGCTATCTCCATAGTTTTGGTACTGTAGATGAGCCATTTATCCATTCTCATGTCCACTGATTATAAGACACGTAGTCTCTTTTTTTTCACATCGCTTCTCTCTGGCTCCTGTTATTTTTTTTAAGGTTTGACGGTCTACCGGCAACCGGTTGCTAGGTTGGGTTGCCGGTAATTGCATTACGGCTTGCAGCGCTGAGGTTTTACTCCACCTGTTTCGGTAAGGTGGCTTTGTTTTAACAAACGTGGCAGCTCCTAGCTAGGCCACCGCTTCAGAAGTAGATGTTTCGGTCTTCTCGCCTGGATTCATTGATCTCCTCGCCCCCCTCTCTAACTCTCTCCGTCTACCCACCCTGTCTCTCACCTCCGCGCGCCGTCATCCACGAGCAGCCTCCGCAGCCGGCTGAGAATCGGCCGCGCTCGCCATACTCCTCCTTCAGTCCTCTACCATGACGATTTCCTCCTCCAGCAACCAGATCCTGGGGCCCGTCACCAAAGTTCTTCCCTCTAGGCATGCCAGATCGACCTAAAGCTTCTCATCCCCATCTCTTAAGGTACACATGAACCCTCCAAATCCTCATCCTCTTTCCTTAGTTACCATCTCATATGCAACATCAATCTATCCCGATCGACACGACATGTCAGCCTTATCGGTGTGCTACATGATGTAGATGCGGTGTGGGAGGTTGGCGCTCGCGGTGTGGAGCACTCTGCGGTTACATTGTCCTTCCAGCAAGATGGAAAAGGTGCACACGCCGATGTCTGCTCGATCTATCCATCCATCGCCTAGGTGAGACTGTCTCCCCTGTGTCCGCTGTTCTTCTTCCTGTTTTTTTCTTTTATTTTCTTCCTTCTTATTCTCTTTTTGAACAACAGGGATTGGATACCATGAGCGGACCACTCTGTGGGCAACGCTGGTGTTGAGGACTGATGTCTGTTCGGTACGAGAAAGGATGGCACGCGCCCGCCCGATCGGCAGCAAGGACGTCGAGCAGGGACAACCGGCCACGAGGACGGGGAGGTATCTGTCCGCGGACGTCTTACTGCTGGGAACTGGCTGAACTGGTCGATTTATTTTGCAGGTGAGGAACCTGGCTTTCCTTGGAACGATGTGCTCATGTCCCTCCTATCCATGAGTTTGCTGCCATGGATTCCATTATATTGCCGCCGTGACTCATCTGGCCCGATGCATCTTCTTCTTGCAGAGCAAGACCGCTTGGGGAAATTTCCCTAAGGAGATAAGCAATTTATCCCTATCTATCTCTCTCTTTATTATGGTTTTTACCGTCCTGTTCTGCATAGGAGTAGCAAACGTGTCTTGCAGCTGTTTGTGTTTATGCCTAAATGGAGAAAGAGGGCGAGCTGTTTGTCATGATCGGCGCCACTGTCTCGGCTGGATTGTGACTTGTGAGGGAGAGGCTCCACAGCAGTGTCACGCCCAACAAAGAGACACTCCATAGCTGCTGGTGCCGCATCTCAATTTAGGTGATGTAGGTAGACTCACAGTGCCGGAGACTATGTGGTTTACATGGCATGATTACAACAGAATTTCTGGCACGGGTTGTTCTTTGCAGAGTAGCCTGTTGTTCTGACCAGTGTCGATAGAGATGACTTGCCTGATGGTGTAAGTTGGCCATTTTTGCTCAGACATTTAGAGCTTTGAAGGTTTACCCCTATACTGTTTTGATGTGCGTTTTCTACTAGCTTTACCTTTGTTCAAAATACTGGGCTAATGATTTGTATACTTCCTATTCAGGAGCTCAAACGCGGGATAATGGTGAGATGCTTAACCTCAGACATCCAAGGTGATCTGAAGGTCATTTCCTCTTTCGCAGATTCTGGTCTAGATGTCTTTGCCCATAACATTGAGACTATGAAAAGTTCATGGAAAATTGTGAGGGATCGTCGAGCAGGGTAATTTAACCCACTGATTTTTAGTGTCATGAGCACATTAGGCCAGTTGAACATTAAGCACCCATAACATAGATTCCCCTGATTCACTGAACCTATTAGATTACCCATCACCAACAATTCCGGAATAGCTAAAATACAAAGAATCACCGGTTCCAGTTTTTACTTCTCTATACTTTGATATTCTCTTAAGAGGTGTACAATGGTTTTAGTTTTCAAAGTTTGTATAAGATTAACATAGATAACTGTTAACTTCAATTTCCCTTAACCTTTTTACGTGAATAATATACTGAGTTCTAGCTGAAAACCTGAAGCCAACCTAGCAAAGATAAACAAATATTGCTTCTTTTGATTCCAGTGCCTTGACGCTCCAGTCAATTCCACAACACAAGTGTACTATGGTAATGTAACCAGCTTCAGGCCATTGGCGCGTTTTAGTCTGGATGATATATCTCCCGTTTGTACCCAGAACAACCGTGAATCTCATTTGGGATTGGAGGATTCAGTGGCCGAACATTGGCTGCGCTGCTCCATCCTCCCGCCGTTCAACTACATCCTCTACTTTGCTCTCTCGCTTCGTGGTAGGTTGTTTATTCCGTTCCTCTTTTTCCTGTCAGTCGTGACCATGGTTGTTTCAGTTTTGGTTCTTTGTTGTTTTGCCGGTCGGTCCTGTTTGGTGGTCTGGTGATGCACATGGAGCAAGGAAGTCGAAATTTGAGCCAGCCATGTTTCCCCTCCCTTCGTTTCTTCCTTGTGGACGTCGTGCTCACCATCCTTGCTGTTCATTAGTTTGCATCAGGCTACCGTCCTTCATTTCTTTGTTAGTCCATACAATTTGCTTGCCACTGTTTTTAATTTCGTCATTATTTGTTGGGCATACTTCTGATCATTGGCATACCGCCTCCCCTTCTTGTGGTTCCTCGCGACACCGTAGGTGCACGTCTGATCAGTTTATTCTTCCCGTCGCTGATCAGCGCCTCTGCCGTAATTGGCAAGGTTCATCTTCATCTGAATTGTGCGGTAGATCTCCACATCAAAGCCATAATATTACTGCAGCATCCGAACCACCTTCTGTTTGCTTTTCCGCTGCATCTTTTTTCTTATCAGGAGGTGCCAACTAAGCTAATCATGCATTATATCGTAAGAGAATACATTTTTCTAGTTGAGCTAGCAAACCATTAAAGATGAAACCGTCCCATCAGTATTCGAATGAACATAACCATTCACATATTCGGGTTGTAGTAGATGGAAATTATGTAAATTGAACTTTGTTTCTCCGTCTCAAAACATGGATTAATGCGCTGCATTTTGTTTCACTAAAAGGCAACATTTTTACCTTTACTCTTCAATGATTCTGAAGTTGGGATAGGACAGTTTTCCTCATTGTCTGAGTTTATTCATACAAACTTCTTCAGTATGAATAGAAGTTCGATTCAAATGCATGTATACTTTATCTGAAAACAACAAGTTCAGATCATACACCTTTTAGCACTCTTCAAAACTCAAGCCAGATAGATATTCCATCTGAACCAAAATATACTATTTTATTCCGTATTACAGGTGTATATAAAACATCCAACACAATTTGCACAGATGATTTCGGTGATGCGGCGTTTTGTAGAACGTTCCGTCTGAAGAGGATGGGATCCATGTGTTGCTACAGGTAAGCTCTATTGAACATCCTTTTCAGTTGCCATATTTGCTAGCTTCGGTAAGCACCAACAATTATCTTGATGACGTCTTTATGTACTTCAGTTTACAGATTATCGTATGGGATGTTCTTTGCGCCATTCCTCCATCTGTTATGAGATGTCTTCTGGTTTAGTTGGCTCTCAGTAGTTGGGTACCTTAAATGATGCAGGTTTATGTTTTGATTCCATTGCATGCATCTCCTCGCTATGTGGTGTGTGTGCCTCCTCTTTTTACTCATTCCAGGTGCAGCGCTTAGTATTTTAAGTTTTTCAGCATGCTATCCATGCAACTGCTACAGTTTGTTATCACTCATCTGCTTCTTACCTGATATGATATCTTATTGTTTTTTGTTGGGCTTGATTGAGAATACTGCTTGGAATATTTTGATAATTTATGATCTGGTTGCTAATGTTAACCCCGGGTTGGTTGGTGCACATCTGAGGTTGGCCTACTATGATTTTGATTAAGTGGTGATTTAGAATTCTATTTATATAACCAGATGCACAAAACTGCAGAGCCAATTAGCTCCTTATGTTTAAATCATCATATATAATGCAAGCAAAGTAAATACTTTTTTTACATTAAGAAATCTTTGGATTTTCAAAGTGGAAAAGTTACAAGTTTGTTATCTGTTTTCAGCTAGCAGTGAAACTGTTTTATACTACATTGCAAAGGCATGCTTAGTTGTCTCTTATCATTTGATTCATTCCATGTTACAAATTTCTACAGGGAATTACCATGGCACATGCATTTCTTTATTGTGTATGTCCCAACTTTTGGAGATAATAAAAATGCTAAAATTCTAATGCCCGTCTAGGTCAACATTGTGGTTTACGACGGTACTATGGATGCCATGCATCAAAAAAGGTGAGGTCAATGGACAATGGTAGATCAAAAGGGCCTGATTATGAAAGACAAGACTTGCAAAATTATTGATGATCACATGATTTTCAAGGACTTCCAAGTTACCATTCATTAATCTAACTACATATTATGCAAGGTATCCTTATATTTGTGCCCCTTTTGATAATATTGTGCCTTTTATATTCTTGTGTGTACATTGTGAAAGTTTATCGGCTTTTAACTGATATGATATATATGCTAAAAGGATTAAAAAAATGCCAAAAAACGCTTCTTCCATTTTGTTGTCCTGCACTATGACATGGTAATAAAAAGGGCTATGCATGCTACTGTTTTTTTAAATAACTATGAGTGCTAATTTTTAGATATCCTATTCCATTCATGTTTAAGTTCTAAATTTTAATCAATATATACAGTTAGCACATTCGAATAATGACACAAACAATCTTATATTTCCAATTGTTATTTTGCAGAGAGTGAGGTTAAATGTTGAATGCACAACGGATTTGGTTACAATGATGATTAAAAATCATTCAAGACCAGCTAAGAACTTGATAAACAGAGATGTAAAGGGGTTAAATGCATGACTCCTTCTAATTAGTTTTCTAGGTGGCTTACAGATTTTCAGAGTTCTGTTTACACTTCTAACAGTTTCCCTATATCATTGATCTATTCCGTTTCGCCTCTCAGATGTGGATGCTCGAAGGTGAGAGATCTTACTGGGCAAGCGTCCGTTTCCGTTATTCGGTTGTTTGATCTCTACGGATGGAGATTTTATGTCGCACTTCCATCAGCCGGAACATTCAGTTCCTCTTCCACCTATTCGGTTTTTCTGGTTTACAGCATTGTACTTTTGTATTCTTTTGCCTCGGCGTGAATATTGGTTCTCTGTCCAGTAGAAAACCGTATCGGCGTCTGATTGGTCTCCACGGGTCCGCTATGTATAATCTACTGCACTAAGTATGCCATAGCTGCAGCATTCTCTCTACTGCCACCATGTTGTCTACTTAACTTAATTTCTAACAAAGCGGTTTCGAAAACAAAACTACCCTCCTCTACCACAATTCTCAAGCATTACCCTGGGAACACCCCGCCATGCAGACTATCAAATGTACACACCAATGCAATTAAAGGTACATATGTATGTTGAAATATTAACACCACGGGCGCGGCGTGCCGCTGCGCCAATGCTTCCTAGTATATATATATTGACCATCGTACCTTCTTCAAATTATTAGATCACACGGTTGCGGGACGGTCTTCTAGCAACCGAGCGTGTACGAGCAATTCAAGAAGAACTGGCGGGATTCTTACTTGAGCAAGTCATAGCTCCAGACGGAGAACACTATGTGGCCGACATCCAATATCAAAGTTGATGTAGACATATATATATATATGATAAATACTTCCTACTCCTGGGTGTAACTACACCCACATCTTATATACTACCATACGGAAGTATATAACATACTTTATTGGTTTGAGTATGTTCGTACACTATATCTAAGATACTCCATACCAACTTTGGTGAAAAAATTTAAATACACCCATAGTTTGCACTATATATAGAAAATACATGCATATTTATACGTAAAGAAATAGCGTACGTAAAAAAGTGTACATACTACCTACAAAGTAGTATATATACTACCAAAATATTCTTATATACTTCATACTACATGTATATACTCTTCGGTATGATAGATACTACGTAGATTGTGTGAAACACACGTGGGAGTAACTACACCCGGGTGTAGCATGAATATATATATATATATATATATATATATATATATATATATATATATATATATATATATATATAGGTCTGCTATTCTCGAACCAGTTCGAGAATAACTATTCTCGAACCCTTTCTGAACTTCCCGATACATGGATCTGAACTTCTTCTTCTCTGAATCTGAACTTCCCAACGGACTTCAATATTGTACAGGGCGAACTTCCGAAACTTGATTCTAGTTTGAAGTGAACTTCAGAAAATATAGCGAACTTCCGTCGCATCTGAACTTCTGGATGTTTCCAAGTGAACTTCTCGACGGAATACCAGAATTGCATGTCCGTGCGGACACTATTTTCACGTTGATTTTCATATCGCTTATCGGATTGATGCATACAATATACCGTTGGATTCGTATGGAAATTTCACAACTTTTTCGTGTTCATTGTTTTCCCAAATACTGTATTGTTTATAACTAATTTTAAATATACAAAACAATGTTTTCACGGATTTATCACTTTTCGTGCAGTTTTGGGGTTCCAGTTTTCAAACCGTTTATCAGATTGATGCGTATGATATGTCGTTGGAAAGCTGATGAATAGTCGCACCTTTCTCATGAAGAACACTTTTCTGAATTCTTTACAGTTTATGAGCAGATTTGAAAATACGTGATTGCTCTTTTTGAGCTTCTCGGTTTTTCAAACTGTTTTTTGTGGATTATTTCCGAACCACTTGTCGGAATGTACCAAATGATATTGCCTTGAAAAGATATTGATTATTTGCATCTTTTTCATGTTGAACGTTTTTCCAAATTCTAAATGATTTTAGTTTAATTTTAGAAATACATAAAAGTGAAAATAACGCCGACACGAGAACATTTCGAAATTGGCTCATCTAGATTGATTTGGTGTGACATTGCGGTATGTTAGAGTATTAATAGAGTTATATTAGTGCTAATTATATGTGGAGTTGGTCAATTTACGTAGTGGGTAGTCGTACGGATGGTTTCTATGTGTATGATTTCCGCCCACAAGTGTGTGAGCTGCTCGAATATGAAAGTGAACTTCGCGACATCTATTAGTGAAATTTCCATCGTGGTATAAAAAGTTCCGGGCATGCTTAAATAGTTTAAGATTAATTTCAGAAATACGCAAAAATTGGATACAACGCCGACAAGGAACATTTTAAAATTGGCTCGCTTAGATTGATTAGGTGTGGCATGGAAGCGCCTATGAGTATTAATAGAGTCAAATCATTGTCAATTGCACGGAGCAACATTTGATATTGGCAACCGGAGGCGTTACACACGATTTTCATGCATATGATTTCCGCCAAGAAAATACAGAGTAGTTGGACTACCCCTTTATATGAAAGTGAACTTCGCATTAGGTGTTAGTGAACTTCTTGACGGGGTATATAAACTCTCAATTTTGCATACAGTTTTTGTCCTAGTTTTCAAGCTCTCGATCGAATTGATGCAAATAATACATCACTGGAATACTATGAAAAATCTGCAAAATTTCATATGGAACATTTTCCGAAAATTTTCATGGTTTAAGAGTAGTTTAAAATATAAGTATGGAAGTATCTTTTCGTTCGATTTTCAATATGACTTTGATGTTTTCTATATATAACCGCAGAAGCCTAAAGAGTGAACTCATGTTTGTTTTTTAATATATAGTGTATGGTTTTGTAGTTTTAAAAAACAAACTTTGTTTGTTTTTTAATATTTTAGGAAAAAGATACAGGTGTTTACATCAAATATTTTCAGATGACGCACATAGTACCAACATGCAAAATACAAAGCCGAGACTGAATTTCACAAGATCACGTACATACATACATACTGAACTTCTACACATATATAAAGTGAGCTTCCAGAATCAAATTCGAGAAAACTCTTAACAATAAGAGAATTTCGCATACATACAAACTGAACTTTCTAAGAAATAAGTAAGAACTTCTGAAAGAAATAACCAACAAACGGTATTCAATCAATAATTTGTTGAAATAATCAATAGCAGCTCAGACAGTCTGACCAAAATGGATCAGCTACGAGTCATATGAAGCGACTTTCTTTGCATAAGAAATATAACTGCAGCTTCTGTAAGATCTAAACTTCAAAAAATCAACTGAGCTCCTATAAAAGTAGTCTCATCCTCGCATCTCTTTGGAGGGCACGACTGACTGTCGCATGCTTCATCCCTGAAGATGCTGGCAGCGATTCCATCAAGTTTATGCTATCGGTTGACTCTCGTTCCATGCGGGGTGAACTTCTGCAGTCCATAGCAGCTACAGGATGGACGCCAGGGATGGCTTCACAGGAAGTCCATGGGCATGGTGAACTTCTGCAATAAAACTGAACTTATTTTGTCTGCACGAAGTGAACTTTTATCGATATAGAAATGCTCAAAAAATAGAAGTGAACTAACATCCGCGATCTCCAAGGATGATGTAGTGAACGTCCAGACATGTCAGAGCGACCCACAAAGATTGCACTCCCTTTATTCAATGCTTTTTCAACATCGACCAAAAATATATAAATCTACCATCAAACGCGATATACCTGCGCTTTCAAATTGCAAGAAATGTACTACTCGGAACCCAGGAGTGAATTGCATGGAATTACATGTCTTAAAATACGGTAACAATAATTCTTTGCTGGCAAAAGGAAGAAAAAAAACAGCCGGTACTAAGCAAACTGCCAGAAGTTCAATGAATTTCTCAGAAATTTACTTAACCGCCAGAAGTGTCTTTTATAGTAAGCAACGAGGCACCAAAACGCTCCTAATAGCATGAATAATTATGTCACTATGTTGTATCAGTATGTAGCACCTAGTATAGGGGAAGACTTACATGTTATTACCACGTGTACTGGTAACTCCATTCACAGCCTGCCACAAATCATACATTCCCTGAAATTGCACGTCATCCTGCAGGCAACACTGAAAAATAGTAAAAATGGCAGATAAGAGGTGTGGCACGATAACAAAAATGGCCATTCATCAGTTCTCAAAATACCACATGCATGACTATATTATTTGTTTACAAAGAGGCATCAATACCGGACATGAAAATAGAATAGGAACAGATGGTACTGCAAACTCTCCGAAATCAGCCGAAGAGGCGCAGTTAACATACCTGAAAATGGAGTTGCACATGCTCGCTGCGGAGAGCGATATGAACTACCTCAGTGGGGCATATGAACTCCTGCAGCGGCGCTTGTCGCATGGGAGGTGGAACATAAATTAACTCGGCAATTGTGTTTGAACATCTAGTGAATTTCTTTGTGATAAATAACCTACGTCATTGTACCAAGCTGAACTTCTAATTTTTCTATCAGGCACACAGCAACAACACATACGTGTATTCCAATTATCATCAAGAAATAGGAATCAAACTAGAGTAGATCAGTACGGTTCAGTTGAGCACACTAGTTCACATCAGTGGCAGGAGCAGTGCTTTTCAGCTCATATCAGCATACACATTCGCATCAGCAAGCGAACCGGCAGCAGCGAGGCTGTGTAGAGCAACACCCAGGCGGATTTGGGTGGCCATGTAATATAAAAATGAACTTTCACATACATGAATGTGCACTTCCACACAAGCATTAGAACTACTAGCTAAGAGAGGAGATTAAAACAAACACTTAATCAAGCTCACTACTAGAGAGGAACACAGCAGAGCTCACGCGGGCATGCAATGAAACGAACACGTATCACACATTTAAATTAACAGACGGAAGTAGTCGTGTGTTTCCCCTGACAAACACATGTATAACCCACTAAATAAACATGTGTGCTTACTGCTTTTAACTGTAAATGTCACAGGCTATGCAAATTCCCAAAATATAGAAAGTGAACTACCCCTGCTAATAATGTGAGCTACTACTTTTCCATAGTAGCCGAAAGCATCTGATAATAATGTCAACAACATGGCAGTGTGAAGTACGTAGACAAAAGATGATTTTTAATCGTGGATGAAATAAACTTCCAAAGTGAATTACTCATGTGAACAAAGTGAACTTCTATTTTAATGACTATGAATGGACGATTGTAATCATGAACAAAAGGAGGACTTCCGCAGCAAACGAAAGTGCACTTCACGACTATGAACTTAGATGGCTAGAGGTAAAAGCATGTACCTCCAGTGTTTATCTCTTGGTCCTGATCCTGAACTTAGATAGCCAGCAGTAGTCACCATATGACACAATGTTCGTTCTTTTAGAGTTGTGAAGTCCATGGTAGTGTAAAAAAGTTAGGATGACGAAAGTTACTACCCATCCAGTACTCGCAAGAACTGGCTTGAATTAGAATAGCCATCAGCCAACAATAAAAGGTATATAGTAGAGTAATAGAAGTTGTTTCACAAATACAACTATATTGCTGCCTGGTTGAGTAGACAAATACAAACCGTGTGTATATAGAAGAAGACTGAACCCTTCGGGCACAACCAGTGAACTTCCAAGGAAACACTGAAGTTAACTTTTCCACTGTGAACTTTTCCAAATAACTGATTTGCAACAGAACCAAACCGCGGGAGGTGAACTCCCAGGATGCTCACAGTGGACTTCCTAACCGAGCAAGGTGCTTAGTGGAGGGAGACGCTGGCAAACTAGGAGGAGCAAAAATAAATAAATATGAACTTCCAAAAGAAAAACCAACCAATATAGTTACTTGGTCTTTTGAAATACACTCCAGATAAATCGAGTTTGTTTTACTGAGAGTGGACTGTCCAGAATCAAGTTTATTTTGTCTTTCCAAAAGTTCTAACTTTTTTTGCTCTCTTATTAAATTGTGCAGAGAGCTCTGGGCAGCATATAGACCTTTCTTAGCATCAAGAACGAGTATAAACACATAAGAATAGGGACCTTGAATGTAATCTTGAATGCAAATATAAATTGTTTACTAGTTAATTACCTTGAGTGTACCGTTGAAATCCCCGAAGTATTACCGGAGCACCATTCCATGTCTTAGATATAGCATATGCTCGATCAAGTACCTATACAGAAAAAGACCATTCCATGTCTTAGATATAGCATATGCTCGTTCAAGTACTTATACAGAAAAGGGTTTGCGTAAGGATACTAGTGGACATTGGCAGATAGTCAAGAGCTAAAGAAACACTAGATAATGCTTTTAAACAGCAAAACAACAGGAGCACGCTGAACTTTCTCGGAGAGAAAAAGTGAACTTCCACACGAGGGCGATGTGAACTTGCTGACAAAATAGTTGATGGAGCGAACTCCCAAGAAAAAATAGGCTTACTTCACCCATAGATGAAGTGAATTTCTAGCCATGTGCACCTATATAACAGTGGATCAACAAATTGTGAATTGCAATTTTTCCGAGTATATTATCTCTACCATTTTACCTACAGAAATTGTGAACTTTTCAAGTGCATACGAATTGAACTTGTAACAAAATAAAACAAACTAACCAAATTGAGTAAGCTTACTAGACATAGAAGTTAACATGTTTCTGAACTAAAAAAAGTGAACTGTCGAGATACACACAACTGAACTATGGACATACACAAATGTGGACTCTCTAGATGCAGATAGCTTGTTTGTGCTCGTGGCCACACATACATGTCTCTGTGGATTGACCTCCTTCAGTGTCGACGTGGTGGACTTTGGTGGTCACACGGTGTGGACTTCCCAAGGGCGGTGCACTAGACTCCCCCAATTATGTAATGCATAAATTAAAAAGAGTTGGAACATAATTTGCCAGATATTGTTCTCCCCCATTGCATTGTTCCACAATTAAATCCGAACTTATAGTTTCCTACATCTATATCAGTAAATAATGCAACACACATATCAATTACCCATACAAATAGCTAACCGAAGGAGTGAACTTTCCAAAAAAAAAAGAACTTCTCCATAGCAAACAGCAAATAAACCGCACGTGAATTGATTTTATGTGTACATATGGAGATGCTAATTTTATAGATGGGGCCGACAGTGAACTTCCAGCGAAGTCTTCATGAGCAGAAAGAAATCGCCACAAGACGTAGTGAAATTCTACAATAAACTTTCTTTATAAACAAACTGAACTTCTACCTCTTTTTATAGTCAGACACGCATCAGCACATACATGTGCCATACTTTGCTCAGGCTTAATTCAAAATTTCCCATCAAAAATAGAGAACAGAAAATTGAACTTCTAAAGGCTTTCACGGACTCATGACCAGCACAAGTAAATTGTGAACTTCATCGGAAAAACTTACAACACGAAAAATCTGTAAAATCCATATAACGGAACTGAACCTCGCAGCCATCACACATTTATATCATTTTTTGTTGGAACATATTCTTATTTTGTATGCTTTTCAACTAAAAACCGAAAACTGTTATCCCTGAACTTCCCCATGAAAGGAAACAAACATCCGTGTCTAACAAAATGTACTTGGCGACTAACAATATGAAAGGGAACTACCACACAATTCAATCTGAACTTCGATTCAGAAATAGCACCTAGTAACATTGAACAACAAATACCTAGGACAACTGAGCATATATATATACTTAACTCTCAAAATATTATTGCACGCTTAGATCTTTCTCCATATCCATGCTAATCCTAGGCAATCTAGCAATGCAAAGCATATAACGATGACCATGATGGTCACTTACACACATATTTCGTCCATCAGTATTTCATCTCATAATGAACTCTCAAATTATATCTGCAGGTCAACGTCTACTTCCCGAACATAGTAGTTGTGAACTTGCAATGAAATCCCAGGAAACAAGAGTGAACTTGCTAGTATTAATAGTCTGAAGTTCAGCAAACTTTCTGCAGTTCGATGTCTACTTCCTGAACATAGTACTTGTGAACTTGCAATGAAATCCCAGGGAACACTAAGTGAATTTTCTAGTATGAATAGGCTGAACAACATCAAACTTGCTGGTAGAAAAATATGAATTTTTTCCTCACAGGTGGATGTGAACTTCGCCGATAAAAGATTTGAGATCGGGGCGGGCCTCTCTGGTGAGAAGGTAACGGGCGGCACGGACCGCGCGGGGACGTCTGGTTCAGATCGGGGAGAGGTCTAGCTCGGGTAGAGGGAGTCCAGGCGGGGATTGGGAGGTCTTACCCTTGCGCATGAGATTAGAGGGCGGCGGCCGGCGCTGAGGACGTCGGGAAGCAGCACGGAGGCCGGGGCCTGCAGATCGCGGCGGAGGTGGGCGTCCTCCTGGCGGCCCGCTATGGAGCCGGGAACCTGCAGCGCCCGGTGAATGTGGGAGTCCTCCCGGCGGCCCGCCATGGAGAGATCGGGGGAGGGGGGCCGCAGCGCACGATGGAGTTGGTCGTCCTCCTGGCGGCGCTCGATGGAGGAGGGAGCCCCGACGGTGCGCGGTGATGTGATGCAGCGAGAAATGGAGGTGGGGCGGGTGGCGGTACACGGTGGAGGCAGGGGCGGGAGGCGGCGCGCGGCTGTAGCGGAGCGGGGGCGGCGCCGATAGGAGGGGAGGAGTGGAGCGCCGCGGGGGTTGGGCGAGGTAGGCGTGACGAGTGGCTTCTTTTCAGGTTGGTGCCGTTTTCGGGATAAGAAAGAAGGTAAAGCGGGAATAGGGGGTTCGAGAATAGCTATTCTAGAACCCCTCTTAAGGGGGTTCGAGAATAGTTGGGCTCTATATATATATATATATATATATATATATATATATATATATATATATATATATATATATATATATATGCATGAACGTGTGTCACTTTGATCGATATATGTAATATAATGGTTTCCTATATATATATATATTTGAATTGTCTGTATTAATATTATACCGTGTTTCGAATGGGGCAGAGTCTGCCGCGGCAGGGAAGGGCACTAAAATGCTGACGCGGCACAACCCTTTTGCACCGGTTCGTATTACGGACCGGTGCAAAGCTCCCGCCGAGCGCCCCACAGCCGGCCGCGTGGTGACCCCTTTAGCACCGGTTCGTAAGCGAACCGGTGCAAAAGAGGGGGGGCCTTTTGCACCGGATGGTTTGCACCGGTTGGCTATCCGGTGCATATGGCCATTACCAACCGGTGCAAAAGGTCATGTTTCTACTAGTGGCACCCTGTAAATATACTTATGATCACATAGTAGATTGCTAGCAGCACGTAGGGATCCTCCACCGAGGGGATCCGAAGCTGGGTACGTCGTGTGCCTAATCTCGTCCCAGAATCTCCATCGCCGCTCTTTCCCGAAACCCAAGTCTGCAATACGTAGGCATTGACGAGGTGATCCCTCGTCAATTGACGCCATCCGTGAGAAGCACGGCGACTGGATTTCGTTATCCGGGCGAGACCTTTCATCTACATCAGGGCCGCGCGCGTCCGGTGACCATCTACTTCAGCTGGCGTACTCGAAATCATGATCGAGCCACCCGAGTGCAAGGTCACAAGATTGGATCTAAGCGACAGTGCTTGGCGGTGGCTGCAGCACGTGCTTCGGCAAGTAAATCACGCAATCAGCAGATTGAATTCTCGGGATTCCATCGGTAACACGTTCCTTTCGTTATTTGGTTTATTATATGGCAATCTGCATGCACTAGTGCTTCGGCCCTGCTAGTAGTACATCAACTGATCAAAAGCCATGCATGCGTATACTTTTGTTTGAGCCGAATATTTAACTATTTGTCGATACTAACTATCGATGCATCTATTTATGTGCGAGCGATACCTAAAAATCAAGTCACAGCTAGCGCTGCGAGCCGACTATACTCAAATTTTTTGATGAGGAGGACGGCTGCGGCTCAGGTTGCATACTTCTTCGACGTCATCGCAAAAGTACATCGGATCTGGCTAGCACAACTTTCTAGGACACTTCTGTGTGCTCCGGGCTCGCCCATCGTGCTTGACACCGTGGGCTCGCCACACTCAGCCGATCCACTTCGCCGGCGTTTCGAGCGAACAAAACTATCAGGTGCTATATTTTCAGATAAATACTACTCAATAAACGTATTTAGGCCAAATATTTTTTCGTCGTGTGTTATTATTTGCGCGCAGATTTCCACGCTCCAATACAACTTCAGATCGGAACAAGCTCTGATTACTTCGCCGCGTGTAGTCGCATATTCGGGGGCTCGCTCGCCGTAAACCCGACAACGCGCACTCGCCTCGCCAGGGGGTTCGCCCGTCGCGAACTCGACGATTTTCTCCACCATGCGAACTACTTCCACCGTGTCGAATATTTTCAGCTAAACGCCGCACGACTCTGCTGCATCGGCTGCGTTCGTTTCATCGACCCCGTCTACCGGATAACCTACTTACTCGTCGGCTATGTCGCATCCAATAATAAAGCTAAGTGTTCCTCTTTCAAAAGTTAACTATTATTTACTTTTGCCACACCCAAATACTCGGGGGCTGCGTTATTACATCTTTACAATAAAATACACCCGACACTCGGAGATGCGCCATTACATTATTACCGCAAATACACCAATGAAATTATTTTCTTCGGCTCTGGATCTCCTTCGGCTCAGTGGATTCATCTTCTTCGGCTTATTGGATTTTGTCTTCGTCGGATTCATCTTATAAGTTTATAATTGGTTTTCTCTAATACAATAATACCCGACGCATTTCCGGGTCAGTGAATTTATGAATATTACTGGGTTTATTTTCTTCGGGTCAATGGATTCATCCTCTATGATATCGGTGGATTCATCTTCAATATAGGCTTCATATTTAATGTGGATTCATCTCAAATATCTCATCTTGGATTCATCTTCGCGGATTTATATTATATTATTGCCAATGGCTTCATCCTAAATGGCTTCACCTTATATGACGCCGCGACTCCGTTAATTTCTTCCGACGTCACGGCTAACGCTGGGGGGCTCGACAACAACTTCGCCCCGGGTCACAACTGTAACACGGCGCCTAAGCAATAATCATGATATCACCCCACGCTCGGGGGCTCGGCTATTTCTTCATCAATAATTTGGCGGCATCTATTTTCGCTATTTGGTGGTTTCTACTTCAGCTCGATTTCTTCTCTACACTCGAAGACTTCATCGCGCGTCGACTCCGTCGTACCCAATAAGCTAAGTGTTCCTTTATTTTACATAAAGTTGATTGTTATTTATTTTCGCCGCCCCCGACTCGGGGGCTGCGCTGTACAAATTCACTTTACATCTCAGGTCGACAAAAGAAGAACTGCGCCAAGGAAAAACTACATCGACAAAGAACTTGTTAAAACAAAATTCTGCAAGGAACTCGACGAAATCTTCTTCAGAGAGAACCCGATGAAATCTTGAGAGAACCCAAAAAATTGTCTTCAGGGAGGAACCCGACGAAATCTTGAGAGAACCCGACGAAATTGTCTTCAGGGAGAACCCGACGAAATTGTCTTCAAGAGAGGACAGGACCCGACGAAGAATTTTCCTCAAGGAGGACCCAAAGAATTGTCCTAAATGAGGAACCGAAGAATTGTCCTCAAGGAGGACCCGAAGAATTGTCCTCGGGGAGGACCCGAAGAATTGTCCTCAAGGAGGACCCGAAGAAATTTTCTTCAAGGAGAAACTTGACAAAATTATCATCAGAGAGAAATCCAAAAAAAAGGAGGGTGGAAAAATCTCCGGGTTCATTAACTCGTCTTTTATTTCGAACAAGAGCATCGGCGAGGTACCTGACGACAATATAGAAGAACCGAATATATTCGGCTATCCCATCACGCCGCGAAAAATATAGAAGAGCCCGAAAAATGGGTCATTACATCAGCCGAACAAGGCACTAGACAATATATTCTCGGAGCGCGTCCGCCGCGGTAAAAACTCCGAATGCCGTGACTCGTAAAAAGGTCACGAAGGTAAGACCCCAGGATCCGTCTTGCGCGGCGTGGCACCGCCTCTGACCGCGCTCTGCTACTTTTTTCCACATCAACAGATGTGAAGAAAAATCCCGGCGGGCGAGCTGTGGACCCGATACTTTTGCTGGAATTCAGTTTCGGTAAGTCCTAAAGCGGCACGTTCTGAATTACGCCAGTATCCCAAATTCGTGTCCGGGGACGCGAGTTTGAAGTAGGTTTATCCGGGTTTGCCACTAGAGCAATTAACTGGTACCTGATCCGTCAGATGAACCAGCCGCATTTACCAATATCCCTGTACAATATATTTGACAAAGAAAATATAGTGTCTCTTTGGTCTCGAAGAATTTGAAAAAGAGAAAAAGCATGGAAATTTCATTTCATTCTGTAAATATATAAAGGTTTGTAGACTCAACTCGACTCTGCGACGACTCGAGTAGAGCCTACTCCCATCGGGAGCGCATAGATTTCATTAAGTCCTCCAACAGGAGTCGATAAAAAGAGGGGCTGCGCCCAGAAATATAGTCAAGTTCTTCATCGAGTAGTACAACTTGAGTCTATGCCCAAGTCCAAGCACTTGCCCATAGACTCGAGGGCTACTCCCATCGGGAGCGCTGGCCGCGCACCCGATAGAAAAGTTTCGAGACATCATCTACGCTACACATGATCTACGACATGGATCTCGCCTTGTATTTCTTCGACTTCGGAGATGATTAGGTTTGGAGTCTCTACGCAAGTCTTCGACTTCCCTAGACATGGGTATACCCTTCGCGTACCCATTATTAGTATACCTGGCTCGGCTCGGCCCAATATGGAGAAGGCCCAAGAAGGCAACCCCGAAGAAGTAGTCGACTAGGACTCTTGTAAAATCCTAGGCTGGTTGCATATATAAAGCCAGCCAGGGCACCCGAGAGAGGGGAAGAGGAGATAAGCAACATAGCTCCGCTACGGCGGCACCCTGTAAATATACTTAAGATCACATAGTAGATTGCTAGCAGCACGTAGTGATCCTCCACCGAGGGGACCCGAAGCTGGGTACGTCGTGTGCCTAATCTCGTCCCGGAATCTCCATCGCCGCTCTTTTCCGAAACCCAAGTCTACAATAAGTAGGCATTGGCGAGGTGATCCCTCGTCAATAACTAAACTAGATAAGATAACTAAGTAAAAACTGTAAAGAGGTTGATTGTTTTTGGTGTTTTGGACGCAAATAAGAAAGATAAATATTTTTTATTTTCGGAATAAAATAGTGCAACAAATAGAAAACAAGGTAAATGCAATATAAAGGTGTGTCCTATGATAAAAAAAGTGGACCGAGGTTCATGGTTCACTTGACTATTCTCTCGTAAAGTTGTGGTGGACAAAAAGCAATTCATCAATGAGATATGAAGGTACAAATAATATTATATGTAAGATCAGAATTTATATGGGCATCATGTCCTAACATAGAGATGATGCAACACACCTCTCTTATGCTCTACAATAATGAAACTTCATCAATCTTGTATTAAGAATTAACATAGCATAGCAATAAGTACTTTGACATGAAGTTTGAATATCAAATACGCTACCTTGAACAAACAAGATCATCATTGCTATCACATAACGAACATAACGCATGCATTCACTTTATCCCTAATGAGGTAGCAAAATAAAGACAAAGCCATAATAGATCATGAACATACTGTCACTATCCAATCACTAAAACCCAGCTACTCCATCTAACACACACATCACCCCACACACGCTCTTGCATAGATGTTGGATCAGAACATAAACTTAAGAACGGGGTACATAATATGCATCTACCAATACATCTCACAAATATAATAAGATCAGATCTTATATAACAATATCATAGAACAAGAATCCACCACATAGGTATTGCAAATATGGCCATAATCATGATAGGTAGCTCATATGGCACTAAGTACTATGAAGAACATGAGAGAAATATATCAAGCTACTGCCACAAACCTGTAGTCCAGAGGTGGACTACTCCCTTTTGATCATGGTGATGATGAAGACGTTGGAGAAGGTGGAGATCCCTCCGGCGGTGATCCCGACGGAGTTTCCCCCTCCAATCTTCTCTGCAACAGCCTCCGTTTTGTTGTTTCTGTCCTTCTGCGGCGCTCTCCTCCCGAGAACTCTTCGGGGCCATATATATAGTGATTTTTAGGGCAAAATACGCGGTCCGCGAAAGAATTAGGGCAAACAAACGATCGACGGTCGAACGAAGGTGGGTGGCGCGACCAGCTTCTTGGGCCGTGCCACCTGGCCTCGTTTGGCCCTCAGGCCTCTCCAGGAGTGCTTCAAAAGTCCATTGTGTTTCTCCCGACGAAAAAATTATGCTCAAAAAATCCCATGTCAATTTGACTCCATATAGGTATCTGAAAGTGGAAAATACGCGAAACAGGGTTTTCATGTTCTACAGGGTTATAAACCAAATAAAAGAAATCATTGGTAAATCCCCATAAATCAATGTAAAACATGGTGTTATCATCATATATGTTGTAAATATGTGGAAATTCGATATGATAAAGGACAAAGTTCATGTATGCATTTTACATGCATTAGTATGTGGGCGTACAAGTGACAGCAATCCACCGCCTCTTTCGATCATTTCTTAACGAGGAGCAAGAAGTACAAGAGCCTATGACCATAGCCGCGGGGTGACCCTTAATTACTAGACCTATGCGGCATGCGATGGGAAAAAAGGTAGTGGTTATGAGGGGTGTGGAACAGTGGGAGCACCTTTATACGGGCCTCACCTAACTTAACACACATGTAGCAACAAACATATTGAATCCTAATCAACTTAGTAACCATGCTAGTGATAAATCCACAACTTCCCAAGAACATTTCACCCCATTGAGTTTCAAGTACTTCATAGCATAAGCATTGTCTCGTTTCTCGTTACAGATTTATTTACTATTAAGTTGTTACCCATTTCAAATTACTTTCATTCACCTTGCCTAGAATTAATAATAGTTATTAAATAAATTCTAATGAAGATAAAATAAGCAATAAAATCATTACCATCAGCTCCACCGTGGTTCGATACTCTTACTTTCGAAAACTAGCTACGCACGTCTTGTGTTCTTGAAAACATCAAGCTATTTTCTGGCACCGCTGCCGGGGAGTTTAGCGTTTTTGGTTTTTGTTTTAAGTTATTTTATTTGAATACTTTTATCACGTTGTTTCCATGTTCAGGGAAAACACCATGGATTACCTTAGTACATTAAGCTTTTCCAATCTAGACCATCCCCAAGAGAAACTATCCCCTCAATCATGCTACTGTGTGTGTGGGGGGAGCGGACCCGTTAAATCTCGGAGAGAGGATGTGAGAAAATGTTGCCAATGATAAAGCTCCTTAGTTATTGTTGTTGCCGTCGCCCCAAGAAACTTTCTTCATCGTCCCAAAATCATCAGTGATATATGGGGTGGATTAGGGTTTAGGAAGCCTGAGGGCCCAGGTCCTACGCCCTACGGTCCTATACCATCCCGCTACGACTAACGCCTTAGGAGCACTTTAGGACTCCACCGACCTTACCTAAAGTGTTACACTGACTGTGTTCAAATAATTACCGGATTCAAGATATGGAAGGAGATATATACAAGGCTTGACGTATAAGTCAAAATATCATCATGTGACATATGATCATTCTCAAGATCTACGCTTATATAAGGTTAAGAAGACCACATGAGAAGATATCGGCTATTCATCTACACATTAACCATCGGCATACACCATATAGCCTTAAACCCTAGGTCGACCTACTGAGTTAGTCATTCAACTTATCGGGAGCCCCCTTATATTCATATACTTGTCTTGTCCATGTCAATACAATTCGAGTGCATGAGTATGGTTTGTCTCATCACACCAAGAGACCTGAATCATGGTAAATATATGGCAATATATTAATTATTTGCTTGAGCCTTAACAACTAACAAATGAATGTACTTTTGATGCGCACGTGGGATAAAACACATGGCTATCAGCAAATGGTATAAAAGGGTGTAGATAATGCTCATGTGCATCTGTTTCCAGCATGGCATGCCACGTGCACTGTTTTGTTGTGATCGTAAATTGTATAAAAGAGATGCTAACTTCTGACGAGTGGAGTGGGGACCGTCGCCAGGAGGCTTGGACCGAGATAAGATGCAATCTCTTGAAGTTGATTTCTGCTATGCAATCCGTTGACCGATAGGAGATGCAATCCACTAACCGCGAGAAGTGGATTTCTGCTATGCAGAAGGAGATGCAATCGCTTGAGAAAAATAGCACATGGGATGCTGTGTGCTTGCTTAAAAAAGAACATTCACTGCAAATGGATATTTGAAATAAAGACATGTTTGTCTCCTAATGAGTCTCTAAGGTTTAAGGAAAGGTTAGTAGCAAAAGGTTTCAGCCAAATTCTAGGTATTGATTATAATGATGCTTTCTCTCTGACTGTGAAGCATAGTTCCATTTGTGCATTTTTTTTGGGTATTGTGTCCATGCTTGAGCTTGAGCAACTAGATGTAAAGACTGGTTTTATTCATGGAGAACTGGAGAGTAGTAATACATGAACTAACGTGAATGTTTTGTTGTGCATGGTAAGGAGGGTGTGGTTTGGAAATTAAAGAGGTTCCTTTATAGTCTGAAATAGTCTCCAAGATAGAGGTGCAAAAGATTAGATTCATTTATGCTTGCACATGATTTTAAAAGCTCACGGGATGATAGTTGTGTTTATTTTAAGTTTGTTGATGGATACATATGTACATATTGTTATATGTTGATGATATGTTAATTGTTGCCAAGAATAAGAAAAAGATCACTCCTTTAATGTCTTAGTTAAGTACTGAGTTCGATATGAAGGATCTTGGTGTTGTTAAGAAAATAGGTATGGAAATTACAGAGGACATAAATATAGTTTTTATTTCTTAGTCGTACAAATTTACATTAATAAAGTCCTTCAACGTTTTCATATGCTTGATGCTAAGCTTGTTATTACTCCAATTGTTCCTCACTTCAAATTTTCAGCTTTCCAATGTCCTACTTCTGATAAAGATTTTGCATACATGTCATGAGTTCCATATTCTACTGATGTTGGTTCTTTGATGCATGTCATGATTTGTTCTCGTCCCGATTTATCATATGTTATGAATTTGGTCAGGTGATACATGGCTAATCCTAGTAAAGAACATTGGAAAGTTGTTTATCGGATTTTTAGGTACCTCCGTGACACATCTAAAGCTTGAAATTTGGCAAGACCGGTGAGCAACTCGATGGCTATGTAGATTTAGATTTTACTGCCCATTTGGATAAGAGAAGGTCCCTCGTAGCTTATGTATGTTGGTGGATGTGTTGTGAGTTGGAAGGCAACGTTGTAACCAGTTATTGCGCAATCTACTATTGAGGTTGAATACATGACTATTGCAGAAGCATGTAGATAGCTTCTTTGTTTGGAAGGTTTTGTTTGAGATTTGTGGATATAATTCTTGCATTAACCTCTTTTGTGACACTCAAAGTGCCTTATACCTTACAAAGGGCCAAATATTCCATGAGAGAACGAAGCACGTTGAGGCCAAGTACCATTATGTTCGTGATATTGTTGCACAAGGTAAACTGAAGGTATGCGAGATAAATTGGAACTGATGATAATCCTATTGACATGATAACAAAACAAGTTCATGTTGCCAAGTTTGAACTTTGCTTGAACTTGTAGCCCTAGTGAAGTATTGACGCTCCAAGTGTTTCTTTGTTGTTTAGGAGATTGTTGTTCTTAATGCTACAAGATGAAATTTGTCTCAAGGTGGAGTTTATTATGTTGTGATTTGAATTCATATAAAAAGTGAGGCTAACTTGTGACGAGCGGGGCGAGGCACTCGTCGCGATGCTTGGGCCAATCGTTATTCCTGTCTATAAATACATCTTGTAAGCCGCTGGCTAAGTTTATCACTTCATTTTCTGTAAACACTCCTCATATAGTGATTTTTTGTTGGCTGGTGCCTGTGGTTTTCTCTCTATTTCTTATAGAGGGTTTTCACATTAAAATCGTGTATGACATGTGACATAGGCATCCCCAATGGGCCTGCCGAAGATGGTACCCGGGGTTTACTGAAGGCCCAGGACTCGAAGAACATGAAGATTCGGAAGCCCATTTAGTGTTAAGGAAAGATAGATTGTATTAGGAAATATAGAGACTTGTAATCTTACGGGATGGGTACGAAACCCTCCCGAACTCTGTAACTTGTGTATTACAAAAACCCTCGGCTCCACCCTATAAGAGTCGAGGGACAAAGAAGGGATCGAATCTATTATCAACAGAACCCTAGTTTTTACAATCAGCGAGTATTTTTCGGCTGAAACCTACGAGATCTACTTGCCCTCTACTTCCAGCAAAACCCTAGTCTACAATCTGTAGGCATTGACAAATTAATCTTTTGTCAACATGTGTGTTGTTTCTTCCTTTTTCATTCTTTTGATTGTCACCTTTGTAACATAGCCAACCTGGGGTGATTTGGACAAAAAATGATCACACGAATTTGTCCTTGTCATTGCATTTGCAAGTTGATGTACTTAAATGAATCTAAGCAATAGGTTCCTGCGCTCTCTAGATGTCTTATGTATAATTTGTATATTCGGTGGCAGAGCGGATGATCTACTCGTAGACATTCAAAGAGAGTATAAGTAGTTTCTCGCTTGTAAAAACATGTGTGCTTGTGAAGTGGAGTATAAACTCTACTAGTAAGTAGCACGTGATTTGCACCTTGTGGCATAAAAGAAGTAGAAGGGTACTCCTAAAGCTTTGAGAGCAACTCTATCAGATCATACAAAAGTTGTTTGCGGTAAACCATAAACCGCTTTTGCGGTATGGCGTTGGTTCCGTAGGAGATGGTCTCCTTAAATCATACCATAAAGCCAAATATTCTTCATCCTGTGATAGGTTGGTTTCTTCATCATCTTCGGCCCGGATGCCGCTGTTTTAGCCCACCTCCGAGACGGCACCGTCCTAGTAGAGCAGAGAATGGTGCCACCAACGCGGGAGAGAGCATGGATGGTGCGAATGCAATGAGGATGGGGATCGATTCCAGTGAAGATGCACTTCCGGGAGGCGCAAGCGCGATAGGAGGCCCCAATTAGGGCCACACGACCTCTGAGCCAAAGGGCGACGACACATAAAGCAAGGAGATTGGCGCTGGCAAGGGAGCAGGAAAAAAGGGGCTAAAATGTGCCTCACGCCAAGCTCGGGTCAACTATGCGGGAAATCGCGAACATGGCTGCATGTGCCGCGTATATGTGGGTTCTGGCGTCCGTTTTGAGTTTGCAGGCGACAGTATTTGTTGGTCGGGTCCTTATGCGGGATTTATTCGGCGTGTTCAAAATCGTAAAATTGTTTTTACTTTGTGGTTTCAGGCGTGTTTGCAGGATTAGCTTGAAATGCTCTAAAGAAACATATATATAAATAGGATGTAGGGACATATGTTGCCTTGAAAATATGAAATTTTTAGTTTGAAATAGAAGTACGGTCTATTAAAGTTTTAATATAAGTGTCACAATTTTTTTATGGACAACTCAATATGTGTATGTATATGTTTGCGTTAGATGTGTAAAAGTTCAAGGTTTTATTTTACTTTTACTAACACTTATTAAATTTAATATCTTATAAGTAGGTGAGTCTCAGATTGTAGATAAAAGGGGTTAACCATTCATATGTTTTTTAAGTGTTTTTGAATATAACCATGTCAAAGGAAGACACTTAATTATTTATATTGTCGGCAATTGTACATTTATATTTTGCATAGCACGTACGGCTAATAAGGCTTTTCACATTGAAATTATTGCCCGGGTAACTCATGGTGACGCGGTCGCTGATCGTAGCATGTCTAACAGGTCGTACTGCTGGTGACTAAATGAAAAAAATTGGCCTAGAGAACCCATGGTGCAAGTCTGCATTGACTCTTTTCTAGAAAATTCTTCTAGCTTCAAGGAGGCCTCACGTGCACATCAATTTTTCTCCCGGAAAATCGTCTAGCTCCAAGGAGATCCACACGTGCGTGCGAAGAGGCGAATCCAGCAGATGAAGGACGTCAGATTATTCCCATTGATATTTGATGGACGGTAGATGATAGTTTTGAATTGAAAATGAACGGATACAATAGTTCATGGCGGGAAGCTGGGAGGAGTGTGGTAAATTCAAATTCAAAACACTCACATTGTAGTAGTAGAGATAAACTTTTGTATCAGTTTCGAAATATAGTGTGAATCTCCACCCACAACAGTACAATTTAAATGTAGTACTAGTGCCAAGTAGCTCAGTTAGCTAGTCGTGCTTCGACTCGGAGACAAATGGTGTGGCACAGAGCCGCAACGGCGACTTGCGACGGAGGCCAAGGCCATCCGCTTCCGTCATGTCCACCTCGGCGACACCCTCCGGCAGAGACCAGTCGAAGTGGTAGCAGAGCTGCACAAGCGCCATTTGCAAGACGGGGACCGCGTAGGAGATGCCTGGGCACATCCTCCGGCCGGCCCCGAACGGCAGAAACTCGTAGTCGCTGCCCATGAAATCGACGGCGCAATCTTCGAACCGCTCGGGCCTGAATTCCTCAGCGTCCTCCCAGTACCTTGGATCTCTCCCGATAGCCCACGCATTGACGATGATGCGCGAACCAGCCGGAATCATGTATCCGTCGACCTCACAAGCCTCGACGCTCTCCCTGGGCACCAGGAGCGGCACCGGAGGGTGCAACCTGAGGTTCTCCTTGATGACGAGCTTCAGGTAGGGTAGACGGCCACTTGCCTCGATGTCGCTCTCGCTTATGGCCGCGTTGCCACGGAAGGCGTCCCGGATCTCTCCCTGCAGCTTGTCCATCACCCTCCGGTTCCTCATCAGCTCCGCCATGCCCCAGTCCAGCGACGACGCCAGCGTGCCAGTTCCAGCCACGAACATGTCGAGTATGACGCCCTTGATGCTGTTCGTGCTTAGGCTGAACCCTAGGCCGCCTTTCTCTTGTAGGCCGATGAGAACGTCGACGAGGTTCTCCTCGACGGCCGAGGCCGACGCGCCGCAACTAGCTCGGACGGCTTTCCTCTCTTCTAAAACCTCGTTCATGGTGGAGTCCACCGTCCTGTGGACATCCTCCAAGGTGCGGCGCATGCCGGTTGCTGTGGCGAGAACGGAGCGCAAGGTCGGGAAAAGGTCGGGGATTTTGAAGCCGCTGGCCAGTGCGACCCCGGACTTGATCGCCGACAGGAACTCTTGGGCGCTCTTCTTCCTCTGCCTTTTTCCGAAGGATGCCCGGGAGACGATGCCGATAGCTAGGCCATAGAAAGTCATGGTGACGTCTACCGGCGTCGATGGCCCGGCCGCATGGATGTCTTCTACCTGACTCCTCACCTGTACATTTACACAAGGACAGAGTCATTCTCTGTGATGTACGGTATAAAGGACAAGTACTAGCAGAATAAGCTTTTGGAAACATGACAAAATATGCTTTTGGAACCATGAGCTTAATTTTGCCGACGTTGAACGAGGCTGAAGCAGCTTCAACTCGTCGCCCTTGAATTCTTGAACGTGGGTTTTACTTTGCGTCTCGGACTACGTACCAGCAGCAATATACACTTGGCACCGTTTACTATTACTCCGTATTTCACACGCTGAGCTAGGCTGAAGCTGTCTGCGTACTTTCAACTTGTCTGCGTATTACTTTTTGAGGAAGTTGATATTTTCTAGTCACCAGCAGCGTCATCACTACGCACTAGTGGAAAAAAGGCTAACGTGGCCAAAATCGCGTGGCGCATATGTCCACGATTACCACGCGACTAGTATTGAAAAACGGCGCATGTACGTCGCCAAATTTTTCTCATGGCGCAAATGCGAATATGTCAATTGTCAAACTTCCGCATGCCAATATGCAGAATTTTTTCAATTTCAAAAAAGTGGCGGATCTAGATCTAAGATCTAGATCTAGATCTGCCGCCGAATTTCGATTTTTTGAATCTCGCGGAAGGTGGTGGTGGTGGTGGGTGGGTGGGTGGGTGGTGGTGGGTGGGTGGGTGGTGGTGGTGGTGGTGGTGGTGGTGGTGGAGGAGGAGATGGTGGAGGAGGAGGTGGTGGTGGTGGTGGTGGTGGAGGTGGTGGTGGTGGTGGAGGAGGAGATGGTGGAGGAGGAGGTGGTGGTGGTGGTGGTGGTGGTGGTGGTGTTGGCCGGAGGAGGAGGAGGAGGAGGTGGTGGTGGTGGTGGTGGTGGTGGTGGTGGTGATGATGGTGGTGGCCGGAGGAGGAGGTGGTGGTGGTGGTGGTGGTGATGGTGGTGGCCGGATGGTGGTGGTCGCCGGTCGCCGGAGGTGGTGGTGGTGGTCGCCGGAGGTCGCCGGAGGAGGTGGTGGTGGTCGCCGGAGGTCGCCGGAGGAGGAGGTGGTGGTCGCCGGAGAAGAATGGAGGAGGAGGTGGTGGTGGTGGTGGAGGTGGTGGTGGTGGTGGTGGTGGTGGTGGTGGTGGTGGAGGAGGAGAAGTGAGGAGAGGAGATGGAGAAGTGAGAGGAGGTGGTGGAGGAGAAGTGGAGTAGTAGGAGGTGGTGGTGGCGCCTCCGAATTTCAAAATTTCGGCCAAACACTGGCGCACCTCCACATGGTGCGCCGATTTTTTTTCTTTTTTTTGCATTTTGCAGGAAAACACTTTAACTGGCCGTAACTTTTTACTCTTTTCGAATTTGGCGATTCTAAAAATTGAAGCCCGGTGAATTCGGATGTAGAATTTTCGTGGGAACATTTTGATATATTGTGCTTTTTTTCGAGTTCGTATGCAACCAGAAATCCAGTTTGATGATTTTCCCACGCAATTTTGCAAAAAAAGTCAAAATTCATGTTTGTTAAATTTCAGTGGTGCTAGATGACATAATATATGGGAATCTCGAAGGATTTTATTTTTTGAAATTTCTATCTATTTTTTATTTTTTACAAAGGTAAAAAGGCGATCCACGGGGGTGGAGTTGCGTGGGGAGAAAAATCCAGAATTCGTGGCGCATATTGTTGGTGCGCACAGTTATAATTCTGTGGCGCACATGCCACCATGCGCCACAACTTCTGTGGCGCACATGCCACCATGCGCCACAGAATTCTCTTCCCATGCACTGCTGGACCCCGCGTGGGCCCATGGAAATTCTATGGCGCATCCAGCCACATGCGCCACGAAAGTTGACATTCGTGGCGCACATCCATCATGCGCAGAATTTCGACTTTCTGTGGCGCATATTTTTGGTGCGCCACAGAAATAATTTTTGTGGAGCATATTTTTTTGGTGCGCCACAGATGTCATTTCTACCTATAATGGTTTTCTACCTATAATGGTTTTCCTACACACGAAAAAATAGCATTTCTAGCGGAGCCTATGTCTTGCCAAGGATCTAGACTTGAGTTTCAACGTGATTCGTTCACAGTCAATACGACCAATCTCATATTCATTACATATATCATGTATTCTGCTAAAAAATTAATTTATTAATAGTTTTAAGAATGATATCATATCAATGGATTTGCATAAATTCTTTTAAATAATTGTTAAAAGTCCACATCATTCTATTTTTTTATAATTTTCCTATGATATGACATTGTTTCGAAAATGTTTTTCAAATATGTTTCACAAATATTGAAAATTTACGTGCATGAAACTTCTATTATACTTAAACATGCGTGTCACGTCGACATGTAAATATGTTAAATTAGTTTCATCAAAGTTTCATCATAGTTTCAAAATTCAAGTTTCAACTTCTTCGATACATGTCCAAAATTGATCTTGTTTTGAAAATTATGTCACCGCGATCTCAAATTAAAAAAGAGATTAAAAAAATTGGACCTTTGGTTCAAAAGATAAATATCATGTTTGTGGGTGGATAGAAAAATTGCGCTTTTACCTCCAAACATACCCTTTCTCTCACTTATACCTAGGTACATGCCGGCGGTATCACATGTCATGGAGTGAGAAGGTAGATGGGTAGATTTGTTGTATTTCTGTATCTACGTCGCGCCTTTGTCTGGGTTTACAAAATGAGAAAACAAAGTACCCCTACCCTAGCATGAATCCTAGGCAATGAATGAGTGGTTGAACCATGATCAGCAAGCACCGCACCGCCGCTAGAAAAATTGTGTTCCACTACGCACCATCTCCTGAACACCAGGGCCAAGCTTCCCCTCCCTTGAGCACCTTCACCGCCTGCTACTTGTTCTAATTCATCCTCAACTGCCACCATCTTGAATGATTCTTTGTCATGAAACACCAAACCCTAACCTCGTTGGAGTTGGCAACATCACTGCTGGAGCCTAGAAGAGGAATTTGAAGCATATTTTCTTTAGACCGAAGGCTCAAGACGATCCCGACTTTAAACTCAAGGAGATGCAAATTCGGAGCACTTCATGTGAATAGGAATCCTCCACAAATCACTCAAGGTATACACTTTTTGCGAGAAATTCTCAATCGGACCTAGTAAAACTTAACCTAATGTGTATCTACTACCAATTTTTATCATACAGATTAAGTCAAGGGGTTTGGGCTATAATAATCTCCCAGTTACCCTAGGATCCGGTGCTCTGTACCAGTTTTCCTGCTTTGACGTTAGCGAATGATTGTGATCGTATGCGGACCCATGTAGTCAGGGTACGTAGAATTAGAACTGGCACAAAGCAAGACAGACATTCGTATAGTATAGTATGTGTGTGTATGCAACTCTTTGGTGAAGACGGACGAATGGACGATCCACGTACCTCCTCCTCCCTGATGTGCCGGAAGGAAAGGACACGGCTGGGGCTCAGTATCTCGGCGGCGCAGAGCTGCCGGAGCTTGCGCCAGTAGGTGCCGGAAGGCGAGAAGAGGATGTCGGCACAGTCGTAGAGCACGATCTCCCCGGCGAGGAGCCTGGGACGGGTGGCGAAGCTGGCGTCGTGCGTCCTGAGCACCTCGCGGGCCATCTCCCTCGACGACACAACGACGAGAGGGGTCTCCCCGAGCTGGAGCATCATGAGCGGGCCGTGGACGGCGGCGAGGTCCCTGAGGGCTCGGTGCGGGAGCACGTTCACCAGGTGGTGCATGCTGCCGATCACAGGCAGCTTCCACGGGCCCGGTGGTGTCCTCGCTCTCGGCCGGAGGGAGAGCTTAAGGATCTGGAGTAGCACCACCACCACGACGGAGACAAGGAGTGATTGGCACAAGAGATCGGCCATGGCTGTTCAGCCAGCTGATGTGCGTGCATTTGGGTTGTCATACACACATATATAACCTGTGGAAACGGGTTGTCAGATGTATACACAGTTACACACATGTATTTTCGGTGGAAGGGTGCACATGCACCCCATTATGAACAAGGGTGTGTCTATTTCTCAGTCAACTGAGAATTTCTTAAGTCTCAGTCACCTCAGAAAAGTGCAACTGCAGTTCAAAAAAATGTGCAACTCGGATCAGTTGCACTTTTCTAGTAGAAAAGTGCAATTGCACTTTTTGACAGAAAAGTGCAACTCAAGTGCATTTTTGTGATTGACTGAGACTTAAGAAATTCTCAGTTGACTGAGAAATAGCAAAACCGTATTAACAATTCTAAAAAATACTATTTCAAAGTTTCAGACTTTTTTTTTAAAATGCACGCATATATATCCTATGTTGATACTTATTTGTGCAGATTTTGGCATTAAAAACTACCATGTATAGCCTACCCATAAATGTGAAATATAATTCCCTATTGAGAGTGGATTTTGTACACCCACACATGGGTGTGGGTGTATTCTGTACCGTTCGTTGCATCCTCGAGATTCGTGCTTGGCCATGTCAGTTGAACATTTTGCTCCACGTCCCACAATTTATCCATCACATCAGTGTCTCCTTTTCCCGTGGCTTTACTGTGCGCGACACAGGGATGAGCGTCCATGTCGGGACCTTTTTCCCCCGCTGGCCATCTTCCCCGGGACTGCTTCGTCGCACCCCTCGCCGCACTACCTCTGGTCTTCTCCACCGGGCCGCCGGGAGCGGGAGGCCTTGCTTTGAGTCATCTCCACCGTACCGCCGACGCTCATGCTTAGGTAGTGTACGCCATCTCAGGAATCCAATCTGTTCTTTCTCCCCTGTCTTTGTCTTTGCTTATGTACTCACGGGCGACTTGTGCTGTGTGCAGGTAATGGCCGCCGGTAAAGTCCAGAACAGATATTTTCCCAGAGTTTGGAAGAGGCGCGAATCGGCGGATTCTCCTCCCCTGCCCCCGACTACCTCACTGACTCCTCCCGGCGCTTCGCAAGGGGACGAATCCAGCGCCTGCGGTACCAGTGACGTTGACGAAGTTCTCATGGCGCGTGCCAGCTCGGCCTCAAGCTGCTTCTGTGGCGATGGAGCTCCACGAACGACGCCATGCCTACCTCGGTTCAACTCGTGTTGTATCCATGACCTGAACCCGTGGTGAGAAAGATGCCAGGTCTGGCATCTCGCTCGATGCTGGATCCCAAAAAGTCAGGAACTACATCCATGGAGGTCCAATAGTTGCATCATTTGAAAGAGTCGACGGATCTAGCATCTCCCAGCGACACAGCGTCTGGCGACGAACCAGAGCCAGCTCAGATGCCACCGTTGTGGACCGGCCTTGTGTCATGTGAGAAACAAATTTGCCTCGAGCAGTTTTGGTTGCATTTAGTGTTTGCTTTCTTTTCCTGATATTCCGATGTGAATCAAATCCATCTGTTCTCTAGTTAGTTACTAATTCCGTAATTTGTTCCAGTCTTGAATGGTGGTAATTTGCTATGGAACAATGTCAGGCTGGTCTGTTTGAAGAGATTTATCATTTATGGGTTTATCGTCATGAGCTTTTGCCGATCCTTTTGTCATTTTTTCGTTGATCTGTTCCAGTCCGGAATTTTGGCAATTTTTATTTGGTAGTGATCGAGTTCTGTCAATGAAATCCCAGTCATATGTAACCTGCGCCAATGTCTTCCTAATTGTTTTTTTTTTCTACGAAACAAGGGATAAATAATCCCACTTACGAACACACGGTACAGCAGGGCTTGCATTGGTACAGAATCGAACATATCGATCGCCATCTGGCTTTGCATTTTATCCCGCTGTGATACAGAAAGATTGCTCTGAATTCTGAAACAAACAAAGTCCATTACGGCTAATACATCTACTCCCTTAAGCAGGGCAGTCCTCGACTCCTCGTTGTTCTGGTCCTTGTGGCATGAGTGAACAGGAATCCTGAGCGGAACGCCGGCGTCAACGAAGACGTGAACAACTCGTCAAAGGCGCGACGGGCTTGGAGGTGCCGTTCACCGCCATGGCTATGCTCTCGCGCGACGGCCATGGCCTCCCTAACCAGAGCGTGGAGGCTGAACGGCACGCGGCTCATCATCAGCGTCTAGCGTCCGCGTCGTTCAACATCGCCAGAGAGAGCGCGCTCGTCCAGGCGATGGCGTCGACGGCGAGCTCTGAGTTTGGCGCGCATGCTGTGCTCGGCGGCGGCATGCTGCAGCCTGGCGACGGAGTGCATCTTCCTCTGCATGGCGCCGAACATGGCACACTGGACGGAGTGGGTAGCCTTGTTTGTCGTCGCCGCCCCGTGCTTCGGATACAGAAGGTCGCCGTGCTGCTCGAATAGCCTATCGCAGAGCGACTGCCACTCCTCCAGGTGGCTCCATGCTATATGGAGACCAAGGATCCGGGTGGCTCCATGCCGCCACTGCTCGTCGTCGCGAGAGCCGAGCCCATCCGGAGCACCTAGGCGGCCTCGCTGGACATTACGTCGAGCACGTCGAGGTCATCACTCATCAGTGGGTATAGAGACCTGCGAGCCTAGCACAACAATGGGCTTGTCTCTCAGGCTCACCTAGTGCACCAGCCGGAGGGCATCACTGTCGGCGTCGGTGTTGGGGTTGGGCAACCAGACGGCGCAGCTGCGGAGAGAGAGAGAGAGTGCGCCCGCGAGGTGGATCATGGACCATGGTGGTGTGGAGAAGGATGTATGTATCGAGCGGGGAGGCGTGGATGTGGTGCGTGAGCATGCGGACGACACAGGAGCAGCTGGCCTCACGCGGCGGCGGATGAGGCCGAGCTCGCGAGCGCCTTGGCGCAGAGGAGAAGAGAAGATGAGAGGGACGAATGGGTCAGGAGAGAGGAAGAAAAGGAGGGGCACTTGTACGCTATGTCTCTTTGCTCCGGGATTCCTGCGTGGCAAAGCCGTGTCGGCTGGCTTTAGCACTATTCTGCTAGGACCCACATGCCTTGCATAAATGGTGAAAATGGCTTAAAAGCATTCTCTCTCAGCTGCTATGTTCTCCGAATCTCAAAGAAATGAATGGCTAGGAGAACATCCACACCCATGCTTGTAAGCACATATGTATTTCCGTTCCCTATTTTCATGAACAATATAATGTTATTTGGACATTTTATCAGTTTCATGTAGGCTATATACAATCGTATTTTCCGTGAAAACTTACGTGCACAACTAAGTATCAACATAATATATATGTAAATGAAAAAATAATTCAGTTTTTTTTAGATTTTCAAATATAATTTCTTTTAATATTGGAGAAAAAGGGTGCACCTAATGTGAAAACGGCAGTGTAGTCAATTGACTACACTGTTTTTTTGGCAATATAGACTGAACGTATGCGAAAAATAATAAAAAATTATATAAATATATGTATTTAACTACAAAGTTCAAACGGGACTACACAACCTTGTTGTCCTGGCTCCGTCACTGGGCATATACGCGTAGTAGATAGAGTATCTATTGTCATTGCATGCGGGCGGACTTCGTTTCGTGGCGATGATGACTTTCCTTCTTGACTTTTTCCTCGCTGCGAATTACCGCGATGCCGTCCATCCCGTGCTGCTGACTTTTTCCTCTCGTTGATTCCAGCTTGTTCATTCAAACAAGATTCAATTAATTAAGACCTTGCGTGACGAATCAAACAGGCCGTTAAACTTTGACTTTACACTGCCTAGAACTAGTAACTTAGTCAACGATAGGCCAAGTCAAAGGTCTGGTGCAACATTTGCGCCGTTTCTCGTGCAACCTGAATTAGTAACTAGATTTCAGTTGTAGCGGATCATATATATAGATCGGCTTTGCGTTGTCTGGTGGCTTTCATCGATCGCGATCTGCGTCTGAATCTCTGACCACAGCATCGACTCGTCACCCACAACTTCAACGAGCGTGGGGAGGCAGCGTTGAAGTGCTGATTTTCCGGCTGAACTTCGGCACTCTGCCCACACAGGAGCATTCAAAGATATGAGAAAATGCCTCTCCCATCCCCGATGATGTTGTTGTAGCCGCCCTGCTGGCCAAGGGGCACATATGTCATCAGATACCCTTTCGCTTTTAGGGTTTCCTTTCTCCTCCTGCGACCCGGCGGGAGTCCAACTTGTCGGCGGCGGCTAGAGATTCTCTCCGATCAACGTTGAAGTCTTCGAGCTAGCAGATATAGCTGGTGGCGGAGGGTGTGGGGGAGGCTCTGGACCCCTGGACCATGGCGGATACCAGCGTTGGGAAGGAAGACGTGGTATCAAAGGAGGCGGCGACATCGTCGGTTCAGGGAGATGTGACTCATGCAAATGAGGAAGAACGGGGCGAATTTCTTGCCCCGGAACCAAAAGAGGACATTGATTCCATGCTCAAACGCCTGGAGATCACAGAGGAAGAGGATGATGCGATCGATCTCTCGGGATTAATCAAAAATCGATCCGCCATGAAGTGGGCGGTTATAATGAAGGTGTGCCTTAAGACTCCTTTTAGTCAGACAACTTTTTATCAGAAGATGCAAGTGGCATGGGCAGCGGCCCAGGAAGTATCTTTCCGTGATTTGGATGAGTTTACCTATATTGCTCAATTTAAGTGTCTTGGTGACTGGAAGACTGCTATGCATGGAGGGCCATGGCTGTTTAGGCGCAATGCTGTGGTGATTGAGGAATATGATGGTCTTGTCGACACAGAGACGATAGCCCTAGACTCTATTAGGGTTTGGATTCATATTATGGGGCTTCCAGAGCTTATGCGTAATACTGCAGCTGCTAAAGCTATGGCAGGAAAACTGGGAGAGGTTCTGGAGGTTGACCTGGGATTGAAGGGAGCTCCTTATGTCAAATTCGTTAGAGTATACATAAGGATTAAATTGAAGAAACCTTTGATGCGCTTTGTTACAGGAAGGGTGGATGCTGGGAAAGAGCCCCAAAAATTCAGGGTGCTCTATGAGAAAATGCCGCGGTTCTATGCTCATTGCGGTGTGATTGGCCACATCGCTGATGACCCACAAGTATAGGGGATCACAACAGTCTTCGAGGGAAGTAAAACCTAAATTTATTGATTCGACAAAAGATGGGGTAAAGAATACTTATAAGCCTTAACAACAGAGTTGTCAATTCAGCTGCACCTGGAAAAGCACTAGTAACAGGGGTGATGTGAAAGCAGCAGTAATATGAGCAATAGTAACAATAACACAGCAGTAGTAACAGAACACAGAGGCAATGGCACCAGAAAATAGTTAATACTACTTCCAATGACATAAATAACGAGTATATGATGATGAGAGATGGACCGGGGTTCCCAGCTATCTACACTAGTGGTAACTCTCCAATAACAAGTGCTGGATGAACAAATTACAGTTGGGCAATTGATATGATTGAAATAGCATTAAGACAGAACATCAAGTCTATTAATCATGTAGGCATATTTTCCATATATAGTCATACGTGCTCGCAATGAGAAACTTGCATAACATCTTTTGTCCTACCAGCCGGTGGCAGCCGGGCCTCAAGGGAAACTACCGGTAATTAAGGTACTCCTTTTAATAGAGCACCGGAGCAAAGCATTAACACTTGGTGAAAACATGTGATCCTCATATCTAAGCCTTCCCCTCCAGTTATCCCGCTGTCACTTCGGGGCCTCGGGTTCCGGACATAGACATGTGCAAACAACTTGTAGATACAATCTAAGCAATAATTATAGAGCTTAAATCTAAGATCATGCCACTCGGGCCCTAGTGACAAGCATTAAACACAACAAGATTGCAGCAACAATAACTCCACAAACTTTATAGATAGACTGATCATAATGTAACAATTCATCGGATCCCAACAAACACAACACCGATTACATCAGATGGATCTCAATCATGTAAGGCAGCTCATGAGATCATTGTATTGAAGTACATGGGGGAGAGAATACCAACTAGCTACAGCTAGAACCCGTAGTCCATGGGGGAACTACTCACGGAGCATGATGGAGGCGGTGGCGTTGATGGAGATGGCTTGGGCACTTCCCCGTCCGGCGCGTGCCGGAATAGAGATTCTGTCCCCCGAAACGGAGTTTCGCGATGCGGCGGCGCCCCTGAGTCTTTCGGAGTTTCGTCAATTGGTATCGCGTTTTTAGGTCGAAAGGGGCTTAGGCGAGGCGGCGGCGCGGGAGGGGCACCAGGGCGCCCTCCCACGGCGCGCGGCGGCCGGGCGCCCAGGTGTGGTGTGGTGGCCCCTGGCCCGCCTCCGACTCTCCTTCGGTGTTCTGGGGTCTTCCGGGAAAAATAAGATACTGGGTCTTTGTTTCGTCGAATTTCGAGAATATTGCCCGAACAGCCTTTCTGGAACCAAAACAGCAGAAACAGGAACTGCACTGTGGCATCTTGTTAATAGGTTCCTAAACGCATAAAAACATTATAAAGTGTGAGCAAAACATGTAGGTATTGTCATAAAACAAGCATGGAACATCGAAATTATAGATACGTTGGGGACGTATCAAGCATCCCCAAGCTTAGTTCCTCGAGTAGGTAAACGATAAAAAGAATAATTTCTGAAGTGACATGCTACCAACATAATCTTAATCATACTATTGCAAAGCATATGAGATGAACGAAGTGACTCAAGGCAACGATCTATAGTTTGCTAATAAATAGATAACATATAGCAAAACTTTTCATGAATAGTACTTTCAAGACAAGCATCAAAAAGTCTTGCATAAGAGTTAACTCATAAAGCAATAAATTCAAAGTAAAGGCATTGAAGCAACACAAAGGAAGATTTAAGTTTCAGCAATTGCTTTCAACTTTCAACATGCATATCTCATGGATATTTGTCATCACAAAGTAATATGATGAATGCAAATAAGCAAGTTTGTAAGAATCAATGCACAGTTGACACAAGTGTTTGCTTCTAAGATGGAAGGAAGTAGGTTGACTCAACATAAAGTAAAAGAAAGGCCCTTCAGGGAAGCAGGGATTAAATCATGTGCTAGAGCTTTTTAAGTTTTTAAATCATATAGAGAGCATAAAAGTAAAGTTTTTGAGAGGTGTTTGTTGTTGTCAACGAATGGTAGCGAGTACTCTAACTACCTTATCAACCAGACTTTCAAGAGCGGCTCCCATGAAGGACGTTATCTCTACCAGCAAGGTAGATCATCCCTCTTCTCTTTTGTTTACACATGTATTTTAGTTTTATCTATTAGATGACACTCCTCCCAACCTTTTGCTTACACAAGCCATGGCTAACCGAATCTTGGTGCCTGATACGTCTCCAACGTATCGATAATTTCTTATGTTCCATGCTACTTTATTGATGATACCTACATGTTTTATGCACATTATATGTCATATTTATGCATTTTCTGGAACTAACCTATTAACAAGATGCCGAAGAGCCAGTTGCTGTTTTCTGCTGTTTTTGGTTTCAGAAATCCTAGTAAGGAAATATTCTCGGAATTGGACGAAACTTTCGCCCGGGTCCTATTTTTGCACGAAGCTTCCCAAGACCGAAGAGATAACGAGTGGGGCCACGAGGCAGCCAGGGACAGGCGGCGCGGCCTGGCCCTTGGCCGCGCGGCCCTACCCCCGGGCACCTCGTGTGGCCCCTGACCTACCCTTCCGCCTACTTAAAGCCTCCTTCGAAACCCCCTACGAGAGCCACGATACGGAAAACCTTCCAGACGCCGATGGGGATTCAGAGATCGCCTCCGCACCCCGCCGGAGAGGGGATTCATCTCCCGAGGACTCTACACCGCCATGGTCGCCTCCCGGAGTGATGAGTGAGTAGTTCACCCCTGGACCATGGGTCCATAGCAGTAGCTAGATGGTCGTCTTCTCCTTGTTGTGCTTCATTGTTGGATCTTGTGAGCTGCCTAACATGATCAAGATCATCTATCGTAATACTATATGTTGTGTTTGTCGGGATCCGATGGATAGAGAGTACTATGATTATGGTGATTATCAATCTATTGTTTATGTGTTGTTTATGATCTTGCATGCTCTCCGTTATTAGTAGAGGCTCTGGCCAAGTTTTTACTCTTAACTCCAAGAGGGAGTATTTATGCTCGATAGTGGGTTCATGCCTCCATTAAATCTGGGACTGACAAAGTTCTAAGGTTGTGGATGTGCTGTTGCCACTAGGGATAAAACATTGATTCTATGTCTAAGGATGTAGTCGTCGATTACATTACGCACCATACTTAATGCAATTGTCTGTTGCTTAGCAACTTAATACTGAATGGGGTTCGGATGATAACCTGAAGGTGGACTTTTTAGGCATAGATGCGCTTGGATGGCGGTCTATGTACTTTGTCGTAATGCCCAATTAAATCTCACTATATTTATCATATCATGTATATGCATTGTTATGCCTTTCTCTATTTGTCAATTGCCCGACTGTAATTTGTTCACCCAACATGCTTTTATCTTATGGGAGAGACACCTCTAGTGAACTGTGGACCCCGGTCCTATTCTTTACATAGCATACAATCTACTGCAATTGTGTTTTACTATTTTCTTTGCAAACATCTTTCACTCGATACGTTTAATCCTTTGTTACAGCAAGCCGGTGAGATTGACAACCTCACTTCGTTGGGACAAAGTACTTTGGTTGTGTTGTGCAGTTCCGCGTTGGCGCCGGAATCCCTGGTGTTGCGCCGCATCACATTTCGCGACCATCAACCTTCAACGTGCTTCTTGGCTCCTACTGGTTCGATTAAACCTTGGTTTCATACTGAGGGAAACTAGCTTCTATACGCATCATACCTTCCTCTTGGGGTTCCCAACGGACGTGTACATCTACGCGTATCAAGCATAAAATTTCTGGCGCCGCCGGGGAGATCAAGACACGCTGCAAGGGGAGTCTCCACTTCTCAATCTCATTACTTTGTTTTTGTCTTGCTTTATTTTATTTACTACTTTGTTTGCTGCACCTAAACAAAACACAAAAAATTAGTTGCTAGTTTTACTTTATTTACTGTCTTGCTCTCTATATCGAAAACACAAAAAATTAGTTACTCGTCTTTACTTTGTTTGCCTAGTCTACTTTTTGCTTATTGCATCATGTTTCCTTTTAATTTCACCACAAAAGACATACCGGTAGGACGTGGGTCCATAGTTGGGAGAAATAATATAGAAGAATTTTTCAATCATGTTAGTATTACTGAAAATTTTGAAGATAAACACTTGGTAGAACTTGCACCTACCTATGAAATTGCTGCTGCTGCTTTAGTTCGTATGTTGGAAACTAAATTTGTTAATCTCAATCCTATAATCCAACACATGTTTCTTACACTTGGTGATATGGAAGAAGGGGAAAAGAAAGATTTTGTTTTAGAGACCCTTCTTAGAGAATTTGGTGGTCTAGCAAGAGAGGCTAGAAAGGTTTTTTGCTAAATTTAATATGCTAGGTTCTCATACCAATTTTATTGGTCTCCTTGAAAAAATGGACATGGATAGAATAAGGTACACTAATAATATTAATGATGGTGGGGAGATCAAAGCACCAATACCATGTAAACTCCTAGCTATGAATGATGCACTAGAAAATAACTATGCTTGGCTTGTTCCGAAAATTTGTTCGATGAGCAAGCCTAAGAAAAGGGAGACGCTAAAACTTATATATCAAATATACTATGCTTGGTTGAGAAAAATCCCAACACCCCTGGTAATGATGTTGATGCTTCATCTCTTGATGTTACTTGATTTGCACTTTCTGCGCCTAGCTGAAAGGCGTTAAAGAAAAGCGCTTATGGGAGACAACCCATGTTTTTACTACAGCAATTTTTTGTTTTATTGAGTCTTGGAAGTTGTTTACTACTGTAGCAACCTCTCCTTATCATGTTTTTGTGCCAAGTAAAGTTTCTATGTTAAAGTTGATGTTATATTTGGGATCGCTGCAGAAACAGCATTGCTGTCTGTCACGAATCTGGGCACAGTTCTCTGTAGAAAATTCTAAAAATCTGCCAATTTACGAGCGTGATCCTCAGATATGTACGCAACTTTCATTAGTTTTGAGTTTTTCCATTTGGGCAAGTCTGGTGCCAGCTTTAAATTCGTCTTTACGGACTGTTCTGTTTTTGACAGATTCTGCCTTTTATTTCGCATTGCCTCTTTTGCTATGTTGGATTTATTTCTTTGATCCATTAATGTCCAGTAGCATTATGCAATGTTCAGAAGTGAAAATAATGTTTGTGTCACCTCTGAACATGTGAATTATTAATTGTGCACTAACCCTCTAATGAGTTTGCTTGAAGTTTGGTGTGAAGGAAGTTTTCAAGGGTCAAGAGAGGAGTATGATATACTACGATCAAGAGGAGTTAAAGCTCTAAGCTTGGGGATGCCCCCGTGGTTCATCCCTGCATATTCTAAGAAGACTCAAGCGTCTAAGCTTGGGGATGCCCAAGGCATCCTTCTTCATCGACAACATCATCAGGTTCCTCCCTGAAACTATATTTTTATTCAATCACATCTTGTGTTCTTTACTTGGAGCGTCGGTTTGTTTTTGTTTTTGTTTTTGTTTGAATAAAATGGATCCTAGCATTCACTTTGTGGAGAGAGACACGCTCCGCTGTTGCATATGGACAAATATGTCCTTAGGCTTTACTCATAATGTTCAAGGCGAAGTTTCTTCTTCGTTAAATTGTTATATGGTTGGAATTGGAAAATGCTACATGTAGTAATTCTAAAATGTCTTGGATAATGTGATACTTGGAAATTGTTGTGCTCATGTTTAAGCTCTTGCATCATATGCTTTGCACCCATTAATGAAGAAATACATAGAGCTTGCTAAAATTTGATTTGCATATTTGGTCTCTCTAAGGTCTAGATAATATCTAGTATTGAGTTTTGAACAACAAGGGTGTAGAGTCTTATAATGTTTACAATATGTCTTTTATGTGAGTTTTGCTGCACCGGTTCATCCTTGAGTTTGCTTCAAATAACCTTGCTAGCCTAAACCTTGTATCGAGAGGGAATACTTCTCATGCATCCAAAATCCTTGAGCCAACCACTATGCCATTTGTGTCCACCATACCTACCTACTACATGGTATTTCTCCGCCATTCCAAAGTAAATTGCTTGAGTGCTACCTTTAAACAATTCAAAATTTATCATCTCTTATTTGTGTCAATGTTTTATAGCTCATGAGGAAGTATGTGGTGTTTTATCTTTCGATCTTGTCATTTACTTGACAGACTTTCACAATGGACTAGTGGCTTCATCCGCTTATCCAATAACTTTGCATAAAGAGCAAAGGGGTTCCCAGCCCCAATTAATTAACTTCACTAATAATTCTCTTCACATGTTTTGCTCTGATTTATCAGTAAGCAACTTAATTTTGCAAATAGACACTCCTCCATGGTATGTGAAAGGTTGGACGGGAATGGAATCGGTTAGCCATGGCTTGAGAAAGCAAAGGTGGGAGGAGTGTCACCATAATAAAATTAAAATAAAAAGGCACTCCTTCATGGTATGAGATTGTTGGCAGGCACCCGATGGAATCGGTTAGCCATGGTTTGTGAAAGAAAGGTTGGAAGGAGTGCCACCCCACTAAAATACATGTGTAAACAAAAGAGAAGAGGGATGATCTACCACGGTGGTAGAAATAACGTCCTTCATGGGAGCCGCTCTTGAAAGTCTGGTTGATAAGGTAGTTAGAGTACCCATTACCATTCGTTGACAACAACAAACACCTCTCAAAACTTTACTTTTATGCTCTCTTTATGTTTTCAAAATAAAAGCTCTAGCACAAATACAGCAATCGATGCTTTCCTCTTTGAAGGACCTTTCTTTTACTTTTATTGTTGAGTCAGTTTACCTATCTCCTTCCACCTTAAGAAGCAAACACTTGTGTGAACTGTGCATTGATTCCTACATACTTGCATATTGCACTTGTTATATTACTCTATGTTGACAATATCCATGAGATATACATGTTATAAGTTGAAAGCAACCGCTGAAACTAAATCTTCCTATGTGTTGCTTCAACACCTTTACTTTGATTTATTGCTTTATGAGTTAAATCTTATGCAAGACTTATTGATGCTTGTCTTGAAGTACTATTCATGAAAAGTCTTTGTCATATGATTCACTTGTTTACTCATGTCATTACCATTGTTTTGATCGCTGCATTCATTACATATGTTTACAAATAGTATGATCGAGATTATGATGGCATGTCACTTCAGAAATTATCTTTGTTATCGTTTTACGGGACGAGCAGAACTAAGCTTGGGGATGCGATACGTCTCCAACGTATCGATAATTTCTTATGTTCCATGCTACTTTATTGATGATACCTACATGTTTTATGCACATTATATGTCATATTTATGTTTTCCGGAACTAACCTATTAACAAGATGCCGAAGAGCCAGTTGCTATTTTATGCTGTTTTTGGTTTCAGAAATCCTAGTAAGGAAATATTCTCGAATTGGACGAAACTTTCGCCCAGGGTCCTATTTTTGCATGAAGCTTCCAGAAGACCGAAGAGATAATGAAGTGGGGCCACGAGGCAGCGAGGGGACAGGGCGGCGCGGCCTGGCCCTTGGCCGCGCGGCCCTACCCCCTAGGCACCTCGTGTGGCCCCCTGACCTACCCTTCCGCCTACTTAAAGCCTCCTTCGCGAAATCCCCAGTACCGAGAGCCACGATACGGAAAACCTTCCAGAGACGCCGATGGGGGATTCAGAGATCGCTCGGCACCCTGCCGAGAGGGGATTCATCTCCCGGAGGACTCTACACCGCCATGGTCGCCTCCGGAGTGATGAGTGAGTAGTTCACCCCTGGACCATGGGTCCATAGCAGTAGCTAGATGGTCGTCTTCTCCTTGTTGTGCTTCATTGTTGGATCTTGTGAGCTGCCTAACATGATCAAGATCATCTATCTGTAATACTATATGTTGTGTTTGTCGGGATCCGATGGATAGAGAGTACTATGATTATGGTGATTATCAATCTATTGTTTATGTGTTGTTTATGATCTTGCATGCTATCCGTTATTAGTAGAGGCTCTGGCCAAGTTTTTACTCTTAACTCCAAGAGGGAGTATTTATGCTCGATAGTGGGTTCATGCCTCCATTAAATCTGGGACAGTGAAAGTTCTAAGGTTGTGGATGTGCTGTTGCCACTAGGGATAAAACATTGATTCTATGTCTAAGGATGTAGTTGTCGATTACATTACGCACCATACTTAATGCAATTGTCTGTTGCTTAGCAACTTAATACTGAATGGGGTTCGGATGATAACCTGAAGGTGGACTTTTTAGGCATAGATGCAGTTGGATGGCGGTCTATGTACTTTGTCGTAATGCCCAATTAAATCTCACTATATTTATCATATCATGTATATGCATTGTTATGCCTTTCTCTATTTGTCAATTGCCCGACTGTAATTTGTTCACCCAACATGCTTTTATCTTATGGGAGAGACACTAGTGAACTGTGGACCCCGGTCCTATTCTTTACATAGCATACAATCTACGCAATTGTGTTTTACTATTTTCTTTGCAAACATCTTCCACTCGATACGTTTAATCCTTTGTTACAGCAAGCCGGTGAGATTGACAACCTCACTGCTTCGTTGGGACAAAGTACTTTGGTTGTGTTGTGCAGTTCCGCGTTGGCGCGGAATCCCGGTGTTGCGCCGCATCACATTTCGCGACCATCAACCTTCAACGTGCTTCTTGGCTCCTACTGGTTCGATTAAACCTTGGTTTCATACTGAGGGAAACTTGCTTCTATACGCATCATACCTTCCTCTTGGGGTTCCCAACGGACGTGTACATCTACGCGTATCACCTTCCAACATTCACATACCATGGAGGAGTGTCTATTTGCAAAATTAAGTTGCTTACTGATGAATCAGGGCAAAACATGTGAAGATAATTATTAATGAAAGTTAATTAATTGGGGCTGGGAACCCCATTGCCAGCTCTTTTGCAAAATTATTGGATAAGCGGATGAGCCACTAGTCCATTGTGAAAGTCTGTCAAATTAAATGACAAGATCGAAAGATAAAACACCACATACTTCCTCATGAGCTATAAAACATTGACACAAATAAGAGATAATAGCTTTTGAATTGTTTAAAGGTAGCACATGAAGTATTTACTTGGAATGGCGAAAATACCACATAGTAGGTAGATATGGTGGACACAAATGACATAGGTTTTGGCTCAAGGTTTTGGATGCATGAGAAGCATTCTCTCAGTACAAGGCTTTGGCTAGCAAGGTTGTTTGAAGCAAACACAAGTATGAACCGGTACAAAAAACTTACATAAGAACATATTGCAAGCATTATAAGACTCTACACTGTCTTCCTTGTTGCTCAAACACTTTTACCAGAAAATATCTAGACCTTAGAGAGACCAATCATGCAAACCAAATTTCAACAAGCTCTACGGTAGTTCTCCACTAATACATTTAAACTACATGGTGCATGAGTAAACATGATCTATGAGAGCTCAAAACAATTGCCAAGTATCAAATTATTCAAAACAATATGAAGCATTTTCTGTTTCCAACCAAATATCAATAAGTGCAGCGGTTTTCAACTCCGCCATGAACATTAAAATAAAGCTAAGAACAACAGTGTTCATATGAAAAAGCGGAGCATGTTTCTCTCCCACACAAGGATTGCTAGGATCCGAATTTATTCAAACATAAACAAAAATAAAAGCACACAGACGCTCCAAGTAAAGAACATAAGATGTGACTGAATAAAAATATAGTTTCACTAGAAGTGACCTGATAAGTTGTTGATGAAGAAGGGGATGCCTTGGGCATCCCCAAGCTTAGACGCTTGAGCCTTCTTGAAATATGCAGGGATGAACCACGGGGCATCCCCAAGCTTAGGCTTTTCACTCTTCTTGATCATATATCCTCCTCCTCTCTTGACCCTTGAAAACTTCTGCCACACCAAACTTCTCATAAACTTCATTAGAGGGGTTAGTACTCAAAAACTTTAATCCACTTTGGTCCTGTAGTGACACATTGCAAGAACTCAATAAAACATTAGCTACAGCTCTCCACGTCTAGAAAGCCTTACTTAAAGTCCACAAGAGACAATGCAAAAACAGAGACAGAATCTGCCAAAACAGAACAGCCAGTAAAGACGAATTTTTAAGAGGTACTTCCGTTGCTCAAATCAGAAAACTTAAAACTAATGAAAGTTGCGTACATATCTGAGGATCATGCACGTAAATTGGCAGATTTTCTGAGTTTCCTACAGAGAGTTCTACGCAAATTCGTGATAGACAGCAATTCTGTTTCTGCGCAGCAATCCAAATCTAGCATCAACTTTACTATAGAGACTTTACTTGGCACAAAAAACATTATAAGGAGAGGTTGCTACAGTAGTAACAACTTCCAAGACACAACAAGACAGTAGCAAAATAAAGACATGGGTTATCTCCCAAGAAGTACTTTCTTTATAGCCATTAAGATGGGCTCAGCAATTTTAATGATGCTCACATAAGGATGAGAGTTGAAGCAAAGAGAGCATCAAAAAGCAAGTATGAAACAAATTTAAGTCTCACCCACTTGCTATGCATAGGAATCTTGTACACAAATAAATTCATGAAGAACAAAGCAACAAGCATAAGAAGATAAAACAAGAGTAACTTCAAAATTTTCAGCATATAGAGAGGTGTTTTAGTACCATGCAAATTTCTACAACCATATTTTCCTCTCTCATAATAATTTTCAGTAGCTTCATGGATAAACTCAACAATATAACTATCACATAAAGCATGCTTTTCATGATTCACAAACACATAATTTTTATCAAGCTCAGAAATAATAGGATTAAAACTTTCAAACCCACTTTTATCAATAATATAACAAGATGGCTGATCAATCTCAAAAGATATGGGACTCATAGATAAAGTCAAGAACTCTCCAATCCCATTTTCATTAGTAGTACAATTAATATTATCAAGTAACATAGGACCATCATCTAGAGATTTATCATAAACATTTGCCAAGCAAAACTCTTTAGTACCATGCATTTCGACATCAGCACAAACAAAGCATTATCATAAGATTTATCAAAGTAGCATGGATTATCATAAATGACAGTAGCATAATTATTCTCACAAGTTTTACTCATAGGGAATATTTCAAGAGAATCCACAGGAACATAACATTCATCCTCTTTCGGTAAGCATGGAGGACAATCAAATAGTGTAAGAGATAAAGAGTTACTCTCATTAGAAGGTTGGCATGTGTAGCTAATCCATTCTTCCTCCTTTTGTTCATCACTCTCCTCTTCTTTTTCATCCAATGAGCTTTCAGGTTCATCAATTTCCTCCTCTTTTTCATCCAATGAGCTTTCAGGTTCATCAATTTCTTCTTCCAGGTTCCTGCAAATTGTGAGTGCATTCTTGTGCATTAATGAGTCTCTCTTTATAATCAATGATATAAGGATTATCACTGTAGCTTTCTATGAAAAAATTAAGGATAGAAGAGACATAATCTTTAAGGTCCTTACAAACAATACAAGTTTCATAATTCTTTGACATGAATAATTCTATCTCAGAGGCTCCCATAAATAAGACAAATTGTTCTACCTCTTCGAACCCAAAATGAATATAGCTATTCCAATTATAGTTCTTAATTAAAACTTCCTCACTAAAGCCACATTGAAATTTAAGATGTTTAATATCCTGTTTAGAGCAACAGTTTATATCATGGCGTTTAAGCAAGATTTTAGCAATTGTATTTAATTTTTCTATCACAGCACTCATAACTTTACCCTTTCTTGATTCTCTATAATTATTACTAGCCAAAAAAGCCGCGCCCGTGCTGAAGCGTTATGTGAGGAGAACCTTGGAAGCACCGAGAGAAGGATGAATGGGCTATACAGAAAAGTTACTTGTTAGCAGTACGGTCACACCACAACATGGCTAGTGTCCTGTATTGCTTACCATAGAAGATAAGAACGACACCCCTTGCTTATACTGAAATTTGTAAACATGAAAAGAAGATCACTGATGATCAATCAAATAGATACATGTGTACAAAAACCTGGTCTTACAAAACAGGATAGATATGTGTGACAGATACACTTGCATAGAAACCTGATCGTACAAAGCAGAATTTTCTATCAAAGAAGGTAAGGACTCCACTTATCTAGAATAAATATTGTAAATATATATAAAAAGAAGATCACTGATGATCTACGAGATAAATACATGTGCATAAAAACCAGATCCTATAAAACATGATAGATAACTGGGACAGATATTCTATGGGTAAAAACCTGTTCATACAAGAACATATGCAAAACTGGTCTAGTAATAGTAGTTGATACTGCATAGTGACTATACTGTGATGGATGATCATCTAGTAGCTCGATGGGGCAACACATGAGAACCATTACATAGATACAACCCAAGTAGTACCATGGATTGGCATGCTTATAAATATAGGGCAATTTTATGCTGATGCATGAGCGCCATCCTGCACCATGGGCCCCCCAGATCGTCTCGCAACCATAGTACCCAAAGATGGTCGCTCCATGGGGCTTAAGATGAATAAGATCCAAACATATATAATACAAGTAGCTAAGGGTGCAAGGTAGCACTTCAGACCTAACATATATAATACAGGTAGCATTTCATATAAAAATGTAAAACCTTTAAAATAATACGGCAGTCTTACAATCATATCTATTACTCTCAAATAACAACAGATTGGTTTCAGATGTCTATTAAGATTTCAAACATCGGTTCTTGCTTTGTAGAGCGCAACCTAGAGCAGAAACAAAATGCTAGTCACTCATTAAGTATCATACAAAACTAAGCAAAATTTCAACCTGCCAGACCAAAATCAATGGGACTTCATGCTATGGATACTTACACCTCCCATAGCATGAAGTCCCATTTAAATTCAAATCTAAACAACCAGCGAAGCAAATCAGAGGAAAATTTAAAAGGTGAAAAATTCGGAAAGTTTGCCTGCCTTGTAGAGCAGTGTAGGCTACAACCTACAACTCTCCCTTGAGTCGGAGAAGAAGAACATCGTTGTTGACAGATAAAATTGCAGGGGGAGATAACAAAGGGGATTGGTAGTTGCTGATAAAGAGAGCAAGATTAACTGAATTGGAGAAGTTTCCTGTAGAAATTACCATAAACCTCTCTAAATACTGGGAAGATAATCACTTAAATGGAGCACTTGTATTTTTATTTTGAAATCTTTACTGCAGGGGAGCCCCCCACAGCCTCAAAATTTATTAATCCCATAAAACTTTATAGATCACATTTACAAAAATAACGTAAAAGAAAAAAGGAACAAAACTATGGTAGGCTAGTATCCATGATGATAAGACAGGAAGCACATCACTTTTCACCCTGTATTTAAGCATTGATATTTCAAGAATGAAAGAAGCTCTCCACCCTCTGAAAGTTGACCTAATGCCCTTGAAGATCCAACCATTGCGTTGTTTCCATATAGTTCGGCAGGCTAGGATCCCAATCTCAGTGAAACAAGGCCCTTTGAAACTCTTTCTAGCTGCAAGTAAGGATTCATAGGTTGATCCAGGATGCCATGGACTGTGTAGATAGTTCCAAACACGGATGCTGAACATGCAATTAACAAACAGATGCCTCCAATCTTCAAACTGTCCAGAGCAGCATAATACACAGTCATGATTATTAGTCACATTCCAATGCCGCCTCAATAGCATGTCCTTTGTGTTAATTCTATCATGAAGAATAAGGCAGGCAAAACATTTATGCTTCGACATGCATTTACTTTTCCAAATCAGGCAAGAGGGAGGATGGTTATCAATATTAGCAAAATGTTGCTTAGAAACCGAGCTAGGCCTGAAACCGCCCTTGCTAATAGTGGAAATCCATTTATCATGACCAGTCATGGTTAACGGTTTACTCTGAAGCATAAAAGATCACAAACACAACAATACGTCAGTGTGTAATGGAAGTGGTTGCCTATACCCGTAGCATCTATCCATTCTATACGTGCTATTCTGTTCTTGTTACAAAGAGCAACATAGGCTGGTCATCTTTAGAACAGAATTGTAGGTATGCAACTTATTGGATGTCAACTATTTATATGTTACTATAGTACATGAATAAGGCAATTTAAATAGACCAAGCTAGGAATTGGCAGGCTTGGTGATAATATTGGCATGTACTGGCGTACTGCATGGGTCAAACTAATACATACTGGCAGCTACTTAGATACATATCACTGAACAAAACCTAGAAACGATGGCCATGTTAAAAAGGGAATACCCGACTCACCTTTTTTAGGATATGATAAGCTATGAATTGGCATAGATAACAAAGATGCAATTATAAAAAGAGAACTTATGAAACATAAATTTGTTAACCTGATTGGTTTTTATGTTGGCTTGTTTGATCACAAATTCTATTGCGAATCTCAATATATTCGAATAGTTCTTATAAATTGTGACTCTATCAATATATTAGCTCTGCATGTCCCACGTCTCATATAAATTTGGTAAGGAAATACTGTCTATATTGTTTTTTCACATCAACACTGCCATCGCAGTACGAAATTGCAATTAAAAGTTAAAAAGCAAGGCATATCTTATCTTAATATATAGGGAGGCATTAAAAGCATACAATCAGCTTGTCCTGATGTTACGTTAGCTGGATTATAAACCTGTAGTGACCACTTTAATTAGATGCTCGTACATAGCATGCACCATATTATCAGAAAGTGAGTCAAAACGAAACTTCAATAATGCTTTGTCTAAACACAGATTAAGTAGTATTCACCCACCTGGTGGCCAATACCAACAATGCATCTGCTAACAATACGTTTATTTTATAAAAGCATGGTTAAAGCATCCAACTTACTATGAAAATGTGATCATCATATTTATAGTAGATAGTAACAAGGCTTATTAATACTATGGACAGCCTTCAATTATCAATTAATTATATAATCTTCTAATTGGTTGGAGAACAGAGAGAGTATCAGCTGGCCAATATATATAACTAAAAGAGTGGCAAAGTATTTAAGGTAAAAATTATGTAGTAATAGAAAGAAGATAATAGACCGGAAACTTAAAGAAAATCTCCAGCAGTATAAACAAAATGAGATCAGAAATTGATACTTAAAATGTAACAGGAAAATAGTATGTTAAGTACTCAAAGGCTCAAATACAACATAGAGATCTGAACTGCAGTGCAAAAACCTTCACTTTGGATCCTAAAATAAAGCAGTCAGAAAAGGAACTTCAACAAAGGAACTTCAAGGAGGGAGCAATGAGACTTCGAAACGAACGTTGATGACAGACAAAATCATCATTGTAGGATATACCGTATTTAAATAGTCAGACAACCATAATCATCATGCTGAACAATGTTTAATATTTTAATCAAGTGTTATTGCATATCCTATCTTGTTTCCTGTTATCAACAAAGAATATTGAAGTAAAAATACAGTCGAAAGGTGATGTAAAAAAATATAAGGATTGCACAAAGCTAACTCATCAATGAAGGAAAAAGATCCATCCCAACTCATTTAGAATATTTGCTAACTCCAATATCCACACCTTACATAGCATAAGTATAATAGTTGTAATAGCTGAACACAGTAACAAAAAAAAGCAGGATACAATCAAGAACGCCTAATTGTTCAAATGACTGTCCAACCATAAATAAAGAAGCACATATTATGGGAAGTGGAATGGGAATCATTAATTTTTAAAAGCAATGGTATTGGACTTGGCCCAGCTAATCTTTTCAAAGGCAATGAGTTGGACTAATTTTATAAGTATAGTTACCCGAACAAACTGCTCACACAGATCCACACCTCTACAGCCTGACATCACCTGAATATTTTTTTACCAATATCAAGACAAATGTAGCTAGGACAAAGAACTGAGGGACCATTTACACACCTAAAACATAATAAATATGCCTAGTTTTGTGCGGCCGTATTTTTCTATCAACGCCATCAACCTGAAGTTCAATAATATCATGAAGATCTAGGAGCTGAGTGACATGAACAACATCACAGTCTTAATGTCTAATGATACTAAGTGTACTGTATAAATTACTTGAAGCCTTACCATCGCATAATTATCTGAATTGTTGATACTATTCACTGGAATCTAGCATAGTAACAAAAGCGGCCTCAGTTCTGCATGGCAAGAAAAGGGAATCAAAAGATCGAAAGCAAGAAGGTACCAATTGGTAATAGAAACAACCGTTTCTTTCTAAACTTTATTAATTGATCATCTCCAAAAACAACAATATAGGATATCAAACAGTACGTATAGCAAGAAAACCACCCGCTTCTCCCCGAGCATTTAAGAGGAGCTCCTCCTTATGTTGATACACCACATCTACCGCACAAGATCAATAGGGAAGTCCCTCTGACATTGGAAATGTCAGAATATCCCATTGTTTAATTCGTGTCACAAGAATGCTGCAAAAAAATCACCTCGAGAAGGTAAATTTCATGGCTCTTGCATGTCAGCCTGCTTGGAGTTTTATCAAGCACCTTATAGGCATAGATTAAAAAGCATCTGTACACACCAAAATTGAGAAGTAAGGGGATTGAATCAAAAGAGAGGAGAGAAGAAGGAAAATAAAGCGGAAGATATTGGTGTGGTTACCTGCGAAAGATGCAAATGGGGCAAGATCGGGTGGACTGAGGTCTCAACATGGCGAATGTTTCATGCTAGCTTGGCTACAGCGTCCGCTGCCTCTCCTCTTCACCAGAAAGGAAAAATGATAAGCGGAACCCAACAGCAACGCTAGATCTACAACGGAGGATGCCCAGCTAGTATCCTCCACTCAAATCCCCACCCTTGCGCTTGCCTGCAAACACAGACTGTCAGATGGGGGGTGAAAAAGAAAGGCAACTCAACTTAGAGCAAGGAAGAGGCGAATTGGCCCTTGGTCCCGTGCCGCCTGACCATGGCGACGATGTCCTCGACGGCCTTGAGGAACTCCTTGGCCTGCACCGGCGAGAGCATCTCCTTCACGGAGGCCTCCATGGTGCGCCACTGCAGCTCGTCGGCCGCTGCGCGTGCCATCTTGCACACCTCCTCGACGACCGCCGCAGCGAACCCTCCTTGGTCTTCTCGCACGCCAGATGCACGGTGTATGTGGCCTGGTACTCGGCTACCTAGCCATCGAGGGCCGCGAGCGTGGCCTCGCATGCCTTGTGGCGGCGCGCCACGGCCGGGAGCGCGACCTCGCATGCCTTGTGGCGGGGCGCCGCGACCGAGAGTGCATCGCGGGCGTGAGACGGGAGGGAGGAGAACATCGCCGGGACAATGATGCGGAAGATGCGGGACGGGCGGAGGTCGCCGCCGAGCCAAGAGGGAGTTGTTCTTTGCTGTTTCTCCAGCGCTTGGCGGCCGTCGGACGAGCTGCTGATGGATGTGATGGAGGGGCCGCTGGTGGGCGGGCATGTGGTGGTGGAGCTGCTGCTGGACGAGCCCGTGGTGCCCTTTGGACGCGCGGTGGCCTGCTCCACCGACCGACCAACTGCTGAGGTCCAACAAGCAACCGTTGACGGCGAGCTCGGGGCGGACAAGGAGTAGGCTCTGACATCGGGGCGGGGCAGACGCCGGCGGGGTACGGCGACCTCGAGGAGGAGCAGGTGCGGGCCGCGACGACCTCGGGGATCCGGCGAGCGACCGGCGACTACGACGTCCTAGGGACAGACCATGAGGGGGCCGATGACCAAGGCAGACGCTCGCCGGGGCCAGCGACTTAGGCAGACGCTCGCCGGGACCGGTGAACTCGGGGAGGGGCGGACGCCCGCCCGCCGGGGACGGCGACCTCAAGGCGGGCAGCGATGGGGCTTGGAGGCGGCGGATGGGACGCTGCAAAAACTTTACCGATGGAGAGCAACGGTGGGATTTTGTTCTGCTCTCCTTGGTCAAAGCGGTGTGAGTTGGACCAAGTGGGACCATAACATCAAAAATGCTATATCCACCCATGTCAAAACAAAGTGCACCACAGACTAAAGGAAAGGAGCAAAAGAAAGTGCAAGAGGGCACCAGATATGCACACAGGAAAATCATGACGAAAATCAACCAGTAAACTACCTATGTGTCAGCTGCAGGTTAATCCAGAACAAAATCCAAAATTAGGAGAAAAAAGATGTTTGTTAAGGTTTAGTATAGTAGTTATATAATTCTACAAGCTCCAAATAGGTTGTAGGTTCTCCCATAATAGCAGTTTTTAATTTTTAGGTTTTTCAAATTTTTATGGATTTTTGGGTATATGAGAAAAATAAAACAAGACAAAAAGAAACTAAGCAAAAGTAAACTAAGCAAAATAATACTAGACAGAAATAAACTAAGCACAAATAAACTAGACAGAAATAAACTAGCAAGACAAAATAAAAAGCAGAGAGAGAGGTAGAGTGTACTCCCCAGGTGAACTTATGAGTAGAGCTATGCCTCCCGGCAACGGCGCCAGAAAATAGTCTTGATGACCCACAAGTATAGGGGATCGCAACAGTCTTCGAGGGAAGTAAAACCCAAATTTATTGATTCGACACAAGGGGAGGTAAAGAATACTTATAAGCCTTAACAACGAGTTGTCAATTCAGCACTGAAAAGCACTAGTAACGGGTGATGTGAAAGTAGCAGTAATATGAGAGCAGTAGTAACAGTAACACAGCAGTAATAGCAATATAAGAGCAATGGCACAAAATAGTTGATACTACTTCCAATGACATGTAGAACGAGTATATGATGATGAAAGATGGACCGGGGTTCCCAGCTATCTACACTAGTGGTAACTCTCCAATAACAAGTGTTGGGTGAACAAATTACAGTTGGGCAATTGATAGGATTGAAATAGCATTAAGAATGAACATCAAGATTATTAATCATGTAGGCATGTTTTCCATTATAGTCATACGTGCTCGCAATGAGAAACTTGTACAACATCTTTTGTCCTACCAGCGGTGGCAGCCGGGCCTCTAGGGAATCTACTGAAATTAAGGTACTCCTTTTAGAGCCGGAGCAAAGCATTAACACTCCGTGAAAACATGTGATCCTCATATCTAAGCCTTCTCCGGTTGTCCCAGTTGTTGTCACTCTGGGGCCTCGGGTTTCAGACATAGACATGTGCAAACAACTTGTAGATACAATCTAAGCAATAAGTATAGAGCTTAAATCTAAGATCATGCCACTCGGGCCCTAGTGACAAGCATTAAACACAACAAGATTGCAGCAACAATAACTTCACAAACTTTATAGATAGACTAATCATAATGTAACAATCCATCGGATCCCAACAAACACAACACCGATTACATCAGATGAATCTCAATCATGTAAGGCAGCTCATGAGATCATTGTATTGAAGTACATGGGGAGAGAATACCAACTAGCTACAGCTAGAACCCGTAGTCCATGGGGGAACTACTCACGGAGCATGATGGAGGCGATGGCGTTGATGGAGATGGCTTCCGGGCACTTCCCCGTCCCGGCGGCGTGCCGGAACAGAGATTCTGTCCCGAATTGGAGTTTCGCGATGGCGGCGGCGCCCCTGGAGTCTTTCTGGAGTTTCGTCAATTGGTATCGCGTTTTTAGGTCGAAAGGGGTCTTATAGGCGAAGAGGCGGCGCAGGAGGGGCACCAGGGCGCCTCCATAGGCCGGGGGCCTGCCCGCGCGGCCCTATGGTGTGGGGGCCCTGTGCCTCCCCTCCGACTCCCCTTCGGTGTCCTGGTCCGTATCGGTGAATTATGATGTTTGGTCTTCGTTTCGTCGAATTCCGAGAATATTGCCGAACAACCTTTCTGGAACCAAAACAGCAGAAAACAGGAACTGGCACTTCGGCATCTTGTTAATAGGTTAGTTTCGGAAAACGCATAAAAACATTATAAAGTGTGAGCAAAACATGTAGGTATTGTCATAAAACAAGCATGGAACATCAGAAATTATGGATACGTTGGAGACGTATCAGACTCCCTGGAGGAGGACCGCCGAGATCAATGAGAACATGTGGATATAATTGCCGGGGTTTGGGCAGTGACCCGGCAATTAGATCGCTTCTGAGAATTCGGAGGCAACATAGGCCCGATATACTTTTCCTGTCTGAGACACATCTGGATAGGGAAAGTGGAGATAGACTGAGAATTCGGCTTGGGTATGCACACATGTTTGTTATGCCAAGCAACGGGAGAGCTGGAGGGTTGATGTTGTTATGGGACCAACACATTAACATCCAACTTAAGTACCAACACACTAATTACATAGATGTGCTGGTGTCTGGAGATACAGCGGATACGGACTGGAGACTTACTGGGCTCTATGGAGAGTCGGTTTGGAGACATAAACATCGTACTTGGAGATATCTAAGAGACCTACATCGCCAAGCAAATATTCCATGGCTGGTGTTAGGGGATATGAACGAGATTCTCTCGGAATCAGAAAGGAGGGTGGCGCTCCTCGCCCTCTGGCTTATATGCAGGCGTTCAGATCGTGTCTGTCAGACTACGGTTTAGAAGACCTGGGATATATTGGTAGCAAGTTCACGTGGAAGCGTGGACAGATCAGGGAACGCCTCGATAGGGCGGTAGGAAATGCAGACTGGTCTAACCTATTCCCTCACTCGGGTGTTCATCACTTAACATCAACTGGGTCAGACCATAGACCAATGTTGGTTGATACGGAAACATATGCTATTGTATCTAAACCAAATTACCGTCAGCGATTTGAAGGGCGGTGGCTGAAGGAGGAAAATGTTGGTGAGGTGGTATCGACTGCCTGGGAGCATGCTCCACCAAATGTTCCAGTCATGTCGAAATTAGCGGCAGTACACTCAGAACTCCATGAGTGGGATCGCTCGGTACTTAAGGCTCCGCAGAAGAAGATCCAAGAATTAACCAGAGACTTGGACCGATTACTCTGTGGGCCTATGAGTGAAGAATCTACTCAGAAGCAAAAAGAACTAACGAGGCAGATTGAGGTTGCCTTGGAACAGGAGGAAGTGCATTACATGCAGTGTAGTCGTGCCAACTGGCTGATGCATGGGGACAAGAACACGACTTTCTTTCACAATTTTGTGAAAGCACGTCGGAAGCGTAACACAATCCTTAAACTAAAAAATGATGAAGGAGATTGGGTTGAAGGAAATGAGGAGATGGGTGGATTGATCCATGGCTACTTCTCGTCTTTGTTTTCCTCTGAGGTTGAGCATACGAGTGAGGAGTTACTCAGTAAAGTCATTCCGCGCGTGACGGCTGAGATGAATTCTGCTCTGCTGAAACCATATACAGTAGAAGAAGTGAAGCAGGCGATTTTCAGTATTGGAGATTACAAAGCTCCAGGGATTGACGAACTACATGCGGTGTTTTACAAAAAATTCTGGGCGGCGGTTGGAGATGATGTTACTCGCGAGGTACTGCAAGTCCTGAATTCTAGGGTTATACCAAGTGAGTGGAATGAGACAGCTATAGTTCTTATCCCAAAGGTGCAAAGCCCGGAGTTGATTACTCAGCTTCGGCCGATCAGCCTTTGTAATGTAATATACAAGGTTGTTTCGAAAGTTTTATCCCGGAGATTGAAGGCTTTGTTGCCAGAGATAATATTAAAGAATCAGAGTGCGTTTGTACCAGGGCGTTTAATAACAGATAACGTGCTGGTGGCCTATGAGAGTTTCCTTACTATCAAGAACAAAAGGCAAGGAAATAGAGGCATTTGTGCAGTTAAATTGGACATGCATAAAGCATATGATCGCGTAGAGTGGAATTTTCTAGGTGATATGATGGTGAGACTTGGGTTTGATCAGACATGGGTCAACCTGATCATGTCTTGTGTGACATCAGTGAACTACAGGGTTTGGTTCAATTCAGATGAAACTGATACTTTTACTCCCACGAGGGGTATTAGGCAGGGGGATCCCTTTGTCCCCTTTCTTATTTTTGTTATGTGCAAAGGGGTTGTCAAGCCTGCTAGCGCATGACGAGTTGTCTGGTGGTATTCAAGGGGTTAAAGTGTGTAGAAATGCACTGTCAGTGTCAAACCTTCTTTTTGCTGATGATTCTTTAATCTTGATGTCGGCTGATATGTCAAACGCCACAACTCTCCGTAATGCTCTGGATACGTATTGTGCAAGCTCTGGACAACTTGTGAGTGTTGCTAAATCAAGTATCTTCTCCAGTCCAAATACAAATGTTTTGGTCTGAGAGGAGGTATGTGTCCACTTGAATATTCTGGTGGAAGCTTTATCTGATAAATACCTGGGATTACCAACTTTGGTTGGAATTGATAGGAGTGACTGCTTTCAGCATCTGGTGGAGAGAGTATGTCAAATAATTTGTGGCTGGAATGAAAAACTCTTGTCGATGGGAGGAAAAGAAATTCTATTGAAGGCTATAGCACAGGCCATACCGGCATATGCAATGTCGGTGTTTAATTTACCCAAGCAGATTTGCAAGGAGATTTGTAATGCCATTGCTAGATTCTGGTGGGGAGGGACTGAAAAAAATCGCAAAATGCACTGGATGGCATGGTGGAAGATGAGCATTCCCAAAAGTGAAGGTGGAATGGGTTTTCGGGATTTACATTGCTTTAACCAAGCAATGTTGGCAAAACAGTGCTGGCAGCTGTTGAGTGAACCAGACTCACTGTGTGCACAGGTTCTCCGGGCAAAGTACTATCCGGACGGAGATATGATTAATGCCACACTGAAGAAAGGGGCATCGTTTACATGGCAGAGCATTATGTCTGGGCTTAAAACATTCAAGCGTGGCTGCATTTGGAGGCCAGGGAATGGAAGTACTATCAACATATGGTCTGATATGTGGATACCATCTAGCCCGTCACATAAAATAACGACCCCAAGAGGGCTTTGTGTTCTTTCCCGGGTTGAAGAGCTGATTGATCCATTGACGGGGAATTGGGATGAATATCTTATAAGAGATAATTTCCGAGAAGTGGATGTGGAACGGATCTTACGTATTCCACTGCCAAATTTTGGACAGTCGCATTTCATAGCATGGCAAGCTGCGAAGTCAGGATGCTTCTCGGTCAAGTCAGCCTACCATTTGGAATGGCGAGCAGAGTATCGTAGAAGAGCTCAAAGGGTGGACTCATCGGACAGATCCTCTCCTCATGTGGTCTGGAAGAAAATTTGGAGTGCTAAAGTGTCGCGTAAAGTCCAGATTTTTAACTGGAGAGCCTTACATGGAATTATACCATGTTTATGTACATTGGCAAACCGTCATATTGGTTCAGCAGTGAATTGTCCACTGTGCAATGTTGAAGCAGAAGATTTACGTCATATGCTTTTCAGATGCGATAGAGCAATTGAAATTTGGGAAGGTCTAGGTCTAGGGGATGCTGTTAAGGCGGCCTCAAGGATGGAATTGTCAGGTTCAGTGGTTTTAGAAGAGTTGTTGTGCTCTCCTACACCTGGCGGAATTACATGCAATATTGATCATGTAGCAAAATTGGTGATGACTGCATGTTGGTACTTATGGTGGTCAAGAAGACAGATCAAAAACAAAGAACCAGTTCCGACACCAGAGAGATCAGTTATAAATATCTCTGGTATTATGGCTAACAGTGTGAAGATAAAAGGTTCTGGGAATGCTATTCGTAGAGGTGGATGGACGAGGCCTGCTACGGGGGTTTATAAACTGAATATTGATGCGGCCTTTGATAGTAATTCAGGACGTGGAGCGTCTGGTGCCATTATCCGTGATGCAGGAGGGAATTTCATGGCTGCTGCTTGTGACTATACAGACCGTGATATTGATGCGGATTCGATGGAGGCCTCGGCTTTATTAGCAGGGCTCAAGCTGGCTGAACAGTTCAATGCTCAATCCTTGGTGGTGGAGTCGGACTGTATGGAGGTGGTAATGGTTGTACTCAATCCGAATGAGTACAGAGGTTCAAGTGTGGTGGTGATCGACGATTGCGGACATCTGCTGATGGTGTTAGGCATGGCAACATTACAACATTGTCCGCGAGAAGCAAATGAAGCCGCTCATGTGCTTGCTCGCCATGGTTCTACTAGTAGTGCTAGGGTGTTTTGGTTTTCTGATCCCCCCGCTTTTCTTATTCCTGTACTGGTGGATGACCGTGTGGTGATTAGTTAATAAAGTGTGCCTAAAGTTCAAAAAAAAGGGCACATATGTCATCGCCCACTGGTACATATATAGGGTGTGTTTGGTAGGCTGTGAGGGCCTTTTTTTGCATGGGATAGGACGTGAAATAGGTCGTTTGGTTGCCTGCAGGCCGCTACACGAACCGGGTTTTAAAGCACTTGCAGGACAGACCCTGGAGGAACGCCCGGAATGGCAGTTTCTGTGGAGCTTATCGCGAGAAGGTTGCACGCGTGGAGAAGGGAGACGGAAACACCGCGTCCCTTCGAGAACACACGCCATAACTAGCCTCACCGCCCTCTCTCCTTCTTCTCACTCGCGACCTCACTCCCCCCCTCCAAACTGTCACATCATCAGGCGGTTCCCCTCCCGCCGACCAATCCGCCGCACCGCCGCGAGGAGCACCGGTACCGGAGGAGGAGACGACGGCGAGCAGCACCGCGACATCGGTCGCAACCTGCTCCACAGTCTTCATTGGCATCTCGAGTTCAGCCGCGAACTCGACCTCGTCCTCGACCGGAACAATGGCGGTAACGACCTCTTCTTCTCACGTTCGTACTCGTTGTGCCAGAACAGGCCATGCTTGGGCATTTGTGACGACATGTAGATTAGATCTGCTAGTGTTTCCATTAGGATAGGGTTCGGATAGATGTTTGCAAGGTGTTCTTCGCTATTGCTTGATGTTGTTGTCGAGTTCTTGGTTTTCACGGTCTCGATTTGCTTAGATGTGTTACTGTAATCTCCAATCGCGGTAGATCCTTCGTAGATCGGACTGTGGATTGGTGAAACTGTCAGATTTTGCTGTGCATGCAAAGAGGGGAAGGGTTTTTGTGCTGGGGTTTAGCATGTTATGATTGCTGTGCGAAAGATTAAGCTGAGTCGCGCTAGTTTGTTCAGACGTACGAGGAGTGAGAGAACTTGAAGAACGAAGTTGCTCTGCTCAAGAATCTGCAGAGAACACAATCACAAGTGATGCGGGCTAAGAAACAAGAATGGGAGGCAGAAAGAAAGACTTTGGAGGCTGAGAAGACAAAGTTAGAGTACGACATATACGATCTGCTCCAAGTGAACTTTGCAATCAAGAATAAGCTCAAGAGGATCAGAGCTATTTGTGATGAGTGATGACTGTGTTCTAGATGTACTGTAGGAGATGCTGCGGATGGTTGAGCTAGGAAGAATTTGTAATGTACCCTAAGTAGAATTTCTAATGTAGCCTAAGTACCACTCGTAATGTACTCAATTTGAACTGCTACTTGTGTTGCTTCTGATTGAACTAGGCCAATGATTATAACCTGGGATCATAGTATGAGGAGATGATTGATCAGAACATATGGCATGACTGAACATGACCATGCCATTGGTTCTGATCAAACATCTCCTCCATATGTCCTGATATTATGAGGCATATGGTACCCTGCTTTGCATGTTTCTGCTTCTTCAGTTCTGCATTGGCCAATGATTGAACAATGGCACAACGGAAGGCAGGGTGCTGCCCTCAAACTTAGTCATGTGTGCCATATTACTTGCACACTGGACTTCTTTTGCGGCCAGTTCCTTTGACTGCTGTCTGATCCTATATGAGGCCTCTTTTTGTTTGTCTAGTGCATTGGCCAATGATTTAACAAATGCACAATGGAAGGCAAGGTGTTGCCTTCAAACTTAGTCGTGTGTGCCAGTTTTCCTGCACACTAGACTTAGTTTGGGGACAGTCCCTCTGCCTGCCATGTGACCTAATCTATGAGGCCTCTTTTGCGTTGGCCAATGATTCAACAAAGGCACAATGGAAGGCTAAGTGGTAGACTCAAACTTAGTCATGTGTGCCATAGTCGTTGCACACTACACTTAGTTTGTGGCCACTCCCTATGCCTACCGTGTGAGCCTATGTACGAGGCCTTGTGTGCGTCTACACTTCTGCATTGGCATGAACAAAGGCACAACGGAAGGCAAGATGTTGCCCTCAAACTTAGTCGTATGTGTGACATTACTTACACACTAGACTTAGTTTGAGGGCAGTCCCTTGAGCTGCCATGTGAGCCAATGTATGAGGCCTCACTAATGTTTTCAATGTCCGTTTTCATCTATACTTGTGAGCAGGCACACCTCTAATGGCATGTGTTCTTGTGGCAGACTGAGAAACTCAAGCTTGGGTCACCTACTGAGACCTCCGACGAGGGACCGTCGAAGAAGAAAAGGGCGGCTAACGTCGGCTACTTCCAGGACGAGGTAGGGCTGGACCAGTTCCTGTGTATCGTCTTCAGGCCCACCTTCAGCCGGCTCCCGATCCTTCAAGATTTCGTCAACTGGTTCGGAGAAATCCCTTCCAACATCCTCGTCTGCACCAACACTGGTTGCAACTGGAGGATGAGTACGATGAGAGAAGGGGATGACGCATACATCGACCAGGGATGGGCGGGCTTCGCCGTCGCCCATCAGCTCAAGGTAGACCAGTTCCTCACCTTCAAGAAGGTGTCCTCCTTCGAGTACAGTGTGCTCATCTTCGACCATACGTGCACTGAGGTGATGAGCAGGTGTCTGTACCATGGCGATGCCACCAGGTGTGTCGTCTTCGAAAATCATGTCTGAAGCTTACCTGGTTGTGTGTCGCTACTACCATGTCGTGTCTACTTGCTGTTTGTGTCGTGTCCTGAACTATGATCATGTCTGTTGTGTCCTGAACTATGATCGTGCCTGAACAATGGTTTGTCGTGAACTTGTGTCATCTATGATCTGTGCTAAGTTTGTTTGTGCTTGCATTATTGTGTTCTTGCTTGTGTTGTTGATCGCTGGTAACCTCACCACTGAAGGGAAGAGGTAACCAGAAGCGGATTTTGGATTGAAACCAAACAACAGGGGCGCCGTTCTAGGCTGCTAATAGGCCTGAAAACCGACCTACCGAACGGGCATAGCCCAAATCTTTACGGAGCTAAAAAAACTCTACGCGGGCCACCAAACAATGTGACTTTTCTGGTCTATGCCCTATCTGGAACACGCATGGGCATTCTTCCCACTGCGTCAGTGTTGGAGATATGCCCAAGATGCAATAATAAAAGTGGTTATTATATATCTTTATGTTTATGATAAATGTTTATATACCATGCTATAATTGTATTAACTGAAACATTGATACATGTGTGATATGTAAACAACAAAGAGTCCCTAGTAAGCCTCTTAACTAGCTTGTTGATTAATAGATGATTAGTTTCATAATCATGAACATTGGATGTTATTAATAACAAGGTTATATCATTGTATGAATGATGTAATGGACACACCCAATTAAGCGTAGCATAAGATCACGTCATTAAGTTATTTGCTATAAGCTTTCGATACATAGTTACCTAGTCCTTATGACCATGAGATCATATAAATCACTTATACCGGAAAGGTACTTTGATTACATCAAACGCCACTGCGTAAATGGGTGGTTATAAAGGTGGGATTAAGTATCCGGAAAGTATGAGTTGAGGCATATGGATCAATAGTGGGATTTGTCCATCCCGATGACGGATAGATATACTCTGGGCCCTCTCGGTGGAATGTCGTCTAATGTCTTGCAAGCATATGAATAAGTTCATAAGAGACCACATACCACGACGAGTAAAGAGTACTTGTCAGAGACGAGGTTGAACAAGGTATAGTGTGATACCGATGATCAAACCTCGGACAAGTAAAATATCGCGTGACAAAGGGAATTGGTATCGTATGTGAATGGTTCATTCGATTACTAAAGTCATCGTTGAATATGTGGGAGCCATTATGGATCTCCAGATCCCGCTATTGGTTATTGGTCGGAGTGAGTACTCAACCATGTCCGCATAGTTCACGAACCGTAGGGTGACACACTTAAAGTTGGATGTTGAAATGGTAGTACTTGAATATGGAATGAAGTTGGAATATTTGTTCGGAGTCCCGGATGGGATCCGGACATCACGAGTTGGAATGGTCCGGAGAATAAGATTCATATATAGGATGTCATTTTATGTGAATAAAATGATGCGAAGGTTCTATGGAAGGTTCTAGAAGGTTCTAGAAAAGTCCGGAAGAAACCACCAAGGAAGGTGGAGTCCACATGGGACTCCACCTCCATGGCCAACCCTAGTGGGGGAGGAGTCCCAAGTGGACTCCCCTAGGGGGCCGGCCCCCCCATGGAAGGTGGAATTCCCACCTCTAGTGGGAGGGAAAGTTTCCCACCATATGGAAGGTTTTGGTTTCGGGTCTTATTCGAAGACTTGGACACCAACACTTGGGATCCACCTATATAAACAAGGGCCAAGGGAGGGGGGCCACCAAGACCACAAGCTGGCCGCCCCCCATAGAGTGGCCGGCCACCCCCTCCCAAACCCTAGCTTTGCTCCTCCACTTCATATTGCCCGCATAGCTTAGCGAAGCTCCGCCGGACTTCTACACCGCCACCGACACCACGCCGTCGTGCTGTCGGATTCAAGAGGAGCTACTACTTCCGCTGCCCGCTGGAACGGGGAGGTGGACGTCGTCTTCATCAACAACCGAACGTGTGACCGAGTACGGAGGTGCTGCCCGTTCGTGGCGAATCGTGATCAAGATCTTCTACGCGCTTTTGCAAGCGGCAAGTGAACGTCTACCGCAGCAACAAGAGCCTCCTCTTGTAGGCTTTGGAATCTCTTCAAGGGTGAGTCTCGACAATCCCCTCGTTGCTACCGTCTTCTAGATTGCATCTTGGCTTGGATTGCGTGTTCGCCGTAGGAAAATTTTTGTTTTCTATGCTACGTTATCCAACAGTGGTATCAGAGCCGTGTCTATGCATAGATGGTTGCACGAGTAGAACACAATGGTTTGTGGGCGTTGATGCTCTTGTTATCTTTAGTTGAGTACTTTGCATCTTTGTGGCATAGTGGGATGAAGCGGCTCGGGCTAACTTTACATGACCGCGTTCATGAGATTTGCTCCACGCTTGACATGCAACTTGTATTGCATAAGTGGCTTTGCGGGTGTCTGTCTCTCCTACTATAGTGAAGATTCAATTTACTCTTCTATTGACAACACTAGTATCACCGTTGTGGTTCATGTTCGTAGGTAGATTGGATCTTGCTCGAAAACCCTAAACCACGTAAAATATGCAAACCAAATTAGAGAACGTCTAACTTGTTTTTGCAGGGTTTGGTGATGTGATATGGCCATAATGTGATGATGAATATGTATGAGATGATCATTATTGTATTGTGGCAACCGGCAGGAGCCTTATGGTTGTCTTTAAATTTCATGTTGAGTAGTATTTCAAAGTAGTTGTAATAGTTGCTACATGGAGGACGATCATGAAGACGGCGCCATTGACCTTGGTGCTTCGCCGACGATGATGGAGATCATGCCCGTTGATGATGGAGATCATGTCCGTGCTTTGGAGATGAAGATCAAAGGCGCAAAGACAAAAGGGCCATATCATATCACATATGAACTGATGTTAATCCTTTTATGCATCTTATTTTGCTTAGATCGCGACGGTAGCATTATAAGATGATCCCTCTCACTAAAATCTCAAGATAATAAAGTGTTCATCCTTAGTAGCACCGTTATCAAGTCTTATCGTTTGAAGCATCTCGTGATGATCGGGTGTGATAGATTCGATAAGTACATATAACGGGTGCAAGACAGTTTGCACATGCGGATACTAAGGTGGCCTTGACGAGCCTAGCATGTAAAGACATGGTCTCGGAACACGTGATACCGAAAGGTAGAGCATGAATCATATGATTGATATGATGAACACTTTGAGTGTTCGCCATTGAAATTACATCTTGTCTCGTGATGATCGGGCATAGGTGTGATGGATTTGGTTCGTGTGATCACTAAGACAATGCGAGGGATATTGTTTTGAGTGGGAGTTCACCTAGATTTTTAATTATGTAGAATTAAAATTTGAACTCAATTTGTCATAAACTTAGTCTAAACTATTGCAAATATGTTGTAGATATGGCGTCCTCAATCAATTTTAACCAGTTCCTAGAGAAAGAAAAGCTTAAGAGCAACGGTAGCAACTTCACCGACTGGTTCCGTCATGTGAGGATCTTCCTCAATGGCGGAAATCTGCAATATGTGCTTGATGCACCGCTAGGTGACCCTCCTGAAACTGAAACCGATGAAGTAAAGAATGTTTACATAACTCGGAAAACTCGGTACTCTCAAGTTCAGTGTGCCATCTTATGCAGTCTGGAATCCGATCTTCAAAAACGTTTTGAGCACCACGATCCTCATGAGTTGATAAAAGAGTTGAAGACTATTTTTGAGACTCATGCGGCCGTGGAATGCTATGAAGCATCGAAACACTTTTTCAGCTGTATGATGGAAGAAGGCAGCTCCATTAGTGAGCACATGCTCGTAATGACCGGGCATGCGAAGAAACTCAGTGACTTGGGAATAGTGATTCCTAACAGGTGGGGATTAATCGTGTCCTTCAATCACTGCCACCAAGTTATAAGAACTTTGTGATGAACTACAATATGCAGAACATGAACAAGGAGTTTCCTGAACTCTTTGGCATGCTAAAAGCTGCTGAGATTGAGATCAAGAAAGAGCACCAAGTGTTGATGGTCAACAAGACCACTTCAGAAACAGGGCAAGTCTAAAGGCAAGAACAAAAAGAGTGGCAAGAAAGCTGCCACGCCTCCTGTGAAACCTAAGTCGGCCCTAAGCCCGATGCTGAGTGTTATTCTGCAAGGAGAAGGGACACCTGGAAGCGTAATTGCTCCAAGTATTTGGCGGATCTGAAGAGCGGCCTTGTCAAGAAGAAGAAAGAAGGTATATCGATATACATGTTATAGATGTTTATCTCACTAGTTCTCGTTCTAGTACCTGGGTATTTGATACTGGTTCGGTTGCTCATATTTGTAACTCGAAACAGAACTAAAGAATAAACGACAACTGCTGAAAGATGAAGTGACGATGCGCGTTGGAAACGGATCCAAGGTCAATGTGATCGCAGTCGGGACACTTCCTCTACATCTACCTTCGGGATTAGTTTTAAGCCTAAATAATTGTTATTATGTACCCGTTGAGCATGAACATTATATCAGGATCTTGTTTAATGCAAGACGGTTATTCATTCAAGTCTGAGAATAATGGTTGTTCTATTTTTATGAATAATATCTTTTATGGTCGAGCACCACAAAAGAATGGCTTATTTCTGTTAGATCTCGATAGTAGTAATACGCATATACATAACATTGATGCTAAGCGAATTAAATTGAATGATAATTCTACTTATATGTGGCACTGTCGTCTTGGTCATATTGGAGTGAAACGCATGAAGAAACTCCATACCGATGGATTACTTGAATCACTTGACTTTGAGTCACTTGATAGATGCGAAGCATGTCTGATGGGAAAAATGACTAAGACTCCATTCTCGGGTATGATGGAGCGAGCTACTGACTTATTGGAAATCATACACAGATGTATGTGGACCAATGAGTGTAGCATCGCGCGGTGGTTATCGTTATGTTCTAACCTTCACAGATGATTTGAGTAGATATGGGTATATCTATTTAATGAAACATAAATCCGAAACTTTCGAGAAGTTTAAGGAATTCCAAAGTGAAGTAGAAAATCAACGTAACAAGAAGATTAAATTTCTACGATCTGATCGCGGAGGTGAATATCTGAGTTATGAGTTTAGCATGCATTTAAAGAAATGCGGAATACTTTCACAATTGACACCGCCGGGAACACCACAACGAAACGGTGTGTCCGAACGTCGTAATCGAACTCTCTTAGATATGGTTCGTTCTATGATGTCTCTTACTGATTTGCCGTTATCATTTTGGAGTTATGCATTAGAGACAGCCGCATTCACTTTAAATAGAGCACCATCAAAATCCGTTGAAACGACGCCGTATGAATTATGGTTTAATAAGAAACCTAAGCTGTCGTTCCTAAAAGTTTGGGGTTGCGAAGCCTATGTAAAAAAGTTACAACCGGACAAGCTAGAACCCAAAGCGGAGAAATGCGTCTTCATAGGATACCCTAAGGAAACTATAGGGTACACTTTCTATCACAGATCCGAAGGCAAGATCTTTGTTGCTAAGAACGGAACCTTTCTTGAGAAAGAATTTCTCACTAAAGAAGTGACTGGAAGAAAAGTAGAACTCGATGAGATTGAAGAATCTCTACTCGTTGATCAGAGTAGCGCAGTACCGGAAAATGTTCCTGTACCACCTACACCGGCAACAGAGGAAGCTAATGATAATGATCATGAAACTTCAAATGAGACAGCTACTGAACCTCGCAGATCGACAAGGGATCGTGCCACTCCAGATTGGTATGATCCTTGTCTAAATGTCATGATTGTGGATAACAATGATGAAGACCCCGACGTATGAAGAAGCGATGATGAGCCCAGATTCAAACAAATGGCAAGAAGCCATGAAATCCGAAATGGGATCCATGTATGATAACAAAGTATGGACTTTGGTAGACCTGATAGCCGCAAGGCTGTCGAGAATAAATGGATCTTCAAAAGAAAAACAGATGCGATGGTAATATTATCTATAAAGCTCGACTTGTCGCAAAGGGTTTCCGACAAATTCAAGGTGTTGACTACGATGAGACTTTCTCACCTGTAGCGAAGCTAAAATCCGTGAGGATTTTGTTAGCAATAGCTGCATTTTTCGATTATGAGATTTGGCAGATGGATGTCAAAAGCGTTCCTTAATGGAGACATTGAGGAAGAGTTGTATATGGTACAACCCAAAGGTTTTGTCGATCCTAAAAATGCTGACAAAGTATGCAAACTTCAGCGTTCAATCTATGGAGAAGCAAGCATCGAGAAGTTGGAACCGACGCTTTGATAAGGTGATCAAAGACTTCGGGTTTATACAGTGTCATGGAGAGGCCTGTATTTACAAGAAAGTGAGTGGGAGCTCTGTAGCATTCCTGATATTATATGTAGATGACATATTATTGATTGGGAATGATATAGAACTATTAAGCAGTGTAAAGGGTTATTTGAATAATAGTTTTTCAATGAAAGACCTTGGTGAAGCATCATACATATTAGGCATCAAGATTTATAGAGATAGATCAAGACGTCTAATAGGGCTATCACAGAGTACATACCTGGACAAGATTCTGAAGAAGTTTAGAATGGACGAAAGTAAGAAAGGATTCTTACCTATGTTACCAGGCAAGGTCTTGAGTAAGACTCAAGGACCGGCTACGCAGAAGAAAGAGAAAGGATGAGTCAGATCCCCTATGCCTCGGCAGGCTCTATCATGTATGCCATGCTATGTACAAGACCGGATATAGCACATGCTGTTAGTTTAACTAGCAGATATCAAAGTGATCCAGGAATGGAACACTGGACAGCGGTCAAGAATATCCTGAAGTACTTGAAAAGAACTAAGGATATGTTTCTTTGTTATGGAGGTGACCAAGAGCTCGTTGTAACAAGTTACACCGATGCAAGTTGGAACACCGATCCTGATGACTCTAAGTCACAATCTGGGTACGTGTTTATATTGAATGGTGCTGCAGTAAGCTGGGCAAGCTCGAAGCGGTGCACGGTGGCGAAATCCTCAACAGAATCGGAGTACATAGCGGCTTCGGAGGCTTCATCGAAGCGGTATGGATGAAGAGGTTCATTGTAGAGCTCGGTGTGGTTCCTAGTGCATTGGACCCATTTGTCATCTACTGTGATAACATGGGTGCCATCGCCAATGCACAAGAGCCAAGGTCACACAAGAGGCTGAAGCATATCAAGCTGCGTTACCACTCGATTCGCGAGTACATCGAAGATGGAGAAGTAAAGATTTGCAAAGTACACACTGATCTGAATGTAGCAGATCCGTTGACTAAAGCTCTCCCTAGGGCAAAGCATGACCAACACCAGAATGCCATGGGTGTTAGGTATATTACAATGTAATCTAGATTATTGACTCTAGTGCAAGTGGGAGACTGTTGGAGATATGCCCAAGAGGCAATAATAAAAGTGGTTATTATATATCTTTATGTTTATGATAAATGTTTATATACCATGCTATAATTGTATTAACCGAAACATTGATACATGTGTGATATGTAAACAACAAAGAGTCCCTAGTAAGCCTCTTAACTAGCTTGTTGATTAATAGATGATTAGTTTCATAATCATGAACATTGGATGTTATTAATAACAAGGTTATATCATTGTATGAATGATGTAATGGACACACCCAATTAAGCGTAGCATAAGATCAAGTCATTAAGTTATTTGCTATAAGCTTTCGATACATAGTTACCTAGTCCTTATGACCATGAGATCATATAAATCACTTATACGGAAAGGTACTTTGATTACATCAAACGCCACTGCGTAAATGGGTGGTTATAAAGGTGGGATTAAGTATCCGAAAGTATGAGTTGAGGCATATGGATCAATAGTGGGATTTGTCCATCCCGATGACGGATAGATATACTCTGGGCCCTCTCGGTGGAATGTCTCTAATGTCTTGCAAGCATATGAATAAGTTCATAAGAGACCACATACCACGGTACGAGTAAAGAGTACTTGTCAGAGACGAGGTTGAACAAGGTATAGTGTGATACCGATGATCAAACCTCGGACAAGTAAAATATCGCGTGACAAAGGGAATTGGTATCGTATGTGAATGGTTCATTCGATTACTAAAGTCATCGTTGAATATGTGGGAGCCATTATGGATCTCCAGATCCCGCTATTGGTTATTGGTCGGAGTGAGTACTCAACCATGTCCGCATAGTTCACGAACCGTAGGGTGACACACTTAAAGTTGGATGTTGAAATGGTAGTACTTGAATATGGAATGAAGTTGGAATATTTGTTCGGAGTCCCGGATGGGATCCCGGACATCACGAGGAGTTCCGGAATGGTCCGGAGAATAAGATTCATATATAGGATGTCATTTTATGTGAATAAAATGATGCGGAAGGTTCTATGGAAGGTTCTAGAAGGTTCTAGAAAAGTCGGAAGAAACCACCAAGGAAGGTGGAGTCCACATGGGACTCCACCTCCATGGCCGGCCAACCCTAGTGGGGGAGGAGTCCCAAGTGGACTCCCCCTTAGGGGGCCGGCCCCCCCATGGAAGGTGGAATTCCCACCTCTAGTGGGAGGGAAAGTTTCCCACCATATGGAAGGTTTTGGTTTCGGGTCTTATTCGAAGACTTGGACACCAACACTTGGGATCCACCTATATAAACAAGGGCCAAGGGAGGGGCCGGCCACCCCAAGACCACAAGCTGGCCGCCCCCATAGAGTGGCCGGCCACCCCTCCCAAACCCTAGCTTTGCTCCTCCACTTCATATTGCCCGCATAGCTTAGCGAAGCTCCGCGGACTTCTACACCGCCACCGACACCACGCCGTCGTGCGTCGGATTCAAGAGGAGCTACTACTTCCGCTGCCCGCTGGAACGGGAGGTGGACGTCGTCTTCATCAACAACCGAACGTGTGACCGAGTACGGAGGTGCTGCCCGTTCGTGGCGCCGGAACCGATCGTGATCAAGATCTTCTACGCGCTTGCAAGCGGCAAGTGAACGTCTACCGCAGCAACAAGAGCCTCCTCTTGTAGGCTTTGGAATCTCTTCAAGGGTGAGTCTCGACAATCCCCTCGTTGCTACCGTCTTCTAGATTGCATCTTGGCTTGGATTGCGTGTTCGCCGTAGGAAAATTTTTGTTTTCTATGCTACGTTATCCTACAGTCAGTGGTGCAGGAAATAGCCTACGCTACCAAACGCGCCCACAGTGTTTACCGCCAACAATCACGCACACGGAGAGAAGAAACCATGCATGTGTGCGATTTAGAACATAAATCTCGCCAACTAGTACATAATCAGGCTTTTACCCTATTACCATACACGAAGATAAGAAACCATGTGCACAGTTGAGAACATAAATTGAGTGCATGGTTTAGAAATCATTTACTTCTAATCCTGTCGGAAACTGGATCAGGAGAACGTGTTTTCCCTTGCCGTACATTTGCATGCATGTAAAAAGGAACAATCTGATGACGTAAGCGAGAATCTTTCCAAATTTGAAAGTTTAAAACGTTTTAACTTTTAAATGACAACTCCGATTTCAGATTTGCTTTCACCAATAAATCAATCTCGACGAGATCTTCAAAACTAGCACCCATGTTAATATGTTTTGACAAAAAAAATTTCTAGCTAAAAGTTATCAACCCTCTCTATTTGAATAATCAACCGCTCCGTACTTAAGTGATTAATGGCAAATGTATAAAATTATCAACCTAGTGCAGGCTATTAGGGAAAGTTCTGCATGCAAGCATAAATAGACGAATCTGCTGATGTCAGCGGAATCTTTTCCAAATTTCAAAATTCAAAACATTTTAACTTTTAAACGACAACTCCAAATTAAGATCCGCTTTCACCAATAAATCCGTCTCGACGAGATCTTCAAAACTAGCACCCATGTTAATATGTTTCGACAAACTTTTTTTCTGGCTAAAAGTTATCAAGCCTCTCTATTTTAATAATCAACCCCTCCGTACTTGAGTGATCTATGGTAAATGTATGAAATTATCAACCTGGTGCAGGGTATTGAGGGAAAGTTCTGCATGCATGCACAAATAGAGGATTCTGCTAATATCAGCGGAATCTTTTCCAAATTTGAAAATTCAAAATGTTTTAACTTTCAAACGACAACTCCAAATTAAGATCGCTTTCACCAATAAATCCTCGACGAGATCTTCAAAACTAGCACTCATGTTGATATGTTTCGAGAAACTTTTTTTCGGGCTAAAAGTTATCAACCCTTTCTATTTAAATAATCAACCCTCCGTACTTAAGTGATCAACGGTAAATATATAAAATTATCAATCTGGTGCAGGCTATTGAGGGAAAGTTCTGCATGCATGCACAAATAAACGAATCTGCTGATGTCAGCAGAATCTTTTCCAAATTTGAAAATTCAAAACGTTTTAAATTTCAAACGACAACTCCGAATTAAGATTCGCTTTCACCAATAAATCCGTCTCGACGAGATCTTCAAACTAGCACCCATGTTGATATGTTCCGAGAAACTTTTTTTCGGACTAAAAGTTATCAACCCTCTCTGTTTGAATAATCAACCCTCCGTACTTGAGTGATCAACGGTAAAATATATAAAATTATCAACCCGAAAGTTAATTTTATTTTAAACATTTTAGCGAATCTTTTTTAGTTTAAAAGCTATCAACCAGGTGTCCTGTTATTTATCAACAGTAAATATAAATAACTACCAACCCTAAAAATCTAACTTCATTTCGAATATTTTGGCGACTCTTTTAGTTTACAAGTTATCAACCCGGTGCTCCGTTATTTATCAATGGTAATTATAAATAACTACCAACCTAAAAAGTATTTCATTTAGAATATTTTAGCGAACATTTTTTTATTTTACAAGCTATCAACCTGGTGCCTCGTTATTTATCAACTGTAAATATAAATAAATAATAACCCTAAAAAGTATTTTATTTAGAATATTTTAGCGACTCTCTTTTAGTTTACAAGCTATCAACCCGGTGATCGACCCGCTATTTATCAATGGTAAATATAAATAAATATCAACCCTAAAAATTTAATGTAATTTAAAATATGTAGCGACTCTTTTTTTGTTTACAAGTTATCAACCCGGTGCCCCGTTATTTATCAACGGTAAATATAAATACCTAGCAATCCTAAAAAGTAAATTTCATTTAGAATATTTTAGCAACTTTTGTTAGCTTACAACTTAAAACAGTACTTAATTTGAGTAGCAAGTGGTAGTTCATTTGAGTTGCAAGTGGATCTTTCCACCCGTTATTTTCCCCCTTAAAAACCACTGGCCCAAAAAGGAAATTGCAAAAGAACCCCCTTAAATATGAATTACCGTACGAAAATAAAACCCGAAAAGGGAATTGCAAAAAGAGAATCGAGAGCCTGCCTCGTGCTGAAGAAAAAAAGTGAGATGCTATGTGTATGCATGCAACAACTTATGAAAGCGTGCTGAAAAGTTGGCTCATTAAATGCAAATCCATGAGATGCTCTGTGCATGTGCATGCATGCAGTGTGAACGCTCTTGGCTGCATGCAACTTGCAAAGTAGTAATATGTGGCACCCCCGGGATCAGGGTTAGACAAATACCAGATCTTCGTCTGACATAAGCCTAACCTAGAGCTCGAGAGACTACAGTGAGAGAATCGGTAACACAACAGTGACTCTACGACTCAAAGAGGTAATACAAGCTCATAACTGAGCGAAGAACCAAAGCATTACAAGCAGAGGTCACTGACCTGGCATACATCAATCAACGGAAGCAAAGTTATGCTATTAGACATAGCAAGATAGCAAAAGGCCTAAGAGGCCAGGAGCATAACGGCGACGTCCCAGCCCATAGATTCCAGGCTGCCACCTGGGAACCCCAAGCTACTCGTCGATGTCGACTAGAAACCACCATCTCTTGGAGCAACTTCGTCTGAAACAAAAGCATGCAAAGCTGAGTACAGGACTCAGCAAGACTTAGTACAACCTTTTAGCAAAGCGGGTATGCGGGCTTTCTGTAGAGCTTCTTTTGCGTAAAGCCAGTTTTCCTTTGTTAAACAAGAGGGAGAAGAAGCTCGACTACTCAGAACCTTTAAAAGGGGATAAGAGGTCGATATCTCTAGTTCTACTGATCATCATATTGTATCCACCAATCTTCATCATCTCGAACCACTATCCTCGGATTACCCCCTCAACACCCGAAGAAGGTATCCGTAAACACACATTGGTTGCCAAGTTTTACGATCAGGTTCATGTTCTCTATGGTCACAGAATCCATTCCCAAGTCGTCCATAACCGCGGACACGACTTTTCGAAAAGATTTAACCCTGCAGGGGTGCACAATTTTATCCACACGTGCCAACCGATTCTTAGTGCAGACATTAGCTCTCTTCCTTGGACAGCAGAGAGTGGTTGACCACGACCTTTACCTTGCTGTCGCCGAGACCATGAGTCACGCGCTAAGGATTGTTCCGCCGTAACGGGTCAAGTCCCGAAGTCGGTCCTTAACGATGTGTGCCGAGGTGGGTTTCCCCAGAGGCCGCAACCTCCAGCCACCTAGACCACGCTTACCTACCTGTTATGTACCTTTTCCCCCAAGCAAACATGCAATGCATATGTCCAGGTAAGCGCAAACTATGTGACTCATGGAATCTACTAGGCAAGTTAGTGAGTCGAGAGGGTACCATAATAGGGCCTCGTGTGGTTGTACGCTCAGTCTTGGTTCAAGAGGCGAGAACTCGCATCCTAGGGTCGGCAGAAACGAAACAACCCACCACATCCCAATGTGGCCTTTCGTCTGAGCCTTTAATCATGTTTAACACTCATCTCTATACTTACCACGTCAACCTGTCATGCTAGTTTCATTTCATTGTAAGGCTCCAGTCCGAAGACCGGAGTAGAGCGTAACAAACTAAGCATGGCTAAGCATAAGAGATAAAGGCTCTAGCGACGCATACATGCCAAACCTAGTTATGCTAGGAGCAGTGGATCATGTATTTGAGGCTACAAGGATGGAACATGCAATAGACAGGATAACTCTACCTATCGATAAAAGACAGTTGAATCGTATGCAATATGTAGGATCCAGAAGTAAAAGCATTTCGAAAGCATATATGAACCAGGCTAGGGCTTGCCTTTGTCCCTGACAAACAAATATGGATCTTCAGAGATCTTGTGCTTGACTTGCTCGTCGGAATATGAGTACTGATCTTCAGTGTTGTTGATCTTCCTCGTCTCAAACTCGTGCTCTATCGATCGCGAAGAAGCAAAAACTATAAAGAGAGAAATAACAATCAACACATGGCATCGATGAAATGCACATACAAGGATGATGATATGACATGTTTAAAGTTATTGAAAGCATTCCTATAACAAGATCATCAAGTTAAATAGGGTTGGAATGCATAATACTTTGCAATTCCATAAACCCCGCATATTAAAGAAGAGGGTTCAATTGTTCTTCTATTAAGGACAGGGTTCAAAGTTGGTTAACAATGCATGCTTTTGATACTAAAGTGTAGATCTCATTTTTCTGAAGATTTTGATATATTATACATATTTTTCTGATTTAAATTTCCTAATGATATAATTTTTATAACATATAATTAATGCTAACTTGATCAAATTTGCGACCTAGAGGTATGTGCATGCCTAATAAACTGTGAGAGAGGGAGTACGGTGTTTATAAAAACAATTATGTCCATTAAATAATTTCAGTTACTTTAAGTAATTGATTTTTTCATTTAAACAATATAATGTAGTAAAATAGTTAGGAACAACTTGAAACTAGTTCACAAACTTTCTGATATGCTATAGCATATATACAAAATATAACAGAATATATCTCAATTTGTTTCACAAGCAACCCCTTTTTAGTCATTTAAATATAGAAATTTTGAAAAATCCCACAACAGGTGGTGGTGCTAATTGCTATGCAGCAAATTTGAAGTCATAAACTGATAAACATGGTCCTTGGTTGCATTCCATTAAAGTTTCATTTGTTGAGTGAAGCATGTACGTTTGAATTGTGTCAAGATAATCTTTTGATGGCAACACTTTGTACATGTGATATGACTCTCTCTACCAAGTTTAGGATTTTCTAGGAACCTTTTTTACATATTATTTTAATTTATTCAAAATGTCATGCAAATACAAGTCATAATTTTCAACAAACAAACAATTGAATTTTCATCTTCTAATGGATCTTCGCAACATATGCACATAGGTACATAAATATATTTTTCATGATTTCAATCCTTTTTCACATATATGTGGCTCATATTTCAATTACTTTAGTAACTTTGCGTAAATAAATTTAAACAATAGAATGTGATTAGTTGTTGGTTTTTTTTGGAACTCTTATGCATACTTTTAAATGTGATATAGTGAATGTGTAAAATATATAGATATAATTATGAAAATATATTTTTTACAATTTTCTTTATGAAACTTCTGGTATACATGTTGTGTGTGTGTGTGCGCGCGCGCGCTCGCGTGTGTGGGCGGGGGAGGGGGCACACAATTATGCATATTAAGTTGAGTGCATACTAACCCATCCGGATCAAAATAGACGAAACCCAAAACTTTTTATTATATATCCTGATAGAGTCACCACACAAATACACATACTCGCGCGCGCAAACACTTACTTCCTGAGCAATGGCTCCATAGAAGTTTGTTGATACATAGAAATATAGGGCGATGTGACACATCGGCGGATGTATGGTATATGAAATGCAGTCGGGAGAAAGCAAACACACTTGCGAAGGGTTTGCGAGAGGCAAAGGTTGCCAGCATACACGGAGAAGGGACCGGCGACAGGAGGGAATGGTGTTGTCAGCGTCATCCCCTCCTCCAAAATGAACAAAGGGGGCAGAGAAGTAGCCATATTGTTATGGGAAAAGTTTCCACATTCTTATTTTTGGAGTTTGCCTAAACACAAAATACAATTTCGTCTTGCAATTTCGTTTTTAACAAGTACCATTATAATTTTGTGGCATATTTATCGGAACACATCGCATGACCTAAATGGAAAGTTTGGCAAATTTCTATGGGATGAACATGATATGACCGGTTTTGAAGATAATGTACAAGATTTTCCCTTTTTAGTCCTACGGTGTGTTCTCACAAATGTACCATAAAATTGGAATGGTACATAGAAAAACACAATCGAAAGTGTGTTTCAGCGAACGAGCGGAGGCTGATCGAAGAGATTCTTCAGCAGAACCACAATACAAGAATTCTTTGCATCTCTATGTGCTGGACCTGGTGGAATACTCGAATAAAGTAAAAAAAATCGATGGAAACTTTTTCACCCATGACCAAGTACTGGCGCAAGTGAGGAGATTAGCACTTGAGTTCCAGGACTTCTTTAGCAGACCCGGTGGAACTAAACTGACGGTGCTGGATTTCGTAATCAGAGGGAAAGGGAGGCTGGGGCTTTGTAATCAGAGGTTCAAATGGTGATGTTTGTGGAGCAGGAGCTGGACCTGATCGCGTTTTTTATCTTCTTTCTGAGGTCCTTACTGCAAATGTTAAGGGTTGGACTGTAATTTTCGTTTTCTTTAGGACCCTTTCTATGAATTGTAACTCCACCGCTGTTAAAGAAATGAAGCTCTAGGTCCTTCGGGACCTCTCTTGTTCAAAATAAAAATGGTGATGTTTGTGGCGCCGGTGCAGGCAAACTCGAGCATGCTCAAGATGCTCTACAAATCGAAGGTGAAGCTTTGTATTCATGCGTTGTCATATGCTCCGCAGTGAGAAGAAAGGCAGCCCGGTGCATGAAGATTCCGCATTGCGCGGGTCCGGAAAAGGTTCAGACCACATTGAGTTATTGTATGCAACCTTTCCTTGCAATTTTTGCAACAGGTTGTTTTCACGACATGCACAAAATGTTGGATTATTAGGCAATTTTCGAGTGAGATTAATTACCGAAAGCAACATTACAGATGCACAAGCATACTTAACCAAACACATCAGACTAAGCACATGCATCAGATCTGAACATGGAACAAGTAGCAGTGCAAAGTAGGAGAGGAAGAGCACGTACATCACGACCGGGAAGGTCGCACCAGCAGCACCACCATGTGAATAGCTGATGTCGCCCATGGTGTCGTCGGAGTCGTCGAGGAAGCAGTCGAACCGGCGAGGAAGAGCACGAACAACAGCGAGCAGTCGCGCCGAGACGCTCCCCAAAACCTTATCGCCCGCCTCCCGGTGCATCTCAACGGACGAGGTTCCGGAGGCCTGCTCTCCCGGACGGCTGTGCACGCAGTCGCCGGGATGGGGAAGACTAGAGAGTAGCGCAGCAAAAGGAACTTCTTCATGAGAGATGCAGACTAGAGAGTTCTGGGCGATAGACTCCAGATTTGTTCTGTCTCCTGGTATAACCTGGGAGGAGGCAGGGACACGCGCCAGACTGCGTTGCCACGCGTTGGAAGCCAGGGACACGCGGCGAGCATGCACATGCAGGTCGACACGTACCCAACTCAGTTTGTGCACCAAGCAAAAATTTAGGCTTCCTTGAGTGTGTCTCGAACTCGAACTCGAGTCACGAAACGCGACGTGCGTGCGTGACGAGGCGAGGCGGGGCGGGCGGAGGAGGAGGAGTGCGCGAGGGATCCTTCTATTCTCACTCACTTGGAAGGACTAAAACAGCAGCCCTTATATACCACTCCAACTCACTCCCAACTAGCAATGTGGGACTAAACTTTGTCCCCCAAGGCTGTCCTAAGCTGCCAACGTGATGGGCCTTGAGATTCCAGGAATTGTAAACTACATGAGCTGCCTTACTGGGCTGCAGCCCATCTACATTCAACAATCCCCCACCAGATCTCATATGCACATCAGATGACACATTAGTTCCATTCACTATTTAATATACCTGCACTTCAGTGGAGACTGTTAAGTTGAACTTCCACTTAGGCAAGGAGCTATACTTGACTACAACTGAACAATGGACTATGCCTTGAATTGTCAGTCTTTGTGCAGCAAGTTTCACTCAATGCCGGCACAGTACTATGCTAACATAGCCTTCCCCTCGGTGGAGCTTATAAGTCATACTCCTCGGCCCTTCATGAGCTTACTAGAGATTCACCCAAATCTCCCACACTGTGACCAGCAGTGTCACTCATATAGGTGTGTTCTTCAAAGATCGCCTGTAGGACAGCGTCTTCGCTCATCAAGAGCCGCACAGAACACATTAAGACATTGTCAACCTGCCTTGCAGTAACTATGAGAGCATTTGCATCTGCAGCGAAGTGGGAGTATGTAAATTATTCTCTCAACTCAGTTGCTCCAGTTTGTTTTCCCAGTCCTACTTCACGGGATTTCCGATCACATAGGTTGGGTTACCCCCTCGACAACTCACGTGGGTCTCAAACCCATCTCCCTCGATGCAAGGTCTATCATATTTCTTGATATTCCTTTTGTGAAAGGATCTGCCAGATTCTTAGCACTTTGGACATAATCCAATGCTATCACTCCGGAGTTTTTCAGTTTTCTGACAGACTTCAATCTCCTCTTGACATGTTTGGAACTTTTCATATTATCCTTAGAACTTTTCACTTTGATAATCACAGTTTGATTATCACAGTTCATGAGGATAGCCGGTATTAGTTTTTCAACCATAGGCAAGTCCATCAAGAGCTCACGAAGCCATTCCGCTTCGACAGTTGTTGTATCTAATGTTGTGAGTTCTGCTTCCATAGTTGACCTCGTTAAGATGGTCTGCTTGCAAGACTTCCAGGAAACAGCGCCACCACCAAGAGTGAAAACATATCCACTCGTGGCCTTCATTTTAGCATCTGAAATCCAATTAGAATCACTATACCCTTCAAGTCCTCTTGGATATCCGGTATAATGAATTCCATAACTCATGGTTCCCTTTAGATAGCGCATCACTCTCTCAAGAGCATGCCAACGATCATCTCCCGGGTTGGCCACAAACCGGCTAAGTTTGCATACAACAAACGAGATATCAGGCCTCGTAGCGCAGGCTAAATACATGAGTGAACCAATGATTTGAGAGTATCTCAATTGATCTCTAGTTGCCTTTTCATTCTTTTGAAGCAAGACTCTAGGATCATAAGGTGTGAGAGAAGATTTGCAATCAGCATAGCCAAATCTGCTCAACACCTTCTCAACATAATGAGATTGCACAAGTGTAATCCCATTATTCTCATCTCTCAGTAACTTGATGTTTAGTATAACATCAACTTCTCCAATATCTTTCATCTCAAAACACTGAGATAAGAAGGTTTTGACCTCCTCGAACACTTTGAGACTTATCCCAAGAATTAGTATGTCATCCACATACAAACATAGAACAACTCCCTCACCCCCACCATGGCGGTAGTACACACATTTGTCGGCTTCATTAACAACAAAGCCCACAGATGTTGAAGTTCTTTCGAACTTCTCATGCCATTGTTTGGGTGCTTGTTTGAGACCATACAAAGATTTCTTTAACTTACACACCTTTCTTTCTTGACCTTGTAGTACGAAACCAGCATGCTGTTCCATGTAAATTTCCTCGTCCAACTCTCCATTTAAGAAAGTCGTCTTAACTTCCATTTGATGAACGATAAGACCGTGTCAGGGCAGCCAATGATAGTAGTACTCGAATTGTGGTCAATCTCGCCATAGGTGAGTATGTATCGAAGAAATCTTCGCCTTCTTTTTGGGTATAGCCTTTGGCTACAAGCCGAGCTTTGTACTTCTCAATAGTACTATCAGCTCAAAGCTTCTTCTTAAATACCCATTTACATCCTACAGGTTTGCACCCATAAGGACGTTCAGTTAACTCCCACATTCCATTAGCCAAGATGGAATCTATCTCGCTTTGAACCGCTTCCTTCCAGTAGTCTGCATCAGGAGATGCGAGAGCTTACGAAATGGTAGTGGGAGTATTATCCACAAGATACACAATGAAATCATTACCAAAAGACTTTGCAGTCCTTTGTCTCTTACTCCTTGTTGGAGCTTCATTGTCATCCTCATCAGAATCTGAACTCTCATCATCAGATTCGCTAGGCTCCATAGGAGTTTGATACGTCTCCAACGTATCCATAATTTCTGATGTTCCATGCTTGTTTTATGACAATACCTACATGTTTTGCTCACACTTTATAATGTTTTTATGCGTTTTCCGGAACTAACCTATTAACAAGATGCCACGTTAAGTTCATGTTTTGTTGTTTTTGGTTCAAAGGTTGTTCGGCAATATTCTCGGAATTCGACGAAACGAAGACCCAGCATCCTATTTTTCCCGGAAGACCCCAGAACACCTGAGGGGGACCAGAGGGGTGCCCAGGGGGCACCACACATGGTGGCCGCGCGGGATGCACCCTGGCCGCGCCGGCCTGGTGTGAGGAGGCCCCGTGGCCCCTCCGACTCCGTCTCTTCGCCTATATAAGCCCTTTCGACCTAAAAACGCGATACCGATTGATGAAACTCCAAAAAGACTCCAGGGGCGCCGCCACCATCGCGAAACTCCAATTCGGGGGACAGAATGTTCCGGCACGCGGACGGAAGTGCCAAGCCATCTCCATCGACGCCACCGCCTCCATCATGCTCCGTGAGTAGTTCCCCATGGACTACGGGTTCTAGCTGTAGCTAGTTGGTATTCTCTCCCCCATGTACTTCAATACAATGATCTCATGAGCTGCCTTACATGATTGAGATTCATCTGATGTAATCGGTGTTGTGTTTGTTGGGATCCGATGGATTGTTACATTATGATTAGTCTATCTATAAAGTTTGTGAAGTTATTGTTGCAATCTTGTTATGCTTAATGCTTGTCACTAGGGCCCGAGTGACATGATCTTAGATTTAAGCTCTATACTTATTGCTTAGATTGTATCTATAAGTTGTTTGCACATGTCTATGTTCGGAACCCGAGGCCCCAAAGTGACAGAAATTGGGACAACCGGAGGGGAAGGCTTAGATATGATGATCACATGTTTTCACGGAGTGTTAATGCTTTGCTCCGGTGCTCTATTAAAAGGAGTACCTTTCCAGAGATTCCCTAGAGGCCCGGCTGCCACCGGCTGGTAGGACAAAAGATGTTGTACAAGTTTCTCATTGCGAGCACGTATGACTATATATGGAAAACATGCCTACATGATTAATAGACTTGATGTTCTGTCTTAATGCTATTTCAATCCTATCAATTGCCCAACTGTAATTTGTTCACCCAACACTTGTTATTGGAGAGTTACCACTAGTGTAGATAGCTGGGAACCCCGGTCCATCTTTCATCATCATATACTCGTTCTACATGTCATTGGAAGTAGTATCAACTATTTTCTGGTGCCATCTCCTCTGTGTTATTGTTACTGCTGCTGTGTTACTGTTACTACTGCTCTCATATTACTGCTGCTTTCACATCACCCCTGTTACTAGTGCTTTTGTGCAACTGAATTGACAACTCAGTTGTTAAGGCTTATAAGTATTCTTTACCTCCCCTTGTGTCGAATCAATAAATTTGGGTTTTACTTCCCTCGAAGACTGTTGCGATCCCCTATACTTGTGGGTTATCAAGACTATTTTCTGGCGCCGTTGCCGGGGAGGCATAGCTCTACTCATAAGTTCACCGGGGAGTACACTCTACCTCTCTCTCTGCTTTATTTTATTTTGTCTTGCTAGTTTATTTCTGTCTAGTTTATTTGTGCTTAGTTTATTTCTGTCTAGTATTATTTTGCCTAGTTTACTTTTGCTTAGTTTGTTTTTGTCTTGTTTTATATACCCGAAAATCCATAAAAATTTGAAAAACCTAAAAATTAAAAACTGCTATTATGGGAGAACCTACAACCTATTTGGAGCTTATAGAATTATATAATAATTATAGAGAATCAAGAACGGGAAAAGTTATGAGTGCTGTGATAGAAAAATTAAATACAATTGCTAAAATCTTGCTTAAACGCCATGATATAAACTGTTGCTCTGAACAGGATACTAAACATCTTAAATTTCAATGTGGCTTTAGTAAGGAAATTTTAATTAAGAACTATAATTGGAATAGCTATATTCATTTTGGGTTCAAGAGGTAGAACAATTTGTCATATTTATGGGAGCCTCTGAGATAGAATCATTCATGTCTAAAAATTATGAAACTTGTGTGTTTGTAAGGACCTTAAAGATTATGTCTCTTCTATCCTTAATTTTTGCATAGAAAGCTACAGTGATAATCCTTATATCATTGATTATAAAGAGAGACTCATTAATGCACAAGAATGCACTCACAATTTGCAGGAACCAGTGGAAGAAGAAATTGATGAACCTGAAAGCTCATTGGATGAAAAAGAGGAGGAAATTGATGAACCTGAAAGCTCATTGGATGAAAAAGAAGAGGAGAGTGATGAACAAAAGGAGGAAGAATGGATTAGCTACCCATGCCAAACCTTCTAATGAGAGTAACTCTTTATCTCTTACACTATTTGATTGTCCTCCATGCTTACCGAAAGAGGATGAATGTTATGTTCCTGTGGATTCTCTTGAAATATTCCCTATGAGCAAAACTTGTGAGAATAATTATGCTACTGTTATCTATGATAATCCATGCTATTTTTAAAAATGTTATGATAATGCTTTGTTTGTGCCTGATGTCGAAATGCATGGTACTAAAGAGTTTTGCTTGGCAAATGTTTATGATAAATCTCTAGATGATGGTCCTATGTTACTTGATAATATTTATTGTACTACTAATGAAAATGGGATTGGAGAGTTCTTGACTTTATCTATGAGTCCCATATCTTTTGAGATTGATCAATCATCTTGTTATATTATTGATAAAAGTGGGTTTGAAAGTTTTAATCCTATTATTTCTGAGCTTGATAAAAATTATGTGTTTATGAATCATGAAAAGCATGCTTTATGTGATGGTTATATTGTTGAGTTTGTCCATGAAGCTACTGAAAATTATTATGAGAGAGGAAAATATGGTTGTATAAATTTGCATGGTACTAAAACACCTCTCTATATGCTGAAAATTTTGAAGCTACTCTTGTTTTATCTTCTCATGCTTGTCACTTTGTTCTTCATGAATTTATTTGTGTACAAGATTCCTATGCATAGGAAGTGGGTTAGACTTAAATGTGTTTTGAACTTGCTTTTTGATTCTCTCTTTTGCTTCAACTCTCACCCTTATGTGAGCATCATTAAAATTGCTGAGCCCATCTTAATGGCTATAAAGAAAGCACTTCTTGGAAGATAACCCATGTGTTTATTTTGCTACTGTTTTGTTGTGTCTTGGAAGTTGTTACTACTGTAGCAACTCTCCTTATCTTTATTTTATTGCATTGTTGTGCCAAGTGAAGTCTCTAATAGAAGGTTGATACTAGATTTGGATTTCTGCGCAGAAACAGATTTCTATCTGTCACGAATATGGGCATATTTCTCTGTAGGAAACTCGAAAAATCTGCCAATTTACGTGCGTGATCCTCAGATATGTACTCAACTTTCATTAGTTTTAGTTTTCTGATTTGAGCAACGGAAGTACCATTTAAAATTCGTGTTTTCTGGCTGTTGTTTTGGCAGATTCTATCTCTGTTTTTGCATTGTCTCTTGTGGACTTTAAGTGAGGCTTTCTAGACGTGGAGAGCTGTAGCTAATGTTTTATTGAGTTCTTGCAATGTGTCACTACAGGACCAAGGTGGATTAAAGTTTTTTGAGTACTAACCCCTCTAATGAAGTTTATGAGAAGTTTGGTGTGAAGGAAGTTTTCAAGGGTCTAGAGAGGAGGATGATATATGATCAAGAAGAGTGAAAAGTCTAAGCTTGGGGATGCCCCGTGGTTCATCCCTGCATATTTCAAGAAGACTCAATCTAAGCTTGGGGATGCCCAAGGCATCCCCTTCTTCATCAACTTATCAGGTTTCTTCTATTGAAACTATATTTTTATTCGGTCACATCATGTGCTTTACTTGGAGCGTCTGTGTGTTTTTATTTTTGTTTATGTTTGAATAAATTCGGATCCTAGCAATCCTTGTGTGGGAGAGAGACACGCTCCGCTTTTTCATATGAACAATGGTGTTCTTAGCTTTATTTTAATGTTCATGGCGGAGTTGAAAACCGCTGCACTTATTGTTATTTGGTTGGAAACAGAAAATGCTTCATATTGTCTTGGATAATTTGATACTTGGCAATTGTTTTGAGCTCTCAAGTAGATCATGTTTCTCTTGCATCATGTAGTTTAAACCTATTAGTGGAGAACTACCGTAGAACTTGTTGAAATTGGTTTGCATGATTGGTCTCTCTAAGGTCTAGATATTTTCTGGTAGAAGTGTTTGAGCAACAAGGAAGACAGTGTAGAGTTTTATAATGCTTGCAATTTGTTCTTATGTAAGTTTTGCTGTACCGGTTTATACTTGTGTTTGCTTCAAACAACCTTGCTAGCCAAAGCCTTGTACCGAGAGGGAATGCTTCTCGTGCATCCAAAACCTTGAGCCAAAACCTATGCCATTTGTGTCCACCATAACTACCTACTATGTGGTATTTCTGCCATTCCAAGCAAATACTTCATGTGCTACCTTTAAACAATTCAAAAGCTATTATCTCTTATTTGTGTCAATGTTTTATAGCTCATGAGGAAGTATGTGGTGTTTTATCTTTCGATCTTGTCATTTACTTTTGACAGACTTTCACAATGGACTAGTGGCTTCATCCGCTTATCCAATAATTTTGTAAAAGAGCTGGCAATGGGGTTCCCAGCCCCAATTAATTACAACTTTCACTAATAATTCTCTTCACGTGTTTTGCTCTGATCTATCAGTAAGCAACTTAATTTTGCAAATAGACACTCCTCCATGGTATGTGAATGATTGGAAGGCACCCGAGGATTCGGTTAGCCATGGCTTGTGTAAGCAAAAGGTTGGGGGAGTGTCATCAAAAATAAAACTAAAGTACATGTGTAAACAAAAGAGAGAGGGATGATCTACCTTGTTGGTAGAGATAACGTCCTTCATGGGAGCCGCTCTTGAAAGTGGTTGATGAGGTAGTTAGAGTGCCCACTACCATTCGTTGACAACAACAAACACCTCTCAAAACTTTACTTTTATGCTCTCTACATGATTTCAAAACTTAAAAAGCTCTAGCACATGATTTAATCCTTCCCTCTGCGAAGGGCCATTCTTTTACTTTTATGTTGAGTCGGTTTACCTACTTCCTTCATCTTAGAAGCAAACACTTGTGTCAACTGTGCATTGATTCTTACATACTTGCTTATTGCACTCATCATATTACTTTATGTTGACAATTATCCATGAGATATGCATGTTGAAAGTTGAAAGCAACTGCTGAAACTTATATCTTCCTTTGTGTTGCTTCGATGCCTTTACTTTGAATTTATTGCTTTATGAGTTAACTCTTATGCAAAACTTTTGATGCTTGTCTTGAAAGTACTATTCATGAAAAGTTTTGCTATATGTTATCTATTTGTTAGCAAATATAGATCATTGCCTTGAGTCACTTCGTTCATCTCATATGCTTTGCAATAGTATGATTAAGATTATGTTGGTAGCATGTCACTTCAGAAATTATTCTTTTTTATCGTTTACCTACTCGAGGACGAGTAGGAACTAAGCTTGGGGATGCGATACGTCTCCAACGTATCCATAATTTCTGATGTTCCATGCTTGTTTTATGACAATACCTACATGTTTTGCTCACACTTTATAATGTTTTTATGCGTTTCTGGAACTAACCTATTAACAAGATGCCACAGTGCCAGTTCTGTTTTGTTGTTTTTGGTTCAGAGAAAGGCTGTTCGGGCAATATTCTCGAGTCGACGCGAAGACCAGCATCCTATTTTTCCGGAAGACCCCAACACACGAGGGGGACCGAGAGGGCCAGGGGGCCCCACACATGGTGGCCGCGCGGGCTGCACCCTGGCCGCGCCGGCCTGGTGTGAGGAGGTCCGTGCCCCTCGACTCCGTCTCTTCGCCTATATAAGCCCTTCGACCTAAAAACGCGATACCGATTGACGAAACTCCAAAAGACTCCGGGCGCCGCCGCATCGCGAAACTCCAATTCGGGGACGGAATCTCTGTTCCGGCACGCCGCGAGACGGGGAAGGAAGCCATCTCCATCGACGCCACCGCCTCCATCATGCTGCGTGAGTAGTTCCCCCATGGACTACGGGTTCTAGCTGTAGCTAGTTGGTATTCTCTCCCCATGTACTTCAATACAATGATCTCATGAGCTGCCTTACATGATTGAGATTCATCTGATGTAATCGGTGTTGTGTTTGTTGGGATCCGATGGATTGTTACATTATGATTAGTCTATCTATAAAGTTTGTGAAGTTATTGTTGCTGCAATCTTGTTATGCTTAATTCTTGTCACTAGGGCCAGTGGCATGATCTTAGATTTAAGCTCTATACTTATTGCTTAGATTGTATCTACAAGTTGTTTGCACATGTCTATGTTGAACCCGAGGCCCCAAAGTGACAGAAATTGGGACAACAGGAGGGAAAGGCTTAGATATGAGGATCACATGTTTTCACGGAGTGTTAATGCTTTGCTCCGGTGCTCTATTAAAAGGAGTACCTTAATTTCCGGTAGATTCCCTGGCTGCCACCGGCTGGTAGGACAAAAGATGTTGTACAAGTTTCTCATTGCGAGCACGTATGACTATATATGGAAAACATGCCTACATGATTAATAGACTTGATGTTCTGTCTTAATGCTATTTCAATCCTATCAATTGCCCAACTGTAATTTGTTCACCCAACACTTGTTATTGGAGAGTTACCACTAGTGTAGATAGCTGGAACCCGGTCCATCTTTCATCATCATATACTGCGTTCTACATGTCATTGGAAGTAGTATCAACTATTTTCGGTGCCATCTCCTCGTATTCTATTACTGCTCTTTGTATTCTTGACACTACTGCTCTCATATCTTGCTGCTTTCACATCACCCCTATTACTAGTGCTTTCCAGGTGCAGCTGAATTGACAACTCAGTTGTTAAGGCTTATAAGTATTCTTTACCTCCCCTTGTGTCGAATCAATAAATTTGGGTTTTACTTCCCTCGAAGACTGTTGCGATCCCTGATACGTCTCCGACGTATCGATAATTTCTTATGTTCCATGCTACTTTATTGATGATACATACATGTTTTATACACATTATATGTCATTATTATGCGTTTTCTGGAACTAACCTATTAACAAGATGCCGAAGTGCGGTTCATTTTGCTGTTTTTGGTTTCAGAAATCCTAGTAAATATTCTCGGAATTGGACGAAATCAACGCCCAGGTTCCTATTTTGCCCGGAAGCATCCAGAACACCCGAGAGCCGCCAGAGGGGGGCCACAGGGGCCCCAGATGATAGGCCGGCGCGGCCCAGGCCCTGGCCACGCCGCCTTATGGTGTCGTCGCCCCTTCGCCCCTCCGACTCCGCCTCTTCGCCTATTTGAAGGTCCCTGACCTAAAACCTCGATACGAAAAAAGCCACGGTAGGAGAAACCTTCTAGAGCCGCCGCCATCGCGAAGCCAAGATCTGGGGGACAGGAGTCTCTGTTCCGGCACGCCGCCGGGACGGGGAAGTGCCCCGGAAGGCTCCTCCATCGACACCACCGCCATCTTCATCACATTCTTGTCTCCCATGAGGAGGAGTAGTTCTCCATCGAGGCTCGGGGCTGTACCGGTAGCTATGTGGTTCATCTCTCTCCTATGTACTTCAATACAATAATCTCATGAGCTGCCTTACATGATTGAGATTCATATGATGATGCTTGTAATCTAGATGTCATTATGCTGGTCAAGTGGGTTTTACTTATGTGATCTCGGGAGACTCCTTGTCCCACGTGTGTAAAGGTGACAGTGTGCACCGTGTGGGTCTCTTAGGCTATATTTCACGAAGTACTTATTCATCACTGTTATGAATGGCGTAGTGAAGTGCTTATTTATATCTCTTTATGATTGCAATGTGTTTTGTATCACAATTTATCTATGTGCTACCCTAGTGATGTTATTAAAGTAGTTTTATTCCTCCTGCACGATGTAATGGTGACAGTGTGTGCATCCGTGTTAGTACTTGGCGTAGGCTATGATTATGATCTCTTGTAGATTATGAAGTTAATTATTGCTATGATGGTATTGATGTGATCTATTCCTCCTACATGATGTGAAGGTGACAGTGTGCATGCTATGTTAGTACTTGGTTTAGTCGTGTCGATCTTTCATGCACTCTAAGGTTATTTAAATATGAACATTTAATTGTGGAGCTTGTTAACTCCGGCATTGAGGGTTCGTGTAATCCTACGCAATGTGTTCATCATCCAACAAGAGAGTGTAGAGTATGCATTTATCTATTCTGTTATGTGATCAAAGTTGAGAGTGTCCACTAGTGAAAGTCTAATCCCTAGGCCTTGTTCCTAAATCTGCTATCGCTGCTGTTTACTGTTTACTGAGTTACTACTGCTGCGTTACTACTGCTTGTTTACTTCCCGCAATATTACTACCATCAATTGCACACGAGTAAGCTATTCTGGCGCCATACTGCTCATACTTATTTATACCACCTGTATTTCACTATCTCTTCGCCGAACTAGTGCACCTATTAGGTGTGTTGGGGACACAAGAGACTTCTTGCTTTGTGGTTGCGGGGTTGCATGAGAGGGATATCTTTGACCTCTTCCTCCTGAGTTCGATAAACCTTGGGTGATCCACTAAGGGAAAACTTGCTCTGTTCTACAAACCTCTGCTCTTGGAGGCCCAACATTGTCTACAAGAATAGAAGCACCCGTAGACATCAAGCTATTTTCTGGCGCCGTTGCCGGGGAACGAATCAAGACACTCCATCAAGCCCGTCAATCGCCATCAAACCTCCCACGTCAACCACGCGCCAGTTGTGGACAGCAAGCTATTTTCTGGCGCCGTTGCCGGGGAGGAAAGGTAAAAGGTACTCACACTCCGGATCTCGGCTACTAAGCTATTTTCCGGCGCCGTTGTAAGTACTCGAAGCTATTTCCTTTAGATCCTGCAATTGCATCATTTGGTTTCTTGTTTACACTAGTTAGGCATAATGGAAAACAACAAAAATATGAGAGATCTTTATGAACTTTATCTTGAATTAGGACATGATGTGTTTGAAGAAAGAATTAAGAAACCCATGGAACTTTATATGCATGCTAATGGGAATGTTATTACTATGAATGCTTTGAACACCATTGTTGCTAATGCTATGGAAAATTCTAAGCTTGGGGAAGTTGGTTTTGATGAGCATGATATTTTTAGTACCCCAAGCATTGAGGAGAAAATTTACTTTGATGATACTTTGCCTCCTATATTTGATGATGAGAATAATAATGATAGCTACTTTGTTGAATTTGCTCCCACTACAACTAATAAAATTGATTATGCCTATGTGGAGAGTAATAATTTTATGCATGAGACTCATGATAAGAATGCTTTATGTGATAGTTATATTATTGAGTTTGCTCATGTTGCTACTGAAAATTATTATGAGAGAGGAAAATATGGTTGTAGAAATTTTCATGTTACTAAAACACCTCTCTATATGCTGAAATTTTTGAAGTTACTCTTGTTTTATCTTCCTATGCTTGTTACTTTGCTCTTCATGAACTTGTTTATTTACAAGATTCCTATGCATAGGAAGCATGTTAGACTTAAATTTGTTTTGAATTTGCTTTTTGATGCTCTCTTTTGCTTCAACTACTATTTCTTGCGAGTGCATCATTAAAACTGCTGAGCCCATCTTAATGGCTATAAAGAAAGAACTTCTTGGGAGATAACCCATGTGTTTTTTACTACAGTACTTTGTTTATATTTGTGTCTTGGAAGTTGTTTACTACTGTAGCAACCTCTCCTTATCATGTTTTTGTGCCAAGTAAAGTCTCTATAGCAAGGTTCATACTAGATTTGGATTACTGCGCAGAGACAGATTTCTTTGCTGTCACGAATCTGGGCTAATTCTCTGTAGGTAACTCAGAAAATTATGCCAATTTCATGAGTGATCCTCAGATATGTACTCAACTTTCATTAGTTTTGAGTTTTCCATTTGAGCAAGTCTGGTGCCATTTTAAAATTCGTCTTTACGGACTGTTCTGTTTTTGACAGATTCTGCCTTTTATTTCGCATTGCCGCTTTTGCTATGTTGAATGAGTTTCTTTGTTCCATTAACTTTCAGAAGCTTTGTGCAATGTCCAGAAGTGTTAAGAATGATTGTGTCACCTCTGAACATGTGAATTTTTGATGATGCACTAACCCTCTAATGAGTTTGCTTGAAGTTTGGTGTGGCGGAAGTTTTCAAGGGTCAATAGAAGAGGGTGATATAATGTGATCGAGAAGAGTGAAAGGTCTAAGCTTGGGGATGCCCCGGTGGTTCATCCCTGCATATTTTAAGAAGACTCAAGCATCTAAGCTTGGGGATGCCCAAGGCATCCCCTTCTTCATCGACAACTTATCAGGTTTCTTCTAGTGAAACTATATTTTTATTCCATCACATCTTATGTACTTTACTTGGCGTCTGTTTGTTTTTGTTTTTGCTTTTGTTTGAATAAGTTCATCCTTGTGTGGGAGAGAGACACGCTCCGCTGGTTCGTATGAACACGTGTGTTCTTAGCTCATAATATTCATGGCGAAGTTTCCTCTTCGTTAAATTGTTATATGGTTGGAATTGGAAAATGCTACATGTAGTAATTGCTATAATGTCTTGGGTAATGTGATACTTGGCAATTGTTGTGCTCATGTTTAAGCTCTTGCATCATATACTTTGCACCCATTAATGAAGAAATACATAGAGCTTGCTAAAATTTGGTTTGCATATTTGGTCTCTCTAAGGTCTAGATAATTTCTAGTATTGAGTTTTGAACAACAAGGAGAGACAGTGTAGAGTCTTATAATGTTTACAATATGTCTTTTATGTGAGTTTTGCTGCACCGGTTCATCCTTGAGTTTGCTTCAAATAACCTTGCTAGCCTAAACCTTGTATCGAGAGGGAATACTTCTCATGCATCCAAAATCCTTGAGCCAACCACTATGCCAATTGTGTCCACCATACCTACCTACTACATGGTATTTTCTCCGCCATTCCAAAGTAAATTGCTTGGGTGCTACCTTTAAAATTCCATCATTCGCCTTTGCAATATATAGCTCATGGGACAAATAGCCTTAAAAACTAGGATTTCTATATTTTGTGCCCCTCGGTTCTTAGTTGTACTCAGTTTTCCCAGCTCCTTAGTTTTCCTCAGTTTTACCCAAACTTTGTCTGAAACCATCACACGTGATGTAACGGGTTGCCCGACGGTTGACCGTTATCTTGACTAGTGGGGCCACGTAGAGCCCGCAAAGACGCGTCAGACCATCCATGTTTGTTTGACCGTAAGCATCGCTGTATCCCTGACCAAAACGCGAGCGAGTGGGGCTTCGGTATATCGAATGACAAGTGGGACCATGACGCGATACAAGGGGCAATACACGGGTAGGATTAGATTTTTAAATGGAGCTCTACGCGATGGCACGGAGGAGGTGGCATGCGGGGTGCCGAGATGAGATCGACGTCCACAATGAACTGCATGAGGCGAGACCAGACGCATTAGATAGATATGAACTAGCGCGTTTAACCATGCAAAGAAGAGAAGAAATGGTCGACGACATCGAAGACTACGTCAAAACTTTGACTGACCGTGTCGGACACGAACACGAGCAATGTAGAGAAAACTAGTGTCTCTCCTTTAGGCGTGTATAGGTGGGTGCTAGGAGAGTGTGGTGGCGAAGGGAAAGACCTCGCGGCGGTCTGTGGCGTCAAGCATGCGGGTCGGCGTGGCCGTGCCCACGGCGGCGTGCATGCATGTTCGGCATTGGCATCGGCATGTACGTTCGGCATTGGCCTCGGCGATCGGGTGTGTGATCGAATGAGGGGACGGGATTGAGGGTGCATCCCGACGTTGACCTAGCAGTGGCGGCGAGCATAGCCGTTCTGACCATGCCGAAATCACTTTGCTTAAGCGCATGCCGTTTCGTCTCGCTGAAACCAGCTTTTCTAACAAGGTGATTTTTTCTACCTTCTCTAAATAACCTCAAATTTCATACAGCTGATCTTCTATACATAGATAGATAGATTGTTTCGTTTTTACATTTTTCGAACTTTTTATTTCCCTTTATAATACCCAATTGATTTTCAGGTCAAAACCTCGAAAAACAGCATCATGTATGGCATCATTTCACCCTAAATTTCAAATTTTCTGAAACTTTCCTTTTAGATATTCCTTGTTGTTATAGGTATGCCATCATGTATGCCAAACTTGGTTAGGTCTCACTGAAACCAGCTTTTGTAACAAATTAGGTGATGGTTTATCATTTTTTTGCGTGAAAAGTAATGGCAACAACAAATCGGTGATGGTTTATCATATTTTTTTGCGTGAAAAGTAATGGCTACAACAAATTGTTGATGGTTTATTTTTTTGCGTGAAAAGTAATGGCTACAACAAATTGTTGATGGTTTATCATTTTTTGCGTGAAAAGTAATGGCAACAACAAATCGGTGATGGTTTATCATTTTTTTGCGTGAAAAGTAATGGCTACAACAAATTGTTGATGGTTTATCATTTTTTTGCGTGAAAAGTAATGGCAACAACAAATCGGTGATGGTTTATCATTTTTTTTGCGTGAAAAGTAATGGCTACAACAAATTGTTGATGGTTTATCATTTTTTGCGTGAAAAGTAATGGCAACAACAAATCGGTGATGGTTTATCATTTTTTTTGCGTGAAAAGTAATGGCTACAACAAATTGTTGATGGTTTATCATTTTTTGCGTGAAAAGTAACGCCTAAAATAGTTTATAATTTTTAGCGCGTGAAAAATAATACAGAAAACCGCCCTTCAGCATACTTAGAGGTGGAAGCTAAACATGTAGGAGAGAGAGAAGAGGGGTTATCCTGCCCGTTCCCTATATCATACGATCAACGGTCGGCGGGCACGATCCGCGTGACATGGGCTAGACCAATCAGGCAATGTTGCACGTCTGCGAGAATTTGTGAAGAGAGAGGGCAAAACTGAGTACTATCAAGACCAAGGGCACCTGAGTAGTAAATAGACTAAGGGATTCAAATATGAGATTTAAAAAATGGAAAATGCTTGTTTTGTACAATGAAACCCATCTTGGCCTACCTCAACTATTTGCAATACCAATATACATGATTGTGAGAATTGTGGCCTCATTTAGACAAAGTATGATTTGGGGGAAGCTGTTTTGGGAAGGGCTTGTTGTGGAAAACCATGCACCTTCATAGCTACTAGGTGATTTGAAAAGTGGCAATTTGTGGTAAAACTTGATTTATCTATGATTTATCTATGATTTGAGAAGTGGCAATTTGTGGTAAAGACTCCATGAGTAAGTGCCACTCTTTTTAGGATTTTTTTGCACATTAAATGACTCATTTAACTAGTTAATCCCATTTGTTGACTCTCTGTTGACCAGCCACTTGAGGGTAAAACTGAGTATATTGCACTAGCCAGTATTAGCACTCGAGGAAAATTGAGCACACAAAAAATGCTGGTATAAGACTCGAGGGTATACCTGAGTATATCTAAATTTCCAGGGTTAGACTCGAGGACACGTGCAATTGTTGACGCGTAGACGCGGGTCGCGGTGGAGAAGTCGAGACGTGCAATCGTGGACGCGTGTCGCGTTGCAGAAGTCCAAGACGTGCAGACGTGCACCGGTGCACGCGTAGGACGGGTCGCATTAACCACCCTCGCCTTTATAGACGCCTCCGCTCTCTCTGTCACTCTCACTCGCTCACGCATCGCCAACTCTCTCACGTCCCATCATCTTCTCCAAAGCAAAAAACCCTCTCCCTCCCTCTTCCTCTTCCTCCGCCGTAGAGATGGACAAGGAGAATGCCAATCCCACGTCGTGGCTCCAAGCGCGACGCCTCCATCTTCGGCGCCGTCCCCTCTACGGACGCGCCGCCCGCGCCGCCACCGCCGTCGCCGGTGCATCGGAGGCTGCTGCCGTGGTGGCGTCAGATCCCGGCGGGATGGGTCGACCCCTACGACCCCGTGCGTACGTCCCGCCCCCGAACCCCTACGACACCTCCCTGGAGGACCCATGGAACGAGGTAACTACGGTTTGCTTCCTTTTTTGTTCCCCATTCCTTTTTGAACCCTATTTTTGCTGGTGTAGATGGATCTGTAGATGGATGAGTATTGGGCTAATATTTGCGCCGATTTTATTCCATTTTGTTTTGATCACTTCTTGATTTCGTTTAAGATTTGGGGTTCGGCTGTTCGGTTAATTTATGCAAGTAATATTGGATCTCAATGGTTAATTTATGCAAGTAATCATGGGATCTCAATCGGTTATTTTATGCACTAATCAAAAGATATCAACGTTTAATTTTGCAAATGAACTCGAATGTGTTCAAGTTCAGATCTAGTTCAGATCTAAGTCTGTTTCTTTGCTATGATGAATGGTTGGGCACAAATTTTGCAGGGAGGGTTTAGCGAACCATTTCTGTTGTACAAATCTATTGTGCATGAGCTTTAGTTCGCTGACTACATCCCTGTAGAAATATAATCTCCACTCTAACTGAGGCTGACTCTGTTTTCTTAACTTTGTTATCATGTCGTTAGTCATCGTTGCAACTCATTCACTGGTTTCTGTTTGGCAGCGCCGACGGCAGCGACGTCGGCGACGAAAGAGGAGGAGGACGTCAAGACTCGCCAAGTCTTTGGAGGCTGGTGATACATCTCTAAGCCAGGGGGTGTACGGTGCCCATACGCAGGGCGGCGCCACGGACTTCGGCTGCCTCATCATGCGAGAACATCGGCAACACCTTTCCAACGCCGGCACGACGGTGAACGTCCCCTCCTCAAGCACCGGGCGCTCGGCATGCACCTCCGCGGCACGGCGGGTGGAGATCTCCGCCGGCCGCATGCCTCTGCTCAAGCCCAGAGCAAGAACAGAGCAGTAAGTGGAGCGAGGCAGAGATGGGGTAAGGCGAGAATTGGACGTGTCTTCTTCACTCTTCTTTCTCTCTAGATTTGTTGTTGAATCCACTGGTAGCTAGGGATCCCTTGTTGTTATGTTAGTATGATGGTCTTGTGAAGAACTGTTACTATGTTGGCTGCTGTGTATGCAGCCTATTATCTATCCATATTATCTAGGGATTATCTATCCCTAGTCTACTATATTTTGTTGGCCGTACTTAGTTTTCTTGATTTACTATGATTTGTGAATTTATCGTACATTATCCTGGAGATTTGCTTCTAGATTTAACTACATACATATGGACGAGAGTACTAGATTTGCTGCCATATTGGGCAAACAACGAGGGCCAAAAGGCACAAATAATTGAAGAAAGTCAGAAATGCAAGCTTCTCTAGATTTTATACTAATTTGGTGAAAAGGACGGAGAAGGGAAAAAAGGTGCACTTAATAATGCCAATTTTGGGCCGAGAGAGACAGAACCCAGCTCCTGCTCACGTGCAACCAAACGCTTCTCGTCCTGTCACGCGGTCCCTTTCTACCAGCCCCACGCGACGCGGCCCCACGTGACGACGCGGTCAACCAAACGTGTCCAGTCACGCGGTTTCTCAGGGCTACAAACAATCCGGGGAAGCGAGGAAAAACTGGGGGAACTGAGGAAAACTGAGCAAAACTGAGGACCCGAGGGCACGAAACTAGAAATCCCTAAAAACTATTGTGGTATTGAATATGTACTTATGCACTTTATCTCTTATTAAGTTGCTTGTTGTGCGATAACCATGATTCTGGGACCCAACAACTACTCTTTGTTGAATATCATGTGAGTTGTGAGTTGCTATGCATGTCCGTCTTGTCTGAAGTAAGAGAGATCTACCACCTTAATGGTTGGAGCATGCATATTGTTAGAGAAGAACATTGGGCCGCTAACTAAAGCCATGAATCATGGTTGAAGTTTCAGTTTTGGACATATATCCTCAATCTCATATGAGAATAATAATTGTTGCTACATGCTTATGCATTAAAGAGGAGTCCATTATCTGTTGTCCATGTTGTCCCGGTATGGATGTCTAAGTTGAGAATAATCAAAAGCGAGAAATCCAAAATGCGAGCTTTCCCTTAGACCTTTGTACAGGCGGCATGGAGGTACCCCTTTGTGACACTTGGTTGAAACATGTGTATTGCGATGATCCGGTAGTCCAAGCTAAGTAGGACAAGGTGCGGGCACTATTAGTATACTATGCATGAGGCTTGCAACTTGTAAGATATAATTTACATAACTCATATGCCTTATTACTACCGTTGACAAAATTGTTTCATGTTTTCAAAATAAAAGCTCTAGCACAAATATAGCAATCGATGCTTCCTCTTTGAAGGACCTTTCTTTTACTTTTATGTTGAGTCAGTTCACCTATTTCTCTCCGCCTCAAAGAGCAAACACTTGTGTGAACTGTGTACTTGCAAGTTGAAAGCAACCACTGAAACTTCATCTTCCTTTGTGTTGCTTCAATGCCTCTACTTTGAATTATTGCTTTATGAGTTAACTCTTATGCAAGACTTATTAATGCTTGTCTTGAAGTACTATTCATGAAAAGTCTTTGCTTTATGATTCACTTGTTTACTCATGTCATTACCATTGTTTTGATGCATTCATTACATATGTTTACAAATAGTATGATCAAGGTTATGATGGCATGTCACTTAAGAAATTATCTTTGTTATCGTTTTACCTGCTCGACGAGCGAACTAAGCTTGGGGATGCTGATACGTCTCCGACGTATCGATAATTTCTTATGTTCCATGCTACTTTATTGATGATACCTACATGTTTTATACACATTATATGTCATTATTATGCGTTTTCCGGAACTAACCTATTAACAAGATGCCGAAGTGCCAGTTATTGCTTTTTGTTTTAAATCCTAGTAATATTCTCGAATTGACGAAATCAACGCCTGTGTTCCTATTTTGCCCGAAGCATCCGGAACACCCGAGAGCCGCCGTAGGGGGCCAGGCCCCAGATGATAGGCCGGCGCGGCCCAGGCCCCGCGCCGCCTTATGGTGTCGTCGCCTCCTTCGCCTCCGACTCGCCTCTTATTTAAAGGTCCCCGACCTAAAACTCGATACGAAAAAGCCACGGACGAGAAACCTTCTAGAGCCGCCGCCATCGCGAAGCCAAGATCCGGGGGACAGGAGTCTCTGTTCCGGCACGCCGCCGGACGGGGAAGTGCCCCCGAAGGCTCCTCCATCGACACCACCGCCATCTTCATCACCGCTGTCTCCCATGAGGAGGAGTAGTTCTCCATCGAGGCTCGGGGCTGTACCGGTAGCTATGTGGTTCATCTCTCCTATGTACTTCAATACAATAATCTCATGAGCTGCCTTACATGATTGAGATTCATATGATGATGCTTGTAATCTAGATGTCATTATGCTAGTCAAGTGGGTTTTACTTATGTGATCTCCTGAGACTCCTTGTCCCACGTGTGTAAAGGTGACAGTGTGTGCACCGTGTGGGTCTCTTAGGCTATATTTCACAGAATACTTATTCACTGTTATGAATGGCGTAGTGAAGTGCTTATTTATATCTCTTTATGATTGCAATGTGTTTTGTATCACAATTTATCTATGTGCTACTCTAGTGATGTTATTAAAGTAGTTTTATTCCTCCTGCACGGTGTAATGGTGACAGTGTGTGCATCCGTGTTAGTACTTGGCGAGGCTATGATTATGATCTCTTGTAGATTATGAAGTTAATTATTGCTATGATGGTATTGATGTGATCTATTCCTCCTACATGATGTGAAGGTGACAGTGTGCATGCTATGTTAGTACTTGGTTTAGTCGTGTCGATCTTTCATGCACTCTAAGGTTATTTAAATATGAACATTTAATTGTGGAGCTTGTTAACTCCGGCATTGAGGGTTCGTGTAATCCTACGCAATGTGTTCATCATCCAACAAGAGAGTGTAGATGCATTTATCTATTCTGTTATGTGATCAAAGTTGAGAGTGTCCACTAGTGAAAGTCTAATCCCTAGGCCTTGTTCCTAAATATCGCTATCGCGCTTGTTTCTCGTTTTAATGAGTTACTACTTGGCAAGCATACTGCTTGTTTACTTTCAATATTACTACCATCAACCGTACGCCAAGAAGCTATTCTCTGGCGCCATACTATCGCTCATACTTATTTATACCACCTGTATTTCACTATCTCTTCGAACTAGTGCACCTATTAGGTGTGTTGGGGACACAAGAGACTTCTTGCTTTGTGGTTGCAGGGTTGCATGAGAGGGATATCTTTGACCTCTTCCTCCCCGAGTTCGATAAACCTTGGGTGATCCACTTAAGGGAAAACTTGCTGCTGTTCTACAAACCTCTGCTCTTGGAGGCCCAACACTGTCTACAAGAATAGAAGCACCCGTAGACATCAAGCTATTTTCTGGCGCCGTTGCCGGGGAACGAATCAAGACACTCCATCAAGCCCGTCAATCGCCATCAAACCTCCCACGTCAACCACGCGCCAGTTGTGGACAGCAATCCCCTATACTTGTGGGTTATCAAGACTATTTTCTGGCGCCGTTGCCAGGGAGGCATAGCTCTACTCATAAGTTCACCTGGGGAGTACACTCTACCTCTCTCTCGCTTTTATTTTATTTTGTCTTGCTAGTTTATTTCTGTCTAGTTTATTTGTGCTTAGTTTATTTCTGTCTAGTATTATTTTGCCTAGTTTACTTTTGCTTAGTTTATTTTTGTCTTGTTTTATATACCCGAAAATCCATAAAAATTTGAAAAACCTAAAAATTAAAAACTGCTATTATGGGAGAACCTACAACCTATTTGGAGCTTATAGAATTATATAATAATTATAGAGAATCAAGAACGGGAAAAGTTATGAGTGCTGTGATAGAAAAATTAAATACAATTGCTAAAATCTTGCTTAAACGCCATGATATAAACTGTTGCTCTAAACAGGATACTAAACATCTTAAATTTCAATGTGGCTTTAGTGAGGAATTTTTAATTAAGAACTATAATTGGAATAGCTATATTCATTTTGGGTTCGAAGAGGTAGAACAATTTGTCATATTTATGGGAGCCTCTGAGATAGAATCATTCATGTCTAAAAATTATGAAACTTGTGTTGCTTGTAAGGACCTTAAAGATTATGTCTCTTCTATCCTTAATTTTTGCATAGAAAGCTACAGTGATAATCCTTATATCATTGATTATAAAGAGAGACTCATTAATGCACAAGAATGCACTCACAATTTGCAGGAACCGGTGGAAGAAGAAATTGATGAACCTGAAAGCTCATTGGATGAAAAAGAGGAGGAAATTGATGAACCTGAAAGCTCATTGGATGAAAAAGAAGAGGAGAGTGATGAACAAAAGGAGGAAGAATGGATTAGCTACCCATGCCAACCTTCTAATGAGAGTAACTCTTTATCTCTTACACTATTTGATTGTCCTCCATGCTTACCGAAAGAGGATGAATGTTATGTTCCTATGGATTCTCTTGAAATATTCCCTATGAGTAAAACTTGTGAGAATAATTATGCTACTGTTATCTATGATAATCCATGCTATTTCGAAAAATGTTATGATAATGCTTTGTTTGTGCCTGATGTCGAAATGCATGGTACTAAAGAGTTTTGCTTGGCAAATGTTTATGATAAATCTCTAGATGATGGTCCTATGTTACTTGATAATATTAATTGTACTACTAATGAAAATGGGATTGGAGAGTTCTTGACTTTATCTATGAGTCCCATATCTTTTGAGATTGATCAATCATCTTGTTATATTATTGATAAAAGTGGGTTTGAAAGTTTTAATCCTATTATTTCTGAGCTTGATATGAATCATGAAAAGCATGCTTTATGTGATGGTTATATTGTTGAGTTTATCCATGAAGCACACCCACGCCCGCCCGCTTGGCAGCGCCGTTCTCCGGGAAAGCACTCCTGCCGCTGGCGGCAGCCTCCCACGCCCTAAGCACCTCCGTCCGAGCTCGATTGACTTCTTGGTAGCAGGGTAGCACCTCCCGCCGCCCATGTTAACTCCGGCGACACCTTCGTCGGCAGAGAGCCGACCACCGCTAGCACCGCCTCGGAACTGCTTGTAGCTCACAACCGGCAGAAACGCCGCCAGCAATGGTAGTATGGACGCTCCTATGGTAGCACCTCGCCTCCTATAGTAGCACCGACGAACTTCGATGGAAGCACTGCCGCCACCAATTCTAGCGGCTCCTCCCGTCTATAGTAGCACCTCATCGTGCCTATTGTAGCACCAACGAACCCCCGCTGCCATCGGCACGTATCACCGGCGGCCAGTGTGCGCAGCGGCGCCGCCCAGCCAAAGGCACCGACGCTCAACCTTGGTAACAAATGCCGCCAGCGGAATGTAGCACCAGTGGACAACGGACGGAGCAGCGCCGTCCGCCCTTTGTAGCATCGGCTGGCATCCCGCGCAGCAGCACCACCAACGGCCGTAGCAGCGCCGACGGAGGCATGTAGCACTGGTGGCCATCGTGCGCAGCAGCACCGCCCTCCCTTCATAGCGCAGGCTCTCAACTCTCGTAGCATCGGAGGTATTGAAGAAAGCCACGACCGACGGCGCGCTGGAGCGGCGGCCGGAGGAGCTCTAGCCCATGGGAGCGGTGGAGGTAACAGACATGGCCACATGGGAGCCGGTGGAGGTAGGCCACGGGACTATGGAGTGGGGAGGCGAGTGACGGTGAGCTTCTGCGGTTCCTAGGCGATGGCGCGCTGTGGCGGAGCAGGCTGCAAGCGACGGGGGAGAATAGCGGCGCGTGCAGCCGATCGAACACGGGAGAAGGAGGAAGATGAACTGGTGGCGTGTGAGGCGTTGTGAGGAAGAAGATAAGGTGGGAAGAGATAGCGACATGTGCACGTGGGTGGGGCCCAGCATTAATATCTCTCCACATTCTGTTTACAGCTAGCGACGAGTGAGCGACGACAACCCAGACGATCGCTAGACGCGATCCCCCGGGGGAAGGGAAGCATTTTCCTTATCCTTAAACATATATTGTTATGACCGGTTTGGTCTACCGCCGGAGGGGGCCCACCGGCCAGGCCTAGTTAGGGGCTTAGCCTAATTAGCAGATTTCTCTTATATAAGAAAGTTGTAATCGATCAGAATCATTAAGCAATAAACATATATTTGTTGCCGACCTCAAGTAGTTGGACTCAAACCCTAGCCACCGCTTTCCCAGCGCCGCGCTTACCCGGCAACCGCTTCGTCACGGCGCCCTCGCTCTCCGCAGCACACCGCCCCTTCCTTCCCCTACAACTCCCTAGACCGGGTAGACTAGCTGGTTCTACCAATTTGGTATCAGATTGTCCTCGTTCGGTCATGTCATCTTCGCCGGCCACCACCACCACCTCCACGCCGCCCAACCCGCCGCCTCCCGCACCGCCGCTCTCGCAGCCGCCGCCCTCCATGGGAGCCGCGGCATCCATGGCGGAGGCCTCCGACGCCGCTCCTTCTCTCGCAGCAGGAGGTCTCGACGGCCATCCGCGATCTCGCCATCGCGGTCCAAGGCATCCGCCTGTACCTGATCGGCACTCAGGGGATGACCACGCCGCCGCTGCCGCCGGCCCTCAACGCCTACTCGGCCGCGCCGGCGTTTCCGCCCGTCCAGGGCGTGCCCGCCCCGCCCCCGGCCTCGCCGCCCCCACCGCCGTGGTCGTCGTGGCAGCCGGCCCCCAGCGCCGGGCCCGCCTCGCTGCCCCAGGGCGTCCCCATCCAGCGGGTGCCGTTCCCGCCGTCGCCCTCGCGGCTCCCGGCGTGGGTGACCGCGACGGAGCCCCCGCCCGTCTACTCGTCCGCATCGGCGCCTCCCGTTTACACGCCTCGCCGGGGGCCTGACGACGGGCCCGTCCTCCAGATGCCGACTTCGACAGGACTGCGACGCCTCCGGGGCGGGTTCGGCGCCGTCCTTCACCAGGGCGACGGGCCGCTCGCCTTCTTCAGCCGGCCGTTCGCTGCACGCCACCTCAAGCTCGCGGCGTACGAGCGGAACTGATTGGCTGGTCCAGGCCGTCCGCCACTGGCGTCCCTACCTATGGGGCGCTCACCGCGTGCGCACGGACCACTACAGCCTGAAGTTCCTCTGGACCAGCGCCTCTCGACCGTGCCGCAACACCAGTGGATCAGCAAGCTCTTCGGCTTCGACTTCACCGTCGAGTACCGCCCTGGGCGCCTCAACACAGTGGCCGACGCCCTGTCCCGCCGCGACACGACGACGCCGGACGCGCCCACGGTCGGGCGGCCCTATGCATCCACTCCGGGCCCTCTTTCGCCTTCATCGACGAGGTTCGCCGGCTACCGCCACGGCGCGGATGCGCAGCAGCTGCGCCAGCAGCTCGACGCGGCGAGCTGGACGACCCATGGCGCTTCATCGACGGTCTTCTCCTCCACGGGCGCCGCGTGTTCGTTCCCGACCACGATGACCTCCGCCACCAGGTGCTGCTCTTGGCGCATTCCGCGGGTCATGAGGGTGTCCAAAAGACCTCCACCGCTCCGCGCCGACTTCTACGTCCCTGGCGATCGGGCCATGGTCCAGGACTGGGTGCGTTCGTGTGAGACGTGCCAGCGCAACAAGACGGAGACTTTGCGCCCAGCCGACGTGTTGCAGCCGCTCGACGTGTCGTCGCAGGTGTTGGCCGACATCTCCATGGACTTCATCGAGGGCCTCCCTAAGGTGGGGGGCAAGTCCGTCATCCTCACGGTGGTTGACCGCTTCTCCAAGTACGCCCACTTCATCGCGCTCGGCCATCCCTACACGGCCTCGTCGGTGGCCCGCGCCTTCTTCGACGGCACACGGGTTTCCCTCGTCGATCGTCTGTGATCGGGATCCGGTGTTCACGGGGCACGTGTGGCGGGATCTCTTCCGCATGGCCGGGGTCCAACTCCGGTTCAGCACGGCGTTCCACCCCCAGACGGACGGCCAGTCCGAGGTGGTCAATAAGGTGATCGCCATGTATTTGCGCTGTGTTACAGGTGATCGTCCTCGTGCTTGGGTGGATTGGCTTGCATGGGCGGAGTACTGCTACAACACCTCCTACCACTCCGCCCTGCGCGCTACGCCATTCGAGGTGGTCTATGGTCGGCCACCGCCGCCTATTCTGCCGGTGACCCGGCGACGGCGCGGACGGAGGCAGCTGGCGAGCTCATCCGCGCCCGCGACGAGATGCTGGCCGAGGTGCGGCAGCGTCTTGTCCAAGCTCAGCAGGTCGCCAAGCACTACTATGACGGCGTCACCGCGAGGTTGAGTACGTGGTGGGCGACGGGTGTGGTTGCCTGTTGCACCGCTCTCACCAGTCCCTCGACCCGCGTGCCAAGCGCAAGCTTGGTCCGCGCTATGCGGGGCCCTTCATCATCTTGGAGCGGATTCGGACCTGGCGTACCGCCCTTCAGTTCGAGGGGCGCACATTCACGACGTTCCACGTGGGTGCAAGCCCTACCGCGGCGCGCCGCCGGACACCTCTCCACCACTTCCGCCGACGGCAGATGGCCGTTTGCTTCCCATCCCGGCCAAGGTGATGCGCGCCCATCTACGTCGTGATGTTTGGTACTTGTTGGTGCAGTGGGAGGGACTTCGAGGAGGAGGCGACTTGGGAACCACGTGATGAGTTCCAGCAGCATTATCCAGACTACCAGCTCGAGGACGAGCTGTTTGCGCAGGCGGGGAGAGATGTTATGACCGGTTTGGTCTACCGCCCGAGGGGGCCCACCGGCCAGCCTAGTTAGGGGCTTAGCTACTAGCAGATTAGGGGCTTAGCCCAATTAGCAGATTTCTCTTATATAAGCAAGTTGTAATCGACCAGAATCATTAAGCAAAAGCATATATTTGTTGCCGACTCCTCAAGGAGTCGGACTCCAAACCCTAGCCGCCGCCTCTGCCCGCCAGCTCGCGCGATGGCGCCCTGCCGCCGGCGCGCTTGCCTCCGCACGCACACCGCTCCTTCCTTCCCCTATAACCTCCACCCTAGACCGGGTAGACTAGCTGGTTCTACCATATATTTTTTTAGAACCACCAGGATTTTGCATAACAACAGTATTACAATCATCTCTGACCATCGGTTCAGAGGTTACAGGAATAGACTTCAACCAAAAACCTACAGTGTTGCTTAATCTTACTTGGGCAGCTAAACTGTGGGCTACACCATTGATCTCTCTCTTTACAAACGATAGGGAAACCATTCGTTTGCTGGCCATCCTTACCTTGATGTCATTGATTTTGTGGCACAGAGCCGAAAGGTTCATACGTGCCTGGTTGATGGCTGTAACAGCTTCTTCGCAACCAGCTTCACGGACTACAGGTCCGTCAACCCAGGTTGCAGCCAAGGACAAACCATCTTTGACCCTTCAAGTTTAGCCTCCTCCGCCGAGCTGCAGCACTCCAGCCTCCTAGCTGCCGAGAAAAGCACCTCTCCATCTGTGTTACGAGCGACTACGCCAGCACTTGCTTGGCCACTTCTTCACATACGATCCATCTACATTTACCTTTGTATTACCAACATCAGGGTTTTCCCACTTGTAGCTTATAGAACTCACAGGGTCTGCACTACCATTTCCTGGTAAGACCACATCCATTCCTTCTTGTAGGCATGGAGATTTGCCATTTCCACTCTGAAAATTTACACAAGTTTCAAATCATGAGCATAACTAATTAGGAAATCTGCTGATTGACGGATGGTGGCTTTTCCATCCCCATGTATTGCATTGTTCCTCAAGCGCCACGCTCTCCATAAGAGTAGCAAGGTAAGGCCAGGGTCAAGTTTAGATTGGTTTGACAGAAGTATGAGGAGCCAATCCTTCCCGGAATATCTGAACTCCTTTTCATCAGGCAGCTTCCAATAGTTTCTCATTAGATCCCTCAAGGCTTTGGCTTTTGTGAAGCGCGCCGACGGATGTGCGCCGGTGACTCGGCTCCCTGCGGCAGCTCGACGCAGCAAAGAGGACGCGCCGCCGATCTATCGCAGTCAATCGGAATCAGGTTTCTCCTGTTCCTAGCCTCTGTCGGGTGGAGGGGCAAAGTGCAAAATAACGTTAAAAGTGTAAAATACACTTTTGGCACTCTCAGAAAAAGAAAATACATACTTGCTCTCCACACGGACGGCCAGATCGGCCTGGTACTCCGGCGCATTGTTTTGGAGTACCAGGTACCGTAAAAATTGAAGCTCTCTTCTGGCATGGTTTCACAAATGCTACAGGTGTTAACCGTCTCTACGCTTCTCCTCCACTTGTTAAAATTTGTCGCGAAGTTATCCGCCGCAAGCCTCCATCCAAAGATCCTGGTCTTGGTAGGGCCTGGAGCCGACCATATATTCTTCCAGATGGGCCTAGTGGCATCTCCTGATGCACTATTTCCTTGAGATGTTTGGTGGCCATGAGCAAGATTATAAGAAAGTTTGTATGCACTTCTTACCGAGAAGACACCAGATTTTTCATAGTTCCAGGCCGCCATATCTTTACACGGCTCAGTAGGAAGTCTCAAATTCAGGATTTGCTCTGCATCGTGGGGAAGGAAAGTTTTCGTAACGAGGCTCTCGTCCTAGCTCTGGTTTGAACAAACGAGTTGTTTAACCTTGATAAGTCTTGAAGATTCCGGTTTGGAGGAGATTTTCAGACCACTCCTCCTTGGGATCCAGCTATCACGCCAAATCCTAACACTTGATCCATCTCCAATGCGCCATACAACTCCCTGTTTTAGGAGCTCCAATCCATGCTCGATTCCCCTCCATCCTGGAGACGCATCTGCTTTGAAAACATTGTCCAGTATGTTCCTCTAGGATAGTAGATGTCTCTTAATAGTTTTGCGTAGAGACCTTCAGGTTTATTTAGTAGTCTCCATGCATTATTGTATCTCTAAAGCCTACCCCTAAAATACATTTGGGTTTTGTAAGATTTTCCCACGCTGACCAATGCACCTTCCTATGTTCATCCTCTTCTCCACACCAATTTTTTTGAGAAACACAGTACAAACGTAGACGCTCACATACACGCGCATACACTCACCCCTATGAACGCACACACGCACACCCTACCCCTATGAGCACCTCCGGAAGACTGAGCTGGCGGATTGGATCTTGAAATTGACGAAGTCACCACACACTGTCGACGGGAACGTCGCCTCCCACTGAATAAATATTCCACATTTATGAGACACATGTAAGATGAACTCTGGTGGGCTGGGGGTACAACCACCCTCCTAGCCACCCAACCTCAGGTTGGTTCTCTCTCCACACCAAAATTGTCTTGTCATTTTCATGTAATTATCATGGAACCTTACCGGTAGTTTAAAAAACCCATAATATAGGTTGGCAAAGACTGAACTACCGATTTGATGAGAGCTTCTTTTGCATCCATGGAGGCGTATTTTTTAGCCCAATCATTCATCTTTTTGCTCAGAGTGACTTTTGTATTTTTAAATTTATCAGCTTTGACTCTCCCTTCAATGGTGGAAAACCCCAGATATTTTTCTTCAAAGGTACTCTGATGAACTTCCAAAACGTGTTTGATATCTATTTGTAATTGTGCAGGGAACTGGCTGCTGAAGAGAATTGAACATTTATTTGGGCTAATGATCTGGCATGTTCCTCTTTCAAAATTTTGTATGGCTGACTTGATAACAAGCGCTTGCTCGGCATTTGTCTGCAAGAAGAGGAGACTGTCATAGCAAAAAGAAGGTGGGAGATCCTAGAGAGTGGTGTTTTGGAACATGGGAGCATATGCTTCCTCTAATTTGAAATTTATTTTACACATATTTTGAATTTCAAAAAAATTGAAACGAAAAATCGCACGTACATCTTCACGTGCTACGCGCTCACAAAGTTGTTTCATAAAAAAATGGACTTATCATCTAACGTATGTAAAAAAGATAAAACTCAGTTGACGTGGGCATTACCCTTCGGGTAACTGATATTGCCCTATCATGTACAGCCCAACTGGAGGCCATGAAGACAGCCGATGGCGAGGTGGGCCACTAGGTCGGTGCCGAAGAAGATTCCTTGAAGAACAAGACGGAGAGGAACCGATTAAGGAAAGTTTAGAACTAGCTCTCTTGTAAACCTAGTCGTACTTGTGCAGACCTCTTGGGACCTGGCCCCCTATATAAGGGCCAGAGAGGGTGTCGAAACACACAATCAATCTTAGCAACTTTAGCCACCACAAGTCCAGAGCTAGGTCACCGTAGCACTTAGCCTCTCGACGAGAACACAGCCGAAACCTTCGGCACCCCATTGTAACTCGATATTTTCATAATCAAGATCAGACAGGCAGGACGTAGGGGTGTTACCTCATCGAGGGCCCTGAACCTGGGTAAATTTCTCTCCCCGCTTGTCTGTTAACCGATGTCTCGTGTCAGCCTACAGGATTCCATCAACCCTAAGCCCCAATCGGAGGGCATTGTCGAGGAGCACCCTCGTCAATTGGCGCCGTCTGTGGGAACCCTGTTGGCACAAGATCCGTCATCGGCAGATCCAACCATGTCGTCGGCAGCTTCGTCGACGCCATCATCATCATCATCGCCAATCATGGGAAGCCCGATCCGATTCGGCTCCTATGAGTTCACCCCGCACAGCGACTCTTCTCGCTCGACTTTTTCAGATCTGCAAGGAAACATGGAGATGACGTTCGGGAGCGTCCACTACAACGTCAACGCGGAAGGAATCCTTCGACTGCTAGAGCCGTACGCCCCCAGATCAGCAAGGAAGTCACCCCCATCAGCCGCAGGGTCGATCATGTCATCATCAATCGATCTTTCGGCTGGGCTGACAGACTCGACTAATTCGTCCGCACCATCAATTCCTCGATTGACGTCTTCAATGTCGGTCGGATCCGATAACCCTACCATCAGAGATGACTTTGTACTGTTTGAACTGCGACACAGCACAGAAGAACGAGTTGACTTTCGTTCACTTCATCACCCCTCTAGGAGGACAGCTCGGCAATGGTCAAGGAAGACACTTGGAGAAAGGGTGCCACCAAGTCTGTAACACCCCAACTTTTGCAAACATGTTTAATTATCCAAAGTGCAAAAATTAGGGGGAACAAAAACTTTTTCTATAGACTAATTAAGATGAATTGCCTTGATCTGTTGGTAGTTGAGTTTTGTTTTGAGCTACCCTTAAGAACAACACCTCTAGTGGTTAAACAAGCAACTCACTAAATAAAACACATGTGTGGCTTAGGAAGAATTGTTTTCCTTCTTACTACATCAAACCCTTCTCCTGATGGCAACTTGAGTGTACCATCTTGATTTTCCTCTTTGTGATAATCTAGCCCAAATCATCCTTAATTCAAAACTTGGTATCATCTACCCCTTGCTAGATCCTTCTCTTATACCCACTCATCCTGGTTGATTTTGAAGCCAAGTCAACAATCTGTTTCGGCAGACTTATAAGATTCCAACTTTGGCAGTTGATCTCTTAGCACCCACAACTGTTTTTGGTGACCTCAATGCATGGATCTCCTCTATGCAACACCCTCTGCAACTTCCACATCTTACATGTCACATCCTCCACTTGCAACTCTTATATTCACTTGATCCCGTACCCTATCCAATGTTTAACCCCAAGATCACTTCCTTCACTTTTACCTCTTGTTTCCATTCAAGTTTAATCTTTACAAAACCAAGAGTGGGAATGATGGGTACATTTTGTAGCCACCACCTACCCTTGAGAACACTCCTCCCTAAATGAGTTTTCTTTCTCAAAACCCTATTATTTTTCTTCCTTGGTTTTAACCACAAAACCACTCCTTGTTTTATAAACACTCTTCAAATGGTTTCTTCAAATAACAAGAGGGAATTGTGGATGGTGTTTTGTATCATCTCATTTCCTTCAACCCAAAATACCTTCTTATAAAAGTATTTGATTTTATTGTTTCTTTTAAGTGCATGGTTTTGGTACATGTGCCATCCTTGCACCTTCTAAAACAAATGGCCTAAAGAAAACTCTACTATGCTTTGTTTTGCAAATAGACCTATTTCATTTTAAACCTCACTTTGTCCCTTTCAAAATGATTTCAAAGGCAAGTTCAATATAAACCCTACGTCGTCCCGCAAATGTTCCGGCACACGTCCTGGCCGGTGGCAGCGTGCCACCCGACCTATACCCGGTCGGAAGGTGTTGGATTGCTTCGATTAGTTTCCTGCATGGTAGACACGTAAACATTAAATACGAGCCCGATCGGCTCTCAGGTTGCCCCGTGGATCGGCTCAAAGAGCCGATCGCCCCATGATTCACGTCGGGTTAACGGTGACATGGGGCTCCTGCTTGATCAATATAAAGTTAAACCAATCTACGACAGTTTAGGGTTTTCACCGCATGATCGGAACATCCTACGCGTAGTTGAGCCTAATAGACACGAAAGATAATGGAAAACTAACCCTAAAAGAGGCCTAAAAACCAACATTAAGTTAATTCCCGGAACATCCCTCTTAGGACTAACAAACCATACCTAACGACTAACAAACCATACCTAACGCACTACCGGATCGTTCAACCCGTTTGCAAGGCCTAACCATACAGATATTAAACCAATCCTTGAAGAATCAAGGAGCAACTATAACAGATTGGATCTACTAAACAACGAACAAGCAAGGTGCTGCCCTTACACCTAGATAGGTATAAGGGCAGCTAGATATCGAGGGACAGCATAGCTAAGCAAATATGCATAAGAAAAGCATCCATGCAAGCCCCAAAACATCTAAGATAAATAGTGCTACTCGCCATCAACAACGCTTCAGCACGAGCAACACAAGGCAACGAATAAACGTGCCTAGATCGCAAGATGCGATCTAGGCAGCATGATGCTTACCCGGAAGAAACCCTCGAAAGAAGGGGTGGCGATGCGCCTGGTTTGTGTTTGTTGTGAACGTGATTGTCCTCCTTTCTCGATAACCCTAGATACATATTTATAGTCCAAGGGACTTTCTAATTCGGGCGTGCACCTAACCGTGCACGGGTTAAACTCTATCTTTTAATTCTAAACTAAGATGCAATCTACTATATTTACAGATACACGGGCAATCTAGCCCAAACTCTTCGTGCAAGGCCGCTTCGAAGATGCTCCACCCGTACATCCTTCAAGCCCATCTCAGCTTACGGCCCATCTCCTGATTTGGCCAAAATCCGGTGATAACACATGCCCCCTGGTTTTGGCAATGATAATTTCAAAACCACTCTGTTTTTCCTTCGAAGGGTCATGTCGTGGCAGAGCAGAACCGTCGCAGTATTCTTCATCATGATACCTTGCCTTCTCAACTTCTCTGCATGATTTGACAGTTTTGGCACCACATCCTCGAAAACTGCTTGAGCATTAAATCTCCACTATATCACCTTTATTTAACCGCATCGAGCAGTTCACCTCTTCATCCCCCTGCTCCGAACTAGCCGTCGGCCAAAAACCCTCTCCCTCTGTAGCCATGTCTTCCTCTTCCTCCTCTTCCTCCTCCGCTTCATCGGCTTCCTCAGGGCCTTCCTACGTGTCCTCTCCCCTTCGAGAGTCGACACCAGAGTGGGGCACGCAGGCGGCGTACGACATCCTTGCCCCAACGGCGTGGGACAAGGAAGACCATGACTTTTCCGTCTGGTCTGAGGATGACAAGTCCTCGACCGACGGGGAGAGTGACCTCCGCTTCCTCGCCGACGGGGAAACAGAGGAGGAGAGCGATGACGATCGCTTCTCCTGGGACGACTTCACCTCCTTCGAGGAGGAGGAGGAGGAAGACGACACCTCCTCCGACGAGCCGCCGGCCAAGCGCTTCTGCCCCTGACCGGGAAACCTCAGCGACTTTGACAGCGACGACGACGCCGACGAGGAGGACGAGGACAACGAGGGCCCTGCCGGCGGCCACGGTAGCAGCGACGACGAGCCCGCCGGGAGTAGCGCCGACTGATGTGCGTAAATGTACACGTCCGTTGGGAACCCCAAGAGGAAGGTATGGTGCGCACAGTGGCAAGTTTTCCCTCAGAAAGAAACCAAGGTTGAATCGAACCAGAGGAGCCAAGAAGCATGTTGAAGGTTGATGGTCGCGAAATGTGATGTGGCGCAACACCGGATTCCGGCGCCAACGTGGAATCTGCACAACAAAACCAAAGTACTTTGCCCCAACGAAAGTGAGGTTGTCAATCTCACCGCTTGCTGTAACAAAGGATTAAACGTATCGAGTGGAAGATGTTTGCAAAGAAAACAGTAAAACCAGTAGATTGTATGCTATGTAAAGAATAGGACCGGGGTCCACAGTTCACTAGAGGTGTCTCTCCCATAAGATAAAAGAATGTTGGGTGAACAAATTACAGTCGGGCAATTGACAAATAGAGAAAGGCATAACAATGCATATACATGATATGATAAATATAGTGAGATTTAATTGGGCATTACGACAAAGTACATAGACCGCCATCCAACTGCATCTATGCCTAAAAAGTCCACCTTCAGGTTATCATCCGAACCCCATTCAGTATTAAGTTGCTAAGCAACAGACAATTGCATTAAGTATGGTGCGTAATGTAATCGACAACTACATCCTTAGACATAGAATCAATGTTTTATCCCTAGTGGCAACAGCACATCACAACCTTAGAACTTTCTGTCACTGTCCCAGGTGTCAATGAAGGCATGAACCCACTATCGAGCATAAATACTCCCTCTTGGAGTTAAGAGCAAAAACTTGGCCAGAGCCTCTACTAATAACGGAGAGCATGCACGATCATAAACAACACATAAACAATAGATTGATAATCACCATAACATAGTATTCTCTATCCATCGGATCCCGACAAACACAACATATAGTATTACATATAGATGATCTTGATCATGTTAGGCAGCTCACAAGATCCAACAATGAAGCACAACAAGGAGAAGACGACCATCTAGCTACCGCTATGGACCCATGGTCCAGGGGTGAACTACTCACTCATCACTCCGGAGGCGATCATGGCGATGAAGAGTCCTCTGGGAGATGAATCCCCTCTCCGGGGTGCCGGAGGCGATCTCCCGAATCCCCCGAGATGGGATCGCGGCGGTGGCGTCTCCGGAAGGTTTTCCGTATCGTGGCTCTCGGATCGCCGCGACGGGGGCTTTAAGTAGGCGGCAGCAACGCGGGGGCCACACGAGGGCCCCACACCCTAGGTCGGCGCGGCCGGGCACGGGCGCCCTTATGGTGTCGGCGCCTCGTGGCCCCACTTCCTTCCCTCTTCGGTCTTGGAAGCTCCGTGCAAAAATAGGACCCCGGGCGAAGATTTCGTCCAATTTCGAGAATATTTCCTTACTAGGATTTCTGAAACCAAAAACAGCAGAAAACAACAACCGGCTCTTCGGCATCTTGTTAATAGGTTAGTTCCAGAAAATGCATAAATATGACATATAATGTGCATAAAACATGTAGGTATCATCAATAAAGTGGCATGGAACATAAGAAATTATCGATACGTTGGAGACGTATCACCGACAGCGGCGACGACGGCGATGACGAGGGCAGCGCGGCCCATAGATAGGATCCTTAGTATAGGATCAGTAATAGTAGATGGGGCAATGTATCCCCTGGTTCTTCCTTTTGAGAGCAATCAGCTCTTTTATGTAAGAAATCCCATTATCAATGAAGAACTTCCTTTAATTTGATTTTGCCGATTTCCTTTATGCTAATTTAGCCGATTTCCCCTCATACTGACTTTGCCGATTGTCAACTTGGTCAATGCTCAATGAGCCGATGGCAACGCATCAGTCCTTCACGATAAATTGCGAGACAGGTCAATTCAGTTATCCCCTCAAACGGTAACCTGCAACCCTTGCTCAAATTCAGATCCCCAAATTTCCAATCGAACAGGTCCAGCCCGCAGCCGCGCGAACCCTAGATTTTGGACACGCAAATCCAAACTCCGCAGCGAACCCAATGGCGGAATCATCCAGCGCCAATGCCACGGTCTCTGGCCTGAAGGTAATCCTTAACCGCTCCAAATCACCTGAGCGTAATGTTAGATTTAACGGCAAAACTCCTGAATTAATGCCTTCAGGAGAGCTCTAGGACCGTTGCTGAAACAACTTGATGCTGAAGCTGATACTTCTGCAGAACAGGTACCACTTGCCCACAAATTTCCTTGTGATAGTTTACAGTGATGTTTATAACCCTGCTCTGTTTCTTTGCAGCAACAAGATGGCCCAGAGCCTATCAATGATGATGGCTCCCTCTTCAAATTCCTCCCACCAGCTCCGGTGGTTCTCTTCTGCAAGAACTCACCACCTTTCAAAAAGGTTGTGATGCAGAGCCAGCCGATTCCAACAAAATCGGCTCCCAAGAGCAAAGAATCTTCAGGGCCAGCTGCCCCCCGAGCCTCAGTCAGGGCGAGAACAGCAGTGAGAAAGGTGGCTGCCAGGAAAACTTTGAAGGGCAAAAACCCTGTGCCAGCTCAAGAAAGCTTATATGTAAGCTAATCTATACCCCGACTTGTTCCATTCATCCTTCTAGGCTTTAATAGCATGTTAGTTCATTAATCCTGCTCTTGTAGACCTCTACTGAAGATAATACCAGCGAGGAGACGCAGTCCAGCCGACGAGGCTCAAGCTCGGGCACCTCTGAGGACACCACCACGCAAAACCAGCCAGATGTGCCACCATCGGCTTCCAAGAAAAGGTCAGCCCCTGAACCTGCTGCCCCTCCAGCTCCCATCAAAACAGGGCAGGGAAGCTTACGCACAAAGAGTCGATGCACCAAGAGGGCTCGGAAGGATCAGCAAACCCCTTCCTCGAACCAAGAAGCTTCAAATGTAATGGCTCTCCAACTCCTCCTAGCTCAATTCTTGTGCTTTGCTGCTCAGATCGGCTCACCATCTTTTTTGCAGACTGATGAAACTTCCAGTGGGGATGTTGATGAAGTTCTGATGCCCTCCACAACTCTGGACGTAACAACCTCTAAAGGTGACATCGACCAAGTCGCCACCTTGGCCAAACCCCAGGAAAAACGCCACAGCCGATTGCTTCGTCATCGGCTGTTCCCATGGTCCTAGGAGAGGTATGCTCCCTTTGTTGGGCTCGCCCTTACCCTGATCTGCATGCTTATGCTGCTCTTGTTGTTTGTCAGGGTTGTGATCTCTCAGGCTTGCTGTCGTTCGACCCTGAATCTATCGAGCCGGCCCCTCCACAGCATGTGATGAACCAAGTCCCAACGTCATCGCTGCCCAACTCCAACGCCTCAAAGCTCTGCTTTCTTCACCCATTGAGACATTGGTCGAAAACTCCGAGGAGGTGAAGAACATCCTTGAAGAAATCCAGCCCCACGTCCCAGTGACGCTGCAGTTGAAGCTCTGGCCAGTCGTGAGCCTTCAGGTCAAGGGTGCAGTTGGCTCGTCATCCTTTCACGCAGACAAATGTCAACGGCTTAACGAGAAAAAGGCAGCTTTGGATGCCAAGACTGACACCTCTGTCAGCACTGCTGAGCTTGAGATCTTGCGAAAGGAGCTGAAGGATCTCGAAGAAAAGGTGCGGGTCACCAAAGAGCTCATCTGTGACAAGGAAGCTTCCATTGCTTGCTCCCAAAAGGAAGCAGAACGCCTCAAAGCTGAGCTGAAAACTGACTTGGCAGAGATACATGCCTTGAACAAACAACTGGTGGCCGGCAAGGATGATGATGACGAGGCCGAGATCGCAGAGGTGGATCACGTCCGTGCTGGTGCACTCCGCGCCTTAGAAACTTTCCTTCAGTAGGCCTGGCATGTGCATCGGCTTGTATTCTAAGTCGATGTCTGTGCATCGGCTTTATTCTATTTTCGATTTTTTATTATTATTAGCCGATCGATTTCATGAATCGGCTCCTCCTGGGTACATACTTCGTGGCCTCGTACCTTCTCTGTGTGTATGCCCCCGAGCCGAATCCTTCAAGTGATTGAAGATATCGGCTTTCCAGCCAACTATAAGCCTGTCTCACAACTCATCATGCTAAATAGCACAGCGGTAACATGTGGTGAGAATATTTTTAGCCGATTGCTGAAATCGGCCTCCCTTGCAGTTGTAACTCTTCTAGTTCATCAGCTGATGTAAACCCATACCCCAGCTTTCCATCGCCTGCTAAATCAATGCTGAACACAGGCAGAAGGCATGTTGAGGCTAATTTTGGCCGATTGCTAGAATCGGCCTCCTTTTTCATTGCAATGTTTAATGAGGGTTTACAACTTCTTGGTTCTCTGCTATAGCTACGTGACATGCTGATGACCCACAAGTATAGGGGGTGTATCGTAGTATCTTCGATAAGTAAGAATGTCGATCCCAACGAGGAGCAGAAGGTGTTGACAAGCAGTTTCGATGAAGGATTCACCGTAAATGCTCACAGACAAGTTTTCAGGGGGTTTTGATATAGCAGATAAATAAAGTACAAGTAAATAAAATGCGAGAGAAATAATTGCTGCGAGTGGCCCAATCCTTTTTAGCACAAAGGACAAGCCGGTTTGTTTACTTATAATGACCAAACGTTCTTGAGGACACACGGGGATTTTAGTCTAGTGCTTTCGCTTCATGTAGCTAAATAATCTTCATTGTTTTGATAAGTGTTGTGTGGGTGAACCTATGCTAATGCACCGCCCTTCCTAGGACTAATACATACTTGTGATTATACCCTTGCAAGCATCCGCAACTACAAGAAAGTAATTAAGATAAATCTAACCACAGCCTTAAACTCTGAGATCCTGCGATCCCTCTTGCATCGATATACTAACGGGGGCTTAGGTTTCTGTCACTCCGGCAACCCCGCAATTAGCAACCGAATACAAGATGCACTCCCCTAGGCCCATAAATGGTGAAGTATCGTGTAGTCGACGTTCACACGACACCACTAGAAGAATGACAACACAACTTAAATATCATAACATTGAATATTACTCAGCCATAGTTCACTACTAACATTTAGACTTCACCCATGTCCTCAAGAACTAAACGAACTACTCACGAGACATCATATGGAATACAATCAGAGGTGATATGATGATGAATAAAGATCTGAACATAGACTTTGGTTCAACGGTTTCACTCAATAGCATCAATGACAAGTAGAAATTAACACCGGGAGAGTTTCCCCTATCAAACAATCAAAATCCAACCCAAATAGTTACAGAGGTGACGAGGTGCAGCGGTGGTGATGGCGGTGTAGATGGTGGAGATGATGATGATGATGATGGAGATGATGTCCAGCTCAATCACGACGGCGATGGCGTCGATTTCCCCCTCCGGGAGGGAATTTCCGGCGGATTCCTGCCCGCCGGAGAGCTCTTTCTCCTCCGGTGTTCTCCGCCCCGCAGAGGCGGCTGTAACTCTTCGTGAGGTACCCTCCGTGGCTTAGGTTTTCGGGACGAAGGAGTACGCGAAGAAAAGGAGGCGAGAGGGGCTGTGGGCCCCCCTCCTCATAGGGCGGCGCGGCCAGGCCTTGGGCCGCGCCGGCCTATGGGTGGGCCCACCTCGGGTCCCCTCTTCTCCCCCTTATGGCTCCCTCCGTCATCTGAAAAATAGGAATTTACGTGTAATTTCCTTCCACAGTTGATCTTCCGAAATATTGCGTTCTGACGGTGCTTTTTCCAGCAGAATCCTGGTTCCGGTGCTTGATCCTCCAATAATGATGAAACATGCAAAACAGATGAAATAACATAAGTATTGTGTCCCAATATGAAATATATCAATGAATAACAACAAATTATGATACAAAATAGTGATGCAAATTGGACGTATCAACTCCCCCCAAGCTTAGACCTCGCTTGTCCCCAAGCGAAACTGAGCTCGATAAACGAGACCACATGTTTATGGAGTGAAGAGTCGATAAATAAAATACGGACAAGAAGCATCATATTCATTCACACAAGACATTCTAGTAAACAACTTCCTCATATAACTCAACTTGAAATAAGTAAAGAGAAATCACAAGTAAAGGTGCATAAGAAATCATAGTTGGTGATGGCAAACTTTGTTCTTGGTCAGAGAACTACTAACGGATTGTACTTCTAGCAAAGCTTTCATATTAGAATTTATATAGCTGGGCTTTCATATTCAATCATAACAATCTCCTCATAATCATTAATAACTTCAAAGTCATATTCATTCAGATAAAATTTGTACTAAACAAGAAAGTATAAAAGACATGATTAACTGAATCATAGCATAAATGGTTGGTTCACAACAACTCAATTGCTTGCTTGAGATAGAGGGAAATAGGTTTACTGACTCAACATAAAAGTAAAAGATAGGCCCTTCGCAGAGGGAAGCAGGGATTAAATCATGTGCTAGAGCTTTTCAAGTTTTGAAATCATATAAAGAGCATAAAAGTAAGATTTTGAGCGGTGTTTGTTGTTGTCAACGAATGGTAGCGGGCACTCTAACCCCTTGCCAAACGAACCTTCCAAGAGCGGCTCCCATGAGGGACGGCATCTCTACCAGCAAGGTAGATCATCCCCCTTCTCTTTTGTTTACACATGTATTTTAGTTTTATTATGGATGACACTCGCCCCAACCTTTGCTTTCTCAATCCATGGCTAACCGAATCCTCGGGTGCCTTCCAACATTCACATACCATGGAGGAGTGTCTATTGCAAAATTAAGTTGCTTACTCAAAAGCAAAACATGTGAAGAGAATTATTAATGGAAGTTATTAATTTGGGAACCCCGTTGCCAGCTCTTATTGCAAAATTATTGGATAAGCGGATGTGCCACTAGTCCATTGGTGAAAGTCCGCCCAACAAGATTGAAAGATAAAACACCACATACTTCCTCATGAGCTATAAAACATTGACACAAATAAGGAGTAGTATAGTTTGAATTATTTAAAGGTAGCACATGAAGTATTTACTTGGAATGGCAGAAAATACCATGTAGTAGGTAGGTATGGTGGACACAAATGGCATGAGTTTGGTCTAAGGTTATGGATGTATGAGAAGCATTCCCTCTCAATACAGGTCTTTGGCTAGCAAGGTTTGATAGCAAGCATAAAGGTTGAAGGAAACAAACAAATATACATATGATAGAAACAATCATGCATCTTTCTCATAAGCACAAGCAATTTTAACTTCAGAATACTAAACTCATTAGCATAGAGTAATATATCTAAGTGTATTTCTCTCTTCTAATTAAACATCATGGTGTTGTTGCTATTGACCAATGCTAAGTTTGCCAAAACCAAATAGATTTACTTGATGTTCCCAAAGTGATATCAATACTAATGTCAAGAGTAATCATATAATGGAGATTGCAAACTAAAATAGGGTGTGCAAAAAGTAAATGATAAGACTTCTCATTAATATTCCATAACGATAACTCACACCAACGGATACATAGATAACCAACTAAGAGAGATACTTCCACATTGCATACTATTCCATATGATAACTTCCTACTCATGATATGACACTACTTGATAGTAAAAGATAAAGGTAGTGATGATGTGATACCGCGGCACTCCCCCAAGCTTGGAACAAACCAAGGGGATGCCAATACCGATGATGAATTACTCCTTCGGTGATGATGGCGAATCTTGCGCTTCTTAAGGATCTCCTTCAGCTTCAGCTTCTCGGTTTTGCAATTCTGCACCAACACTTGAAAAGAATCATTGTTATCTGAATGTGGCGGTGACAGCCTTGTGCTGGGAATTGAGTAATATTCCAGCATTCTGCGAAGCCGCTGGTTCTCCTCCTGAAGTATCTCCACTTCCCTCTTTAGAGCACGATATTGATCACAAAACTCATCGGCAACCCGTATTGCTTCCTCCACACAAGGGAAAGAGTCGAGGTCCAGAGCAGGCGGAAGAACTCCCTGCAAGTTATGAGAAAAAGAACGCCCAGTGTTAACCGATCCCACCAAGATTGGCTTACTCTCCATAGTTTCCCACTCTCCTTTTGCTGATGCTATCTTCTTCTTCTCCTTATCGATCCTTTCATCCATCTCTTCCTTCCAAGGCCCCTTGTCTTTGTTGTGGGAGACCATAGGGCTTCTAGATCAAAACAAATCTGGCAGAAAACAGCTCGAAACAAAACACGACGAGAAAACGATATACGGACCTCCAGGGGTCCGGGGATTATATAGCAAATATTTTTACGACAAAAGGAAGGTTCCAGAAAACGAGTGGAAACGGGGCCAAGGCTGTCCCCAGGTCGGCGCGGCCAGGGTGGGGCCCGCGCCGGCCTATGGTGACGGGCCCTCGCGCGTCTCTTCCACTCCGTTTCGATCCCGTAATTTTTCATATTTTCCAAAAACAGCAGAAATATTGTTCGGAAAGCTAAACGCGGACTTTTTATTACCTGTATGTTACCTATTCAAAGTCGAGTTCGCGGACTGTCAATTTGCCCTTTTATGAAAGCCTCCGGTGTTTCCACTTGAATAATATCAACATCAACATTATAAGAATCACCCGAGATATAATGCTTGAGTCTTTGTCCATTCACCACTTGTGTAGCATTGCCTTGGAGAGAGCTAATTTTAATTGCTCCTGAACGATACACCTCCTCAACAACATATGGTCCTTCCCATTTCGAGAGTAATTTCCCTGCAAAGAATCTAAGACGAGACCGATACAATAGAACTTTATCTCCAACATTAAATTCTCTTTTAATAATTCTTCTATCATGCCATTTCTTAACTTTCTCCTTAAAGAGTTTAGCATTTTCATAAGCTTCACTTCTCCATTCATCTAGAGAACTTAATTGCAACAACCTCTTATTACCGGCTAGTTTCGGATCTTTATTTAGTTCTCTAACAGCCCAATAAGCTTTGTGCTCTAGTTCTAAAGGTAAATGACAAGCTTTTCCATAAACCATTTTATACGGTGACATACCCATGGGATTTTTATAAGCAGTTCTATAAGCCCATAGTGCTTCCTTCAATTTGCTAGCCCAATTCTTTCTAGATTTATTAACAGTCTTTCCTAAAATAGATTTAATCTCTCTATTTGATAATTCTACTTGACCACTAGTTTGAGGGTGATAAGCGGAAGCAATTCTATGATTAATACCATATTTAGCAAGAGTTTTTCTAAAACCTCCATGAATAAAATGAGAACCTCCATCAGTCATAATATATCTAGGTACTCCAAATCTAGGAAATATAACATCTACCAGCATTTTTATAGAGGTCTCACCATCAACACTCTTTGTAGGTATAGCTTCTACCCATTTAGTAACATAATCAACAGCGACAAGTATATGAGTGTTACCTTCTGAAGAAGGGAAAGGACCCATGAAGTCGAATCCCCAACAATCGAATGGTTCAATAACAAGAGTATAATTCATAGGCATTTCATTGCGTCTAGAGATATTACCAAATCTTTGACATTCATCACAAGATAAGATAAACTTCCTTGCATCTTTGAAGAGTGTTGGCCAATAAAAACCTGATTGTAGAACCTTTTGCGCGGTTCTATCTCCAGCGTGATGTCCTCCATAAACACTACCATGACATTTACTCAATATCTCCTGTTGTTCATATTCAGGAACACATCTTCGCATAATACCGTCTACTCCTTCTTTATATAAGTGTGGGTCATCCCAAAAATAATGCCTCAAGTCATAAAAGAATTTCCTCCTTTGCTGAGCTGAAAAGGTTGGAGGCAAATACTTCGAAACAATAAAGTTAGCATAATCTGCATACCAAGGGCTCTCTCGCGAGCTCACCTTTATTACAGCCAATTGTTCATTTGGAAAATTATCATTAACAGGAACAGGATCATAAGCAATATTTTCCAATCTAGACAAATTATCAGCAACAGGATTATCAGCACCCTTCCTATCTATAATATGTAAATCAAATTCTTGCAAAAGAAGTACCCATCTAATAAGCCTTGGCTTAGCATCTTTCTTTGTCATAAGGTATCTAATTGCAGCATGATCAGTATGAATTGTAACTTTTGAATCAACAATATAGGGTCTAAACTTGTCACAAGCAAAGACTACAGCTAACAATTCCTTTTCAGTTGTAGCATAATTTCTTTGAGCAGCATCAAGAGTCTTACTAGCATAATGAATCACATTTAATTTTTTATCTACTCGCTGTCCAAGAACAGCGCCTACAGCAAAATCACTAGCATCACACATAATCTCAAAAGGCAAATTCCAATCAGGAGGTTCAACTACAGGAGCAGTTGTTAAGGCTTTCTTTAGAGTTTCAAAAGCTTCCTTACAATCATCATCAAAAACAAAAGGTACATCTTTTTGAAGAAGATTAGTAAGAGGCTTTGAAATTTTAGAGAAATCTTTAATAAATCTCCTATAAAACCCAGCATGACCAAGAACACTACGAATACCTTTAACATCCCTCGGATAGGGCATCTTCTCAATTGCTTCAACTTTAGCTCTATCAACTTCAATACCTCTCTCGGAAATTTTATGTCCCAAAACAATTCCTTCATTAACCATAAAGTGGCATTTCTCCCAATTAAGAACAAGGTTAGTTTCTTCACATCTCTGCAAAACTTTATCGAGGTTTCGCAAACAATTATCAAAAGAATTCCCATAGACAGAAAAATCATCCATGAACACCTCTACAATACTTTCGCAAAAGCCATGAAAAATAGCAGACATGCATCTTTGAAAAGTAGCAGGAGCATTACATAAACCAAAAGGCATACGCCTATAAGCATAAGTTCCATAGGGACAAGTGAAAGTGGTTTTCTCTTGATCTTTAGCTTTAACAGCAATTTGTGAAAACCCAGAATAACCATCAAGAAAGCAAAAGTGAGTATTTTTAGATAACCTTTCTAGCATTTGATCAATAAATGGTAAAGGGTAATGATCTTTCTTAGTAACTTTATTAACTTTTCGAAAATCAATGCACATTCTATACCCTACAACTACTCTTTGAGGGATGAGCTCATCATTATCATTAGGCACAACAGTCATTCCTCCTTTCTTAGGAACACAATGCACAGGACTAACCCATCTACTATCAGCAATAGGATATATAATACCAGCTTCAAGAAGTTTTAATACCTCATTCCTTACCACCTCCTTCATCTTCGGAATTAGACGACGTTGATGTTCAACAACAGGCTTTGCATCATCTTCCATATTGATAGCATGTTGGCAAATAGAAGGAGAAATCCCCTTCAAATCATCAAGAGTGTAGCCAATAGCTCCCCGGTGTTTCTTCAATATTTCCAATAACCTTTCTTCCTCAATCTCTGAAAGCTTAGAACTAATAATAACAGGATATATTTTCTTATCATCAATATGAGCATATTTAAGATTATCAGGTAAAGGCTTTAAATCAAAAATAGGATCTTCCTTTGGTGGCGGTGTTGTACCCAAATCTTCCACCGGTAAATCATGCTTGAGAATAGGTTGGCGAAGAAAATTTTCCTCAAGCTCATCTCTTTCTTTCCTAAAAACTTCACTCTCGCTATTCTCCAAATGTTGCTGCAAAGGATTATTAGGAACAAGAACAATAGATGCACACTGCTCCATTTTAAAATCATTACTAGGCAAGTCAGCTTTATAAGGAGTTTTAGTAAATTTAGAAAAGTTAAATTCATAAGGTTCACCAGCAAATTTAGTCAAAATTTTCTCTTTCTTGCAATCTATAATAGCTCCACAAGTATTTAGAAAAGGTCTACCAAAAATGATAGGACAATAATCACTAGCGGCAGAACCAAGTACCAAAAAGTCAGCAGGATATTTAATCTTACCACATAGAACTTCCACATCTCGAACAATACCAATTGGAGAAATAGTTTCTCTATTAGCCAGCTGAATAACCACATCAATATCTTCAAGTTCACAAGAACCAATTTCGTGCATAATCTCCGTGTAAAGTTCATAAGGAATAGCACTAACGCTTGCACCAATATCACATAAACCATAATAGCAATGATCACCAATTCTAACAGATAGCATAGGAAAACTAACTTGTTTGGGTTTATTAGGATGTGAAACAATATTAGAAGCATCTTCACAGAAAATAATATGACCATCCTCTACATTTTCAGTCACAAGATCTTTAACTATTGCAACAGCAGGTTCAACTTTTATTTGTTCTTCAGGTTCTATAGGTTTCTTTTCACTTTTATTAACCGCACTAGATATAACAGAATACTCTTTCATTTTAGCAGGGAAAGGAGTTTTTTCAATATAAGCTTCAGGAATAACATGATCAGCAGTTTCAACTACAACACATTTATTAATAGATGAATCAATTTTATCTTTATACGGTTCATGATACTTATCAAAATTCTTCTTAGGAAATTCATAATGAGAGGCAAAAGCTTTGTAAAGATTTGTAGCAACTTGAGAATCAAGACCATATGTAGCACTCATATTACGAAATTTATCAGTATTCATAAAAGCTTCAATGCATTTATAATCATAAATTATACCTGATTCTCTATCTTTGTCGTTCTCCCATCCTTCAGTATTTTCTTGGATCCGATCAAGAAGGTCCCTTTTAAACTCTTCTTTGTTGCGTGTAAATGATCCAGAACAAGAAGTATCCATCAAGGTCTTGTCTTGAAAAGAAAGTCTTGCATAGAAATTATCAATAATAACATTACCAGGAAGCTCATGAATGGGGCATTTGAGCATTAAAGACTTCAATCTCCCCCAAGCTTGGGCAATACTCTCTCCATCATGAGGCCAGAAATTATATATGCGGTTCCGATCCTTGTGAATTTCACTTGGAGGATAGAATTTAGAATAAAATAAAGGCACAATGTCCTCCCAATCAAGAGAATCACCATTCTTCAGCAATTTATACCAATGCGCCGCTTTACCGATATAGTGAATAGTTTCTTTCTAACTTCATTCATAGCAATACCTGCACATTTGAATAACCCGCATAATTCATGCAAAAACAGTAAATGATCACCAGGATGAACAGTTCCATCCCCTTCATAGCGGTTATCCATAACACGTCATAGGTATTTTATATGGTATCACTTCCTCACCTGGCGCCTCATCCACTACCGTTGTAGTAGTAGTAGATTTCCCAAATAGAAATTGAAGAGAAGATCTCTCCATAATGACTTATAGCAGCAGGCAGAAATAAAATCAGCACAAACAGTAAAGGTTTTCCTTACCAATTCCACTTACCAATAGCGCTTCACTCCCCGGCAACGGCGCCGGAAAATAGTCTTGATGACCCACAAGTATAGGGGGTGTATCGTAGTATCTTCGATAAGTAAGAATGTCGATCCCAACGAGGAGCAGAAGGTGTTGACAAGCAGTTTCGATGAAGGATTCACTGTAAATGCTCACAGACAAGTTTTCAGGGGGTTTTGATATAGCAGATAAATAAAGTACAAGTAAATAAAATGCGAGAGAAATAATTGCAGCGAGTGGCCCAATCCTTTTAGCACAAAGGACAAGCCGGTTTGTTTACTTATAATGACCAAACGTTCTTGAGGACACACGGGGATTTTAGTCTAGTGCTTTCGCTTCATGTAGCTAAATAATCTTCATTGTTTTGATAAGTGTTGTGTGGGTGAACCTATGCTAATGCACCGCCCTTCCTAGGACTAATACATACTTGTGATTATACCCCTTGCAAGCATCCGCAACTACAAGAAAGTAATTAAGATAAATCTAACCACAGCCTTAAACTCTGAGATCCTGCGATCCCTCTTGCATCGATATACTAACGGGGGCTTAGGTTTCTGTCACTCCGGCAACCCCGCAATTAGCAACCGAATACAAGATGCACTCCCCTAGGCCCATAAATGGTGAAGTATCGTGTAGTCGACGTTCACACGACACCACTAGAAGAATGACACCACAACTTAAATATCATAACATTGAATATTACTCAACCATAGTTCACTACTAACATTTAGACTTCACCCATGTCCTCAAGAACTAAACGAACTACTCACGAGACATCATATGGAATACAATCAGAGGTGATATGATGATGAATAACAATCTGAACATAGACTTTGGTTCAACGGTTTCACTCAATAGCATCAATGACAAGTAGAAATTAACACCGGGAGAGTTTCCCCTATCAAACAATCAAGATCCAACCCAAATAGTTACAGCGGTGACGAGGTGCAGCGGTGGTGATGGCGGTGTAGATGGTGGAGATGATGATGATGATGATGGAGATGATGTCCAGCTCGATGACGACGGCGATGGCGTCGATTTCCCCCTCCGGGAGGGAATTTCCCCGGCCCGCCGAGAGCTCTTTTCTCTCTGGTGTTCTCCGCCCCGCAGAGGCGTAACTCTTCGTGAGGTACCCTCTGTGGCTTAGGTTTTCGGACGAAGGAGTACGCGAAGAAAAGGAGGCGAGAGGGGTGTGGGCCCCCTCCTCATAGGGCGGCGCGGCGGGCCTGGCTGCCGGCCTGGGGTGGGCCCACCTCGGGTCCCCTCTCTCCCCTTCTGCTCCCTCCGTCATCTGGAAAAATAGGAATTTACGTGTAATTTCCTTCCACGCTTGATCTTCCGAATATTGCGTTCGACGGTGCTTTTTGCAGAATCCTGGCTCCGGTGCTTGATCCTCCAATAATGATGAAACATGCAAAACAGATGAAATAACATAAGTATTGTGTCCCAATATGAAATATATCAATGAATAACAGCAAATTATGATACAAAATAGTGATGCAAATTGGACGTATCACATGCTTGGTGTGAGATCCTTGCTTTTCATTTTTTGGGGCCGATCGCAGGGATCGGCCTTGCCACGTACGTCCATAGACTTGGACCTTGCTACTCTGTCAGGCCAGTGGATAAGACCAGCCTCACCCGTTTTTTGAAGCTTCGATGCGCTCACAGCCGTCCAGGTTGATTCCAGAGAGCGGCTCTTGGTCGTCTGCATCCCAAATGTTCATGCCAGCCAAAGAGATCTCGATCGAGTCATCTGCATGAACAACCTCCACTTCATCTCCATCCCATTGTATGATGCACTGATGCATTGTGGATGGAATGCAATAGTTAGCGTGGATCCAATCCCTTCCTAGCAGGACAGCGTAAGTGCTTTTGCTGTCGACGATGAAGAACGACGTAGGGATGGTTTTTCGGCCGACAGTTAAGTCTACGTTCAGAACACCCTTGGCTTCTGACGCTTGGCCGTTGAAATCGCTTAGCGTGACGTTGGTCTTGATCAGATCGTCATTGGATCGTCCCAAACGTCGTAACATGGAGTACGACATTATATTGACTGCTGCTCCCGTGTCAACCAGCATCTTGCTGATAGGCTGCCCATTGATATAACCTTTCAAGTATAGGGCTTTCAGATGCCTGTAGCTCCTCTCTCGTGGCTTCTCAAAGATGACTGGCCGCGGGCCGCAATCGAACTGTGCCACTGACACTTCCTCGTCTTTTGGAGCACAAAACTCGACGAAGAATGAACACCATGTTTGTATCAGCCGATGCCTCTGCATCGGCTTTTGTCTGCTTGGGTCGCCACACTTTCTTTGGTGGGCGAGTCTCCATCTCCAATGTTTGCTGAATTTTCACGGCCAGATCGGGCCGTGCTTTCCTCAACGTGTACAGGTACTGCGCCTCGGCTTCCTCCAAGTTTCGTAGTCGTTGCACTCTGCGCTTTTGGGAGTGGCTGAGTCCATCAGGGCACCACCTTGGACGGTGATATCTGTCTTCTTCATCTGACTCCTCGAAGTCTTCATCTCGAGATGACTCAGCTCGTTTGTTCTGAGGTGGGAGAGGTCCTAGACGCTTGAACACTGAAACTTCATTTGTTCCCTTCCTCTTCGTCTATGTGGGGACCCCGGAATACATATCCGAAATACCCTGTTATGCATTTCTCTCACGACCCCAAGATCATTCTGCCGTGAGAACATAACCGAACTGAATATCCAGATTACAATCATCCATTACAAGTACCGAATAAATAGTCTTACAATAAAGGGGTCACATGACCCAGTCTTACATAAATGCCACAATGGGCAAGTTCACACAAACATAGCAGCGGATACACGTCATCATCGTCGGGCCCAAGTCATGCCTTTAGACCTACAGGCAGCTGACTTGGAGATCGTCCTAGGTCGCATAGTCGTCCTGGTAGCCTCCATCATCTTCGAAGTCCTCCTCATAGTCTGGCCAAGTAAATAGCCAGGGACAAAGCCGTGAGTACATTTGGAATTGTACTCGCAAACCATCACAAAGGGGTGCTATCATAACATCTACGGGAGACGAGGGAGACACGATAGTTTCTCTCGTGGATATAGCATGTATCAGTTTCTCTTGTGGATATAGCATGTATCAGTTTCTCTTGTGGATATAGCATGTATCAGTTTCTCTTGTGGATATAGCATCCCGGCATCTCAAGGGATGGGGACACTAAGATTGTTCCTATAGCTTCTCTATATCTTTGTTGAAGAAGATACTTCAAAAGATATCCTATGACATCTCTATATCTTTATTGAAGAAGAGTTAGCATTCCGCCATCTCAATTGATGGGGCTGCTGGGGAAGTTATATGACATCTCTATATCTTTATTGAAGAAGAGTTCTTTTCCCATGAAACATTAGAAGAGGTTCCCACTTTCTTTTTTTTCCGGCGACCATCTCCATATGGTCGACACACAACACTTTCCCGTACCCTTCCGGTACATCCAACACAACACTTTCTTTGTAAAGCCTTTCAAAAACAAAACTCAACACAGCGGTAACGGCCATACCAACCGTCCATGACCGCGGACGCGGCTATTCGAATAGTTTTAACTCTGCAGAGTGTGCGCACTTTCACCACAAGAACCAACAAACCCGCCGGGATCATCCCCGGTTCGTCATACAAAAGTATGCGAGTCTCGGATAATCAGTCATAGTCTTTCGCTCGCCTCCATTGACATGAGTTCCTTCCCTGCGGGCTTACCCCTTCCCGGCACCCCGGCAGCATACCTCCTTATTTGAGCGTATCTCCGGCGCCATGACGGAAGACCCTCAGTAATCGTCCGGCTATAGACAACTACAGTGTATTGCCTCCTTCAGAGCACAACCCGGTGTCATAGGTCATCGTGACTGATACGTCTCCAACGTATCGATAATTTCTTATGTTCCATGCTACTTTATTGATGATACCTACATGTTTTATGCACATTATATGTCGTATTTATGCATTTTCTGGAACTAACCTATTAACAAGATGCCGAAGAGCCAGTTGCTGTTCTGCTGTTTTTGGTTTCAGAAATCCTAGTAAGGAAATATTCTCGGAATTGGACGAAATCACCGCCCAGGGTCCTATTTTTGCATGGAGCTTCCAGAAGACCGAAGAGGGAAGGAAGTGGGGCCACGAGGTGGCCACACCATAGGGCGGCACGGCCCAGGCCCTGGCCACGCCGACCTGTGGTGGGCCCCTCGTCAGCCCCCCTGACCTACCCTTCCGCCTACTTAAAGCCTCCGTCGCGAAAACCCCAGTACCGAGAGCCACGATACGGAAAACCTTCCAGAGACGCCGCCGCGAATCCCATCTCGGGGATTCAGAGATCGCCTCCGGCACCCTGCCGGAGAGGGGATTCATCTCCCGAGGACTCTACACCGCCATGGTCGCCTCCGGAGTGATGAGTGAGTAGTTCACCCCTGGACCATGGGTCCATAGCAGTAGCTAGATGGTCGTCTTCTCCTTGTTGTGCTTCATTGTTGGATCTTGTGAGCTGCCTAACATGATCAAGATCATCTATCTGTAATACTATATGTTGTGTTTGTCGGGATCCGATGGATAGAGAATACTATGTTATGGTGATTATCAATCTATTGTTTATGTGTTGTTTATGATCTTGCATGCTCTCCGTTATTAGTGGAGGCTCTGGCCAAGTTTGTACTCTTAACTCCAAGAGGGAGTATTTATGCTCGATAGTGGGTTCATGCCTTCATTGACACCTGGGACAGTGACAGAAAGTTCTAAGGTTGTCATGTGCTGTTGCCACTAGGGATAAAACATTGATTCTATGTCTAAGGATGTAGTTGTCGATTACATTACGCACCATACTTAATGCAATTGTCTGTTGCTTAGCAACTTAATACTGAATGGGGTTCGGATGATAACCTGAAGGTGGACTTTTTAGGCATAGATGCAGTTGGATGGCGGTCTATGTACTTTGTCGTAATGCCCGGATTAAATCTCACTATATTTATCATATCATGTATATGCATTGTTATGCCCTTTCTTGTCAATTGCCCGACTGTAATTTGTTCACCCAACATGCTTTTATCTTATGGGAGAGACACCTCTAGTGAACTGTGGACCCCGGTCCTATTCTTTACATAGCATACAATCTACTGCAATTGTGTTTTACTGTTTTCTTGCAAACAATCATCTTCCACTCGATACGCTTAATCCTTTGTTACAGCAAGCCGGTGAGATTGACAACCTCACTGTTTCATTGGGGCAAAGTACTTTGGTTTTGTTGCCACGTTGGCGCCGGAATCCCTGTTGTTGCGCCGCATCACATTTCGCCACCATCAACCTTCAACGTGCTTCTTGGCTCCTCCTGGTTCGATTAAACCTTGGTTTCTTTCTGAGGGAAAACTTGCTACCGTGCGCATCATACCTTCCTCTTGGGGTTCCCAACGAACGTGTGAGTTACACGCCATTAAGCTCTTTTCTGGCGCCGTTGCCGGGGAGATCAAGACACGCTGCAAGGGGAGTCTCCACTTCTCAATCTCTTTACTTTGTTTTTGTCTTGCTTTATTTTATTTACTACTTTGTTTGCTGCACCTAAACAAAACACAAAAAAATTAGTTGCTAGTTTTACTTTATTTATTGTCTTGCTCTCTATATCTAAAACACAAAAAAATTAGTTACTTGTCTTTGCCTAGTTTACTTTATTGCTACTAAAATGAGTAATCCTGAAGTTGAAGTTCGTTCTTTTAAGCAACAAGGTGGAGAAAGTTTTAAAGATGCTTGGTATAGAATTAGTAATGCTCATCATAGGTGCATTAAGAAACACTCCACTACTATCCTTCTTAGGAACTTTTATGTTGGTTTATCTAGTTGGAATAGGTATGTTCTTGATACCCTTTCGGGAGGCAATTTCCTAGGTACTCCCGCTTTAGAAGCTAGTTGCATCATTGAGAGTCTAGTTGGAATACCACCTGTTAATGAAGTTAAAATTGAAATCTCTCTTGAAGATGTTATGAAAAAATTGGAAACCATAGAGAAAAATTTTCCAAGTGTTGAAACTAAATTGGGAATGTTATTTGACAAAACTTATGAACTTGATAAATCCTTAGGAGGAATTGATGAAAGAATTAGTGTCCTAGGAACTTGTGTTGTTCATGATAATCAAACCAATAGGATTGATGAACTTGAAAAGGCTATGGGAACCTTGGGTTCAACCTTTTCTTCTCTCAAGTATAATGAGAAAGCTTATGTGGGGAAAGAGCAAAAATTCATGTACGCCTCTAAAGTGCCTAAACAAAAGAATTATTATAGGCCTAAAATTTCTAAGACCCCTAGCACCACCATAGAGAATTTAGATAATGGAGCACCTAAAGTACCCTCTGCAACAAGTTGTGTTTGCATGAAAAATAATAATGTTGATGCTTCATCTCTCGATGCTACTTGATTTGCACTTTCTGCGCCTAGCTGAAAGGCGTTAAAGAAAAACGCTTATGGGAGACAACCCATGTTTTTACTACAGTACTTTGTTTTATATTTGAGTCTTGGAAGTTGTTTACTACTGTAGCAACCTCTCCTTATCATGTTTTTGTGCCAAGTAAAGTTTCTATGTCAAAGTTGATGTTATATTTGGGATCGCTGCGCAGAAACAGCATTGCTGTCTGTCACGAATCTGGGCACAGGCCTCTGTAGAAAATTCGAAAAATCTGCCAATTTATGAGCGTGATCCTCAGATACGTACGCAACTTTCATTAGTTTTGAGTTTTTCCATTTGAGCAAGTCTGGTGCCAGCTTTAAATTCGTCTTTACGGACTGTTCTGTTTTTGACAGATTCTGCCTTTTATTTCGCATTGCCTCTTTTGCTATGTTGGATTCATTTCTTTGATCCATTAATGTCCAGTAGCTTTATGCAATGTCCAGAAGTGTAAAGAATGATTGTGTCACCTCTGAATGTGTGAATTATTAATTGTGCACTAACCCTCTAATGAGTTTGCTTGAAGTTTGGTGTGAAGGAAGTTTTCAAGGGTCAAGAGAGGAGTATGATATACTATGATCAAGAGGAGTGAAAGCTCTAAGCTTGGGGATGCCCCGTGGTTCACCCCTGCATATTTTAAGAAGACTCAAGCGTAAGCTTGGGGATGCCCAAGGCATCCCCTTCTTCATCGACAACATCATCGGTTCCTCCCCTGAAACTATATTTTATTCAGTCACATCTTGTGTTCTTTACTTGGAGCGTCGGTTTGTTTTTGTTTTTGTTTTTGTTTGAATAAAATGGATCCTAGCATTCACTTTGTGGGAGAGAGACACGCTCCGCTGTTGCATATGGACAAATATGTCCTTAGGCTTTACTCATAATGTTCAAGACGAAGTTTCTTCTTCGTTAAATTGTTATATGGTTGGAATTGGAAAATGCTACACGTAGTAATTCTAAAATGTCTTGGATAATGTGATACTTGGCAATTGTTGTGCTCATGTTTAAGCTCTTGCATCATATGCTTTTCACCCATTAATGAAGAAATACATAGAGCTTGCTAAAATTTGATTTGCATATTTGGTCTCTCTAAGATCTAGATAATATCTAGTATTGAGTTTTGAACAACAAGGAAGACGGTGTAGAGTCTTATAATGTTTACAATATGTCTTTTATGTGAGTTTTGCTGCACCGGTTCATCCTTGAGTTTTCTTCAAATAACCTTGCTAGCCTAAACCTTGTATCGAGAGGGAATACTTCTCATGCATCCAAAATCCTTGAGCCAACTACTATGCCATTTGTGTCCACCATACCTACCTACTACATGGTATTTCTCCGCCATTCCAAAGTAAATTGCTTGAGTGCTACCTTTAAAATTCCATCATTCACCTTTGCAATATATAGCTCATGGGACAAAATAGCCTTAAAACTATCGTAGTATTGAATATGTACTTATGCACTTTATCTTTTATTAAGTTGCTTGTTGTGCGATAACCATGCTTCTGGGGAACGCCATCAACTATTGTTGAATATCATGTGAGTTGCTATGCATGTCCGTCTTGTCTGAAGGATCTATCACCTTAGTGGTTGGAGCATGCAAAATTGTTAGAGAAGAACATTGGGCCGCTAACTAAAGCCATGAATCATGGTTGAAGTTTCAGTTTGGACATATATCCTCAATCTCATATGAGAATAATAATTGTTGCTACATGCTTATGCATTTAAGAGGAGTCCATTATCTGTTGTCCATGTTGTCCCGGTATGGATGTCTAAGTTGAGAATAATCAAAAGCGAGAAATCCAAAATGCGAGCTTTCTCCTTAGACCAGGCGGCATGGAGGTACCCCTTTGTGACACTTGGTTGAAACATGGCATGCAAATATCCGGTAGTCCAAGCTAAGTAGGACGAGGTGCGGGCACTATTAGTATACTATGCATGAGGCTTGCAACTTGTAAGATATAATTTACATAACTCATATGCTTTATTACTACCGTTGACAAAATTATTTCATGTTTTCAAAATAAAAGCTCTAGCACAAATACAGCAATCGATGCTTTCCTCTTTGAAGGACCTTTCTTTTACTTTTATTGTTGAGTCAGTTTACCTATCTCCCTCCACCTTAAGAAGCAAACACTTGTGTGAACTGTGCATTGATTCCTACATACTTGCATATTGCACTTGTTATATTACTTTATGTTGACAATATCCATGAGATATATATGTTATAAGTTGAAAGCAACCGCTGAAACTTAATCTTCCTTTGTGTTGCTTCAACACCTTTACTTTGATTTATTGCTTTATGAGTTAACTCTTATGCAAGACTTATTGATGCTTGTCTTGAAGTACTATTCATGAAAAGTCTTTGTCATATGATTCACTTGTTTACTCATGTCATTACCTTTGTTTTGATCGCTGCATTCATTACATATGTTTACAAATAGTATGATCAAGATTATGATGGCATGTCACTTCAGAAATTATCTTTGTTATCGTTTTACCTGCTCGGGACGAGCAGAACTAAGCTTGGGGATGCTGATACGTCTCCAACGTATCGATAATTTCTTATGTTCCATGCTACTTTATTGATGATACCTACATGTTTTATGCACATTATATGTCATATTTACGCATTTTCGGAACTAACCTATTAACAAGATGCCGAAGAGCTAGTTTTTCTGCTGTTTTTGGTTTCAGAAATCCTAGTAAGGAAATATTCTCGAATTGGACGAAATCACCGCCCGGGTCCTATTTTTGCACGGAGCTTCCAGAAGACCGAAGAGGGAAGGAAGTGGGGCCACGAGGTGGCCACACCATAGGGCGGCGCGGCCCAGCCCTGGCCGCGCCGGCCTGTGGTGTGGCCTCGTCAGCCCCCGACCTACCCTTCCGCCTACTTAAAGCCTCCGTCGCGAAACCCCCGAGAGCCACGATACGGAAAACCTTCCAGACGCGCCGCGAATCCCATCTCGGGATTCAGGAGATCGCCTCCGGCACCCTGGGAGAGGGGATTCATCTCCGGAGGACTCTACACCGCCATGGTCGCCTCCGGAGTGATGAGTGAGTAGTTCACCCCTGGACCATGGGTCCATAGCAGTAGCTAGATGGTCGTCTTCTCCTTGTTGTGCTTCATTGTTGGATCTTGTGAGCTGCCTAACATGATCAAGATCATCTATCTGTAATACTATATGTTGTGTTTGTCGGGATCCGATGGATAGAGAATACTATGTTATGGTGATTATCATTCTATTGTTTATGTGTTGTTTATGATCTTGCATGCTCTCCGTTATTAGTAGAGGCTCTGGCCAAGTTTGTACTCTTAACTCCAAGAGGGAGTATTTATGCTCGATAGTGGGTTCATGCCTTCATTGACACCTGGGACAGTGACAGAAAGTTCTAAGGTTGTGATGTTGCCACTAGGGATAAAACATTGATTCTATGTCTAAGGATGTAGTTGTCGATTACATTACGCACCATACTTAATGCAATTGTCTGTTGCTTAGCAACTTAATACTGAATGGGGTTCGGATGATAACCTGAAGGTGGACTTTTTAGGCATAGATGCGGTTGGATTGCGGTCTATGTACTTTGTCGTAATGCCCGGATTAAATCTCACTATATTTATCATATCATGTATATGCATTGTTATGCCCTTTCTCTATTTGTCAATTGCCCGACTGTAATTTGTTCACCCAACATGCTTTTATCTTATGGGAGAGACACCTCTAGTGAACTGTGGACCCCGGTCCTATTCTTTACATAGCATACAATCTACTGCAATTGTGTTTTACTCTTTTCTTGCAAACAATCATCTTCCACTCGATACGCTTAATCCTTTGTTACAGCAAGCCGGTGAGATTGACAACCTCACTGTTTCGTTGGGGTAAAGTACTTTGGTTTTGTTGTGCAGATTCCACGTTGGCGCCGGAATCCCTGTTGTTGCGCCGCATCACATTTCGCCACCATCAACCTTCAACGTGCTTCTTGGCTCCTCCTGGTTCGATTAAACCTTGGTTTCTTTCTAAGGGAAAACTTGCTACTGTGCGCATCATACCTTCCTCTTGGGGTTCCCAACGAACGTGTGAGTTACACGCCATCAGTGACCCTCCTAGAGAGTTATGAAGGTGTCTCACGTCAACTTCGGCAAACTATGGACTAAGCCCGTGCCCACTTTGGGTGATGTGGCTGCGCTGTAAGTTGGTCCGGGCGAATACAAAGAATCGTGTGTTGTTTTTCCCAAAACCCAAAACACATACACATAGTTCCTCCTTCCAACAAATGGTTCAAGATCCCTTTTCTTTCATAAACATACACTCGGGAAAGGTAGCTTACCCAAGGTTTTCATAAAACATTTACAACAAGGTAAACCTTGAGGGGTTCCCATCCTAAAGTTTCATGAGAGGAATTCTACATTTATGTGGCCGAAATGACAACCATAGTCATGGGTTGAGAGTGAGGGGCAAAAGAGGGTTCACAATTGCTTGCGGTAAGCAAGTATGTGACAACAATTATAGAATTAAATTTCAGCTTTTAGGATCTGCTATCTTACTACTTTAAATTTGTGGAGGAAAATAACCAAATCATTAGGGTTGGGCATATTCATCTCATTTTGAGAATACACCAAGATCATGGCATTGATACTTCTATCTCAAATGGTGCAGTGGTAGTGTCGGCTACCTTGTAAAGTGAGGATACAAACAAGATGAATACACTAGATGCCCAAGTGGAGTGACATGGTCAAGATACCATGCATACCAAACACACGAGACAATAGTGGAGCATCACCACCAGGGAGTACCCCACTTTGAAACATACACATATGACAATAGATAATGAACAACACACATAGAGATCAAGGTGCTTTGGATATCAACAAATGACATCCAACTAGACACCAATTTAGAGTTCAAAGATGGCTTGCCTTGGTTGGCTTGTCCCTGGTCTTCCTCGAGATCTTCTCCAAAATCCTCCCCTTCAACTTCACCCTCGTTCGTATCTAGCGTCGCAAAGGTAAATGGTACACATAATCAATACACAAACAAGGGAACCAAAGTAACTTGGTAAAATATGCAAAACATGCAGGGGAGTTGTTTGACAGTAAACAAAGATGGGTGGCTTAAATTTAAATCAAATAGGGGTAATGGTTTAAATAAAACAATCCAAATTTAAACCTATCATTGCATGTAACACACATACACTTATAACCAGAGACAAATCTTTATGAACAGAGACCAATTATATTTTTCCCAGATGCACAGTAACAATATAAGACTAACACAATTGGATTCATCCAAAAATATTAATTTTTCAATTTTTAGAATTAAAAATACTAACCAGAATACAGTGATCATGTTTAATACATCAGAAATTGTACAAAAATCCTAAAAATACAAGACCAGTGGCATTTGAAAGATAATTTTATACTGGTTCTAATGCAATTGGATTCATGTCAATCAGAGTTACCAAACTATTTTTATTAACGAAACAGTGCACCAGTAGGTTTTCATTTTTAATTTCTGTTTAACAAATTTTCAAAAATTAAAAAGGGCGGGAACGCCCTGGGCCGTGCAGTGCTGCGCAGATGGGCCGGCCCAGTGGGGCTCTCCAGTGGCCGCGGGGCCCGTGGGCCAGGCCGCCGACGTGGCCGTGCATGCGCCATGCGGCCGCCCGATCTGGATCCGACGGCCCAGATCTGGCGCGTCGACGACGTCTGCGGCGCTCGCTGGCGCGGAAGAAGAAAGGGGCGGCGGCGGGCTTACCGGCGGCTGGCGGTGGCGTGGCGTCGTGCAGGCGTGTCGGGGGCGTGGGCGTGCGTAGCGTGCGTGTGTTGGCGGCGTCCAGGGGCGTCTGCTCCTCCTCCCGCGACGTCAACTGCGGCACGGGCGGCGTCGGCTCGTCGTCGGCGTCGCCGTTCTGCTGCAGATCTGCGCGTCAGGGGCAGAGAGGAGGGGTTAGGAGATGTAGGAGAGGGTGCTGGCGTTGAGGGAGTAGGGAGAAAGGCGTCGACGGCGTCGCGGCGGTGACCACCTGCGCGTCACCCACGCGGTGACCGTGGTGAGCGCCTCGGCGCGTCGCAGCAGTGGCGCGGCTGCTGCTCAAGCAGCCAGGGAGAGGGTCGGGCAGCCTTGCGGCGTGGTGAGAGTGGGAGCTGAGGGGGAGTGGTGGTGCTCGTGCCCTTTTATAGGCAGAGAGGGGAGCGGTAGTGGGAGGGGCGGTGGCGATGGCCAACGGGCGCCCAGGGGCTGGCGTCACGCGTCGGCCCCACCGTGACGTCGCCCTGGAGCGTCAGCAGGGGAGGGAGCCGAGGCGGTGCACGGCAGGCGAGGCGTGATGGCGGGCGACGCGAGGCGTCGAGCCATCATGGCTCTGCCAGCGTGGCGCGCGCGTGCGGCTAGGGTTTTGGCGCGGGAGGGGTGCTGGTGGCGTTTGGGCCAAAGAGAGGGGGCAGCACGGGCTAGGGTTGGGCCAGAGCAAGAGAGGGGTGGGGTGGTGCTGTCCACGGCCCAACCAGAGAAGAAAGAGAGAGGGAAGAGAGAAAGAGAGAAGAAATAAAAAGAGAGGGGGAAGTTCCCCCTCTTGTCTCTCGGCCAAAACCAAAGAGAGAAGAGAGAGAGAAGAAAAAGGGGCAGGGGTGAAAAGAGAGGGGGCAATGCCAAGTGCATGTGCCAAAGTGTGATCAAGTGCATGTGCACATAAGTGAGAAAAATTTGGAGAAAAATAAATAAGGTGCTGGTGGTGTTGGTGGTGCAACCCTAGGTGGTCTGGTGGTGGTGTAGAGAAGAGGGGAGAGTGTTCCCTCTTATCCAAAAGTGATGCTCATCATGCTAGGGTTAGGGTTTGAGGGGTATGGTGTACCAGAGGGGGTGTTAAATAAATTAAATAGCTCCAGCTCTGAGAATTTAAAGGAGTGGTGTACTTATTTAATTAATGTTGTGGTGACATGCATATCATACCAAAAGGGAAAGTTGAGTTAAGCTAGGCAAGAATCTAACCTACACTCAATCACAAGTGCTTAATAAAAGTTTTTGTTGGCTCAAATTTTTAACTTGTTTGGAAAATATGCAGGTTCTGAAAAATGGGGTGTTACAGACCTTCCCCCCTTAAAAGAATCTCGTCCCGAGATTCCGAGGCTAGGAGCTTGAATAGGTAGGGGAACTCCTTTCTAAGATAGTCCTCTCGCTCCCAAGTGGCTTCATCTTCTGAATGATTACTCCACTGTACTTTGAAGAACTTAATCTTTCTTCGACGGGTCAATCTCACAGCTTCCTCCAAGATACGAATAGGGTTCTCCCGGTAGGTTAGGTCTTGGTTTAAATCGATAGCACGGTAGTCAATGTTCTTGAAGACCTCTGGCTTGTCCGGCACTTGCAGACACTTTCGAAGTTGAGAGATGTGGAAAACGTCGTGGAACTCTGATAATTCCGGGGGTAATTCCAATTGATAAGAAACCTCTCCTCTTCGGCCTATTATCTTGAAGGGGCCAATGTACCTTGGAGCTAGCTTGCCTTTGACGTGGAAACGCTTCATTCCTTTGAGAGGGGTAACTCGGAGATAGGCAAAATCTCCGATACTAAAGGTCACTTCTCGACGCTTGGTGTTGGCGTAGCTCTTCTGTCGGGACTGGGCTGCTTTCAATCGGTCGCGGATGAGTTGAACTTGTTCTTCTGCTTGCCGAAGTACATCGGGTCCAAATACTTGACTTTCTCCGGTCTCGGACCAGTTGAGAGGGGTTCTGCACTTTCTTCCATAAAGGGCTTCGAAAGGTGCCATTTGAAGACTAGCTTGGTAGCTATTATTGTAAGAGAACTCGGCGAAGGGTAGGCAATCTTCCCATTTGGTTCCATAAGCAAGAACACAAGCGCGGAGCATATCTTCAAGAATCTGATTTACTCGCTCAGTTTGTCCTCCGGTCTGGGGGTGATACGCGGTGCTGAAAGATAACTTGGTGCCCATGGCTTCGTGAAGTTTCTTCCAGAACCGGGAAGTGAATTGGGGGCCTCGATCCGATACTATGACTTTAGGAACCCCATGAAGACTGACTATTCGGGAGATGAAAAGATCAGCCAACTTACCCACACGGTAAGTGGTCTTGACGGGAAGAAGTGCGCGACTTTGGTAAGTCGATCCACGATTACCCAAATGGAGTCATGTCCTCGGTTGGATCGGGGAAGTCCGGTAATAAAGTCCATTCCGATTTCGTCCCATTTCCACTCAGGAATCTTCAAGGGTTGGAGAAGTCCAGCCGGGCGTTGATGTTCTGCTTTAACCTTCTGGCAAACGTCACATCGGGCAATAAAGAACGCGATGTCTCGCTTCATTCCATGCCACCAAAAGGTATCTTTCAAGTCTTGGTACATTTTTGTTCCTCCGGGGTGGATAGAGTAGGGGGTGTTGTGGGCCTCTTCCATAATCAGGTTCTTAAGATTAGGGAGGTTTGGAACGCAAAGACGTCCGTTGTACCACAAAATCCCTTCAGGGTCAATGGAAAATCCAGCCACTTTTTCTTTACCCATACGACGCTTGATTCCTTCAATACTTTCATGACCAACTTGTGCTTCTTTAACTTGGTCGTGAAGGGTAGGTCGGACTTCCATTGCGGCTAGGAATCCGTGACTAACCAGTTCTAATCCGAACTCCTCGAACTCTTGGTATAGCAGGGGTTGTTCAGTCTTTAGGCAGGCATTGAGAGAGCAAGGTTCCCGGCTGAGTGCGTCGGCGACTACATTTGCCTTTCCTGGATGATAGTGGATGCTGAGATCATAATCTTTTATCAATTCAATCCACCTTCTCTGACGCATGTTCAATTCCCTTTGGGTGAAGATATATTTGAGGCTTTTATGGTCGGTGTAGATGTCACACCGATTACCGATGAGGTAATGGCGCCAAGTTTTGAGGGCATGAACCACAGCGGCTAACTCAAGATCATGAGTTGGGTAGTTCGCTTCATGGGGTTTGAGCTGTCGGGAGAGGTAGGAGATAACTTTGCCTTCTTGCATTAGGACACTTCCAAGACCAAGCTTGGAGGCGTCACAATAAATTACAAAGTCTTTGGTAACATCAGGCATGGTTAGGATTGGGGTAGAGACAAGCCGTCTTTTTAGTTCTTGAAAACTTTCCTCGCACTTGTCCGTCCATTCAAACTTCTTATTCTTCTTAAGCAAGAGAGTCAAGGGTTTTGCTATGCTAGAGAATCCCTCTACGAACTTGCGATAGTATCCAGCTAACCCGAGGAAGGATCTTACCTCGGTTTGGTTGGTAGGAGGTTGGCGTTCCATGATTGATTTGATTAGGGAGGGATCGACAGACAGTCCTCCAGCTGATAAAACGTGACCAAGGAATCCAACTTCTTTGAGCCAGAACTGGCATTTGCTGAATTTGGCATAAAGTCGGTGTTTCCTAAGGGTTCCCAAAACAAGCCTCAGATGCTCTTCATGTTCTTCTTCCGTTTTGGAATAAACCAGAATGTCATCAATGAACACCACGACAAACTTGTCGAGGTACTCCATGAAGACTTTATTCATGAGGTTCATGAAATAGGCGGGGGCGTTTGTGAGTCCGAAAGACATTACGGTGTACTCATACAGTCCGTAACGGGTAGTGAAAGCAGTCTTGGGAATGTCCGATTCTCGAACCTTGAGCTGATGGTATCCAGTGCGGAGATCTATTTTGGAGAAGACTTTGGCTCCATTCATCTGATCGAATAGATCATCAATCTTGGGTAGGGGATATTTATTTTTGATTGTAACATCATTGAGCCTACGGTAATCCACACACAGGCGAATGGTACCGTCTCGCTTGTCCACGAAGATCACGGGCGATCCCCAGGGCGAAGCACTAGGTCGGATCAGACCTTTACTCAACATGTCATCTAATTGTTTCTTTAACTCAATCAACTCCTGAGGGTTCATCCGGTAAGGTCGCTGAGCTATAGGTGAAGTACCCGGAATTAACTCAATAATGAATTCAATATCCCGGTCCGGGGGCATACCAGGTAACTCCTCCGGAAACACGTCCGGATATTCACAGACGATTGGAACTTGATCTAGGGTTGGTCCAACGATACTTTTCTTGCAGAAGGACTTGGATGAGTGTGTAGTGGCGGTATATTTTACTGGCAAGCCTTGATCATTAGATAGGGTAATGGATTTTTGAGCACAATCTATGTGTCCTTTGTATTTAGTCATCCAATTCATCCCAAGTATCACTTCTAAACCTTGGGCTCCCAATACTATGAGATCAGCGTGGAAGGGTACTCCTTGTATATCTATAGGAACATTTTTGCATGATAAGTGGGTTTTAGTGGTTGACCCGGGAATTTGGACTAGCATGGGTCGTCGCATGTTAGTCGGCGTCATCCCACTTTTCTTAACGAATGGTTCGGTGACGAAAGAATGTGATGCTCCGGAATCAAATAAAACTCGAGCAGGAGTGGAGTGGACTAGGAACATACCCATCACAATGTCCGGGGCCTCCTCAGCTTCCTCGGCGTTGACGTGGTTCAGATGTCCTCTAGCTGCATTGGCCTGCTTCTTGACCAAAGGCTTCCTTCCAGGAGTAGCTCTGGCTTGAGCTTGGTTAGACCTGGGTGCATTGGTGCGCTGAGCTGCATTCATCTTGGTGGGGCACTCACGAGAAAAGTGCCCAGGCTTCCCACAAGTGAAACAACCATCTCCAGGAGTACGAGCTGGGGGATTGGGGCGGGGGTTGTTGTTGTAACCTCCTCCTCCGGAACGGTACTGTGGAGCTGGACGGTTGGAGTTTTGATTGTTGGAGCGGTAGACAGGGGCGGATGCTGGGGTCCTCTGAGGTGGGTTGGCAGGCCTTGATGGAGGCGGACTGCGGTACTTGGGGTTGCTAGGTCCACTTTGCTGCTGCTGCATCTTGCGCTTTCTGGTTTCATAGGCAGCCTTGCGCTTGGACTCCACCATAATGGCGGCATCCACGAGCGCCTCCAAGTCAGGGTAAGGTACAGCCACAAGGATGCTTTGGATTTCCTCATGCAGACCATTAAGGAAACGATCCCGCTTCTTCTCATCAGTATCAGTATCCTGAGGTGCATACCTTGCCAAGGTGTTGAACTTATCCAGATAGTCCACAACATTGGAGTTGTTCTGCTTCAGATTGAAAAACTCGTCGCGCTTCATCTTGATCAGTCCTGTAGGAATGTGAGCCTTGCGGAACTTGGTGGTGAATTCCTCCCAAGTGATGACATGATCCTCGACTTGCATGGCCTTGACATTCTCCCACCATGCTCTTGCGGGTCCGGAAAGGAAGTGAGTGGCAAGAAGAACTTTCTCTTGTTCTCCTACAGCGGCGACTTCAAGGTTGTTCTCGATGGTGCGGAGCCAGTCGTCCGCGTCGAGGGGAGCGGTGCACTTGGAGAACACGGGTGGGTTAGTGTTCTGGAAATCCCTAAGGCGTGACCTTGGGGCTTCCTCGCCGTGTCCTTCTCCTTCTTCATGGTTACGGTTTCCCGCAGCGGCTTGAGCAATCTGCCGAAGGGCAGCAAGGTTGGCTTCACTCTCTTGGCGGGAACGTTGGCGATCTTCCAACAGAAGGCGGAGAATCTGGGTCATGTCAGGATCCGGGGGTGGTGGTGGTGGTGGCGGAGCGTTTGTGTTGCGGCGGGTATCAACCATCTGAGGAAACAGGATATGAGATAACGGAACAAATTTAAGGAGCAAGGTCTTTCCAAGGGAATTGGGAAGGTGTATGTATGCATGAAAAGAATGAATTTATAAAACTAAGACAAACACAAGAAAATCAAAGAGGCAATCATCATTCATCAACCATACTACCAAAAGAGGTTATAGTTCACAACCAACATACGGTCACATCAGGACCAACAAAGTACGTCGCAACATGCGGGACAGCCTAACATATAACAAGTCTCGGGGGTGCACATCTAGAAATCGTCAAGAGGGGCGGAGAGTCCATCAAACGGGGGCTCCTCGGGATCCTCCTCCTCATCCGGCGTGGCCTTCACGGTGTCAAGGGGCTCGGGTTCCTCGGGCTCGTCGTTGATGAAGGCGAGGTCATCCTCGTCCTCATCTTCATCGCGCCCATCCCCGATGAGTCCCTCCTCCTCCAAGAAGTCCTCATCGTCGCTAACAAGGGCGGTGTCCTCCTTGCGGATATCCTCGCCGTGGTCCGGAAGAGCCTCAAGCTTGTCCTCGGCGTCACGGAGGGCGGTCTTAAGGTGCATGACCTTGACCTTCAGCATGTAGTTGGCCTCACGGACGCGGAGTGTCTTCTTCTGCTGGCGACGATACTTGAGCCTTGCCAGCTTCAGATCCAGCTTGAGCCCTTCTTGCTCATGCTTCAGCACCTCATTCTCCATCCTGTTGGAGTCAAGGCTGAGCTGAGTCTTGTACAACAAGTTCTCCATCTGGGACACCTGGCGCCCAAGGAGGCAAGTGTAGGGGATCATAGTGGGAATCCCCTCCTCGTTGCGACGTCCCAAGAGAGCATGCGGAAGCCTCTTGGCCTCCAACTCGACACGGTGGTGGAAGACTAGGCGAGAGAGGGCTGATTGGAGCACCCTCACAAGTCCATCCTCCCACGTGCGGTCAAAGACCTGAACCTCAATCTCCTCAAGTGGCTTCACATGAGAGCCACGGAGTGTGCAGACCACCAACCAGGACATCTCGCCGTCCTTGGTGCACTCCAGCTGTCCTCCCTTCACCTCGGGAAGCAGGCGTCCAACGGCCCGCGACACCTCAACGAGGGCAGTCTCAAACAGGTAGGGAGGCTGATTGTAGCCCAGCTGGAGGCTCTCGGTGAACATAGGTGGATCCATCTACACAACATTTTAAGTTCTTAGTTAGTAACATGATCAAAGTGTGCAAAATTTTAAGTGCATAAGGTAAAATCATTAAAGATTAATGCAAGTAATATTAAATCTAAAAGAATTAGGGGAGAGACTAGGCATTATTTCAGCATATAGTCATCTCGTTTTTGATATAGAAAAATAGTTTTTGTACTACCTTAGCGTCCATGCTAACTAGGGTCTCCTATGGTCAGGATGGCTCTGATACCAGCTCTGTGGGGACCCCGGAATACATATCCGAAATACCCTGTTATGCATTTCTCTCACGACCCCAAGATCATTCTGCCGTGAGAACATAACCGAACTGAATATCCAGATTACAATCATCCATTACAAGTACCGAATAAATAGTCTTACAATAAAGGGGTCACATGACCCAGTCTTACATAAATGCCACAATGGGCAAGTTCACACAAACATAGCAGCGGATACACGTCATCATCGTCGGGCCCAAGTCATGCCTTTAGACCTACAGGCAGCTGACTTGGAGATCGTCCTAGGTCGCATAGTCGTCCTGGTAGCCTCCATCATCTTCGAAGTCCTCCTCATAGTCTGGCCAAGTAAATAGCCAGGGACAAAGCCGTGAGTACATTTGGAATTGTACTCGCAAACCATCACAAAGGGGTGCTATCATAAACTATCTAAGGAGACGAGAGAGGAACGATAGTTTCTCTCGTGGATATAGCATGCATCAGTTTCTCTTGTGGATATAGCATGTATCAGTTTCTCTTGTGGATATAGCATGTATCAGTTTCTCTTGTGGATATAGCATCCCGGCATCTCAAGGGATGGGGACACTAAGATTGTTCCTATAGCTTCTCTATATCTTTGTTGAAGAAGATACTTCAAAAGATATCCTATGACATCTCTATATCTTTATTGAAGAAGAGTTAGCAATCCGCCATCTCAATTGATGGGGCTGCTGGGGAAGTTATATGACATCTCTATATCTTTATTGAAGAAGAGTTCCTTTTCCCATGAAACATTAGAAGAGGTTCCCACTTTCTTTATTTTTCCGGCGACCATCTCCATATGGTCGTCACACAACACTTTCCACGTACCCTTCTGGTACATCCAACACACGCACTTTCTTTGTAAAGCCTTTAAGAAAACAAAACTCAACACAGCTTGGTAACGGCCATACCAACCGTCCATGACCGCGGACGCGGCTATTCGAATAGTTTTAACTCTGCAGAGTGTGCGCACTTTCACCACAAGAACCAACAAACCCGCCGGGATCATCCCCGGTTCGTCATACAAAAGTATGCGAGTCTCGGTCAGTCATAGTCTTTCGCTCGCCTCCATTGACATGAGTTCCTTCCCTGCGGGCTTACCCCTTCCCGGCACCCCGGCAGCATACCTCCTTATTTGAGCGTATCTCCGGCGCCACGACGGAAGACCCTCAGTAATCGTCCGGCTATAGACAACTACAGTGTATTGCCTCCTTCAGAGCACAACCCGGCGTCAGAGGTCATCGTGACCCTCCTAGAGAGTTATGAAGGTGTCTCACGTCAACTTCGGCAAACTATGGACTAAGCCCGTGCCCACTTTGGGTGATGTGGCTGCGCTGTAAAGTTGGTCCGGGCGAGTACAAAGAATCGTGTGTTGTTTTTCCCAAAACCCACCAAACACATACACATAGTTCCTCCTTCCAACAAATGGTTCAAGATCCCCTTTTCTTTCATAAACATACACTCGGGCAAAAGTAGCTTACCCAAGGTTTTCATAAAACATTTACAACAAGGTAAACCTTGAGGTGTTCCCATCCTAAAGTTTCATGAGAGGAATTCTACATTTAGCTATGTGGCCGTAATGACAACCATAGCCCCTGTCGTGGGTTGAGAGTGAGGGGCAAAAGAGGGTTCACAATTGCTTGCGGTAAGCATGTATGTGACAACAATTATAGAATTAAATTTCAGCTTTTAGGATCTGCTATCTTACTACTTTAAATTTGTGGAGGAAAATAACCAAATCATTAGGTTGGGCATATTCATCTCATTTTGAGAATACACCAAGATCATGGCATTGATACTTCTACCTCAAATGGTGTAGGGGTAGTGTCGGCTACCTTGTAAAGTGAGGATACAAACAAGATGAATACACTAGATGCCCAAGTGGAGTGACATGGTCAAGATACCATGCATACCAAACACACGAGACAATAGTGGAGTATCACCACCAGGGAGTACCCCACTTTGAAACATACACATATGACAATAGATAATGAACAACACACATAGAGATCAAGGTGCTTTGGATATCAACAAATGACATCCAACTAGACACCAATTTAGAGTTCAAAGATGGCTTGCCTTGGTTGGCTTGTCCCTGGTCTTCCTCGAGATCTTCTCCAAAATCCTCCCCTTCAACTTCACCCTCGTTCGTATCTAGCGTCGCAAAGGTAAATGGTACACATAATCAATACACAAACAAGGGAACCAAAGTAACTTGGTAAAATATGCAAAACATGCAGGGGAGTTGTTTGACAGTAAACAAAGATGGGTGGCTTAAATTTAAATCAAATAGGGGTAATGGTTTAAATAAAACAAACCAAATTTAAACCTATCATTTCATGTAACACACATACTCTTAAACCAGAGACTAAACTTTATGAACAGAGACCAATGATATTTTTCCCAGATGCACAGTAACAATATAAGACTAACACAATTGGATTCATCCAAAAATATTAATTTTTCAATTTTTAGAATTAAAAATACTAACCAGAATACAGTGATCGTGTTTAATACATCAGAAATTGTACAAAAATCCTAAAAATACAATGCCAGTGGCATTTGAAAGATAATTTTGTACTGGTTCTAATGCAATTGGATTCATGTCAATCAGAGTTACCAAACTATTTTTATTAACGAAACAGTGCACCAGTAGGTTTTCATTTTTAATTTCTGTTTAACAAATTTTCAAAAATTAAAAAGGGCGGGAACGCCCTGGGCCGTGCAGTGCTGCGCAGATGGGCCGGCCCAGTGGGGCCGGGAAAAAAAGAAAAAGAAAAAGGCCGGGGGCCCGTGGCGGGCCAGGCCGGCCGACGTGGCCATGCACGCGGACGTGGCCGTGCATGCGCCATGCGGCCGCCCGATCTGGATCCGACGGCCCAGATCTGGCGCGTCGTCGACGTCCGCGGCGCTCGCCGGCGCGGAAGAAGAAAGGGAGCGACGGCGGGCTTACCGGCGGCTGGCGGTGGCGTGGCGTCGTGCAGGCGTGTCGGGGGCGTGGGCGTGCGTAGCGTGCGTGTGTTGGCGGCGTCCAGGGGCGTCTGCTCCTCCTCCCGCGACGTCAACTGCGGCACGGGCGGCGTCGGCTCGTCGTCGGCGTCGCCGTTCTGCTGCAGATCTGCGCGTCAGGGGCAGAGAGGAGGGGTTAGGAGATGTAGGAGAGGGTGCTGGCGTTGAGGGAGTAGGGAGAAAGGCGTCGACGGCGTCGCGGCGGTGACCACCTGCGCGTCACCCACGCGGTGACCGTGGTGAGCGCCTCGGCGCGTCGCAGCAGTGGCGCGGCTGCTGCTCAAGCAGCCAGGGGCGGAGTGGGGCAGCCTTGCGGCGTGGTGTGAGGGGGAGCTGAAGGGGGAGTGGTGGTGCTCGTGCCCTTTTATAGGCAGAGAGGGGAGCGGCAGTGGGAGGGGCGGTGGCGATGGCCAACGGGCGCCCAGGGGCTGGCGTCACGCGTCGGCCCCACCGTGACGTCGCCCTGGAGCGTCAGCAGGGGAGGGAGCCGAGGCGGTGCACGGCAGGCGAGGCGTGATGGCGGGCGACGCGAGGCGTCGAGCCATCATGGCTCTGCCAGCGTGGCGCGCGCGTGGGCTAGGGTTTTGGCGCGGGAGGGGGTGCTGGTGGTGTTTTGGGCCAGGGAGAGGGGGCAGCACGGGCTAGGGTTGGGCCAGAGCAAGAGAGGGGTGGGGTGGTGCTGTCCACGGCCCAACCAGAGAAGAAAGAGAGAGGGAAGAGAGAAAGAGAGAAGAAATAAAAAGAGAGGGGGAAGTTCCCCCTCTTGTCTCTCGGCCAAAACCAAAGAGAGAAGAGAGAGAGAAGAAAAAGGGGCAGGGGTGAAAAGAGAGGGGGCAATGCCATGTGCATGTGCCAAAGTGCATGAGCACATGTGTAGAAAAATTTGGAGAAAAATAAATAAGGTGATGGTGGTGTTGGTGGTGCAACCCTAGGTGGTCTGGTGGTGGTGTAGAGAAGAGGGGAGAGTGTTCCCTCTTATCCAAAAGTGATGCTCATCATGCTAGGGTTAGGGTTTTTAGGGGTATGGTGCACCAGAGGTGGTGCTAAATAAATTAAAGGTTCCATTCTGAAAATTTTAAGGAGTGGTGTACTTATTTAATTAATGTTGTGGTGACATGCATATCATACCAAAAGGGAAAGTTGAGTTAAGCTAGGCAAGAATCTAACCTACACTCAATCACAAGTGCTTAATAAAAGTTTTTGTTGGCTCAAATTTTTAACTTGTTTGGAAAATATGCAGGATCTGAAAAATGGGGTGTTACAGTCTACATTCTGGGCAGTTCTCGATTGTAGGCAATCGGCTCATTCCTGAGTCCCAGCAGTGTTTGAAGAAAGGACAGTTCCAATGCCTATCCATGTCCTCTTGCCCTCTTGACCTCCCTCTAGCGTGACGCTCATACCCTTCATTGCGACGGTATTTTCTGTCAACTGCATCAGACTGACGATCTCTCTCATCATCCACGTTGTAGCGCCGACGTCGGTCATACTGCTGCTCATACTTGTTAAGGAGGTGCGGAGAGTGGTCGTTGATACCGCACGCTTCTCACCTCTTCCTCGTCAAATACCGTCTGTCATCATGCCGGGCCGGTCGCGTGGATCGTCCTCTTTATCTTTGCCACGGAGGACTGTCGCTTTATCCTTGTTATGGCGATCTGCAAGCCCCGCCATGTTGATATCAAAAGAGAAACCTGGCTCGCGTCTTATGCAGTGACTGAGATCGACCATGTTGACGTCGGGAAACGGATGCGTGTCGACTCTCATGGCAAACTGACCAAGAGTAATCGGCCTTGTTCTATCGCCATTTGAATCTGTCCGCAAGACTTTGCAGTCATTGGTGGCATGAGTGAACGTGTGATGCCATTTGCGTATGGCTGCCGTTCATCTCTTGTAACGTGGGGACTTTGTGGCCTTCGGGTAACTTCAGCTGTTTTTCCTTCAGTAGCAAATCAAAAATTTGCTCCGTTTTGTTTAAATCAAAGTCAAACCCTTTTGCAGGCCCTGGTTGTTTCACCCACTTGCAGGACACGGGTTTTGCCCCCCGAGTCCATTCAGCTACAGCGACTTCCTGATCTCCTGCAGAATCTTCATCTTCGTCCGTCTCGATCAGGGCGACGCGCTTGAACTTGTCCTGGTACAATTCTGGGTGGCGCTGTTCATACGATGTCAATTTCTGAACCATATGCGCTAGTGAATTGTAGTCTGCTTGGAAGGTCACATCCTTGAGCGGCGCTGAAAGGCCTGCTATTGCCACACTGCTCCTTCTCGATAAACGAACCGAATAACATCGGTTCCTGACGGTCCCAAGCGCTGAATGTATTCAAACACCGTCTCTCGCCTCGCCGAACTGTGTCAGATCGGCAATGCCGCTTCGAGTTTCCGAATGATATCTATGTGGAACGTCTTCCACTGCTTCACGTTAACCGAATCGGTGGCAACGAGGTGTACCACCCAAAGGCCGGACCCGTGAGAGATTGTGAAAAGAACCTCACACGTAGCTCGTCTGAAGCTGAGACCATGCCCAACTGTGCCAAATATCGGCTCACGTGTTCAATTGAGCTGGTCCTTCTGATCCACTGAATTTTGTGAAGTCAGGGAGCCGATACTTAGGCGGTAGTGGGATTAGGTCATACTCGTTGGGATACGGCTTGGAATAGCCGATCATTCTCTTCTTCGGCAGGATGCCGAACTGATCTCTCAAGATTGCAGTGATCTGATCCAGCGTAGGAGCTGCAGAGGTTGAGCGTTCATGACTTGTTTAGGTGGCATATTTAGCTAGCCACGCCTGTTTCTCAGCATCTGCTCCAGAACTGCCTCCTGCCCCAGCAACTACTCCTGTTCCAGCGACCCCTCCCGCCGTAATCTGATTCGCCCAGTTGTTGCACGGCACGTGCACACGTATCCATGCGGAATCTCCATGGGCGGCTCATACAGGAATTGGTAATCGAAAGGATCGCCTCCAACCTTGTAGACGACGTACGCCGGTGAACCTTGTTGCTGTGGAGCTGCAAACGTGTATTGCAGTGGTGGCCTAGTATAGAACGGTATCTCCCTGGTGAGTTCCTAGAGCAGGACCTGACGGAGAATACTGATGCTTCATGATTTCTTGAACCACACTAAGCGCAAGACGCTCCAAAGTGTTCACCAGGCTCTCAGAATGCCGATGAAGAGAATGAGCCACAGCATAGTTAATTTCCTGGCGCAGGGCTCTGGTACGGTCCTCCGAAGGGAGAGACAGATCTACTCCTTCAAGCACGCCTTCGGGTTTGAACCCTTTGAACCTGATCCCGTGCGAACGGGTCCTCTCGAAAGAGTCGATGAGATCGGCTTCGAAGATGGCCTTGAGATCATCATATTTCTTCTTGTGTTCTGCAGGCAGATCTTCGTACTTGATCGGTTCTTCCGCCATCTCGGATGCAGGTGTTGACGTGGTTGTTGCGTAAGATTGTCCCATCGGGCGTGCCAGAATGTGTTGCTGCCAAAACCCACCGGCGAGCAGTGGTTAAGTAACACGAAGAGCCGGGAGGCCAAGACTGCGGGGGCCCTGGTCCCTCGACGTCGCAAATGTTCCGACACACGTCCTGGCCGGTTGCAAGGCGTACACCGACCTATACCTGGTCGGAAGGTGTTGGATTGCTTCGATTAGTTTCCTGCATGGTAGACACGTAAACATTAAATACGAGCCCGATCGGCTCTCAGGTTGTCCTGTGGATCGGCTCAAAGAGCCGATCGCCCCATGATTCACGTAGGGTTAACGGTGACATGGGGCTCCTGCTTGATCAATATAAAGTTAAACCAATCTACGACAGTTTAGGGTTTTCACCGCATGATCGGAACATCCTACGCGTAGTTGAGCCTAATAGACACGAAAGATAATGGAAAACTAACCCGAAAAGAGGCCTAAAAACCAACATTAAGTTAATTCCCGGAACATCCCTCTTAGGACTAACAAACCATACCTAACGCACTACCGGATCGTTCAACCCGTTTGCAAGGCCTAACCATACAGATATTAAACCAATCCTTGAAGAATCAAGGAGCAACTATAACAGATTGGATCTACTAAACAACGAACAAGCAAGGTGCTGCCCTTACACCTAGATAGGTATAAGGGCAGCTAGATATCGAGGGACAGCATAGCTAAGCAAATATGCATAAGAAAAGCATCCATGCAAGCCCCAAAACATCTAAGATAAATAGTGCTACTCGCCATCAACAACGCTTCAGCACGACCAACACAAGGTAACGAATATACGCCTAGATCGCAAGATGCGATCTAGGCAGCATGATGCTTACCCGGAAGAAACCCTCGAAAGAAGGGGTGGCGATGCGCCTGGTTTGTGTTTGTTGTGAACGTGATTGTCCTCCTTTCTCGATAACCCTAGATACATATTTATAGTCCAAGGGACTTTCTAATTTGGGCGTGCACCTAACCGTGCACGGGTTAAACTCTATCTTTTAATTCTAAACTAAGATGCAATCTACTATATTTACAGATACACGGGCAATCTAGCCCAAACTCTTCGTGCAAGGCCGCTTCAGAGATGCTCCACGCGTACATCCTTCAAGCCCATCTCAGCTTACGGCCCAAAAATCTATTTGGCATTGTTATGCAAATAGACCTATTTCATTTTAAACCTCATTTTGTCCCTTTCAAAATGTTTTCAAAGGCAAGTTCAATATAAACCCTATCCAACATTTTGATCAACTCTCATAGTGGTGGAGACCCACCTCTGTAAAGTTCTAGATCTAATTAACAACTTCCATTCATTCATCACATCTCACTCTTGTATGGTTTACCATCATCATCTTGACCTCATGAATTGATGGTTTATGCCACCATATTCATCCTTGTGAGTATGGTTATTTCACTCACCCTCTCTCTTAGCCTTGCTCTACAATTGTCTAAACCACCATCACCACCATCATCTTTTGGCCAAATTGATCACTTGATCAAAGTGCTTCATTCCTCAACATTGGCACCAATGTTTATTAACACCTCTCTCTTTTCATTCTTACTTCACCAAATCAACATTACCCCATCTACCTTGGCATGCTCATGCATTGTTGCATGTGGTCAATCCCAATCTTTTCAATTTTGAATTCAAATACAAAGTTCTATTCTTCAACTATACCTTGGGATCTATTTTCATCTTATGTTTGTCACAACCAAAGTGGTGGGAATTATCCTTAGAGTACATATCACCTCACACTTATTTTTATCTATATGTATCCAATCCTATTCTTATCATCATTAAACTCACTCATTGACATTATCTCCTCAACATCATGCCTTGGCCTATTCACATGGATGTTGTGCATCTCTCTCATTGTTCACTTGAGTTTGGCAAGAAGGGAGCCGGCCATTGTGTTGGCATGGCAATTTCGGCCAGCCATTTTCCTCCTCACTTTCTTCCTCCACAAGCCTTGCCTCCCACCTAACCCAATCAATAAATGGGCAGCCACCCACCTTGGCCAATCAAAGAAGGAGGCAGCCCACCCCTCTCCCTCTATAAAAGCTTGGCCGGCCACCCCCTCCTCTTTGCTCTCACTTTTCACTCTCCACTCCTTCCTCCACTCCCTCACACTCTCCTCCTCCACTTCCCCACGAAATTCTGCTGCCCCAAGGCTCCATGGCCGGCCATGGCCATGGAAAGAACTCCAAGATGAAGCTCCCTCCTCCCTCAAGCTCCTCCTCACCATGAGAGCCTCCCTCTCCTTCTTCTCCCCAACCCTAGATGGTTTTCTCTCCTCTTCTTCTTCCTCCCTTGCTAAGATTGGATCTTGATGCAGGTGCATGTTGGTACAAGCATGGAGAAGCTTGAGCTATCCTCAGATCTGAAGTTCTTGACCAAAGTTCGTCCAAATCCCTGCAGTAATTTCTGCTATCTTGCTGTTTCAGATTCTGTACGATTTTGTAAAATCCGCCAAAACTCGTGTGCAGGGCCAAATCGAGTGATTCAAAGTTCCGCGGATAGATATTGAAAAGATCTACAACTTGGCGTTGGTTTCATCCTCAAATTCGTTACATATTTTCCTCGGTAAATAAAGTTCTCTAAACATGCAGATTCACTGTTTGTTAGATTTGTCCCGTTTTACAAAACCTTTTTGAGCAAACTCAACTGCGGGTGAAAGCCCTCTTCAGTACCTTCATTTTGGCGTTGGTTTCACTTCGAATGACCTCCTAAAACTGAAATGGTTCACAGATCAAGATCTGGTCAGATCTGACTTTGTCGAATTAAACCAGGAGCTTGGGAACAAATTTTTGAATGAAACAAATTGGGTAAGAACCAGCTTTTCAATATCTTTCAGATGCAATTGACCTCATATTTTTATGATTTGTGTACGATTTGTGGTGAATTAAACTTGTTCTGTGGGTTCTGCAGACATGGCTGTTAGCTTTTAAATCACCAAAAATCCATATTTGAACCTAATTGAGTGATTCCAATTCTGTAGGACTACTGAATGTTTTCTTATTCACCTCAAACAAGTTTCAAACATTTATCTGTTCTGTAAATCCAGAGATAAAGAAAATGGTAAAGACATGCAGTAAACTTGTTAATTCAATTATGAGAGTTTCAGAAACAATTTGAATTCAAATACAATTGTGTATGCATCTCTATTTAAATATCTTTCAAATGCCAGTGGTCTCATATTTTTAGGATTTTTCTACGATTTATGGCTTACAGATCTTGTTTTCTGTACAGTCAGATTCAAACAAATTCCTAAATTTGTAGGATTAATATTTTTGAGTGAATCCAATTGGGTTAGTCTTGTATTAGTACTGGCCATCTAGGAAAAATATTGTTAGTCTCTGTTCATGCATATTTGTTACTGTTAGTAATGTGTATGTGTGACATGGATTGTTGAAGCAAAACTTTTTGGTTTATTTAAAAACTTTAACCACCTCTTTGTATTAAAATTGGTCAAGCAATGTTTTATTCTTGCAAAACAAAACCTCTACAACTTAACCTTAGTTCTATTGTTTGGCTTAAGTTTTCAAATGGTGTGGCATATCATTTGCTTCCTATTCTTGTGTAGTGTTATGTAAGCTTTATAAAATAGGGAGAATGATTTCCCGCTTTTCCAAAAATGTTTCAAATTATAATATGAATGTTTGTGATGCCAAACTAATGCACTTGTCCTCTTTATGATGTTATCTACCAGGGGATACTTAGTTTGTGCCATGGTGATACCGAGAGAGGCAATTGCTAAGTTGTGATACTCTCATGCCTTTACTAGGTAAATAAAATGGGTTTTCTTTTATAAAGTTGTTTTGAAATAACTATAAGTCCTTAACATGATAGCCTTAGTAGAATGGTTAGCTTTTGATTGTTGATTGTTGCATGTTTGTTTGTTGGTGCCATGTGTTGATTGTGTTCCTTTTATATTTTCCGGCGATAGATGCGAACAATTCCGGAGAAGAAGAAGTGGTTCGGATAAGGATTTTATTTATATTGATGGGATTCTTATATTGATGGAGTTGAAGAAGTCCAGGGACAAATAAGCCAAGGCAAGCCATCTCTTGATCTCTGAATGTTGAATCACATATTGTGGTTACTTTGTTGTTATTCTTGTCTCTCGATATATTTTGTGTGGTATCTACTTATGTTGATGGAGCGTGCTCACCATGAGCATGTTGGATTCTCTTTGACACCTCACCTACCATCCCCTTTAGGGAAATGGTGGTCATTATCATGATCTTGGTGTACCCTCTAAGTGTGAGGGGTATGCCCACTTATCTTGTGTGTGTCGACCTCTTGACACCCTTCTTGAACCCCTTGTTGATGTTATGCATACTTACTCTCGAGTATGTTGAACCCCTTGTTGATGTTCTGCATACTTACTCTCGAGTATGTTGAACCCCTTGTTGATCTTATGCATGCATACCCTGAGCATGTATGCCCCCTTGACCATCTATATTATCATCTTCTTAGAGGTATGATGATTAACATCATGAACCTTGTTGAATCTTCCAACTTATGTTGATCATATACATGCTTACCCCAAGCATGTATGACCCCCTTTTGACACCGCAATAATCATCTCCTTAGTGGTATGATGGTTAGCATCACGCCCTTGTTGATAGCCTTGTTCTCCACAATAAAACCTTAGGTTGGGAAACCCCGATGTTTTATGTTTTGGAAAGACTTTGAAAACCTTGGGAAGATGTTGTCTTGCCCAAGTGTTGTTTCAAGAGAAAGGTCTTGATGTTTTCAGAAAGTGGTGTATGGTTGGTTGTTGGCTGCCAAAGGTTGTGTGAGTAAAAAAAATGAATTTCAAAGGAGCACTGCGTATAAGTGTTCGCCATCACAACCTTTACAGCGCAACCATGGCTACTCCAAAGTGGGCACGGGGCTTAACTTGACGTTTGTTCTTCTTAGCATGAGGCACCGCACAACTATACAAGGGTACGGTTACCCCCGAGTCCGGGTTGTCGTGGTTGGGACAATAGTATAACGGGAGGCCTTCGGGGCTGACCCGTCCGGAAGACACTATGGGTCTCCTGGCTTGGCGGTGGAGCCACGCTCAAAAGGAGGTGAGCTGCCACGGTGCCGGGGAGGTACATACTCCATAGGGTAGGACCTCGTGTTAAGTTGAATGGGCGAAAGGTTATGTCCGGGTATCCGTCGTGGCATATGTCGTTATGCGGGGATGATGCCCACACGATAGGTATCCGGATAGTTGTGGTGAAAGTGTGCAAACTCTGCAGAGTCAAAACTATTCGAATAGCCGCGTCCGCGGTCATGGACGGGATGAGATGGCCATACTTAACCGGGGCTAGTTTTGTTTTAGAAAGGCTTTACAAAGAAAAAGAGAAAGTTGTTTTCGGAGTACCGGAAGGGTACGGGAAAGTGGTTGACCATGTGAAGATGGTCGGAAAGGAAATAAAAAGGGCTACTCCCATCCTAGTGTTTTATGTTGTAGAACTCTTTTGAAGTATCTTCTTTAACAAAGATATAGAGGTGTCATAGAACCTCTTAGTGTCCCCTTCAACTGCGATGTTGGGATGCTATATCCACAAGAGAAACTGATTCTCTTTCACATGCTATATCCACAAGAGAAACTATTCTTCCTCTCTTGTCTCTTTTAGTTAGCATTGTTAGCACCTTTCTTGATGGTTTGCGAGTACAATTCCAATGTACTCACGGCTTTGTCCCTGGCTATTTACTTGGCCAGACTTGGAGGAATTCGACAGATGAAGAAGGAGTTGACGACGTCTATGCGAGCTAGGAACGTCTTCCCAGTCAGTTGCCTGTAGGGTTATGGCAGATGACTTGGGTTCTACGCTGATTGAAGTGATTCCGCGACTCTGATGATTAGATTAGGCCCTTCGAGGCTATTATGTAAAGATTGGTCATGTGACCTTATTGTAATTTTCTTATTCCGTTTTGTAAAGGATGATGTAATTTGATATCAGTTCGGTTATGTGTTCACGGCGCACTGATCATGGGATCGTGAATGTATACATAACAGTATTTCGGACGTTAGTCCGGGGTCCCCACACTACGCTGCCAACAACACAGAAACGCAAGGAACGGGGGAGGTGGAGAGCACACCCTCGCTCCAGCAGACGACGAAGCTTCGCAAAATGTGCCAGAACCGTAGTAGCGAGTACACCATCGCGGAGGAAGAATGGGGCAGCCAGGGCAGCCGTGCTTAATAACACACCGCTCCCCGCTAGAACTTCGGTCGGAATCCTTAATGCCTATCACAAAATATTGGATAAGAATCGGGAGCGGCTGTCGATTGAGCAAGCCACCCTCGAGAAACGCCTGCTTGCGGCAGAACAATCTAGCGAACGACGAAGGGGCTCGCGAGGAAGTGCTTCCCGAAGCAGTCAAGGTGTGGGGAAACACCGATCAAGATTGTCCAGACTTTCGGAAGATGATGCTAGGGAAATAACATCAAACTTATCCAGGTCGTTCATGACCACGGATACCGCAGGAATGCTGAGGCCAAAAACCGTCGAGGGAGCAACTGCCAACCTCGCGGCGTACCTTGTTAACCAACGACCCGAAGGTTCTATGGTTCAAGCTCATCGGGGCGCTCTGGAAAGTCGCAATCCTGGGAGACAAACTGGTTCCACGAAAAGAAAAAGCCTCGCCCCAAGCCGGAGGTTCAAAGCATCGTTCAAGGGACGCCCGAGACGAGATTACCCAGAGCGAATCGACAAAGCCGCGACGGCGAGCTGCGAGGGGGGAATACGACAGTGACGCCTCAGAGGAAAGTGAGGAGTATGACGGCGAGCTGAGGGGGCTGACTGCTTGAGCTACAAGATCCGCGAGACGATGCCACCTAAGAAGTTTAAACCTACCCCTACCGACACCGCTAAGTATGATGGACAGCAGGAGCCAAGATCATGGATAGATGATTACCTGCAAACTGTGATCCTACACAAATGAAACCAGATAGCGACAATGCAGTGCTTGCAGCTTTACCTGAAAGATTCGGCACGAGCCTGGCTGAGGGGCCTGCCGAAGGGATCTATCAAATCATGGGACGACCTGGTGGACGCTTTTGTCGCTAACTTCCAAGCAACATACAAGAGACCTGTCGGGATCAAAGAGTTACAACATTGCCAGCAGAAGCCGAAAGAGTCAATGCGTGCATACGTCGGGAGATTCACTAAACTCCTGAACGCTGCCGAAGATGTTTCTGTCGACAGAGCAATCGATGCCTTTAGCGATGGCATCCGACGCGAAACCTGCATAGAAGAACTCGGACGCAAGAAGCCAAAAACTATAACCAAGTTAATGGAAATTGCCAACAGCTGGGCTGATGGCGAAGACAATGTACAAAGACCACGACAGCGCAGTGACGACGAAGACGACGATCAGCCGAAGAATGATTCGGGTGGTCGCAGAGATCGTCGCAAGAAGAGGAAGGACCGCAGCACGACGACAACAACTTGGTAGCTGCAGGATATTCCGATCGGCAAGATGATCGGTATGACGATAGGCGAGATGATCGACAGGACGGCAATCGGAGCAACTCTGGGAACCGTAGCAACTACAAGCCACGACCTCAGAGGACCCCCGAGTTACCCTTCGCTGAGCAGATAAACGCTCCTTGCTATCTGCACGCGTACATCGACTCTAAAGACAATAAGAAGAAGTCAAGCCACTTGCTCAGAGATTGTCGACAGTTCATCGAGATGCAGAAGCTCATTCAGCAGCAGCAGCAGCCGCCACCACCACCACCTCCACCTCAGCACCAGGTCCAGCAAGTTCAGCCTCACAACCCCAACGAGTCCTTTCCACCACCTCGTGGGCAGATGAGCATGATTCACAGGACTGGTGTTTCGAGGAGGGAGATGAAGAAGCTCACCCAAGAAATCAACCTGGCGGAAAGCATCATGGCCAATATCCCTGAGTATATCGACTGGTCATCTCAGAGTATCACGTTCAGCAGGGCAGATCACCCGATGACAATCCCAAAGCCAGGACATGCTGCGCTAGTGGTCGAGGCGCAAATTGGAGGATTTAAGATGAGCAAAGTTTTTATGGACGGTGGAAGCGGGCTAAACCTGATATTCCTCGACACGATCAAAACCATGGGAATTACGATGAGGATGCTAGAAGAGACAGATACCTGTTTTCATGGGATCCTCCCCACCTCACCGGCGTACTCTATTGGCAAAGTTTACCTGAACGTTGTCACTACAAGAAAAGTTGCCATGGCCGACGAAGTTGAAGTCGCGCCGTGGTTGCTGGTGCACCATGGCCGACGATTTTTGGTCCCTCCGTGGTTCATGTCAAAACTTTTTTTTTCTCGGTTTTGAGGCCACCTAGCCCGACGAAAGCGGCCAAAACGTCGCGTATGGTGGCCCGGGACGTGGTGCATCGCGAATTCTCGGGTTCGCCGGCCGAGTCAACGCAAATCCGCACCGCCCAGGGATGTAGGGCCCACATGGCAGCCTCTCTAGCATTGTTTTTTCTCGATCGCGCCATCTCGTTCAACGCTCTCCGATCGAGCCGTTTACGATGCAGGATCATGGGTCCCGCTTGTCATCCTCTATGAACCAAATTTCTTTCTTTTCTTTGACCCCCTGATTTCTGGCTACTTCTTTTTCTTTTGATCCCCTGCGCCTGATACGTCTCCAACGTATCGATAATTTCTTATGTTCCATGCTACTTTATTGATGATACCTACATGTTTTATGCACATTATATGTCATATTTATGCATTTTCTGGAACTAACCTATTAACAAGATGCCGAAGAGCCAGTTGCTGTTTTCTGCTGTTTTTGGTTTCAGAAATCCTAGTAAGGAAATATTCTCGGAATTGGACGAAATCTTCGCCCAGGGTCCTATTTTTGCACGAAGCTTCCAGAAGACCGAAGAGGGAAGGAAGTGGGGCCACGAGGCACCGACCATAGCCCCAAGCCCTGGCCGCGCCGACCTAGGTGTGGGGCCCTCGTGTGGCCCCCCGCGCCCTTCCGCCTACTTAAAGCCTCCGTCGCGAAAACCCCAGTACCGAGAGCCACGATACGGAAAACCTTCCAGAGACGCCGCCGCGAATCCCATCTCGGAGGATTCAGGAGATCGCCTCCGCACTCTGCCGGAGAGGGGATTCATCTCCGGAGGACTCTTCATCGCCATGATCGCCTCCGGAGTGATGAGTGAGTAGTTCACCCCTGGACCATGGGTCCATAGCAGTAGCTAGATGGTCGTCTTCTCCTTGTTGTGCTTCATTGTTGGATCTTGTGAGCTGCCTAACATGATCAAGATCATCTATCTGCAATACTATATGTTGTGTTTGTCGGGATCCGATGGATAGAGAATACTATGTTATGGTGATTATCAATCTATTGTTTATGTGTTGTTTATGATCTTGCATGCTCTCCGTTATTAGTAGAGGCTCTGGCCAAGTTTTTGCTCTTAACTCCAAGAGGGAGTATTTATGCTCGATAGTGGGTTCATGCCTTCATTGACATGGGATCGTGACAGTAGGTTCTAAGGTTGTGATGTGTTGTTGCCACTAGGGATAAAACATTGATGCTATGTCTAAGGATGTAGTTGTCGATTACATTACGCACCATACTTAATGCAATTGTCTGTTGCTTAGCAACTTAATACTGAATGGGGTTCGGATGATAACCTGAAGGTGGACTTTTTAGGCATAGATGCAGTTGGATGGCGGTCTATGTACTTTGTCGTAATGCCCAATTAAATCTCACTATATTTATCATATCATGTATATACATTGTTATGCCCTTCTCTATTTGTCAATTGCCCGACTGTAATTTGTTCACCCAACATGCTTTTATCTTATGGGAGAGACACCTCTAGTGAACTGTGGACCCCGGTCCTATTCTTTACATAGCATCCAATCTACTGCAATTGTGTTTACTGTTTTCTTTGCAAACAATCATCTTCCACTCGATACGCTTAATCCTTTGTTACAGCAAGCCGGTGAGATTGACAACCTCACTGTTTCGTTGGGGCAAAGTACTTGGGTTGTGTTGCAGGTTCCGCGTTGGCGCCGGAATCCCTGGTGTTGCGCCGCATCACATTCGCGACCATCAACCTTCAACGTGCTTCTTGGCTCCTCCTGGTTCGATCAACCTTGGTTTCTTTCTGAGGGAAAACTTGCCACTGTGCGCATCATACCTTCCTCTTGGGGTTCCCAACGGACGTGTACATCTACGCGCATCAAGTCTGTTTTCTGGCGCCGTTGCCGGGGAGATCAAGACACGCTGCAAGGGGAGTCTCCACTTCTCAATCTCTTTACTTTGTTTTTGTCTTGCTTTATTTTATTTACTACTTTGTTTGCTGCACCTAAACAAAACACAAAAAAATTAGTTGCTAGTTTTACTTTATTTACTGTCTTGCTCTCTATATCAAAAACACAAAAAAATTAGTTACTTGCATTTACTTTATCTAGTTTGTTTTATTTACTGTTGCTAAAATGAATACCCCTGAAAATACTAAGTTGTGTGACTTCACAAATGCAAATAATAATGATTTCCTATGCACACCTATTGCTCCACCTGCTACTACAGCAGAATTCTTTGAAATTAAACCTGCTTTACTAAATCTTGTCATGAGAGATCAATTTTCTGGTGTTAGTTCTGATGATGCTGCTGCCCATCTCAATAATTTTGTTGAACTTTGTGAAATGCAAAAGTATAAGGATGTAGATGGTGATATTATTAAATTGAAAGTGTTTCCTTTCTCATTAAGAGGAAGAGCTAAAGATTGGTTGCTATCTTTGCCTAAGAATAGTATTGATTCATGGACTAAATGCAAGGATGCTTTTATTGGTAGATATTATCCTCCCGCTAAAATTATATCTTTGAGAAGTAGCATAATGAATTTTAAGCAATTAGATACTGAACATGTTGCTCAAGCATGGGAGAGAATGAAAACTTTGGTAAAGAATTGCCCAACCCATGGACTGACTACTTGGATGATCATCCAAACCTTCTATGCAGGACTAAATTTTTCTTCGCGGAATTTATTGGATTCAGCTGCTGGAGGTACCTTTATGTCCATCACATTGGGGGCGGCTACAAAACTTCTTGATGATATGATGATAAATTACTCTGAATGGCACACGGAAAGAGCTCCACAAGGTAAGAAGGTAAATTCTGTTGAAGAAACCTCTTCCTTGAGTGATAAGATTGATGTGATTATGTCTATGCTTGTGAATGGTAGATCTAATGTTGATCCAAATAATGTTCCTTTAGCTTCATTGGTTGCTCAAGAAGAAAATGTTGATGTGAATTTCATTAAAAATAATAATTTCAACAACAATGCTTATAGGAACAACTCTGGTAATAACTATAGGCCATATCCTGCTAGTGGTAATGATTATGGTAGATATGAGGAAAGGATGCTAGAAATTGAAAGATCCACTAAAAACTTTATGCAATCACAATATGAGCAAAATCAATTGTTTACTAAAACTATGAATGAACAATCTACCTTGTTGAAAAATATAGGAAATCAACTTGAAAACTTGAATAGGGAGATTTCTGGTCTGCAAACTAAAATTTCAAATGCTGAAACCCGAATCTCATACATGTCCGCATCACAATCCTCTTTAATTAATAAAATGGCTGCTAAACCTGATGATATTGATAGTAAGATTACTACTACAGCAAATGCCATCCAAGTTAGAATTAATGAGAATATAAGATTAATGGCTGAACTGCGTGCTAGGTGGGATAGAGAAGAAAATGAAAAACTAGCTAAAGAGAATAATGTAGCTAAAGTTTGGACTATTACCACCACTAGTAATGCTAATTCTTCACATGTTGCTGCACCTCCTACTATCAATGGTAAAATAATTGGTGTTGGCAATGTTTCTACTCCTAGTGCAAAGCGTACAAAACTGCCTGAAATTGCTAAAACTGCTGAAACTGCTTGTGATAAAACTGCTGAAATTTTTTCCAACCTTGGGAACAATGATCCCATTGCTGTAGCTCATAATGATTTAGACTTTGATGATTGCCACATCTCTGAAGTTATAAAGTTCTTACAAAAACTTGCTAAAAGTCCTAATGCTAGTGCTATAAATTTAGCCTTTACAAAACATATTACAAATGCTCTCATAAAAGCTAGAGAAGAGAAACTAAAACTTGAAACTTCTATTCCTAGAAGGTTAGAAGATGGTTGGGAGCCCATCATTAAAATGAAATTCAATGACTTTGAATGTAATGCTTTATGTGATCTTGGTGCAAGTATTTCTGTTATGCTTAAAAAGATTTATGATATGCTTGACTTGCCACCATTGAAGAATTGTTATTTGGATGTTAATCTTGCCGATAATGTTAAAAAGAAACCTTTGGGGAGGATTGATAATGTGCACATTACGGTTAACAATAACCTTGTCCCCGTTGATTTTGTTGTCTTGGATATCGAATGCAATGCATCTTGTCCTATTGTATTGGGAAGACCTTTTCTTCGAACTGTTGGTGCTGTTATTGATATGAGGGAAGGTAATATTAAATATCAATTTTCTCTCAAGAAAGGTATGGAACACTTCCCTAGAAAGAGAATGAAGTTGCCTTTTGATTCTATTATTAGAACAAGCTATGATGTTGATGCTTCTACTCTCGATGTTACTTGATTTGCACTTTCTGCGCCTAGCTGAAAGGCGTTAAAGAAAAGCGCTTATGGGAGACAACCCATGTTTTTACTACAATTTTTTGTTTTGTTGAGTCTTGGAAGTTGTTTACTACTGTAGCAACCTCTCCTTATCATGTTTTTGTGCCAAGTAAAGTTTCTATGTCAAAGTTGATGTTATATTTGGGATCGCTGCGCAGAAACAGCATTGCTGTCTGTCACGAATCTGGGCACAGTCCTCTGTAGAAAATTCGAAAAAATATGCCAATTTACGAGCGTGATCCCCAGATATGTACGCAACTTTCATTAGTTTTGAGTTTTTCCATTTGAGCAAGACTGGTGCCCGCTTTAAATTCGACTTTACAGACTGTTCTGTTTTGACAGATTCTGCCTTTTATTTCGCATTGCCTCTTTTGCTATGTTGGATTCATTTCTTTGATCCATTAATGTCCAGTAGCTTTATGCAATGTCCAGAAGTGTAAAGAATGATTGTGCCACCTCTGAACATGTGAATTATTAATTGTGCACTAACCCTCTAATGAGTTTGCTTGAAGTTTGGTGTGAAGGAAGTTTTCAAGGGTCAAGAGAGGAGTATGATATACTATGATCAAGAGGAGTGAAAGCTCTAAGCTTGGGGATGCCCCCGTGGTTCACCCCTGCATATTTTAAGAAGACTCAAGCGTCTAAGCTTGGGGATGCCCAAGGCATCCCCTTCTTCATCGACAACATCATCAGGTTCCTCCCCTGAAACTATATTTTTATTCATCACATCTTGTGTTCTTTACTTGGAGCGTCGGTTTGTTTTTGTTTTTGTTTTTGTTTGAATAAAATGGATCCTAGCATTCACTTTGTGGGAGAGAGACACGCTCCGCTGTTGCATATGGACACATATGTCCTTAGGCTTTACTCATAATGTTCAAGGCGAAGTTTCTTCTTCGTTAAATTGTTATATGGTTGGAATTGGAAAATGCTACATGTAGTAATTCTAAAATGTCTTGGATAATGTGATACTTGGCAATTGTTGTGCTCATGTTTAAGCTCTTGCATCATATGCTTTGCACCCACTAATGAAGAAATACATAGAGCTTGCTAAAATTTGATTTGCATATTTGGTCTCTCTAAGGTCTAGATAATATCTAGTATTGAGTTTTGAACAACAAGGAAGACGGTGTAGAGTCTTATAATGTTTACAATATGTCTTTTATGTGAGTTTTGCTGCACCGGTTCATCCTTGAGTTTGCTTCAAATAACCTTGCTAGCCTAAACCTTGTATCGAGAGGGAATACTTCTCATGCATCCAAAATCCTTGAGCCAACTACTATGCCATTTGTGTCCACCATACCTACCTACTACATGGTATTTCTCCGCCATTCCAAAGTAAATTGCTTGAGTGCTACCTTTAAAATTCCATCATTCACCTTTGCAATATATAGCTCATGGGACAAAATAGCCTTAAAAACTATCGTAGTATTGAATATGTACTTATGCACTTTATATTTTATTAAGTTGCTTGTTGTGCGATAACCATGCTTCTGGGGAACGCCATCAACTATTGTTGAATATCATGTGAGTTGCTATGCATGTCCGTCTTGTCTGAAGGATCTATCATTTTAGTGGTTGGAGCATGCAAAATTGTTAGAGAAGAACATTGGGCCGCTAACTAAAGCCATGAACCATGGTTGAAGTTTCAGTTTTGGACATATATCCTCAATCTCATATGAGAATAATAATCATTGCTACATGCTTATGCATTTAAGAGGAGTCCATTATCTGTTGTCCATGTTGTCCCGGTATGGATGTCTAAGTTGAGAATAATCAAAAGCGAGAAATCCAAAATGCGAGCATTCTCCTTAGACCTTTGTACAGGCGGCATGGAGGTACCCCTTTGTGACACTTGGTTGAAACATGGCATGCAAAGATCCGGTAGTCCAAGCTAAGTAGGACGAGGTGCGGGCACTATTAGTATACTATGCATGAGGCTTGCAACTTGTAAGATATAATTTACATAACTCATATGCTTTATTACTACCGTTGACAAAATTGTTTCATGTTTTCAAAATAAAAGCTCTAGCACAAATACAGCAATCGATGCTTTCCTCTTGAAGGACCATTCTTTTACTTTTATTGTTGAGTCAGTTTACCTATCTCCTTCCACCTTAAGAAGCAAACACTTGTGTGAACTGTGCATTGATTCCTACATACTTGCATATTGCACTTGTTATATTACTTTATGTTGACAATATCCATGAGATATACATGTTATAAATTGAAAGCAACCGCTGAAACTTAATCTTCCTTTGTGTTGCTTCAACACCTTTACTTTGATTTATTGCTTTATGAGTTAACTCTTATGCAAGACTTATTGATGCTTGTCTTGAAGTACTATTCATGAAAAGTCTTTGCTATATGATTCACTTGTTTACTCATGTCATTACCTTTGTTTTGATCGCTGCATTCATTACATATGTTTACAAATAGTATGATCAAGATTATGATGGCATGTCACTTCAGAAATTATCTTTGTTATCGTTTTACCTGCTCGGGACGAGCAGAACTAAGCTTGGGGATGCTGATACGTCTCCAACGTATCGATAATTTCTTATGTTCCATGCTACTTTATTGATGATACCTACATGTTTTATGCACATTATATGTCATATTTATGCATTTTCTGGAACTAACCTATTAACAAGATGCCGAAGAGCTTGTTGCTGCTGTTTTTGGTTTCAGAAATCCTAGTAAGGAAATATTCTCGAATTGGACGAAATCTTCGCCCAGGGTCCTATTTTTGCACGAAGCTTCCGGAAGACCGAAGAGGGAAGGAAGTGGGGCCACGAGGCGCCACACCATAGGCGGCGCGGCCCAAGCCCTGGCCGCGCCGACCTAGGGTGTGGGGCCCTCGTGTGCCCCCGCGTTGCCCTTCCGCCTACTTAAAGCCTCCGTCGCGAAACCCCCCGAGAGCCACGATACGGAAAACCTCCCAGACGCCGCCGCCGCGAATCCCATCTCGGGGATTCAGGAGATCGCCTCCGGCACCCTATCGGAGAGGGGATTCATCTCCCGGAGGACTCTTCATCGCCATGATCGCCTCGGAGTGATGAGTGAGTAGTTCACCCCTGGACCATGGGTCCATAGCAGTAGCTAGATGGTCGTCTTCTCCTTGTTGTGCTTCATTGTTGGATCTTGTGAGCTGCCTAACATGATCAAGATCATCTATCTGTAATACTATATGTTGTGTTTGTCGGGATCCGATGGATAGAGAATACTATGTTATGGTGATTATCAATCTATTGTTTATGTGTTGTTTATGATCTTGCATGCTCTCCGTTATTAGTAGAGGCTCTGGCCAAGTTTTTGCTCTTAACTCCAAGAGGGAGTATTTATGCTCGATAGTGGGTTCATGCCTTCATTGACACCTGGGATCGTGACAGTAGGTTCTAAGGTTGTGATGTGCTGTTGCCACTAGGGATAAAACATTGATTCTATGTCTAAGGATGTAGTTGTCGATTACATTACGCACCATACTTAATGCAATTGTCTGTTGCTTTGCAACTTAATACTGAATGGGGTTCGGATGATAACCTGAAGGTGGACTTTTTAGGCATAGATGCAGTTGGATGGCGGTCTATGTACTTTGTCGTAATGCCCAATTAAATCTCACTATATTTATCATATCATGTATATGCATTGTTATGCCCTCTCTATTTGTCAATTGCCCGACTGTAATTTGTTCACCCAACATGCTTTTATCTTATGGGAGAGACACCTCTAGTGAACTGTGGACCCCGGTCCTATTCTTTACATAGCATACAATCTACTGCAATTGTGTTTACTGTTTTCTTTGCAAACAATCATATTCCACTCGATACGCTTAATCCTTTGTTACAGCAAGCCGGTGAGATTGACAACCTCACTGTTTCGTTGGGGCAAAGTACTTGGGTTGTGTTGTGCAGGTTCCACGTTGGCGCCGGAATCCCTGGTGTTGCGCCGCATCACATTTCGCGACCATCAACCTTCAACGTGCTTCTTGGCTCCTCCTGGTTCGATCAACCTTGGTTTCTTTCTGAGGGAAAACTTGCCACTGTGCGCATCATACCTTCCTCTTGGGGTTCCCAACGGACGTGTACATCTACGCGCATCACCGCCTTGGAAACATTGAGACCGCTGCAGCTAAATGGGACCCGCATGTCATCCTCTATGAGCTATCAACTTTCTTTTCTTGGAGTTTTTTTTGGCACCTCATATTTGGTCACTTGCCTTTTTCTTTCGATCCCTGCCGCCTCTCAAACGGTGATACCGCTGCTGCTAAATGGGACCCGCATGTCATCCTCTATGTACTATAAAACTTTCTTTCTTGGATTTTTTTGGCACCTCATATTTGGTCACTTGCCTTTTTCTTTCGATCCCCTGCCGCCTCTCAAACGGTGATACCGCTGCTGCTAAATGGGACCCGCATGTCATCCTCTATGTACTATAAAACTTTCTTTTCTTGGATTTTTTTGGCACCTCATATTTGGTCACTTGACTTTTTCTTTCCATCCCCTGCCGCCTCTCAAACGGTGATACCGCCGCTAAATGGGACCCATGTCATCCTCTATGTACTATAAAACTTTCTTTTCTTGGAATTTTTTGGCACCTCATATTTGGTCACTTGACTTTTTCTTTCGATCCCCTGCCGCCTCTCAAACGGTTGATACCTGCCGCTAAATGGGACCCGCATGTCATCCTCTATGTACTATAAAACTTTCTTTTCTTGGATTATTTTTGGCACCTCATATTTGGTCACTTGACTTTTTCTTTCGATCCCTGCCTCTCAAACGTTGATACCGCTGCTAAATGGGACCCGCATGTCATCCTCTATGTACTATAAAACTTTCTTTTTTTGGATTATTTTTGGCACCTCATATTTGGTCACTTGACTTTTTCTTTCGATCACCTGCTGCCTCAAACGGTGATACCGCTGCTGCTAAATGGGACCCGCATGTCATCCTCTATGTACTATAAAACTTTCTTTTCTTGGATTATTTTTGGCTCCTGATATTTGGTCACTTGCTTTTTTCTTTCGATCTCATGCCACGTTTGAAACTTTGAGGAACCTGCTGGCTCATGGGACCCGCATGTCATCCTCTATGTGCTATAAAAGTTTATTTTCTATGGTTTTTTTTCACTCTCTGATTTTTGTCTATTTCCTATTTCTTTTGATGCCTGCCGCCTTGGAAACGTTGAGTAAGCTGCTTACTCATGGGACCCGCATGTCATCCTCTATGTACATCAAGTTTCCTTGAATTATATTTGGCTCCTGATATTTCGTCACTTGCCTTTTTCTTTCGATCTCATGCCACGTTTGAAACGTTGAGGAACCTGCTGGCTCATGGGACCCGCATGTCATCCTCTATGTGCTATAAAAGTTTATTTTCTTGGATTTTTTTTCACCCTCTGATTTTTGGCTATTTGCCTTTTCTTTTGATCCCCTGCCCCTTTGAACGTTGACTAAGCCTGATCATGGGACCCGCATGTCATCCTCTATGTCCATCAACTTTCTTTTCTTGGATTTTTTTACCCCTAATTTCTAGCTACTTTCATTTTCTTTTGATCTCAAGCCGCATTTCAAACATTGAGACCGCTGCTGCAAAATGGGACCCGCATGTCATCCTCTATGTACAATAAATCTTGGATTATTTTTGGCACCTCATATTTGGTCACTTTTTTCTTTCGATCTCATGCCGCCTTTGAAACGTTGAGAGCTCATGGGTCCCGCATGTCATCCTCTACGAACAATAAAAGTTTCCTTTCTTGGAGTTATTTTTGACCCCTAATTTCTGGCTATTTGCCTTTTTCTTTTGATCCCCTGCCCCCTTTGAAACGGTGAGGACGCTGGTGGCAGGTCGGTCCCACATGTCATCCTCTATGAACAATAAAAGTTTCCTTTGGTGGATTTATTTTTGACCCCTAATTAATTTCTGGCTATTTCCTTTTTTTCTTTTGATCCTGCCGCCTTGGAAACGATGAGGACTCTGTTGGCAGGTCGGTCCCGCATGTCATCCTCTCAGAACGATAAATGTTTTCTTTTCTTGGATTTTTTTACCAACTGATTTTTGGTTTTTTTTATTTTCGACCCCGCCTTTGAAACGTTGACGACGCTGCTGGCTCATGGGTCCCCGATGTCAGCCTCCCCGTACAAGAAACATGTGATATCTTGATTATTTTGCAGACAATAAACAGTGTATTTCGCTCTGAGCTATTGCAAACGGATAAATTAAATCTTTATTTTTACAACTTATATCTTGAATCTCCTTGTTTTTTGTTTTTGCGAAGCATAGGACATTCCTGTTTTTTTTGAGAAAAATCCGAACTTCCATGTTCTGGAGTGGGCTGAAATTGTACGAATCAAAAGGCCCAGAAGGATAGTTCGAAGGCCCAGATGTCCAGATGCAGCCCAATTGAAATCTTTCTTTTCTTGGATTTTTTCACCCCCTGATTTCTGGCTACTTCATTTTTCTTTTGGTCCTGTGCCGCCTTGGAAACGTTGAGACCGCTGCTGCAAAATGGGACCCGCATGTCATCCTCTATGTACAATAAAGTTTCTTTTCTTGGATTATTTTTGGCTCCTGATATTTGGTCACTTGACTTTTTCTTTCGATCTCATGCCACGTTTGAAACGTTGAGGAATCTGCTGGCTCATGGGACCCGCATGTCATCCTCTATGTACAATAAAAGTTTGATTTTTTGGATTTTTTTTCACCCTCTGATTTTTGGCTATTTCTTTTTATCCCTGCCGCCTTTGAAACGTTTAGTAAGCTGCTGGCTCATAGGTCCCACATGTCAGCCTGTATGAACGATAAAGCTTTCCTTTCTTGGAGTTTTTTTTGACCCCCTAATTTCTGGATACTTTCTTTTTCTTTTGATCTCAAGCCGCATTTGAAACGTTGGGACCTCTGCTGCAAAATGGGACAGCATGTCATCCTCTATGTACAATAAAAGTTTCTTTTCTTCGATTATTTTTCACCCTCTGATTTTTGGTCACTTGCCTTTTTCTTTCAATCTCATGCCGCCTTTGAAAATGTTGCGGAACCTGCTGGCTCATGGGACCCGCATGTCATCCTCTATGTACTATAAAAGTTTCTTTTCTTGGATTTTTTTCACCCTCTGATCTTTAGCTATTTCCATTTTCTTTTGATCCCCTGCCGCCTTGGAAACGTTGAGTAAGCTGCTGACTGATGGGACCCGCATGTCATCCTCTATGTACAATCAAGTCTCTTTTCTTGGATTTTTTTACCCCCTTATTTTTGGTCACTTGCCTTTTTCTTTCGATCTCATGCAGCCTCTGAAACGTTGAGGAAGCTGCTGGCTCATGGGACCCACATGTCATCCTCTATACTATAAAAGTTTCTTTTCTTGGATTTTTTTCACCCTCTTATTTTTGGCTATTTCCTTTTTCTTTTGATCCCCTGCCGCCTTGGAAACGTTGATTAAGCTGCTGACACAAGGGGCCCGCATGTCATCCTCTATGTACAATCAACTTGCAAGATCTTGGAGCGAAAGAGCTTGTATAAGTGGGACCCATATGTCATCCTCTATGTACAATAAAAGTTTCTTTTCTTGGATTATTTTTTGCTCCTGATATTTGGTCAGTTTCCTTTTTCTTTTGATCTCATGCCGCCTCTGAAACGTTGAGTAAGGTGCTGGCTCATGGGACCCGCATGTCATCCTCTATGTACAATAAAGTTTCTTTTCTTAGATTTTTTTACCCCCTGATTTTTGCTAACTTGCCTTTTTCTTTTCGATCATATGCCGCCTTTGAAATTGAGGTCGCCGCTGGCTCATGGGTCCCACATGTCAGCCTCTATGAACAACAAACCTTTCCTTTGTTGGATTTATTTTTTACCCCTAATTTCTGGCTATTTGCCTTTTTCTTTTGATCCCCTGCGGCCTTTGAAACGATGAGGACGCTGCTGGCAGGTCGGTCCCACATGTCATCCTCTATGAAGAATAAAAGTTTCCTTTTTGGATTTATTTTTGACCCCTAATTTCTGGCTATTTGCCTTTTTCTTCTGATCCCTGCCGACTTCGAAATGATGAGGATGCAGCTGGCAGATCGGTCCCACATGTCAGCCTCTATGAACTATAAATGTTTCCTTTGTAGGATTTATTTTTTACCCCTATTTTCGGGCTACTTGCCTTTTTCTTTGAAACGTTGAGGACGCTACTGTCTCATGGGTCCCACATGGCATCCTCTCTGAACGATAAACCTTCATTTCTTGTTAACGACAGGTTTATCAGTATTATTTTCGCAGACTAATACAAGCTCTTTCGCTCCAAGATCTTGCAAGTTAATAGAATAAATCATGGAATTATTAGGATATGTTTTAAATTTCAAATCCACTTTATGAATTTTTGAAAATACCGTGATCTATGTGGGTATGGAGCGATCAAGGATTTTCATATTGGCCATGAGCAGTTTCAAAAATTGCAACCCAATAATTCAAAATAAATACAAACAACTTTTATGTAGAATCTCCGTGTTTTTGTTTTTTGCCAATCATAGGATCTGTGGTTCTTTAGAAAAGGGCCAACATTGCATGAGCAGAAAGGCCCATTTGTAGTTATTGGGCTTCGACAGCCGGAGCAAGTAGGCCTATAGCAAATACCTTGTAGATGGCCGTTGGAACCCAAAAGTATTTGTTGCCTAGACTTAGATGCCAAACTCAGCCTTATTGACATGAACCTTGCTATGCACACGACAATTTCAGTCCGATCCGTGTACGAAACACAAGATCCAACCCTTCGTGTGAGGAAGCAGGTGGCAGCACACCTCCAGATGCTCAATCGTACATACGCATATCATATAGGAGTTGTCGTATGTACATCAGTTCCGTATTGACATGTTTTTTTCTTTGGTTCACATGTGGGGTCCGCACAGTCACCTAGGTCGCACATCTACTTCCTTGCTCGTAGTTGATGCATGTTCGGTTTGGGGATGGGGTGGAACCGAACACACCCCCGTGCCAGTGGATGTACTTTACCCTTTAGCGGCGAAAAAAATAGGAATGGTCCTCTCATGAGTATGATCAACAAGAGGTGGCTATATTATAAAGGACGTACACACATTGTAATTATAGTGCTGAAATAAAGTCAATCCTAAAACAGCCATGCATGGGTTATAATATGAAGGCAACACGAAATACAAAAGCAGGGCAGTGTTCAAATAAACTGATTCAAACTAGTACATACTAAAAACAGTGTACTACTTCTCAACACTTCAAGCATAATAAAAAAGTGTCACTGTTTTTTTAAAGGTAACACCGAACGGGCAATGTTTAAAGCAGGCTTAAACCACATAGCCGCTTGTCGGACACTATCCCAACCATCCTTGGGAAGGCTGATAACTCCCACAGTCTCACCTTCATCTGGCTGGAGGTTGCAGCGCAAAATTTTAGGGTATTGATTATAACGAATATTCCGGTATGCTGTGTAGACGCAGTTTTTCCTCATGAATGGAACCAATGTGCCATCAGGAGCTTTGGATTCACGCTTCTTCAGGTTGGCAATGATTGGGTAATTGAGTCCGAGGAACAGAGAGTGGTCGCTGAGGCTGTTAACCTGCCTCCAAAGAAAGTCCCCTGCACGTGCAGTAGATAAGGGATCCAGCTCAAAGACGTAGGTGGCAACAGGAGGATACTGCCGTAGCTGAAGCCCATTAGCAGCATAGGGAATGTCAGGAGGTACTTCAGCATTGGCAATCCCAATCTTGTTTACTGTAAGGATGATCATCAATCGCTTGCCATCAGCAGATGGAGCGAGGAACCACGCGTACTGCTGATCATCCACCACCGGTGGCGGGATTACAAACGGGAGCATCAGGTTTTCTGCAATATTAGAAATGGAGACGAATAGGGTGTTACTGGCAACCATATTCAAACAGCAGCATTGTTCATCGTTCATGCTCACAGTATAAATACGACTATGTAAGCTAAGGACATTGGTCATTCATGTGTTCAAATCGAGTGTCCAATATATCAGTTATACTGCATCCATCCCACGAAACTAGTCTAAACTTCGCCAAAACTAGACACTAGTTAGTGTATACACAGTTATATACTACCTCTGTCCCACCGAAAGTGTCTGAGATTTGTCCAAATTCAGATGTATCTAGACAGTGAAAGCATATAGATACATTCAAATTTTGACAAATATATATCATCTTAAGTTTAAGTCCTGTGCTGTAGTTAATTCCCTTTGTCTTAAGTGATCTATTAGAGAGCTTCCCTGTGACCACCCGAAGGGTAAGAAATGTTTAACTGTATAAGTGGATTGCCTAGACCTTTCCATCAGTTCGGACTTTTGGTTGCGTTGGCTAGTCCATGAAGCTTGACATGGTGTCAGAGCCAGGGTCTCGAGTTCGAGTCCTGGCTTTCGCAATTTATCCTAAAATTGTTGTTGCCCCCTCGGAGTCCACTTATATGCCTCTTGAGCTATACCTCTGAGTCTTTCCACATGTTGACTTGTCTCCCATCACACGTGACGGGGGGTGTTGAATTGTATAAGTGGATTGCCGCCCTTGCGATCAGTTCGGACTTTTGGTTGTGTTGGTAGTGCATGAAGCTTGACAAGAAAGAAATGCTCTTTGTAGCTAACCCCAAGTCTGGTAACATTTGCAAAATAGGTATCAGATGCAGCTATCCATTCAGTAGAAGAATTTGCATTTTAGAGTTGAAGGTTCATAATCTCTTCTCTACTATTGATAGTAAAGGGTACACATGGTATTTGTTTACCTCATTTTCGCGTTCTAAAAAAGGTACGCTATATGGTTGTGCTAAGTTAAACTGATTTAAGTCTGTTCAAGTTTATCGAAAATTATACTACCAACATCTAAAACATCAATATAGGTTCATATATTACAAAAGATATTTAGATTTTCTTTTCTCGAACACATGCCTAGTCGTGCATCATTATATATTAGAGCATACAGGGTTGTAGCAAGGCTACGAAAAACTGAGAAAGCAAAAAGAAAGAACTATACAGGGGACTAGAGGCAGCTAACTTTGTTAGGCCTGCAGGTGCTAAATCTTATATATATATGAGGTTGTAGATATTAATCGTAAACTTACTCAAACTTAAATATCATTGAATTAGGAAAAAGATAACCTGAGTTATTTTGAATGAGGGGACGTCACAATCACTAATGAAAGATAATTGTGGGAAACTGAAATCTATTCAAGAAAATGGGAGAAAAAATGTATCAAAAACAAAATTAATTATACCATTCTGCAGATTGTTCACCGATATAAACAAAGAACTGTTTGATCTGCATGTAGGTACATCCAATCAAGGCTTTTTCCCCGATCTCTAGAAAATATAAGCTACGCATGTAATTACAAACGATTTTCTTCTATTTTTCTGTTTCTACGTTAACATTTGAGATACTTGTTAATTACATCCATATTCTGCAGTTGCATAGAGTTACTAATTCAGGAATGCATTCACATACGGAGTATACTATGTTTGCTGATGACTGACTAGTACTAATTCATTGCAAGCAACGGTTCATTCATATTCAGATAAAGGATGTGATCGTTAAGTCATATACTTATGAAAGTCCTTATGCATCTCTCTGATGCAGATGGCGGGGGTCTCTCGTCCTCCTTTTGGAGGCAAAATCAATTAGTTATATATGAAACAATGGGTGTAAAAGGTTATCAAAAAGGGTGCCTTCATAGTGCCACGTTATCTTTTGAGATACTGGTTAATTACACCCATATTCTGCAGTGGCGTAGAGTTACTAATTCAGGAATGCAATCACATACTGAGCATACTATGTTTGTTGGTGACTAATTAGTACTACTAATTCATTGCAAGCAACGGTTCATTCATATTCAGCAAAAGGGGGTGTGATCATTAAGTCATATAAGAAAGGTAAAATATAAACAAGGTAGTTCATGAATAACTTCATTGGTTAAGGCAGTGTATCATGCAATGCAACATAAGGACTGAAAAAATACCATTTGCGGTGTCCCAGAAGTACGTGGAGCCGTCAGTTTCGTCCACCGCAAAAACGTGGCCACGGAGTTCAATGGCATCACAGTAATTTGGATAATCAGGTGCAGGTGTAAGGGCCTCCAGCATTCTCCAGTCGCCACCCCCTTCAAGGTAGAAAATCGTTTTGTCGAACAAGGCGATGAGCTTGTAATCTGCGTACCTCCCACCTTTTGTGGGCACTTGGCAGATTACAATCTTCAACAAATCAATTGCTGGACCCCAGTTAAAAGAGTATGCAGGTCGATATGAAACAATACTATGATGAATCTTCGAATCAGGTAGGGATGGAAGGGGGATATGTCGCTCGGTGTAGACGTTCACGAGGCACCACCCATGATGATCGGCGGCGGCGATCCAGTCGCCGTTCGCGCCAAGCCATTTTCTGTCGTGCATGAACGGCAGGGCGACAGAACGGCGAGGATGGTCGAGGGGCACCAGGTCGTACACGGTATCATGCAGACGAGATGCTGTCGCCAGGTCCCAGTGTTCACCGAACCAATAAGCAGGCGGAGGCATCAGCAGGCAGGGTTCATCCCAATGGTGCATCTTACCTTCATCCTTGCTGATCCGGTCGTAGAGCTCCCTGGAACATGCGGCAAGTCGGACGGTGTAGGTAACGTCCAGATGCGCAGCGATGAGGTCGATGTTGTCGCCGGTGAGAGCCTCCAAGTGGCCGTCCCCGCCGCCCCGGCAAAGCCTAGAATAATCCATCACGTGAAGATGGATTTAGGTGGATGGCGGATGCAACTGCGCTTGGGGTTTTCGGAGGAGAGGGCGAGCGCTATGGAAGGAACGATGCGGCGCGCGGCCGGCCGGGGTAAGGAGAGAAAGGTATACGGAGTAGTACTAGTGATGCGGCGTGGTGGGGATCGAGATCCTGCGCGTGCGCGTGATTCTGGGAGGGTGAAGAAGAAGATGATAGACATGCAAGGGGCAAAAACTAGGTAGTACTCTAGGCTGCTGCTGCGACTGGGCGCCGATTTGACTGTTGGTAGACTAGCACGCCACCCATCTATAAATTTGCGACGACGTTTGGTGCAGTGATGTCTCGTCACATCAGGTTGACCAGAGAGGGCTTTTTTTTACAGTTTCCATTTCGATATATTTTTCGCCAATAATCGTAGTTCTCTACATGCCAGAGACACGTACCTTAACACGTGGGCAGCATGCAACCGCGCGAGCACCAAAATGGAATGAGAAATGTTTTAGAGCAGAACTTCATTTTCAATGCCTTTCCTAGCTTGGTTTGGAAACCGGACAGAGCTTCAGTGACTTGATGCTTCCAAGATACATTGTGACTGTGTCCCACCATCTACCATCCATTTGAGATCCAACGTTCCAAACTATCTCTTATTTCGAAGCTAAAAAAGAAAAACTATTCAGAAAATTTTGAAAAAAAATCCAGTAATATGTAGATTCCTTGTTTTAAAATCTATGAATATTTCATCCCATTCGGATGACTAGCTTGTGATTAAATAGATTCTTACGTACTCGAGCACTAGTTTAAACTAAATATATATTTGCTCACAAACCTATGATTCAAATCGAATGAAACTTCACCAAAATATAAATCGAAATATGCATGATTTACTGGAAGTTTTTCAAAATTTTCATGGTCCATGGGGTCCTCCAAAGTGCAAGCTTTTTTTTTCTTGGTTGGTACTTCAAAACCGAGTTTGGATGGTGGCAAGACTTGCACAAAGAGGATGTCAAAATTTTGGCCTTTGTGAACTTTGCAATCAACATCAAGTGTCGGACTCTCGAGAAAAAAATATGAGTTGGCGCCCACCTTTCTTTCAACCGTTGGTTCTCAATCCGAGGGTGGTCCAACTAGCTAACAAAATTGGCTTGGTATTCATGGTCTTGAACCAACGATTTGGCATGGCTTTCAATCGGTATGAGAGGTGATGTATGGAGGTGATTCATACGAGAGGGCAATAAAGAAATGTTTTGTCATCCTCGCAAAGCTAGTCTATTTGGAAAGAAATGAATAATTGGTTTTTCGCAACATTGCATGATACTAATTCATGATACTATGCATTGAAGGTGTTGTATCATAGACTAGTATCAGTCTACGATACTTCCCATTGTGACTAGTCTAAGTGCTTTTGCACCATGAACACTAGCTATGCACAGACCTCAAAAAACACTTCTCCATCATTCTACTATTCACACTTTCTTTTTCTAATAGAACTATGTACCATTGTTTTTAATATAATCTTGTGTCGAGAGTATATATTTCTAAAATAGTCATTTATGTTTCGCATAAGCTCAAAGAGGGGTACTTACTTATGAGAGATATCTTTCAACTAATACGTTGTAGGAGTACTTTAATTATGTGAGCTATAGTGTGAAATGCTTACTAGAACGAGTACAAAAGGTGTTTGATAACATTACAGGCCACACGCCCAGTGTAGCCTGCATTGTAGGAGCATTACATCAATTTAACAACTACGGAGGAGTAGCCTAGGTAGAGATAACATGCAAAGGAAATAGTTCAACAGATAGTACAACACAACTACGGAAAGGGAGTAGCCTAGGTAGAGATAAACATGCAAATGAAATAGTTCAACAGATACAAATCTTGCATTACAACACGAGTATTACATAAAGTACATCAGCCCTTCTTTCTGGACCTGTGACGCGAAGGCAGGTTCCATTGCCGGGCGTTGGCGAAGCTTGGGATGAGCCACAACGGAACCTGCCGCCATGTCCATCTAATGTTGGTTTGGAAACCAACAGTACAGTCTTCAGAATTCAAACTGAAGCGGCAAATTTCTGGAGAAGGAGGATATGCAAGGCCTACTGCATGGTGCGATGTGTAAACAGAGTTGCTTCTCGCCATATTTGGACGGTCATGTTCTGCCCCGTCTTCTACTGGAATGATAATCGGATAGTTCACTCCAAGGAAGAGAGAATATGATCCAAGGGAAATAATCCTCCTCCATGGCCTCGGTGGCATCAACTGACTGGTGTCCATGCTGTACACCTCGCAGCCAAGTAAACCCTTACCATACCCGCGAATAGTGCGACCATGACGACCCTCAGAGGTAGCAGCAGCAGGTAAAATCCGAACCAGTCCAGTATAATCCCGCCCGTCAGTAACGCCCCAGGTATGGACCAGAAAAAGTCTAGAACCATCAGGAGATCGTGCTAACCACCAGGAGCCAAGATTGTACCGACCTTGTTCATCAAGTTCTGGCGGAATAGGTGCCGTGCTGATCAACAAAGGACCTTGCAAAGGAAAGCACAGCTTGAAGTCAGTTCAGCAAAACTTGATTAGTTCATTACATACATGAATAATGATGTAGCTAAAATACTGCCTCCGATCCAAATTAATTGACTCAACTGGATGTGTCTAGCTAGATATGCACAAATTAATTGACTCAAGTTTGTCTAGCTAGATGCACTGGCTAGACAAAGCTGAGTCAATTTGATTTGGATCGGAGGGAGTACTTTATTTTGACTCAAAGGCATATCGCTGCTGATTTTGATTGAATATAGAGGGGGAAAGGTACAGGCATGACACGAAAACTGCACAACAAAAAGAAAAAGGCTAAAGCTAAATCTGAAACTAGCAGGTAATAGCGAAAACACATCATATGAGATGAGAAAAATTACCCCAAGAAAGTTGATTCCATGCATAAACTTCGCCTGTCTGAGTTACAGCAAATACAATACCCTTGTGGATGATTGCATCGGAGTAGCCGTACGCTAAGAACTGGTTGTCAAGAACTGTCCATCTGCTAGAAGCACAGTGAAGGACTGCAATTGCCGCGTTGAAGATGGCAAGAACAGAGAAACTAGTATAATTTGAAGCAGCTGTTGGAACTCGGCAAATAGCTATCTTCAGCAGTTGAAGATGTTGATCATTAGACTCGAACACAAGTTTATCCGGGGTGGATTTAAACTCACTTATTGGTGGTAGAGGAATCCGGCGACCAGTGTACACATTGACAAGCTCCCAATTCCAGGGGAAGCCAAGAAGGGCGATCCAATCTCCATTCGCGCCTGCCCACATGCCCGTACCACCATCTGGAATCACGGCATCGGAAGAGATCCTGTCCAGCGGCGTCAGTTGGCACAAGGTACCCTTGCGATCTTTTGCATCATGCTGCTTGTCCTTCTGCGCACCCTGCTGCTTGAACTTGTGGACGCGGGAGAAGGGATTGTGCGCGGGCGGTACCTCAGTTTGGTGAGTATGAAGAACACAGGGCATGCCAAACGGCTGAGATGCAGGCAGAGCTACACTTTGTGTTGCTGAATCATGATAAAACTTGCATGAACCGACGAGGCTCGCGGCGGTGATGACATCGCATCGGGATGCGATTTCTTCAAGGGGGCCATCAGGAAACACCCAAGAACTGCCACTCTCATTGATCGATCTCGCCATTGGAAGGATGCGGTCAAGTGGGTGTGGGGGTGTGGGAGTGGGACGCTGGCGTTTGGGTATGAGGTATTGGAGGACAGTGCGAGCGGCAGCTGGTAGAGCGATATGGATAAAAGTCCACAACTCCTACTAGTACCATCAAACAGGTGGCTCGAGATGATCCGAAAAAGGCATGGCGGCGGTGGTGCAGGGGCTGCTGGTGTAGGCGGGGTCGCCAGAGAAGATGGAGATGAAGAAGACGGAGAAGCAGGCAAAAAAAACAATTTGAATTGAAATCAATAATACGAGTACTACGGGCGTGCCTTCTCTCTCTGGTCTCTGCTGCACTACTGCACCTGTCGTGAAGGCGTGTGACCCGAGAAGAAGCTAATGTACTGTATACTGTCCTTGCACGCCGTGGAGCTGTATTTTGTCTCATCAAATCAGCTCTGGACAGTTTCAGCAGAGAAAAGATCCTTTGCCATCATCATGATATATTACCACGGGCCCACGGCAGTGCACATTCATCTTGTACTACCATATACTGTACTGCTCTATATGTTGCACAAACCACCACTTGGACATTTTTTTTGCAGTTTCCACCATGTGGTGGTCTAATATGTTGCAAATTTCACCACTTGGTTATCTAATCAGCTAGTTAGTCATGTTGATAGCAAAATCGACAAGTGGGTTCAACATGTCAATGCTCCAATTAATGTTTTAGAAAAAATAAATTTTTCAAAATTCGTACTTCTTTTATTTAGCTATTTAAAAATGCTTATTCATTTATTTCAACAAATATTGTGCGGTCTTGAATTTTTTTCAAACAAATATTATGGCATCGGGTTCGGGACTCCTGAAAAGGACTGGCCGTGGTACGGGAACCCGAAATGATGCCCACAACATGGTCGAAAGTGGCAAGGAACCCGTCGAGGTGGATGAACTCGGGAAACCTTGGTAGAGGTAGGGATCTTGAGGAGGCCATTAGGGTTAGCCTACCCCCCAATAAGCGTATGAACGAAAAAAATTCACATAAGTAGTAGCTATTATTAAAATTTCACAAATATTACGCGCTTTTGAATATTTCAAAAGTATTGTGGCGTCACGCTGGCCTTGCCCGAATTTTACCTTTCAGGCTGGATGTCACGAGCATGATCACTCAACCAACCGGGTCCAAACATATATATACAATTGGCCTCCTCGAGCCTACACCGACCAGATTGTCGCTGAAACTGGATCATATAGTTTCTATTGGATTGATGTCCTAAGGAAATATTCCAACAACGGAAGTTGTTTGATTCGTTGTATTATATTCCTTTGGAATCTTGTTGGGCTTGTTTGGTTCGAAGAAAATTCATAGAAATTTTGTGGGATTCAAATCTCAGTGGCTCCTTTGATTCTTGAATACATGATAATTCATACTAATTCACGTGTTTTTTGTGTAGCACTACAACCAAAGAACATGCAATTCAAATTTGTGTGATTTCTTTCATATAGGATTAATTCAACATGCAATCATATTCAATTCCTACATTATTTCTATTTTAACATTTTGTACACATCATGCATGCGACCCAAACAATGCGTACATGGTGGGGGGGTTGTTTCGTTGCAAAAGCAGTTGGTCACACCACAAACAAACATGCAACAATTAATCTAAATTCACGCGGTTTCCCCGCGATGCAACCAAACAATATTCGATGAAACTAAGCATGGCATAAACATATACAATACACACCATACATTTTGGCTGCTTTGATTATTCGCAAGATTTTCAAAGTGCGGGAATATGAAAATTGTATGATTAGAGAGTGATGATCATCTCCAAATATATAGGATTGAGAAACAACGGTATTTGGATCCAATAACATTTGATTGCGTGTGAAAACCAAAAGAAATACTAGTAGTAACATACGGTTACACAATGAAGGATTTTTTGTTTTTGTATAAAAATGTATTGTCAATGAATTCTGAAAATTGCAATCCTATGAATTAAACAATCAGAAATCGTGTCAGACTAATTCCTACGTTTCGAGATTCTAGTACGGAGTATGATTTCTTTGAAGGGGCGCAGAGGGACGTGGGTAGCAATGTCTAGTCCCTGTCTTGTCTGTATACACTGTACTTACGTCAGACTAGTGTTGCTCATGAAGTCTTAATCTGACGTACTCTGAAGCTAGATGCATCACCGTTTCCAGTCTCTGTCCTCGTTTTTTCGGCAAAATAGACAGAAATAACCCAAAGTCGAAAAGATTGGGAAAAACAAACTTTCGACATACTAGCAAGATTGGGTTATTTTTGTCCAAATTCTCGTTTTTTTCTCTTGGCTTCCCTACCCTTGAATCCATGTCACTTACGTGTGTTGCCCATGCATGCGTCATGTCCCACACTTCAGTGAGCACAAGTGACGTGATGTACGTACGCAAACTCCCAGCAATCTTCTTTGTCAAGAGAAGACGCATCAAGATTCAAGACCCGATCGCATTTCTTGCTTTCAGCCTGGGGTCCTCCATGTAAAAGTTAGGGATTTAGATGTAATTTCATGTTTATTTTGTGTGCTGTTGTAAACTGTTGATTTTTTATGTCCATTTGAATCTTGGTCAAATCCTAGGTTTGACCTAGATTTAAACAAGTTTAAAACATGAAAATGAAAAAGTAAGCCTGGATCCTCCTTAGTCAATCCAAAATGAAGCTTTTGGGAGGTTTTTGAAATTTCCATGTTTGAAACCCAAAACCACTTCTTTTCATGCTAGACTTCATAAGACATAGTTTAGGGATAGGGGTAGATACATGATTTGTCTGGTTTCAGTATGTCTAGAGCTTGTTTATCCACTTGAATGCTTACTATATGACATAAGAAGACTATGTGCTATGGTTTTTCATTTATCTATTTTTTTGAATTTTATGCCCATTTGAATCTTGGTCAAATCCCAGGTTTGACCAGGTTTTAAACAAGTTTAAAACTTGAAAATGAAAAGGTGTAAGCATGGATCCTTCGTAGTCACTCTAAAATGAAGCTTTTGGGAGGTTCTCGAAATTTCCATGCATGCTTGAAACTCAAAACCACTTTTCTTCATGCTTGACTTCATAAGACAGAGTTTAATTAGGGTTAGGGGTAGATACACGATTTTTCTGGTTTGAATATGTCTAGACCTTGTTTATCAACTTGAATGTTTACTATATGACATAATTAAGAAGGCTATGTGCTTTGGTTTTTCATTCTTTAGATTTTTGTCTGAATTTTTATGCCCATTTGAATCTTGGTCAAATCCTAGGTTTGACCAAGATTTAAATAAGTTTAAAACATGAAAATGAAAAGATAAGCATCGATCCTTCTTAGTCGCTCTAAAATGAAGCTTTTGGTAGGTTTTTGAAATTTCCATGTTTGAGACCCAAAACCACTTCTCTTCATGCTTGACTTCATAAGACGAAGTTTAGGGTCGATAGGGGGTAGATACATGATTTGTCTGGTTTGAATATGTCTAGACCTTGTTTATGAACTTGAATGCTTACTATATGACATAAGAAGACTATGTGCTTTGGTTTTTTTTATTTTTTTATTTTATGCCCATTTTAATATTGGTCAAATCCTAGGTTTGACCAAGATTTAAACAAGTTTAAAACATGAAAATGAAAAGGTAAGCCTGGATCCTTCTTAGTCATCACTCTAAAATGAAGCTTTTGGGAGGTTTTTGAAATTTCCATGTTTGAAACCAAAAACCACTTCTCTTCATGCTTGACTTCATAAGACAGAGTTTAGGGTTAGGGGTAGATACATGATTTGTCTTATTTGAATATGTATAGACCTTGTTTATCAACTTTTGAATGCTTACTATATATATATGTGACATAAGAAGACTATGTGCTTTTGTTTTTCATTTTTCTGATTTTTTTAATTTTATGCCCATTTAAATCTTGGTCAAATCCTGGTTTGACAATGATTTAAACAAGTTTAAAATATGAAAATGAAAAGGTAAGCATTGATCCTTCTTAGTCACTCTAAAATGAAGCTTTTGGTAGGTTTTTGAAATTTCCATATTTGAAACCCAAAACCACTTCTCTTCATGCTTGACTACATAAGACAAAGTTTAGGGTTAGGGGGTAGATACATGATTTTTCTTGTTTGAATATGTTTAGACCTTGTTTATCAACTTTAATGCTTACTATATGACATAAGAAAACTATGTGCTTTGGTTTTTCATTTTTCTGATTTTTTTGGAATTTTGATGCACATTTGAATCTTGGTCAAATCCTAGGTTTGACCAAGATTTAAACAAGTATAGAACATGAAAATGAAAAGGGAAGCATGTATCCTTCTTAATTAGTCACCCTAAAATGAAGTTTTTGGGAGGTTTTTGATATTTCCATGTTTGAAACCTAAAACCACTTATCTTCATGCTTGACTTCGTCATAAGACAGAGTTTAGGGGTTAGGGGGTAGATACATTATTTGTCTAGCTAGTTTGAATATGTCTAGACCTTGTTTATCAACTTTAATGCTTACTATATGACATATAAGAAGACTATGTGCGCTTTGGTTTTTCATTTTTCTGTTTTTTTATTTTATGCCCATTTGAATCTTGGTCAAATCCTAGATTTGACCAAGATTTAAACAAGTTTAAAACATGAAAATGGAAAGGTAAGCCTGGATCCTTCTTAGTCGCTCTAAAATGAAGCTTTTGGGATGTTCTTGAAATTTCCATGTTTGAAACCCAAAACGACTTTTCTTCATGCTAGACTTCATAAGATCGACAGGGATTAGATACATGATTTGTCTGGTTTGGATATATCTAGACCTTGTTTATCAACTTGAATGCTTACGATATGACATAAGAACACTATGTGCTTTTTGTTTTTCATTTTTTGTGCCCATTTGTATCTTGGTCAAATCCTAGGTTTGACCAAGATTTAAACAAGTTTAAAACATGAAAATGAAAAGGGAAACATGTATCCTTCTTAGTCACTCTAAAATGAAGTTTTTGGGAGGTTTTTGAAATTTCCATGTTTGAAACCTAAAACCACTTCTCTTCATGCTTGACTTCATAAGACAGAGTTTAGGGTTAGAGGGGTAGATACATGATTTTTCTGGTTTGAATATGTAGACCATGTTTATCAATTTGAATGCTTACTATATGACATAAGAAGACTATGTGCTTTGGTTTTTCATTCTTTCGATTTTTTTCTGAATTTTTATGCCCATTTGAATCTTGGTCAAATCCTAGGTTCGACCAAGATTTAAACAAGTTTAAAACATGACAATGAAAAGGTAATTAAGCATGGATCCTTCTTAATTAATCAGTCAGTCTAATTAAAATGAAGCTTTTTGGGAGGGTTTTGAAATTTCCATGTTTGAAACCCAAAATCACTTCTGCTTCATGCTTGACTTCATATATAATTAAGACAAAGTTTAGGGTTAGGGGGTACATGATTTGTCTGGTTTGAATATGTCTAGACCTTGTTTATGAACTTGAATGCTTACTATATGACATGAGAAGACTATGTGCTTTGGTTTTTTATTTTATTTATTTTTTTATTTTATGCCCATTTGAATATTGGTCAAATCCTAGGTTTGACCAAGATTTAAACAAGTTTAAAACATGAAAATGAAAATGTAAGCCTGGATCCTTCTTAACTAGTCACTCTAAAATGAAGCTTTAATTTTGGGAGGTTTTTGAAATTTCCATGTTTGAAACCAAAAACCACTTCTCTTCATGCTTGACTTCATAAGACAGAGTTTATGGTTTTAGAGGGGTAGATACATGATTTGTCTTATTTGAATATGTCTAGCTAGACCTTGTTTATCAACTTTTGAATGCTTACTATATATATGTATGTGACATAAGAAGACTATGTGCTTTTGTTTTTCATTTTTCCGATTTTTTAAATTTTATGCCCATTTAAATCTTGGTCAAATCCTAGTTTTGACCAAGATTTAAACAAGTTTAAAATATGAAAATGAAAAGGTAAGCATGGATCCTTCTTAGTCACTCTAAAATGAAGCTTTTGATAGGTTTTTGAAATTTCCATATTTGAAACCCAAAACCACTTCTCTTCATGCTTGACTACATAAGACAAAGTTTAGGGTTAGGGGGTAGATACATGATTTTTCTTGTTTGAATATGTCTAGACCCTTGTTTATCAACTTTAATGCTTACTATATGACATAAGAAAACTATGTGCTTTGGTTTTTCATTTTTCTGATTTTTTTGTAATTTTGATGCACATTTGAATCTTGGTCAAATCCTAGGTTTGACCAAGATTTAAACAAGTATAGAACATGAAAAGGGAAGCCTGTATCCTTCTTAGTCACCCTAAAATGAAGTTTTTGGGAGGTTTTTGAAATTTCCATGTTTGAAACCCAAAACCACTTATCTTCATGCTTGACTTCGTCATAAGACAGAGTTTAGGGGTTAGGCGGTAGATACATGATTTGTCTAGCTAGTTTGAATATGTCTAGACCTTGTTTATCAACTTTAATGCTTACTATATGACATATAAGAAGACTATGTGCGCTTTGGTTTTTCATTTTTCTGTTTTTTTATTTTATGCCCATTTGAATCTTGGTCAAATCCTAGATTTGACCAAGATTTAAACAAGTTTAAAACATGAAAATGGAAAGGTAAGCCTGGATCCTTCTTAGTCGCTCTAAAATGAAGCTTTTGGGATGTTCTTGAAATTTCCATGTTTGAAACCCAAAACGACTTTTCTTCATGCTAGACTTCATAAGATCGACAGGGAGTAGATACATGATTTGTCTGGTTTGGATATATCTAGACCTTGTTTATCAACTTGAATGCTTACGATATGACATAAGAACACTATGTGCTTTTGTTTTTCATTTTTTTTTATTTTTTTGCCCATTTGTATCTTGGTCAAATCCTAGGTTTGATCAAGATTTAAACAAGTTTAAAACATGAAAATGAAAAGGGAAGCATGTATCCTTCTTAGTCACTCTAAAATGAAGTTTTTGGGAGGTTTTTGAAATTTCCATGTTTGAAACCCAAAACCACTTCTCTTCATGCTTGACTTCTTAAGACATAGTTTAGGGGTTAGCGGGTAGATACATGATTTGTATGGTTTGAATATGTCTAGACCTTGTTTATCAACTTTAATGCTTACTATATGACATAAGAAGACTATGTGCTTTGGTTTTTCATTTTTCTGTTTTTTTTGAATTTTCTGCCAATTTTGTTTGACCAAGATTTAGACAAGTTTTACACGTGAAAACGAATAAGTAAGCCTGGATCCTTCTTAGTCACTCCAAAATGTACCAATTGATAGGTGCGTTAACTTTGCTTCATGGAAAAAATAATGTCATGTAAATGAGTTAACTTGGATTTCCTACCCTTGAATCCATAGGAAACTTTGTTCTAATGCACTATAATAATCAACCGAGCTTTTACACCAGCAGGTCTGTCACTTACGTGTGGTGCCCATGCGTGAGGTCCCACACTTCAGTGAGCACAAGTCACGTGCAATAGGTACGCAAACTCCCAGCCATTTTCTTTGTCAAGAGAAGACGCATCAGGATGCGTATTGGAAGTCTGTGGGTCCTTCTGGATCCTTCGGTTGTCCCTCTCACAAAAAAACAAATCTCTCTCATTCTCGGCCTTGCTCGACTCGCTCGCTCGCTCGCACCTCCTGCTCACTGACAAACCCTGCACAAAAGTCAACATCATCACCCGAAAAAGGGGAGACACCATAATTCTCTCCCTTCTTCTCTCCTTCCGAGTGATCCCTCTTCCTCCGAGTTTCACTCGACGGGCAAACACACATGTGCTGCATAGTAATAATAAAAAGGTAGAAAAATCGACCTACGAATCTATAATTAAATAGGTTAAACTAGGGTTTTGCCCAGTACTACAGATCAAGGTTCAAAAAATCCAACTACGGGGTTCGAACAACCCCATTTCTAATCCAAGAATTTTTTCGACCTCATCCAATGGCCTCAAACTATAGGGTTAGCATCTAGTGCAGTATGTGTGAGAATGTATGCACTATGTGTGCTATAACTTGTGTGTCTTTCAAATTTGAACCAAATTTGAATAAGTTTGAAATATTTGAAATGGGGCTTTTGGCTTAAACGTTTGAAACCCAAAACGACTTCTCTTCATGCTAGACTTCATAAGACCGAGTTTAGGGTTAGGGGTAGATACATGATTTGTCTGGTTTGAATATGTCTAAACCTTGTTTATCAACTTGAATGCTTACTATATGACATAAGAAGACCATGTGCTTTTGTTTTTCATTTTTCTATTTTTTTAAGAATTTTATGCACATTTGATTCTGGTCAAATCCTAGGTTCAACCAAGATTTAAACAAGTTTCAAGCATGAAAATGAAAACGTAAGCCAAGATCCTTCTTAATTAGTCACTCTAAAATATATGAAGCTTTTGGGACGTACTTGAAATTTCCATGTTTGAAACCCAAAACCAATTCTCTTCATGATTGACTTCATAAGACAGAGTTTAGGGTTAGGGGTAGATATACACATGATTTTTCTGGTTTGAATATGTCTAGACCTTGTTTATCAACTTGAGTGTTTACTATATGACATAATTAAGAAGGCTATGTGCTTTGGTTTTTCATTCTTTAGATTTTTTGTCTGAATTTTTATGCCCATTTGAATCTTGGTCAAATCCTAGGTTTGACCAAGATTTAAATAAGTTTAAAACATGAAAATGAAAAGGTAAGCATCGATCCTTCTTAGTCGCTCTAAAATGAAGCTGAATTTTGGGAGGTTTTTGTAATTGCCATGTTTGAAACCCACAACCACTTCTCTTCATGCTTGACTTCATAAGACGAAGTTTAGGGTCGATAGGGGGTAGATACATGCATGATTTGTCTTGTTTGAATATGTCTAGACCTAGTTTATCAACTTGAATGCTTACTATATGACATAAGAGGACTATGTGCATTGGTATTTCATTTTTTGATTTTTATGCCCATTTGAGAATCTTGGTAAAATCCTAGGTTTAAGTTGAGCAACTCTTAAACTCTAAAATGAAGCTTTTGGGAGGTTCTTGAATTTACCATGTTTGAAACCCAAAACCACCGTACTTCTGTTCATGCTTGACTTCATAAGACAGAGTTTAGGGTTAGGGGTAGATATATACATGATTTTTCTGGTTTGAATATGTCTAGACCATGTTTATCAATTTGAATGCTTACTATATGACATAAGAAGACTATGTGCTTTGGTTTTTCATTCTTTCGATTTTTTCTGAATTTTTATGCCCATTTGAATCTTGGTCAAATCCTAGGTTCGACCAAGATTTAAACATGTTTAAAACATGAAATGAAAAGGTAATTAATCATGGATCCTTCTTAATTAACCAGTCAGTCTAATTAAAATGAAGCTTTTTGGGAGGTTTTTGAAATTTCCATGTTTGAAACCCAAAACCACACTTCTCTGCTTCATGCTTGACTTCATATATAATTAAGACAAAGTTTAGGGTTAGGGGTACATGATTTGTCTGGTTTGAATATGTCTAGACCTTGTTTATGAACTTGAATGCTTACTATATGACATAAGAAGACTATGTGCTTTGGTTTTTTATTTTTTTTATTTTATGCCCATTTGAATATTGGTCAAATCCTAGGTTTGACCAAGATTTAAACAAGTTTAAAACATGAAAATGAAAAGGTAAGCCTGGATCCTTCTTAACTAGTCACTTTAAAATGAAGCTTTAATTTTGGGAGGTTTTTGAAATTTCCATGTTTGAAACCAAAAACCACTTCTCTTCATGCTTGACTTCATAAGACAGAGTTTATGGTTTTAGAGGGGTAGATACATGATTTGTCTTATTTGAATATGTCTAGCTAGACCTTGTTTATCAACTTTTGAATGCTTACTATATATATGTATGTGACATAAGAAGACTATGTGCTTTTGTTTTTCATTTTTCCGATTTTTTAATTTTATGCCCATTTAAATCTTGGTCAAATCCTAGGTTTGACCAAGATTTAAACAAGTTTAAAATATGAAAATGAAAAGGTAAGCATGGATCCTTCTTAGTCACTCTAAAATGAAGCTTTTGATAGGTTTTTGAAATTTCCATATTTGAAACCCAAAACCACTTCTCTTCATGCTTGACTACATAAGACAAAGTTTAGGGTTAGGGGTAGATACATGATTTTTCTTGTTTGAATATGTCTAGACCCTTGTTTATCAACTTTAATTCTTACTATATGACATAAGAAAACTATGTGCTTTGGTTTTTCATTTTTCTGATTTTTTTGGAATTTTGATGCACATTTGAATCTTGGTCAAATCCTAGGTTTGACCAAGATTTAAACAAGTATAGAACATGAAAATGAAAAGGGAAGCCTGTATCCTTCTTAGTCACCCTAAAATGAAGTTTTTGGGAGGTTTTTGAAATTTCCATGTTTGAAACCCAAAACCACTTATCTTCATGCTTGACTTCGTCATAAGACAGAGTTTAGGGGTTAGGGGGTAGATACATGATTTGTCTAGCTAGTTTGAATATGTCTAGACCTTGTTTATCAACTTTAATGCTTACTATATGACATATAAGAAGACTATGTGCGCTTTGGTTTTTCATTTTTCTGTTTTTTTATTTTATGCCCATTTGAATCTTGGTCAAATCCTAGATTTGACCAAGATTTAAACAAGTTTAAAACATGAAAATGGAAAGGTAAGCCTGGATCCTTCTTAGTCGCTCTAAAATGAAGCTTTTGGGATGTTCTTGAAATTTCCATGTTTGAAACCCAAAACGACTTTTCTTCATGCTAGACTTCATAAGATCGACAGGGAGTAGATACATGATTTGTCTAGTTTGGATATATCTAGACCTTGTTTATCAACTTGAATGCTTACGATATGACATAAGAACACTATGTGCTTTTGTTTTTAATTTTTTTTATTTTTTGTGCCCATTTGTATCTTGGTCAAATCCTAGGTTTGACCAAGATTTAAACAAGTTTAAAACATGAAAATGAAAAGGGAAGCATGTATCCTTCTTAGTCACTCTAAAATGAAGTTTTTGGGAGGTTTTTGAAATTTCCATGTTTGAAACCCAAAACCACTTCTCTTCATGCTTGACTTCTTAAGACATAGTTTAGGGGTTAGCGGGTAGATACATGATTTGTATGGTTTGAATATGTCTAGACCTTGTTTATCAACTTTAATGCTTACTATATGACATAAGAAGACTATGTGCTTTGGTTTTTCATTTTCTGTTTTTTTTTTGAATTTTCTGCCAATTTTGTTTGACCAAGATTTAGACAAGTTTTACACGTGAAAACGAATAAGTAAGCCTGGATCCTTCTTAGTCACTCCAAAATGTACCAATTGATAGGTGCGTTAACTTTGCTTCATGGAAAAAATAATGTCATGTAAATGAGTTAACTTGGATTTCCTACCCTTGAATCCATAGGAAACTTTGTTCTAATGCACTATAATAATCAACCGAGCTTTTACACCAACAGGTCTGTCACTTACGTGTGGTGCCCATGCGTGAGGTCCCACACTTCAGTGAGCACAAGTCACGTGCAATAGGTACGCAAACTCCCAGCCATTTTCTTTGTCAAGAGAAGACGCATCAGGATGCGTATTGGAAGTCTGTGGGTCCTTCTGGATCCTTCGGTTGTCCCTCTCACAAAAAAAAACAAATCTCTCTCATTCTCGGCCTCGCTCGACTCGCTCGCTCGCTCGCTCGCACCTCCTGCTCACTGACAAACCCTGCACAAAAGTCAACATCATCACCCGAAAAAGGGGAGACACCATAATTCTCTCCCTTCTTCTCTCCTTCCGAGTGATCCCTCTTCCTCCGAGTTTCACTCGACGGGCAAACACACATGTGCTGCATAGTAATAATAATAAAAAGGTAGAAAAATCGACCTACGAATCTATAATTAAATAGGTTAAACTAGGGTTTTGCCCAGTACTACAGATCAAGGTTCAAAAAATCCAACTACGGGGTTCGAACAACCCCATTTCTAATCCAAGAATTTTTTCGACCTCATCCAATGGCCTCAAACTATAGGGTTAGCATCTAGTGCAGTATGTGTGAGAATGTATGCACTATGTGTGCTATAACTTGTGTGTCTTTCAAATTTGAACCAAATTTGAATAAGTTTGAAATATTTGAAATGGGGCTTTTGGCTTAAACATTTGAAACCCAAAACGACTTCTCTTCATGCTAGACTTCATAAGACCGAGTTTAGGGTTAGGGGGTAGATACATGATTTGTCTGGTTTGAATATGTCTAAACCTTGTTTATCAACTTGAATGCTTACTATATGACATAAGAAGAAGACCATGTGCTTTTGTTTTTCATTTTTCTATTTTTTTTAAGAATTTTATGCACATTTGATTCTGGTCAAATCCTAGGTTCAACCAAGATTTAAACAAGTTTCAAGCATGAAAATGAAAACGTAAGCCAAGATCCTTCTTAATTAGTCACTCTAAAATATATGAAGCTTTTGGGACGTACTTGAAATTTCCATGTTTGAAACCCAAAACCAATTCTCTTCATGATTGACTTCATAAGACATAGTTTAGGGTTAGGGGTAGATATACACATGATTTTTCTTGTTTGAATATGTCTAGACCTTGTTTATCAACTTGAGTGTTTACTATATGACATAATTAAGAAGGCTATGTGCTTTGGTTTTTCATTCTTTAGATTTTTTGTCTGAATTTTTATGCCCATTTGAATCTTGGTCAAATCCTAGGTTTGACCAAGATTTAAATAAGTTTAAAACATGAAAATGAAAAGGTAAGCATCGATCCTTCTTAGTCGCTCTAAAATGAAGCTGAATTTTGGGAGGTTTTTGTAATTTCCATGTTTGAAACCCAAAACCACTTCTCTTCATGCTTGACTTCATAAGACGAAGTTTAGGGTCGATAGGGGGTAGATACATGATTTGTCTTGTTTGAATATGTCTAGACCTTGTTTATCAACTTGAATGCTTACTATATGACATAAGAGGACTATGTGCATTGGTATTTCATTTTTTGATTTTTATGCCCATTTGAGAATCTTGGTAAAATCCTAGGTTTGAGCAAGATTTAAACAAGTTTAACATGTGAAAATGATAAGGTAATTAAGTCTGGATCTTTCTCTTAGTAACTCTAAAATGAAGCTTTTGGGAGGTTCTTGAATTTACCATGTTTGAAACCCAAAACCACCGTACTTCTGTTCATGCTTGACTTCATAAGACAGAGTTTAGGGTTAGGGGATAGATACATGATTTTTCTGGTTTGAATATGTCTAGACCATGTTTATCAATTTGAATGCTTACTATATGACATAAGAAGACTATGTGCTTTGGTTTTTCATTCTTTCGATTTTTTCTGAATTTTTATGCCCATTTGAATCTTGGTCAAATCCTAGGTTCGACCAAGATTTAAACAAGTTTAAAACATGACAATGAAAAGGTAATTAATCATGGATCCTTCTTAATTAACCAGTCAGTCTAATTAAAATGAAGCTTTTTGGGAGGTTTTTGAAATTTCCATGTTTGAAACCCAAAACCACACTTCTCTGCTTCATGCTTGACTTCATATATAATTAAGACAAAGTTTAGGGTTAGGGGGTACATGATTTGTCTGGTTTGAATATGTCTAGACCTTGTTTATGAACTTGAATGCTTACTATATGACATAAGAAGACTATGTGCTTTGGTTTTTTATTTTTTTATTTTTTTATTTTATGCCCATTTGAATATTGGTCAAATCCTAGGTTTGACCAAGATTTAAACAAGTTTAAAACATGAAAATGAAAAGGTAAGCCTGGATCCTTCTTAACTAGTCACTCTAAAATGAAGCTTTAATTTTGGGAGGTTTTTGAAATTTCCATGTTTGAAACCAAAAACCACTTCTCTTCATGCTTGACTTCATAAGACAGAGTTTATGGTTTTAGAGGGGTAGATACATGATTTGTCTTATTTGAATATGTCTAGCTAGACCTTGTTTATCAACTTTTGAATGCTTACTATATATATGTATGTGACATAAGAAGACTATGTGCTTTTGTTTTTCATTTTTTTTTTAATTTTATGCCCATTTAAATCTTGGTCAAATCCTAGGTTTGACAAAGATTTAAACAAGTTTAAAATATGAAAATGAAAAGGTAAGCATGGATCCTTCTTAGTCACTCTAAAATGAAGCTTTTGATAGGTTTTTGAAATTTCCATATTTGAAACCCAAAACCACTTCTCTTCATGCTTGACTACATAAGACAAAGTTTAGGGTTAGGGGGTAGATACATGATTTTTCTTGTTTGAATATGTCTAGACCCTTGTTTATCAACTTTAATGCTTACTATATGACATAAGAAAACTATGTGCTTTGGTTTTTCATTTTTCTGATTTTTTTGGAATTTTGATGCACATTTGAATCTTGGTCAAATCCTAGGTTTGACCAAGATTTAAACAAGTATAGAACATGAAAATGAAAAGGGAAGCATGTATCCTTCTTAGTCACCCTAAAATGAAGTTTTTGGGAGGTTTTTGAAATTTCCATGTTTGAAACCCAAAACCACTTATCTTCATGCTTGACTTCATAAGACAGAGTTTAGGGGTTAGGGGGTAGATACATGATTTGTCTAGCTAGTTTGAATATGTCTAGACCTTGTTTATCAACTTTAATGCTTACTATATGACATATAAGAAGACTATGTGCGCTTTGGTTTTTCATTTTTCTGTTTTTTTATTTTATGCCCATTTGAATCTTGGTCAAATCCTAGATTTGACCAAGATTTAAACAAGTTTAAAACATGAAAATGGAAAGGTAAGCCTGGATCCTTCTTAGTCGCTCTAAAATGAAGCTTTTGGGATGTTCTTGAAATTTCCATGTTTGAAACCCAAAACGACTTTTCTTCATGCTAGACTTCATAAGATCGACAGGGAGTAGATACATGATTTGTCTGGTTTGGATATATCTAGACCTTGTTTATCAACTTGAATGCTTACGATATGACATAAGAACACTATGTGCTTTTGTTTTTCATTTTTTTATTTTTTTGTGCCCATTTGTATCTTGGTCAAATCCTAGGTTTGACCAAGATTTAAACAAGTTTAAAACATGAAAATGAAAAGGGAAGCATGTATCCTTCTTAGTCACTCTAAAATGAAGTTTTTGGGAGGTTTTTGAAATTTCCATGTTTGAAACCCAAAACCACTTCTCTTCATGCTTGACTTCTTAAGACATAGTTTAGGGGTTAGCGGGTAGATACATGATTTGTATGGTTTGAATATGTCTAGACCTTGTTTATCAACTTTAATGCTTACTATATGACATAAGAAGACTATGTGCTTTGGTTTTTCATTTTTCTGTTTTTTTTGAATTTTCTGCCAATTTTGTTTGACCAAGATTTAGACAAGTTTTACACGTGAAAATGAATAAGTAAGCCTGGATCCTTCTTAGTCACTCCAAAATGTACCAATTGATAGGTGCGTTAACTTTGCTTCATGGAAAAAATAATGTCATGTAAATGAGTTAACTTGGATTTCCTACCCTTGAATCCATAGGAAACTTTGTTCTAATGCACTATAATAATCAACCGAGCTTTTACACCAACAGGTCTGTCACTTACGTGTGGTGCCCATGCGTGAGGTCCCACACTTCAGTGAGCACAAGTCACGTGCAATAGGTACGCAAACTCCCAGCCATTTTCTTTGTCAAGAGAAGACGCATCAGGATGCGTATTGGAAGTCTGTGGGTCCTTCTGGATCCTTCGGTTGTCCCTCTCACAAAAAAACAAATCTCTCTCATTCTCGGCCTCGCTCGACTCGCTCGCTCGCACCTCCTGCTCACTGACAAACCCTGCACAAAAGTCAACATCATCACCCGAAAAAGGGGAGACACCATAATTCTCTCCCTTCTTCTCTCCTTCCGAGTGATCCCTCTTCCTCCGAGTTTCACTCGACGGGCAAACACACATGTGCTGCATAGTAATAATAATAAAAAGGTAGAAAAATCGACCTACGAATCTATAATTAAATAGGTTAAACTAGGGTTTTGCCCAGTACTACAGATCAAGGTTCAAAAAATCCAACTACGGGGTTCGAACAACCCCATTTCTAATCCAAGAATTTTTTCGACCTCATCCAATGGCCTCAAACTATAGGGTTAGCATCTAGTGCAGTATGTGTGAGAATGTATGCACTATGTGTGCTATAACTTGTGTGTCTTTCAAATTTGAACCAAATTTGAATAAGTTTGAAATATTTGAAATGGGGCTTTTGGCTTAAACGTTTGAAACCCAAAACGACTTCTCTTCATGCTAGACTTCATAAGACCGAGTTTAGGGTTAGGGGGTAGATACATGATTTGTCTGGTTTGAATATGTCTAAACCTTGTTTATCAACTTGAATGCTTACTATATGACATAAGAAGACCATGTGCTTTTGTTTTTCATTTTTCTATTTTTTTAAGAATTTTATGCACATTTGATTCTGGTCAAATCCTAGGTTCAACCAAGATTTAAACAAGTTTCAAGCATGAAAATGAAAACGTAAGCCAAGATCCTTCTTAATTAGTCACTCTAAAATATATGAAGCTTTTGGGACGTACTTGAAATTTCCATGTTTGAAACCCAAAACCAATTCTCTTCATGATTGACTTCATAAGACAGAGTTTAGGGTTAGGGGTAGATATACACATGATTTTTCTGGTTTGATTATGTCTAGACCTTGTTTATCAACTTGAGTGTTTACTATATGACATAATTAAGAAGTCATGTGCTTTGGTTTTTCATTCTTTAGATTTTTTGTCTGAATTTTTATGCCCATTTGAATCTTGGTCAAATCCTAGGTTGGACCAAGATTTAAATAAGTTTAAAACATGAAAATGAAAAGGTAAGCATAGATCCTTCTTAGTCGCTCTAAAATGAAGCTGAATTTTGGGAGGTTTTTGTAATTGCCATGTTTGAAACCCAAAACCACTTCTCTTCATGCTTGACTTCATAAGTTAAGTTTAGGGTCGATAGGGGTAGATACATGCATGATTTGTCTTGTTTGAATATGTCTAGACCTAGTTTATCAACTTGAATGCTTACTATATGACATAAGAGGACTATGTGCATTGGTATTTCATTTTTTGATTTTTATGCCCATTTGAGAATCTTGGTAAAATCCTAGGTTTGAGCAAGATTTAAACAAGTTTAACATGTGAAAATGATAAGGTAATTAAGTCTGGATCTTTCTCTTAGTAACTCTAAAATGAAGCTTTTGGGAGGTTCTTGAATTTACCATGTTTGAAACCCAAAACCACCGTACTTCTGTTCATGCTTGACTTCATAAGACAGAGTTTAGGGTTAGGGGTAGATACATGATTTTTCTGGTTTGAATATGTCTAGACCATGTTTATCAATTTGAATGCTTACTATATGACATAAGAAGACTATGTGCTTTGGTTTTTCATTCTTTCGATTTTTTCTGAATTTTTATGCCCATTTGAATCTTGGTCAAATCTAGGTTCGACCAAGATTTAAACAAGTTTAAAACATGACAATGAAAAGGTAATTAATCATGGATACTTCTTAATTAACCAGTCAGTCTAATTAAAATGAAGCTTTTTGGGAGGTTTTTGAAATTTCCATGTTTAAACCCAAAACCACACTTCTCTCTTCATGCTTGACTTCATATATAATTAAGACAAAGTTTAGGGTTAGGGGGTACATGATTTGTCTTGTTTGAATATGTCTAGACCTTGTTTATGAACATGAATGCTTACTATATGACATAAGAAGACTATGTGCTTTGGTTTTTTATTTTTTTATTTTTTATTTTATGCCCATTTGAATATTGGTCAAATCCTAGGTTTGACCAAGATTTAAACAAGTTTAAAACATGAAAATGAAAAGGTAAGCCTGGATCCTTCTTAACTAGTCACTCTAAAATGAAGCTTTAATTTTGGGAGGTTTTTGAAATTTCCATGTTTGAAACCAAAAACCACTTCTCTTCATGCTTGACTTCATAAGACAGAGTTTATGGTTTTAGAGGGTAGATACATGATTTGTCTTATTTGAATATGTCTAGCTAGACCTTGTTTATCTACTTTTGAATGCTTACTATATATGTATGTGACATAAGAAGACTATGTGCTTTTGTTTTTCATTTTTCCGATTTTTTTAATTTTATGCCCATTTAAATCTTCGTCAAATCCTAGGTTTGACCAAGATTTTAACAAGTTTAAAATATGAAAATGAAAAGGTAAGCATGGATCCTTCTTAGTCACTCTAAAATGAAGCTTTTGATAGGTTTTTGAAATTTCCATATTTGAAACCCAAAACCACTTCTCTTCATGCTTGACTACATAAGACAAAGTTTAGGGTTAGGGGGTAGATACATGATTTTTCTTGTTTGAATATGTCTAGACCCTTGTTTATCAACTTTAATGCTTACTATATGACATAAGAAAACTATGTGCTTTGGTTTTTCATTTTTCTAATTTTTTTGGAATTTTGATGCACATTTGAATCTTGGTCAAATCCTAGGTTTTTGTCCAAGATTTAAACAAGTATAGACCCTGAAAATGAAAAGGGAAGCCTGTATCCTTCTTAGTCACCCTAAAATGAAGTTTTTGGGAGGTTTTTGAAATTTCCATGTTTGAAACCCAAAACCACTTATCTTCATGCTTGACTTCATCATAAGACAGAGTTTAGGGGTTAGGGGTAGATACATGATTTGTCTAGCTAGTTTGAATATGTCTAGACCTTGTTTATCAACTTTAATGCTTACTATATGACATATAAGAAGACTATGTGCGCTTTGGTTTTTCATTTTTCTGTTTTTTTATTTTATGCCCATTTGAATCTTGGTCAAATCCTAGATTTGACCAAGATTTAAACAAGTTTAAAACATGAAAATGGAAAGGTAAGCCTGGATCCTTCTTAGTCGCTCTAAAATGAAGCTTTTGGGATGTTCTTGAAATTTCCATGTTTGAAACCCAAAACGACTTTTCTTCATGCTAGACTTCATAAGATCGACAGGGAGTAGATACATGATTTGTCTGGTTTGGATATATCTAGACCTTGTTTATCAACTTGAATGCTTACGATATGACATAAGAACACTATGTGCTTTTGTTTTTCATTTTTTTATTTTTTTGTGCCCATTTGTATCTTGGTCAAATCATAGGTTTGACCAAGATTTAAACAAGTTTAAAACATGAAAATGAAAAGGGAAGCATGTATCCTTCTTAGTCACTCTAAAATGAAGTTTTTGGGAGGTTTTTGAAATTTCCATGTTTGAAACCCAAAACCACTTCTCTTCATGCTTGACTTCTTAAGACATAGTTTAGGGGTTAGCGGGTAGATACATGATTTGTATGGTTTGAATATGTCTAGACCTTGTTTATCAACTTTAATGCTTACTATATGACATAAGAAGACTATGTGCTTTGGTTTTTCATTTTTCTGTTTTTTTTTGAATTTTCTGCCAATTTTGTTTGACCAAGATTTAGACAAGTTTTACACGTGAAAACGAATAAGTAAGCCTGGATCCTTCTTAGTCACTCCAAAATGTACCAATTGATAGGTGCGTTAACTTTGCTTCATGGAAAAAATAATGTCATGTAAATGAGTTAACTTGGATTTCCTACCCTTGAATCCATAGGAAACTTTGTTCTAATGCACTATAATAATCAACCGAGCTTTTACACCAACAGGTCTGTCACTTACGTGTGGTGCCCATGCGTGAGGTCCCACACTTCAGTGAGCACAAGTCACGTGCAATAGGTACGCAAACTCCCAGCCATTTTCTTTGTCAAGAGAAGATGCATCAGGATGCGTATTGGAAGTCTGTGGGTCCTTCTGGATCCTTCGGTTGTCCCTCTCACAAAAAAAACAAATCTCTCTCATTCTCGGCCTCGCTCGACTCGCTCGCTCGCTCGCACCTCCTGCTCACTGACAAACCCTGCACAAAAGTCAACATCATCACCCGAAAAAGGGGAGACACCATAATTCTCTCCCTTCTTCTCTCCTTCCGAGTGATCCCTCTTCCTCCGAGTTTCACTCGACGGGCAAACACACATGTGCTGCATAGTAATAATAAAAAGGTAGAAAAATCGACCTACGAATCTATAATTAAATAGGTTAAACTAGGGTTTTGCCCAGTACTACAGATCAAGGTTCAAAAAATCCAACTACGGGGTTCGAACAACCCCATTTCTAATCCAAGAATTTTTTCGACCTCATCCAATGGCCTCAAACTATAGGGTTAGCATCTAGTGCAGTATGTGTGAGAATGTATGCACTATGTTAGGGGTAGATATACACATGATTTTTCTGGTTTGAATATGTCTAGATCTTGTTTATCAACTTGAGTGTTTACTATATGACATAATTAAGAAGGCTATGTGCTTTGTTTTTCATTCTTTAGATTTTTTGTCTGAATTTTTATGCCCATTTGAATCTTGGTCAAATCCTAGGTTTGACCAAGATTTAAATAAGTTTAAATCATGAAAATGAAAATGTAAGCATCGATCCTTCTTAGTCGCTCTAAAATGAAGCTGAATTTCGGGAGGTTTTTGAAATTTCCATGTTTGAAACCCAAAACCACTTCTCTTCATGCTTGACTTCATAAGACGAAGTTTAGGGTCGATAGGGGTAGATACATGATTTGTCTGGTTTGAATATGTCTAGACCTTGTTTATCAAATCCTAGGTTTGACCAAGATTTAAACAAGTTTAAAACATGAAAATGAAAAGGGAAGCATGTATCCTTCTTAGTCACTCTAAAATGAAGTTTTTGGCGGTTTTTGAAATTTCCATGTTTGAAACCCAAAACCACTTCTCTTCATGCTTGACTTCATAAGACATAGTTTAGGGGTTAGGGGTAGATACATGATTTGTATGGTTTGAATATGTCTAGACCATGTTTATCAACTTTAATGCTTACTATATGACATAAGAAGACTATGTGCTTTGGTTTTTCATTTTTCTGATTTTTTTGGAATTTTGATGCACATTTGAATCTTGGTCAAATCCTAGGTTTGACCAAGATTTAAACAAGTTATATAACATGAAAATGAAAAGGGAAGCATGTATCCTTCTTAGTCACCCTAAAATGAAGTTTTTGGGAGGTTTTTGAAATTTCCATGTTTGAAACCCAAAACCACTTATCTTCATGCTTGACTTCGTCATAAGACAGAGTTTAGGGGTTAGGGGGTAGATACATGATTTGTCTAGCTAGTTTGAATATGTCTAGACCTTGTTTATCAACTTTAATGTTTACTATATGACATATAAGAAGACTATGTGCGCTTTGGTTTTTCATTTTTCTGTTTTTTTATTTTATGCCCATTTGAATCTTGGTCAAATCCTAGATTTGATCAAGATTTAAACAAGTTTAAAACATGAAAATGGAAAGGTAAGCCTGGATCCTTCTTAGTCGCTCTAAAATGAAGCTTTTGGGATGTTCTTGAAATTTCCATGTTTGAAACCCAAAACGACTTTTCTTCATGCTAGACTTCATAAGATCGACAGGGAGTAGATACATGATTTGTCTGGTTTGGATATATCTAGACCTTGTTTATCAACTTGAATGCTTACGATATGACATAAGAACACTATGTGCTTTTTGTTTTTCATTTTTTTGTGCCCATTTGTATCTTGGTCAAATCCTAGGTTTGACCAAGATTTAAACAAGTTTAAAACATGAAAATGAAAAGGGAAGCATGTATCCTTCTTAGTCACTCTAAAATGAAGTTTTTGGGAGGTTTTTGAAATTTCCATGTTTGAAACTCAAAACCACTTCTCTTCATGCTTGACTTCTTAAGACATAGTTTAGGGGTTAGCGGGTAGATACATGATTTGTATGGTTTGAATATGTCTAGACCTTGTTTATCAACTTTAATGCTTACTATATGACATAAGAAGACTATGTGCTTTGGTTTTTCATTTTTCTGTTTTTTTTTTGAATTTTCTGCCAATTTTGTTTGACCAAGATTTAGACAAGTTTTACACGTGAAAACGAATAAGTAAGCCTGGATCCTTCTTAGTCACTCCAAAATGTACCAATTGATAGGTGTGTTAACTTTGCTTCATGGAAAAAATAATGTCATGTAAATGAGTTAACTTGGATTTCCTACCCTTGAATCCATAGGAAACTTTGTTCTAATGCACTATAATAATCAACCGAGCTTTTACACCAGCAGGTCTGTCACTTACGTGTGGTGCCCATGCGTGAGGTCCCACACTTCAGTGAGCACAAGTCACGTGCAATAGGTACGCAAACTCCCAGCCATTTTCTTTGTCAAGAGAAGACGCATCAGGATGCGTATTGGAAGTCTGTGGGTCCTTCTGGATCCTTCGGTTGTCCCTCTCACAAAAAAAACAAATCTCTCTCATTCTCGGCCTCGCTCGACTCGCTCGCTCGCTCGCACCTCCTGCTCACTGACAAACCCTGCACAAAAGTCAACATCATCACCCGAAAAAGGGGAGACACCATAATTCTCTCCCTTCTTCTCTCCTTCCGAGTGATCCCTCTTCCTCCGAGTTTCACTCGACGGGCAAACACACATGTGCTGCATAGTAATAATAAAAAGGTAGAAAAATCGACCTACGAATCTATAATTAAATAGGTTAAACTAGGGTTTTGCCCAGTACTACAGATCAAGGTTCAAAAAATCCAACTACGGGGTTCGAACAACCCCATTTCTAATCCAAGAATTTTTTCGACCTCATCCAATGGCCTCAAACTATAGGGTTAGCATCTAGTGCAGTATGTGTGAGAGTGTATGCACTAGGGGTAGATATACACATGATTTTTCTGGTTTGAATATGTCTAGACCTTGTTTATCAACTTGAGTGTTTACTATATGACATAATTAAGAAGGCTATGTGCTTTGGTTTTTCATTCTTTAGATTTTTTGTCTGAATTTTTATGCCCATTTGAATCTTGGTCAAATCCTAGGTTTGACCAAGATTTAAATAAGTTTAAAACATGAAAATGAAAAGGTAAGCATCGATCCTTCTTAGTCGCTCTAAAATGAAGCTGAATTTTGGGAGGTTTTTGAAATTTCCATGTTTGAAACCCAAAACCACTTCTCTTCATGCTTGACTTCATAAGACGAAGTTTAGGGTCGATAGGGGGTAGATACATGATTTGTCTGGTTTGAATATGTCTAGACCTTGTTTATCAAATCCTAGGTTTGACCAAGATTTAAACAAGTTTAAAACATGAAAATGAAAAGGGAAGCATGTATCCTTCTTAGTCACTCTAAAATGAAGTTTTTGGGCGGTTTTTGAAATTTCCATGTTTGAAACCCAAAACCACTTCTCTTCATGCTTGACTTCATAAGACATAGTTTAGGGGTTAGGGGTAGATACATGATTTGTATGGTTTGAATATGTCTAGACCATGTTTATCAACTTTAATGCTTACTATATGACATAAGAAGACTATGTGCTTTGGTTTTTCATTTTTCTGATTTTTTTGGAATTTTGATGCACATTTGAATCTTGGTCAAATCCTAGGTTTGACCAAGATTTAAACAAGTTTATATAGAACATGAAAATGAAAAGGGAAGCCTGTATCCTTCTTAGTCACCCTAAAATGAAGTTTTTGGGAGGTTTTTGAAATTTCCATGTTTGAAACCCAAAACCACTTATCTTCATGCTTGAGCAAGATTTGACCAAGATTTAAACAAGTTTAAATCATGAAAATGGAAAGGTAAGCCTGGATCCTTCTTAGTCGCTCTAAAATGAAGCTTTTGGGATGTTCTTGAAATTTCCATGTTTGAAACCCGGCCAAAACGACTTTTCTTCATGCTAGACTTCATAAGATCGACACGGGGTACATACATGATTTGTCTGGTTTGGATATATCTAGACCTTGTTTATCAACTTGAATGCTTACGATATGACATAAGAACACTATGTGCTTTTTGTTTTTCATTTTTTGTGCCTATTTGTATCTTGGTCAAATCCTAGGTTTGACCAAGATTTAAACAAGTTTAAAACATGAAAATGAAAAGGGAAACATGTATCCTTCTTAGTCACTCTAAAATGAAGTTTTTGGGAGGTTTTTGAAATTTCCATGTTTGAAACCTAAAACCACTTCTCTTCATGCTTGACTTCATAAGACAGAGTTTAGGGTTAGAGGGGTAGATACATGATTTGTCTTATTTGAATATGTCTAGCTAGACCTTGTTTATCAACTTTTGAATGCTTACTATATATATATATGTGACATAAGAAGACTATGTGCTTTTGTTTTTCATTTTTCCGATTTTTTTAATTTTATGCCCATTTAAATCTTGGTCAAATCCTAGGTTTGACAATGATTTAAACAAGTTTCAAATATGAAAATGAAAAGGTAAGCATGGATCCTTCTTAGTCACTCTAAAATGAAGCTTTTGATAGGTTTTTGAAATTTCCATATTTGAAACCCAAAACCACTTCTCTTCATGCTTGACTACATAAGACAAAGTTTAGGGTTAGGGGGTAGATACATGATTTTTCTTGTTTGAATATGTCTAGACCCTTGTTTATCAACTTTAATGCTTACTATATGACATAAGAAAACTATGTGCTTTGGTTTTTCATTTTTCTGATTTTTTTGGAATTTTGATGCACATTTGAATCTTGGTCAAATCCTAGGTTTGACCAAGATTTAAACAAGTATAGAACATGAAAATGAAAAGGGAAGCCTGTATCCTTCTTAGTCACCCTAAAATGAAGTTTTTGGGAGGTTTTTGAAATTTCCATGTTTGAAACCCAAAACCACTTATCTTCATGCTTGACTTCGTCATAAGACAGAGTTTAGGGGTTAGGGGGTAGATACATGATTTGTCTAGTTTGAATATGTCTAGACCTTGTTTACCAACTTTAATGCTTACTATATGACATATAAGAAGACTATGTGCGCTTTGGTTTTTCATTTTTCTGTTTTTTTATTTTATGCCCATTTGAATCTTGGTCAAATCCTAGATTTGACCAAGATTTAAACAAGTTTAAAACATGAAAATGGAAAGGTAAGCCTGGATCCTTCTTAGTCGCTCTAAAATGAAGCTTTTGGGATGATTTTGAAATTTCCATGTTTGAAACCCAAAACCAATTCTCTTCATGCATGCTTGACTTCATAAGACAGAGTTTAGGGTTAGGGGGTTAGATACATTATTTGTCTAGTTTGAATATGTCTAGACTTTGTATATCAACTTGAATATATTATTGTACCATGTCTCCACACAGCCCAAAATGCACATATTTTCAAAAGTTTTCATGCATGAGTACTTGTAACTAGTAAAAATAGAAAGTAAAAATAGGAACCCCATGTATGAAGGATACTAAAAAGAACTCTTTCACATTTTTTTGGTATAGATTATGAGTTTGCTTGGCTTCATACACAAGTGAGTACATGTCATGCAAAAATTAACACGAAATTTAGTTATCATGACCCATTTTTGGCAGGCATTGTGCATATCGCCTTGAGAAACATCTTTGCGAGCTAGTGTATTAAACGTTTATTCACATATAATGGATTTTTTTACTTTATTAGTGCACACAATGACAGAATCGGCCAAATGTGTATGATTTTTGTGAAGGTGCTAGAAAAACAAGATGCACTACGATGAAGCATGAAAGGAGGCAAGGGGAGGGATAGTGAAGAGGTGGGAGAGACCGAGAGATGAACCGCAAGGTAATTAAAAAATTGGGGCCAAAACGATTCCAACTTCCTAGGCATTGACCAACTTTGCCCCTCTTAACCCAACGTGGCAGTGAACCCGTATAAGCAACAACTTCCTCTTACTCCGCTTCTCCGAAATGGTAAGAGAACCTCTCCAGCTTAAGTGACCAATCGACATAGCTATGGCCTTCCGACTTGGCTCTGGTCGCCGCGCGCGTAGTCCTACCACCGACGAGGAAGCGGAGCATCAGCGCCGCCTTCGCTTCGTCCATCGCGCACCAAGGCATAACCCGCCCGCTCTGCACTGGCCGGTTGTTCAGCCCGCGGCGGCGGCGCTGGCCGTGGAGCCCCTCGCCAGCCGCTTCCCGTGCGGGCCGATGGATGCAGAGGCAGGGATCTCCCACGCAACCCCGCATGCGACGCCCGCTCGGCCCTGGCCGGCTTTTCCGCCCGCGCATGCCGCATGGTTTTCTTTGCCAGCAGGTGAGATCCCCTTCCCGGCCGGCGCGAACGATGCGGAGGCAGGGAGCTCCCGTGGCCAGCCGCCTAATCCGACCGCACTTCAGGCGGTGCCGGCCGTGGAGCCAGGCCGTTCTTTCGAAGCGCATCACGGCGACGCCCTTTGCAGGAGCAACACCGCCAAGGAGCTCGTATATAACGTGATGTTCCCGGCACTCTATAGATGCCGGGATGCTCTGCAAGCTTTCGTGCAGGCTAAGAATGCGGCGGCTGCAAATCCCAGGGACGCAGCATTGCAGCGGCGCGCCGATGAGGCTAAGGTGGCGCACGCTTTCCACCAGGCGTGCCTCGACAGGCTTAACATCCAGCACGGCTTCGTGCAACCGCCAAACGCCGCTCCAGCTAAGATCCAAAAATACTCCGGTGAGCATATCACTCCGGAGTAGAACAATCCAATTTCTAGTACTGTAGGAGTACTTTATTAGTGCACAAACCTGGCGAAATTAAAGGTGTGTTCTTTGTGTGTGATGTAAATCTAAAAATTTGAAGGTTCTAGCAAAAACATTTCTTCACAAATATTCGATGTGTTTGCTTGGCCTTATCTATATATCCGGTGAGCATATATGGATGCCAAATCCTTTACAAACTTATATTTTTTAAGAGATCGATGTGCATGCATCTATCTCGCCATGGTAAATTAATGAAACAAGTTGCATACACTACAAGAAAAGTTCTGATAGACAACGTCCCAAAATCGTCAACTAAGGGGCATTTTTCGTCGCCTATGGGCCTAACCCGACGATATGGGTTCTGTTGTCGAAACTGCGTCAGGCAAAGTCCAACGACGATTTTTTCGGTCCGTCGCGCTTGGGCGCCCTTCCGCCACGGAAAATCGGACCGTTGCGGAAGTGTTTTCGGGAGCCCGTTGACTGCTGACGTCATGCAAACTGACACGTGGCAGACGCCGTTAACTGCCAGTTAACGGCGTTAACCGGCTGAAACCCCGTGGTAGATGGTAGGCCCACACGAGGCCTGCCACGTCTTAAGCGGGCCGGGCCAGATGACATAGTTTGACCGGTCAACTATATAGCTGGGCTGGTCCATTAGTTACGTGGGCCGGGCCTAACCTCTAAGGTTGACTGGTCAAAACTTAAATGGGCGGCCCATTTAACATGTGGGGTCCACCTTACAGAATGGGCCGGCCCAAGAAGCAAGTGGGCCGGGCCAAAAACACAGTGGGTCCCACTTTCCCGTTAAAAGGCCGGCCCATTTAGTGTGTGGGGTCCACCGTATAGAAGTGGGCGCCCAACAAGCTAGTGGGCGGCCAAAAACACAGTGGGTCCCACTTTCCGTTAAAGGGTCGGCCCATTTAGTTTGTGGGGTCCACCATATAGCAAGTGGGCCGGCCAAAATAGTGGGCCGGGCCAAAAACACAGTGGGTCCCACTTTCCTGTTCCGGCCCATTTAGTATGTGGGGCCCACCATATAGCCATGGGCTGGCCCACCAAGATAGTGGGCCGGGCCAAAAACACGGTGGGTCCCACATTCCTGTTAATGGGCCGCCCATTTGGTATGTGGGGTCCACCATATAGAAAGTGGGCCGGCCCAACAAGATAGTGGGCCAAAAACACAGTGGGTCCCACCTTCCAATTAAAGGGCCGGCCCATTTACCATGTGGGACCACCATAGAGCAAGTGGGGCCCAACAAGATAGTGGGCCGGCCCATAAGCACAGTGGCCCCACTTTCCCGTTAAAGGGCCGGCCCAACTAGTATGTGGGGTCCACCATATAGCAAGGGCCGGCCCAACAAGATAGTGGGCCGGGCCAAAACAGGTGGGTCCCACTTTCCTCTTAAAGGGCCGGCCCATTTATTATGTGGGGTCCTCAAAAAAGCAAATGGGCTGGCCCAACTAATTAGTGGGCCGGCCCAGTAGTTGGTGGGGTCCACCTTAAAGCAAGTGGGCCAGCCCAATTAGTGTGTGGGGTCCACCGTAAATCAAATGGGCTGGCCCAAGAAGTAAGTGGGCCAGCCCGTTTAGTTGCTGTTTATATGCCGGCATAATATGCGCTTTAGGATTTTGCGGGCAGGCACATATGTGATTTCGCTTAATTGGGCCGTTTAAGGGATGGGAATTCGTGATTTAGATACTGAGAATATTTACGCAGCATTGATTTCTGTCGGATAGCCTCACTTACCACAAGCACCAAAGAAAAAATGCGCGAAAGAACTATAAAAACTAACTAAATATTACATCAGCTGCAAGGCATTGAAAAAAATATTACAGAACCCAGAGAAATTGAATGGTAATTAAACCTAGCAATACAATGAAGCGATCCGGCAATCTTTTAAGTTGTCCATGCAGCACCTATATCTGAAACAAAGACATTACAAGTTAAGACAGCAACAATGGAAAGGCAAAGACACTACAATATTGTTTGGCAAAGAATTTGGAACTCATCATTTCGTCGTTATAACAAGATCATTGTAATGCGCACAATAAGCAAACAAAGAGTGCATGCCGCATACCAACAGCCAATATAACAGAGCATGTTAGAATGAAACAGCAGACTTACTACTGTCGAGTCCCATGCAAACCAACATGTTCAGGGAGTACAAAATTGGCATGAACAACATAGTAGCAGGCTATAAATTTTGTAACAACGACTGAGCAAGATGAAGTTATGATGGCTACATCTACAGAGCAGGGAATGTAAACCAAAAATAGAAGTTACGATGGCAAAAGCTAAAGAGGAGGGAATGTGAACCAACATGTGCCAAGTGCAATTACTTCATTTTGGCCGTGAACTAAATAATACTCCTGAACTTATAGTGAAGGGGATGCAAATCAAGATGTTTCGGGATATAAACTTGTAATGAGCAACACATGGAGGATAGTTAATGCTGGAGCTTAGGATGGACCAGATACAGAATATAGTGGGATCACCTGTGAACTTGTATAAGAGGGAATGCAAACCAATATGTTCAGCTTTCCATATGTGAGCGTCATGCCAAGTCAGAGAAACAAGTCAATAATGCAGCTTTTGAAGAACAAGATGGCACGCAAAATTATTATCTAGTAGTATGACAAGTTTATTTGTACTACAGGCTAGATAGCAGAGTGATAGCATGCCAAACTAAGTCCTTACTTTGTTAGCTTACAATGAACTAGATACAAAACAATGGCATCACCTGTAGTACAGGGAATGCAAGCCAACATGTTCATGGAGTAAAAAATTGGCACAAACAACATAGTAGCAGGCCATAATTTTTGTAACAACGACTGAGCAAGATAAAGTTATGATGGCTAGATCTACAGAGCAGGGAATGTAAACCAAATATAGAAGTTACGATGCCAAAAGCTATAGAGCAGGGAATGCGAACCAACATGTGCAATTACTTAAAATTGGCCATGAACTAAATAATAGCAGGATGTTACTATAATACCTACAGTATAATTTTTGTAACAACGACTGAGCAAGATAGAAGTTATGATGGCTACATCTACAGAGCAGGGAATGCAAACCAAAATGTTCAATCGCTTAAAGTTAGCAATGAAGTAGAAAATAGCAACGTGTTACGGTCATAGCTAGGAATGAACTAAAAGAGCTTCAGACAAACAAGCATCTGAACCCAGAACATGGCGCTAAAACAAGGGACTTACATTAGGAGAAGCACTCTGTGGGAGTCACAGCAGATCTTCCTGGGGTTGATAGATCCGGTGATGAAGTACGCTACATGTGCTACTTGGGGTTGGAGAGACGGCCATTACACTTCATGGTTACTCATCTCATCTGCAAAAACGTAACGGCGCGTCGTTAGCACAAACAGGTTCCCCCAAGATTAAACAAGAACTTGCAGGCAAGCAATAGAAAAGCGACAGTAGAAGAGTTTAGATCATGCACTGCGCCGGTGAAGCAGATCCGGTTCATGCACAGCGGTGTCGGTGAGCAAGATCCGATGCGGTGGACGACGGATCCGGCGAAGCGGCTCCGGTGGGGTGGACGATGCCGCAGCTGAAGCGACTGCGGTAGACTGCTGGATGAGCATATGGTTTCGAGGTTCGGCGGGGATGATCCGGTCCGGTTGATGACGGCGTCGATGAAGCGGCTCCGGCAGGCAGCCGGATGACGAGGATCGCGAGGGCTCGGGTAGGCCAGGGAAGTCCGGCGGGGATGTTCCGGTGCGGTGGTCGTGGAGGTGGTAGAGAGAGGGACTTGAGAAGTTCCGGTGGGTGGTCTCAGATGAGAGACTGAGGGAAATGAATTTTTTTGGGAGGGTATCCGGGGCTAGGGAGGTGGTGATCCAAAAAATGACGGCCAGACCCCCCCACCAACCGACTTTGCTGTCATCTCCACAGGGGTAGAATCGGAATTTGGAAGCGTGTGAAATTTTTGTATTTTGTGGGCGGGAAGTTTTGCCGCTATGAGATTTTGAATTTCGCTAAGGTACAAGTATAATGATAAAAAATTGTGAGACCGTACTAGTACCTCTGTTCAAGGCCGACTGTAAAATCAAATCATCATCAAGTTGAACATCGGTTACTACCATGATCATCATCGGACACAGATCTGGTGACATGCACCTGAAATTGGTGCATTCGTTGCAAAGTATAATGCTAAAAAAATTAGTGACCGTACTAGTACTTCTGTTCAAGCCCGAGTGCAACATCAAATCATCATCACGTTGAAAATTTGTTACCATGATCATGATCTATCTCTAAATTTGGCGCATCCGCTAAATCTGGCAAACTATAATGATAAAGAAATTGTGAGACAGTAGTAGTACTTCTGTTCATGGTCGAGTGCAACATCAAATCATCATCACGTTTAAAATTTGTTACCATGATCATGATCTACCTCTGAAAATGGGCGCATCCTCTAAAACTTGCAAAGTATAATGATACAAAATTGTGAGACCGTACTAGGACTTATGTTCAAGGTCGAGTGCAACATCAAATCATCATTACATTGAAAAGTGTGTTACCATGATCATGATCTATCTCTGAATTTGGCGCATCCGCTAAATCTCGCAAAGTATAATGATAAAAAATTGTGAGAATGTACTAGTACTTATGTTCAAGGCCGAGTGCAGGATCAAATCATCATCACGTTGAAATTCGTTACAACGATCATGACATATCTCTAAAATTGGCGCATCCGCTAAATCTCGCAAAGTATAATGATAAAAAAATTGTGAGACTGTACTAGTACTTGTGTTCAAGGCCGAGTGCAGGATCAAATCATCATCACGGTGAAATTTGTTACAACGATCATGACATATCTCTTAAATTGGCGCATCCGCTAAATCTTGCATGTGGCGCATCTCAGTGCGGAGCAACAGGCCGGTGCTATCAAGGTTGAGGCGTCAGTAGCGTCATCGGGCTCTCCTCTTTTGATAGATCTTCTACATGGCGCGGCGCACCGCCCGTCGAGAAGCAGTCACATGTGATACCGAGGTGGAGACGTCGCCGGCATCCTCGAGGCGCGGCCGCCCTTCTATGAGCCAGCGTCGACTCAAGGTATGAATCCATGCGTTGTCGCGCCCCTTCTTCCGATGAAGTGGGGTGCCTTAGATTTATTGTTCTTCTCTTACGATTATTTCGAGCCGAACATGTGTGCTCTTTCTCTGAATATATTGCTTGAAAAGCTAACCAAGTTAATTAAATTCACTTCGTTCTTAATCTTGCGTGCTAATTCTGTTATTTTTGCTGACAGTGGTGCGCGCAAGGAGATTTATTTGTGGGTGTGCTGAGCTGTTAGGCCTAAGTCGAAATCCTCAGCTTAACGAGGCCTCAGCTTAACACATAAAAAAGGTGTTCAATCTCGCCCACAATGTCCTTTTCTTTCCTCTTCCTTTATTGGAACTTGTTTTGCAGACAAGGAAAGTGGCACGTGTAATGTGAGTAAAACCCTCTTAGCCAAAATCAGCTACAAGCAAGATTTTCTGTATTGTAGATGCCCCAATTGACTCTAATCCCCAATGTAGTCTTTTTTTATGTCAGTATAGACTTCTTTACATGGCATGCATTTGCCTAATGAGCAGCATTGTATTGCCATTCTAGCCAACCTGATCGATATGTCAAGCTTCATGCACGAGATGCCATGTTTAATTTACTCCCTCACTCCGATCCATATTTCTTGGTGTAAAATGAATGTGAATCGAAGGGAGTACTTTTCTTAGATACTAGTAGTACTATACCATTTCAAAAAAAAATACTAGTACTACTACATCACAAATGCATCAAAAGAGTACTACCATCACAAGACCACCACGGTTGTACTAGTAGAGTTTAATACTGAACTTCCAAAGGGAATAAGATTACACATATGAACTTTAAACAGGACCAGGAGCATGAGGGCCAGCAGCAGGGGCGTTGACTGGGAACAAGCCAGGCAAGACGTAATTCTGGAGGAAGAGGCCATATGCTGCGTGCTTGGCCTTGGTTGCAGGGCGGTGCTTCCCCGATGTACTTAGGCCTACACCCGTCGCATGCTGGATCAGGCTGCGGATGTCCTTCTAGAGGAATTTGCCACATAATGGGCAAAATAGCTCCCCGCGCTTGCGGAAACGAATTTCACCACCCTTCAGCCGCTTCAGAACGTAGCGGCTCTTCTGGTCCCTGCGCTCCTTGTTGTCGTCCATGTCATCAGAATATTCCTGTGAATTATAAAGTACATAATAATCAGGTGCTTAATGACAGATCGAATAAATACTGCACTATCATAAGCAAACCTTAGAAACCCTAAAATTAAATGTGTAGAACAAGTAAATGGCAGAAGAAATCATACTAAATCACGAGAAAACCCTATGAACAGCAATGAACATAAGCCACAACAATTGCAAGTCCACTAAGTATGAACACATAAATTAATTATATGACAAATCAAGCCAACTACATGGCAGATTAGTCGAAATTAAACTAGAATCTGACCGTACGAACCGTAGAATCAAGTACGTCTACAAGAACAAGGTAGGAGATCAAATCAATCAAGAACCAGGTTCGTGCAAACCACGTGAACAGTAATATGACACAAAAAGGATCGGGACAGTTTCGGTAAAAGAGCAGTACCTCCTCGTCGTCACCCTCGACATCCTCCTGGAACTGAACGTTTGGGCCGAAATCGTCGAAGGGGTCGAGGTCCGCGTCCAGCACCGGGTCGAGGAAGACCTCGCCGTGGTGGCCTGCAACGCCTTGCAGATCTTCGGCGGGAGCAACGGCGTTGCTATCCACCTTCTCCTCGACGGCCAGGACGCCCGTTTCGACCGAGGTCGAAGAATCAGACAAGCAGAGGAGACGAGCGGCCTGGGTACCCGGTGAAGCCTCACCCGCCGCGACGGCCACTACCGCAGAGGCATCCTCTGCGCGAGCGGCCGCCGATTGCTCCGCCTCGTACGCAAGACCTGTCTTCATGCTGCTGCGGTTGGAAACGAGGAAGTCGATGCCTCGGAGGTGCGGTGAGTTGATGGGAGGGGAGAGGACGAGCTCGCGAGAGACGATGAGGCCGATTATTTTATAGCCTCTGACTCTCTGTATCAGAATGGCATTAGTTGTGGACGCGAGAGACGATGAGGCCGATTAGTTGTGGACGCGTGAAGTCGTGCATGTACTCGATTCTCACGTATACCAATACTTCCAAACGTCATAAGTAATTCACAATCATTCAGAATAATATGAGACCTTAACATTTTATTGTTTGTGTCAGATATTGTCCATGAAAAATAACATCCTTCAAAAAATAAATCCCCTATGCCAATCCGGTCATGCCCGTCTACTCCAACTAGCTTCCTCGAGTAATTTGTCACCTTACATTCTTAAAATGAACCAAAATTTGGCACAGGGGCATCACATGGAAAATGATGTTACCATTCTCTCTTCCCATTTTTGTTTGAATTTTTCAAAATTGTCATGCCCTAACGGAAAAAATGTATGTTCCTTCTATGAAGCATGTATCAGAATGGCATTACCAAAACCTGGGGGTGGCGGGGCACATGGTGGTGTGATGATACATCACATTTGGACCACACAACACAATTTGGACCAACCAAAAAAATTCAACCACCCTACACAAACCCTGGTCAAAACTAGTTTGACCAATATTACAAAAGTTGTACATAATTCAGAAACAGTCAGAAATATACGAAGCATTCAGGAGTCAATACTGAAGACAAAGCAATTATGCCAAAAGACGAAGGCAGAGGAGGAACAGGTCTTGCTATATTGCACAACAAAGCCAAATTCAACTTTTCATCGATTCCAAAATTCTGGCTGCAATTAGCACACCCTGGTCTCCTGATGTCGCAATAGTTGGCTGCTGGGAGCGGAGACACTCGACTTCCTTCTTCAACTTATCGCACTCTGTGCGAACTTTCAAGTACTTCGTCTCGAAATATTGCGCATGTTCAGCATGCAACTCCACTTCCTGTTGAAAACTTTCACAGTCACAGTTGCAATCACACTGACCAGCCTTGTCAGTGACCACACTCATCGGTGGCTGGGCGCGTAGTTCCTCGACTTCCTTCTTCAACTTCTTACACTCCGCGAGAACGTCTGAGTACCGTTTATCAAAAGAAGATTGCATGGAACGGGCATTCTCCTTCGATATGGCACGATTTAAAATGCACCTGCCCACGAGGTGGCGGATTTTCTTATGAAGGATGATGTTGTGGCCCTTGATCTGGTCCAGTTTCGCGGAGAATCGTGTTATCACATCCTGCATTGCAAATTCAACAGCAATGAAGTATGCAGAGTGCAGATGAGGGGGGAGAAATAAACAAATGGAGTGCCAACCTCTTCAATATGCCTGAGAGCTGCAAAGTCCTTGTCCATAGGAACCTCTTCAACGATGGAACCGCCATCCCTGGAAGAAAGACATTTAAGTAGTTGGATCTGGCAGCCAGCAAGGAGGCGATGAAACTGCGGCACGGCAATGGAAACATACACGGCCGAAGATGCACACACGCGCACTGGCTGCTCCTCTCCCGGAGACTGGGCATTCGTCTCTGATTCTGCATTCATGATACCAAACCTATGCAAGAGTTTGAGGTTTCTGTTCTGAAGGGTGGTGTTGTGGCCCTTTAATCTCATAATCCCTTCCTGCATGGAAAAATTCACCAGGAACGAATCAGGGATCCTTTTTCATTCACAGGATATGAAAATCATAAGATTAGGAAAAGCATAGGATTTTGTATACATTACAGAGGGTGTATGCGCTATTTTATGGGCTATTTGGAATGTACAAAATGAAGTCGAGTTTAATAAACCCAAATCTCATCCCTTCTTGCAGGTTATCCCTATGATTATTCACTAGATCCGTATGTTTCTTATCTCCAGCCCGAGGATCAGCAGGATATCATGGAGTCTGGGTGCAACTGACTAGAGACAGCCGCACGGGATTTTTACAGCCAGGGTGGCTGGCAGTTTCCTCATAGAATTACTTACTGATGTGTTTTTGCCTTTTTGGCACCCGCTGTTTTCTATGTTTCGTTGGTGGATCTTTGTGTCGACTCTAGCTGATCCGTGAGAAGTTGTCATAATTTGTGTATGAACTGAAGAAAGCAATAAAGCAGCCATATACATCATTTTGATGCAGAGGCTGTGATATGTCCCCCATTTCGAAAAAAGGAACAAACATAGGATATATTTCTATAAATCAAACAACTAATGTAGGAAAAAAAACCATAGGATCTAAATGCTACACAATTCTTATAGAAGTCCTACGAATTAAAGAAGCCCTCATGCAGTACGGAGATGAAGAGGAAGAAAAAAAAGCAATGGATATATATTATATAGTGCATACATTATTAATGCTCTTGAGAGCTAACAAGTGCTCATCAAACAACGGGTCCTCGATAGCTAAGTACGAAGTGGATCCTGCGGTAGAAAGCACGAGCCTGGAACCGTCGGCCCTGGAAGATGATAGCCGGTTTAGTTGGCACCGCCTGCCAGCAAGGACTCAACGAAAATCCGGCATGGCGATGGAAACATACCCAGGAGCTTCGTACCCACCAGGTTGGCGAGAAACGAGCGATTTCTCAACTTGGGTAGGAATGGCGCTGAAACCAGCCGCCATGGAAGAAAGACGGTTAAATTGTTTGATCCGCTAGCCAGCCAGAAGGCAGAGAAACTTCGGCATGGCGATGGAAACATACCGGGGAGCTTCGTACCCACCATCTTGGCGAAACACGGTCGATTTCTCGGCATCGGTAGGAAGGGCGACACTTGAACGGGCGGCCCTGGAAGAAAGACGGTCAAATAGCTGGTTCTCCCGGGTAAAAAAATAGTTGGATCTGTTTGCCTTGCTGTAATCTGCGTTCATGGGGGCAAAGAAAGCACATGGCGATAAAAACCTACCAGGACTCTTGCTGGATTACTCTGCCCTGACCCAACAAGCCCGAAGCAGACTGAGCTTGCGATGGAAGCGCAGACTGAGCTTGCGATGGAAGCGCAGACATGCCTGTCCGCCGGCGCCGCTGGTACACTTTCAAAGTCGGAGTTTGCAGGACTTTCAGCGGGATGGATTTCACCGCGGATTTAGTCTCAGACAACAACGCCTCCTTCCTCTTCTTACACTTCTTCATGTTCTTCTTAGACAACTTGTTGAACGATGGATGAATCGCTGGAGGAAGAAGGAAGGGACAAGCAGGTGGGGATAGAAGGGGTCGGTGTAGAGCTCTCCGGGGAGGGTTCCCCGGGGAGGAGGATGAAAACTGGAACGAACAGGACAGGGATGGGACTGGGCAATCTTGTCCGTCCATCCAAAATCAAAGGGCGGGAGCACATAAGACTTTGGGCCATTGACAGGCTGGTCCTGCCACAGGCGGACCCCAAGTTTCAGCGATTCAATGTCAGTGAAAAGATGGGCAATGTAAAAGAATCTTGTTCGGGGTCGGCCGCGGAAGCCAAATCTCTGTGTCCCAAAGTCTACTAGTAGTCTACTCCTATATAGGTATAGCTGCATAGCCATCATACCATTGCATTGATCGAGCTGTACGCCTTTACCACTCTGATTCAGGTACAAAATATTAGTGTTCTCTTGTCAAATCAAAGGCCATGTCAGTTTGACGAAATGGACGTTCTTTAACTCACAAACTACTCCAAGGACATCATTTACGGACTACTGAAGCCATGTACATAATTTCTGGATCGATTTAGTAATTTGCTACAACTGTAATATTATTTCCAATTTTCAGCAATTTATTTGAATTTTAGGATTTTACTTATAAATTTCGCTAATTGACATGTGTAGGAAAGATAGAAAACAACTAGTGTATGCATGACCAATTAATCTGACTAAATAAATCTTATAGTGGCCACTTTGCATCACTCAAACTGAGAGGGCATGTTAGATTCATATGATAGAATAATGGAGAATCGCTATGACATATGCCTCCTTGAATCCTACGGGAAAGAAATCTACATGAATTGGTAGAGCTAGGTGTGTGATGGTATCATCGGAAAGACAAAGGAAATTTCTATAGAGATTGAGAGTGCATAGCATAGTTGTCACAGATGCATATGAATTTTTCCAAGAGGTCTAACCTCTTATTAGAAATCCTATAGGGTTGTACTAGTATAAGAAAACAATACATAGAAATTTTGGAGGATTCAATTCTTCAAATCAAACAAGCTATATAGGGGGAAAATCATATCCTTTGATTCGTACAATTTGTATAGGAGTTATGTAGGATTTGACTATAGGAGTTATGTAGGATTTGACTATAGGATTTGAATATTTGTACGGTTGTGTAATATTTTTACCCAGATCAATTCACATACCACCGGTTATGTATTTTTTTGGGCTATAAAAATAGGAGGTGTGGTATATTTGATGTGTGTAGAGATAATCTCACCATCTTATAGCCACCCCTAACATTTCGAGCAAACAAAAAAAATCTATACCACTACCCACCTCTCGTCCTACACTCAATTCCTACACAACCAAACAACAAAAATTGGCTATCCTAGCCAGGTGGTTGGGGATACTCTCATCCCATAAACCTATCCCCTAAACCAAACAACCCCTAATATGGAGGGAAGGAAAACCTAGTATCTGATACTGTACAAAAACACATAAAGCAATCTGGAACCGTCCACATAGAATCAACGGGCCAGAGCAGATGCCTTCTTTGGGAAGGGTCTTGCGCGGAAGCCAAGGAATCCTCTGCGTCGACAATCTGGTGTAGCAGTAAAATAGACCATCATAGCGGAACATTGATGGAGTCACTACAATGCGTCCGAATCCGGGTATAGTCTTGTCATATCAATGGCCATGTCAGTTTCTCCAGATATAATCTATCCGTTAGCTAGTACTACTACTCTAGAGGCTGACGCCACATGCAGAAGTTGTACAGTACTACGACTACTATCGAGTATCGACTAGTCCGATCACGTCCAGGTCGCAACTACTCAAAAATGGCCGTAAAGAAAATGCAGAAGTAGGATGGGGCCACGACAAAAGACATACATCTATTTATGGACAGAGGTAGTATCATATCAGCATGCATTAGCATCTCATTTGCAACTAGTTGCACTCGCATCCTATTATCGGATATCACACTTCTGCACTTTTAAAAAATATGAAGAAAAACAAAACTGGGACACATATTATGTTGTGTATTGCTCCACAGGTCACAGATGAGTATGTAAAAAAAATTCTAGCTTGCACAAAAAAGACAAATGATATGTGAATAGTTAAGGAATATTATTCACTTTGGTCTTTTCTTTTTTCCACAGCTCACATATGGTCACCTTTTGAAACAAATGTTTAGATGTGCGAAAGATACAACATAACCCGTGACTATGATTTGAATTTACATTTTTTTACAAACTCGAAATGTGACATCCGACAATAAGATGAGGGATCAACTAGTTGCGAAATGTTTGCACTCCTGACCATGCATCTGAATCTATCTACTAGACTACTACAACAACATACAAAATGCACCAGTTTTGAACTAGAGATGTAACAGCAGTACTAACCGTTGGTTTCCAAAATCTAACGCTTGTGATTAGAGGGATTCGCGTCAAGAGATACCACAACAGCATACACTTCTTTCTAGAACCATCATGTAGCCATTATGTAGAAGAAGAAAAAAGCAGGGTCACACCAATATCACACGTCCCACTCGATAGTAAGAAAGGTTCCAAGTTATTGTTCCCATTTCTCAACTGGTCATACCTATTTCGATGGTGTAACCTACGTAGTATAAGTTATATATTAGTTGTATGGAAAGTTTGAGCAACATTTAGAACATAATTTTGTACTCCTAATTGGTCCAACATGCATGCTAAGATTGGGGTCTTCACCTTGAAACGGCGAGCGCCGAAAAGCGGGTCAAAATCGCCCAGATCCTCGAAGATATCTACAGGCGCAGCCGCTGTATGAGAGACGGAGTGGGAAACGAGTGGGGCGATGTATGAGAGACGGAGTGGGGGTGTAGTATGTACTATAGTAAGACGGCGAGACGGCGAGGTCAGAGTGATTAAGACTAGTCACAATGGGAAGTACGTAGTACGTAGTATCATACACTACTAGTTTGTGATACTACCTCCACAATGCATAGTATCATAATATGGTTCATACTTATGTCATATTTAAAGTTTTGTAGAATCTCAATGCAAATGTGTGTACATGATGTATTTGTCATGAAGTTTTCTAAGTTTTCTAGGTTTATGTGTTATAATACTACTCTCATATCTCACCTCATAATTGATGTGACACATTAGATTTTTGCCAACATGGCATGTATGATACTACTTACGAGCCTTAAAAGCACTTTTTTGTGATGTTGATCAAATTGTACTCTAAAATTGTCACTGGACAACAGGTCGGCCTATTGCAAACTTGTTTGAATGAGCTAAAATAGTTAGAAATCTAGAAAATTTGTCACTTCAATGAATTTTCATCCTATAACGTTTACTTAATTTGAAAAACGAATGGGGACGTTTGCCATAATGGGACAATCATTTCTACAAAAAAGAATAAGATGGAAAGTCTCGCAATGTTATTTATCATGACAACATTGACAATGTCACAACCGTGGGGTGATTAGGGAATCCACTCCGCTAGAAAAAACAAACTTATATAAGGCATGTGTGGCAATGCAGTTTGTCTACCTTATACACATATCTAGATGTGTAGCTATATATGGATTTTATTTTCCAACTTTAGATGATCAGTTTATAGTTCACCATTTAATTAGAATTCATAATTTTTGGGAATAAAATACTTGGAGGTACCCTGCAAGTGTGGTACCACAAACTAAGCCCAAACATGGGTCCCAATAGTACAACATAGCGCGCATAGGAAGTTTGAGCAAATTTGAAACCAACCAAATGAGGTAGAAACAAATCAGAAAAAAGTTGTGAAACATGTGCATGGAGCCATCACATGACATGTACTTACTACTAACAAGTAAAAAATATAAAACCCTATCATACATAGAGGTTTGGGGTGAAGAGTTATTATTCACACACATATAGAATAAATATGGACTGCTTTTGGCTTTCTACCCATTAATTTGAGCAAGCTTCATGCAGTGTCCACTTCAAACTTGACAACATTGGAACCATAGCTGCTTGAGTTCGCCTCGCTAGCCTCTTCCCATATGTAAGCTTAATTAATTGGTTACACTACGAAAACCACAATCAACTTCTGAATAATGCATGCATTGCCCCCCTTTTGCACATATGCAACTTTGCAAAGTAGGGATTTTTGGTTTACCACACATTAGTGTGTTGTTTTCTTTTTATTAGGACCCATGTTTGGTAGCCACATTTTTCCAAAGCCAAAGTGTGGTTAGCCAAAAAAAAAGCTAGTATGGCTAGCCACCAAATTGTGGCTTAAAATATTAAAGCCAAACTTTGTCAAAACTTTGTAAAAAAAAGTTGAGTCTATGACAAATGGACCATATATACATGCAATGAAGTGTGATAAGCCAAATTGTGGCAAAAACCAAACACATGCCAAATAAACTATATGCATGGCTGCCAAATTTTGGCTTCTTGACAAATTGTGGCTAGGAACCAAACATGCCCTTGCTGGCCAAAGGGGTCCGAATATGTGTTTTGTTTATTCGCTATCATGTGCAGTACGTGTGTGCACAATACCACAAATCAAAATTTCACGGGTAGGCCAAACATGCATGCATGGTAGGCGAATCGCCATTTCGAAGGCTAATTTGTCAAACTAGCTTACCATGAAACCATCATGTGTACTCCAATTAATTAAGTTCGGATATGAATGGTGGTCATCAACCAAACTAAAAAGAATTCAAAATTTGGGATGATATAGGGATGTGCCCTATTGTTGTGGAATCAGAAAACATTAGCCAACGAAAATGTGGGTTGCATCCAAGTATAGTAGCTCACAAAGTCGATTGCCAAGAAGTTTTTGCCTAAATTTGAAATAAAGCCAAAATGAGGTTCAAACTTATTGAAATCAGCAAGCAAGGCAATCACGAAGTCACCAATTACTACTTTTATCTAGGAAAAATAACAAACATGATGGCATGCAAATATTCTTGAGAAGCAGAATCATTCTGTAAATATATATTTTTGGAACCATGCATGTTGGACATTGATTCGCTTCTTGCCACATGGGTGAGCTAGCTTGGTTACCGCAAGAACCATGCATGGCGAACTTTCGAATCATGACCCCTTTTTTAAGAGATCAATGAAAAACTTCTTATTTTCGACTATACTTTGCCAAATACAGTTTTTTTGGTTTTCCACATAAAGTCTTTTCATTTTTATTGGCCGAATTAAGGGGGGCAAAATTAAAAGGATGTATTTGTGAAGTGGCTACCGCGTGTATTGCGCACACTACCACCTATACAATTTTCACAAGAGGGTGACATGGTTGGATGGCCATGCATTTCCATGGTTTGTTGGATTATCTCATCATGTAGTATATAATAAATTAATTTTGTAAATATTTTTCAATTCAAGTATTAACGATGGTTATATTACAACTCAAATAAATTGGGAAAATACTGGGATTCGCCTCCCTAGAATCAATCTTGCCCGTCCATTTCCTATCAACTGACTATAGGGAGTACTAGATTTAAATGGCGGTTGGAGTTAATTCCTCAACCTCATCGCAGTATTATTCCCATCTGTCCCCACTAAACAACCCCTGGCGGTTCGTTCTCCCCTGCATTTCGGCAAGTTCCAAAAAACCCCATTGTTTGCAGTTGCTCTCCCTCCCTCCCCCTCAATCCCTCCGATCAGTTCGACGTGCTTCAGCGCTGCCATGGCCGACGGCGGCCTGTTTACGCTAAAGAGGAGCGTCGTTCCCCATGGGACGACCAAGGTGAACGTGGTCTACACGAATGACCCTTCCGTTCTCGAGCACACCCTCAAGATGTACGAACAAAAGCTACTAGAGGACAGGTCCAGGTTCGTCGGCCTCGACCTAGAATACACTGCGGACCAAGTAAGTACCGCCGTCGTTCAGTTGGCCATGGACGACCACGTCCTGGTGTACCATTTCTGCAGGTATGTTCTTCACATGCCTTCCTTTATCCTTTTGTTTTTTAATATAGAAACTCTTCCTTTATCTTGGATCTGCTTTTTTATTTCGACATAGACTAGGTTCTAACTTGTATGAAAACACGAACAAACTAACTTGTATGAAAAATGTGGTCTGGAACGTAATATCCAACATACTTGTATAATTTTTTTGGATTGACCACGATATCTAGTTTCATGATTTTGGTACTCAAAATTTGCACAAATTTCATGTACTCATACTCACCGATAATCGGCATGGATGTCAAGATATTAACATATAGTAACTGAATCTTAACTTGACACTTAAATAATTAGATCATATAGTCGCAACAATAATTCATGTTATTTTGATGTGTATCACTGATGCAAAATCATTGTTTCACTGCAACAAGTATACAGTTTACTGGAAGAAAAATATGTGTACTATTTCAGCATATACGATCTTACAAGATTGATTTGTGTTAACATGCAGGAGTCCTGATAATCTGGCACTGCAAGAATTCCTTCAACATAAAGGAATTTGTTTCACAACTGTTGACATCAGGGGTGACTCTAGCAGGTTTGCTAGAGATGGCATTAAAATTCCTAAACATAATTGGATTGACATTCAGGATATGATCAATTTCAATGGTCCTGGCAATAGGACTGGCATGGGTGATTTGGCAGCCGCCATCATTGACCCATCTTACAAAGACATGAAGACCAAGTTCCCTACTAGCAGCCACGATCAATGGGAGTGCATGCCATTGCCTGAAGTAAACTTGAGGTATGCTGCGATTGATGGGTATGTCAGTTTTGAGTTGTACAGGCGACTCAAAAAAATCAATGATGGGCAGCGTCAAGCACAACCAATTCCAAGGGAAGTGGTTTGCCCGGATTGCAAGGAAGCGGCTAGGTTGGCCGCTCTTCCCCCTGCCTGGCGCGACGAGAAGAAGCAGTGTGTCGGGACAACCTACTGGGAATTTGTATCTTATTGCTTTAGGCACAACATACCATTTGATCCGAAGAAAATGCCACCATGGATAAAGGACCCGTGCGAGCCTACTTCGGGGTCTCCGTGGGATGGCGGTTCACATGGTGAGCAAGCTAGGGCAACGGCTGGATGTGGTGAGCTAGCAAGGGCAGGGCCTGTATCTGGTTGGGAAGCTCCAACAAGGATTCCCGACACACGAAGTGCGAACGAGTGCAGAACTTGGACTGCCAACCCATGGGAGGCAGGTACAAGCGGCACCGGCAAGCGCATCAAGAGGGATGATGATAATTGGTGAACTAGGCTGGCGTTATATGTTTCCAAGATTGTACATAAGTTTAGAATTATGAACTGGTAGTATTGTTTAGGTGATGTAATTACTTTTGCAACAATGTGTATGAGGTTTCAGAATCACGCATCCTTATTTAAACATGTTTAAAACATGGAAATGAAAAGGTAAGCCTGCATCCTTCTTAGTCACTCCAAAATTAAGCTTTTGGGAAGGTATTTGAAATTTCCATGTTTGAAACCCAAAACGACTTCTCTTCGTGATTGACTTCATAAGACAAAGTTCAGGCTTAGGGGTAGATACATGATTTTTCTGGTTTGAATATGACTAGACCTTGTTTATCAACTTGAGTGCTTACTATATGACATAAGAAGGCTATGTGCTTTGGTTTTTCATTTTTTTTTGAATCTTGGTCAATTCCTAGGTACGGTTTGACCAAGATTTGAACAAGTTTAAAATATGAAAATAAAATGTAAGCCCGGTCTGGATCCTTCTTAGTCACTCTGAAATGAAGCTTTTGGGAGGTTTTTGAAATTTCCATGTGTTTGAAACCCAAAACCACTTCTCTTCATGCTTGACTTCGTAAGATAGATTTTAGGGTTAGGGGTAGATACGTACATGATTTTTCTAAGTATTTTTATGCCCATTTGAATCTTGGTCAAATCATAGGTTTGACCAAGATTTAAACATGTTTAAAATATGAAAATGAAAAGGTAAGCCTGCATCCTTCTTAGTCACTCCAAAATGAAGTTTTTGGGAAGGTTTTTGAAATTTCCATGATTGAAACCCAAAAACGACTTCTCTTCGTGCTTGACTTCATAAGACAAAGTTTAGGGTTAGGGGTAGATACATGATTTTTCTGGTTTGAATATGTCTAGACCTTGTTTATCAACTTGAGTGCTTATTATATGACATAAGAAGGCTATGTGCTTTGGTTTTTCATTTTTTTATACCCATTTGAATCTTGGTCAAATCCTAGGTTTGACCAAGATTTGAACAAGTTTAAAACATAAAAATAAAAGGTATAAGCTCGACCTGGATCCTTCTTAGTCACTCTAAATTGAAGCTTTTGGGGGGTTCTTGAAATTTCCATGTTTGAAACCCAAAACCACGTCTCTTCATGCTTGACTTCATAAGACAGAGTTTAGGGTTAGGGTAGATACATGATTTGTCTGGTTTGAATATGTCTTGACCTTGTTTATCAACTTGAATGCTTAATATATGACATAAGAATACTATGTGCTTTGGTTTTCATTTTTTGATTTTTTCTGAATTTTTATGCCCATTTGATCTTGGTCAAATCCTAGGTTTAACCAAGGTTTAAACAAGTTTAAAACATGAAAATGAAAAGGTAAGCCTGCATCCTTCTTAGTCACTCCAAAATGAGGCTTTTGGGAAGGTTTTTGAAATTTCCATGTTTGAAACCCAAAACGACTTCTCTTCGTGCTTGACTTCATAAGACAAAGTTTAGGGTTAGGGGTAGATACAAGATTTTTCTGGTTTGAATATCTCTAGACCTTGTTTACCAACTTGAGTGCTTACTATATATGACATAAGAAGGCTATGTGCTTTGGTTTTTCAGTTTTTTTGAATTTTTATACCCATTTGAATCTTGGTCAAATCCTAGGTACGGTTTGACCAAGATTTGAACATGTTTAAAACATGAAAATAAAAGGTAAGCATGGATCCTTCTTAGTAACTCTAAAATGAAGCTTTTGGGAGGTTTTTGAAATTTCCATGTTTGAAACCCAAAACCACTTCTCTTCATGCTTGATCGACTTCATAAGACAGAATTTAGGGTTAGTGGGTAGATACATGATTTGTCTGGTTTGAATATGTTTAGACCTTGTTTATCAACTTGAATGCTTACTATATGACATAAGAATACTATGTGCTTTAGTTTTCATTTTTTTGATTTTTTCTGATTTTTTTGCACATTTGATCTTGGTCAAATCCTAGGTTTAACCAAGATTTAAACATGTTTAAGACATGAAAATGAAAAGGTAAGCCTGCATCCTTCTTAGTCACTCCAAAATGAAGCTTTTGGGAAGGTTTTTGAAATTTCCATGTTTGAAACCCAAAACCAGTTCTCTTCATGCTTTACTTCATAAGACAGAGTTTAGGGTTAGGGGTAGATATACGTGATTTGTCTAGTTTGAATATGTCTAGACCTTGTTTTATCAACTTGAATTCTTACTATATGACATAAAAAAAACTATGTGGTTTGGTTTGATAGTTCATTGTTCATAATTCATAGTTGATCATACATACGGATCATACATACAGAATTGCGCGATCCTTATCGCGACTTCTAACCTATCTAGTCGTCGAGGAAGATGATGGTCGCGTTCTCCTCCGCATCCCGCGCCTCCTTCTCCTTCACGGCGGCGATGGCCGCCGCCTTGTCTTCTTCCTCCGCCCTCTTCTTGTCGGCATCGTCCTTGAGGGACGCGGCCAGCGCCTTCAAGAAGAGGGGGTCTTCCCCTTCCTCCGCCTCCTCCGCCTCCTCGCCGGCTGGCGGCGCGAATCCGCCGCTGGTGCTCGCCTCCCACGCCGCCTTCGACCGGCGGTTCCTCTCCCGGTCGGCGCGCCATTTGTTGAAGACGGGGCCGCTCATCGGTTTGAGCGGCGGATCCGCCTTGTACCAGAGCCCGCCCGGGGCGAACTCGCGGAGCGACGACGGCATGTACAGGGAGCCTCTGTACCTGCACGCCGCGCGCCGACTCCCGGCGGCGGACTGCTTGCACTGGAGCCGCCACGCCTCCTCGAGCGTGTCCGGCGCGCGGGATCGCTTCGATCCGCTCGCGGGCGACGCGGAACTGGTACGGCGTGAATACATGGCGAGCGGCGAAGAATCACCACCCTGCAATCAAGGCCAAGCACGCAGCATATGGCCTCTTCCTTACGTCTTTTGCCTGGTTTGTTGCCGGTCAACGCCCCTGCTGCTGGCCCTGATGCTCCTGGTCCTGTTTAAAGTTCAGCATTAAACTCTATACTATACAACTGTCGTGGTCTTGTGATGTACAGTAGTACTCTTTTGATGCATTTGTGATGTAGTAGTACTGTACTTTTTTTTGAACTGATATAGTACTATCTAAGAAAAGTACTCCCTCCGATTCACATTCTTTTTAGCACCAAGAAATATGGATCGGATCACCGGAGCGAGGGAGTAAATTACCCTTTTGTTGTGGCTTATTTTGTTTTTGGCTTTGGCAAAAGCCAAAAAAAAAGCACCTAAATAGGTGCTTTTTGGGCTTTTGGATTTTGGAAGCCAAAAGAATAGAATCTTTGTTCTTGGCTTCCAAAATCCAAAAGCCCAAAAAAGCACCTATTTACGTGCTTTTTTTGGCTTTTGCCAAAGCCAAAAGCCAAAAAAAGCCACAACAAAAGGGCCATAAACATGGCATCTCGTGCATGAAGCTTGACAGATTGATCGGGTTGGCTAGAACGGCTAAACAATGCTGCTCATTAGGCAAATGCATGCCATGTACGATAGTATACATCCAGTAAAGAAGTCTATACTGACATAAAAAAGACTACATTGGGGATGAGAGTCAATTGGGGCATCTACAATACAGAAAATCTTGCTCGTAGTTGATTTTGGCTAAGAGGGTTTTGTGCCCATATTTGTATCTTGGTATAATCCTAGGTTTGACAATGATTTAAACAAGTTTAAAATATGAAAATGAAAAGGTAAGCATGGATACTTCTTAGTCACTCTAAAATGAAGCTTTTGGGAGGTTTTTGATATTTCCATGTTTGAAACCAAGAACCACTTCTCTTCATGCTTGGCTTCATAAGATAAAGTTTAGGGGTTAGGGGGTAGATACATGATTTGTTTGGTTTGAATATGTCTAGACCTTGTTTATCAGCTTGAATGCTTACTATATGACATAAGAAGACTATGTACTTTGGTTTTTCATTTTTTTTTAAATTTTATGCCCATTTGAATCTTGGTCAAATACACTAGCTATGACCAAGATGTAAACAAGTTTAAAACATGAAAATGAAAAGGTAAGCATGGATCCTTCTTAGTCACTCTAAAATGAAGCTTTTGGGGGGTTCTTGAAATTTCCAAGTTTGAAACCCAAAACCACTTCTCTTCATGCTTGACTTCATAAGACAGAGTTTAGGGTTAGGGGGTAAATACATGATTTGTCTAGTTTGTTGTTTAGACCTTGTTTACCAACTACTAGTTCGATTTTGGGCTACTAATATAAAATTAAAATAAGTTGAACTAGTATTCCTCTAAAAAATCATTTTGGTATGCATTGTTTGATACTTTTCATAGCTATAGTGCATCACAAATTTATGATTTCATGCTTTGCTTTGCCAATTTCGATTTTTTCTAACCACCTTCTCTTTGATTTCAAATTTAGGTCAAACTATCGATGCCTACTATGTGTTCTACTTGAATTGGATGCAGCGTGCGCACATGTTTTGCCATTGTTCTGGGCTTCCACACATCTTTGGGGCATCCAAGTATTTAAGTTACCTTGTTTTTTGAATTGTAATTCATACCCTTCCTCCCAATTTTTATGCACATTTGAATCTTGGTCAAATCCTAAGTTTGACCAAGATTTGAACAAGTTTAAAACATGAAAATGAAAAGGTAAGCCTGAATCCTTCTTAGTCACTCAAAAATGAGAAGCTTTTGGGAGTTTTTTGAAATTTCCATGTTTGAAACCCAAAACCACTTCTCTTCATGCTTGACTTCATAAGACAGAGTTTAGGGTTAGGGGGTAGATACATGATTTGTCTAGTTTGTTGTTTAGACCTTGTTTATCAACTTGAATGCTTACTATATGACATAATAATACTATGTGCTTTGGTTTTCATTTTTTTTGATTTTTTCTGAATTTTTATGCCCATTTGATCTTGGTCAAATCCTAGGCTTAACCAATATTTAAACAAGTTTAAAACATGAAAATGAAAAGGTAAGCCTGTATCCTTCTTAGTCACTCCAAAATGAAGCTTTTGGGAAGGTTTTTGAAATTTCCATGTTTGAAATCCAAAACGACTTCTCTTCGTGCTTGACTTCATAAGACAAAGTTTAGGGCTAGGGGTAGAAACATGATTTTTCTGGTTTGAATATGTCTAGACCTTGTTTATATCAACTTTAATGCTAACTATATGACATAAGAAAACTATGTGCTTTGGTTTTTAATTTTTCTGATTTTTTTATTTTGATAGATGCACATTTGAATCTTTGTCAAATCCTAGGTTTGACCAAGATTTAAACAAGTATAAAACATGAAAATGAAAAGGGGAAGCCTGTATCCTTTCTTAGTCACTCTAAAATGAAGTTTTTGGGATGTTCTTGAAATTTTCATGTTTGAAACCCAAAACCACTTCTCTTCATGCTTGACTTCATAAGATAGAGTTTAGGGGCTAGGGGATAGATACATGATTTGCCTAGGTTTGAATATGCATGTCCAAACCTTGTTTATCAACTTGAATGCTTACTATATGACATAAGAAGACTATATGCTTTTGTTTTTCATTTTTCTGATTTTTTTAAAATTTTATGCCCATTTGAATCTTTTGGTCAAATCCTTGGTTTAATTTGACACGGATTTAAACAAGTTTAAAATATGAAAATGAAAAGGTGGTAAGCAGGCATGTATCCTTCTTATATATATTAGTCACTCTAAAATGAAGCTTTTGGGAGGTTTTTGAAATTTCCATGTTTGAAACCCAAAACCACTTCTCTTCATGTTGTTGACTTCATAAGATAGAGTTTAGGGGTTAGGGGTATAGATACATGATTTGTCTTGTTTGAATATGTGTCTAGACCTTGTTTATCAACTTTAATGCTTACTATATGACATAAGAACACTATGCGCTTTAATTTGGTTTTTAATTTTTTTAAATTTTGATGCACATTTTGAATCTTGGTCAAATCCTAGGTTTGACCGAGATTTGAACAAGTTTAAAACAAGAAAATAAAAGGTAAGCCCGCCAGACTGGATCCTTTCTTAGTCACTCTATAATGAAGCTTTTAGGGGGGTTGTTGAAAATGTAAGCATGTATCCTTCTTAGTACGTCACACCACAATGAAGCTTTTGGGAGGGTTTTTGAAATGTCCATGTTTGAAACCCAAAACGACTTCTCTTCGTGCTTGACTTCATAATTAAGACAAAGTTTAGGGTTAGGGGTATATAGATACATGATTTTTCTGGTTTGAATATGTCTAGACTTTGTTTATCAACTAGCTTGAGTGCTTACTATATGGCATATATAAGAAGCTAGGCTATGTGCTTTGGTTTTTCATTTTTTTTGAATTTTTATGCCCATTTGAATCTTGGTCAAATCCTAGGTACGTACGGTTTGACCAAGATTTGAACATGTTTAAAACATGAAAATAAAAGGTAAGCATGGATCCTTCTTAGTCACTCTAAAATGAAGCTTTTGGGAGGTTTTTGAAATTTCCATGTTTGAAACCCAAAACCACTTCTCTTCATGCTTGGCTTCGTAAGATAGAGTTTAGGGTTTGGGGTAGATACGTACATGATTTTTCTAAGTATTTTTACGCCCATTTGAATCTTCGTCAAATCCTAAGTTTGACCAAGATTTGAACAAGTTTAAAAACATGAAAATGAAAAGGGTAAGCCTGGATCCTTGTTTAGGGTTAGGGGGTAGATACATGATTTTTGTGGTTTGAATATGGCAGACCTTGTTTATCACCTTGATATATGACATAGGAAGACGGTGTGCTTTTGTTTTTCTTTTTTTTGAATTTTTATGCCCATTTGAATCTTGGTCAAGTCATAGGTTTGACCAAGATTTAAACAGGTTTAAAACATGAAAATGAAAAAGTAAGCCTGGATCCTTCTTAGTCACTCCAAAATGTACCAATTGATAAATGAGTTAACTTGGCTTCATGGAAAAAATAATGTCATGTAAATGATTTAACTTGGCTTTCGTACCCTTGAATCCATAGGAAACTTTGTATAAATGTAGTAGTATAATAATCAACCGAGTTTTTACATCAACAGGTCTGTCACTTACGTGTGGTGCCCATGCGTGAGGTCCCACACTTCAGTGAGCACAAGTCACGTGCAATAGGTACGCAAACTCCCAGCCATTTTCTTTGTCAAGAGAAGACGCATCAGGATGCGTATTGGAAGTATGTGGGTCCTTCTGGATCCTTCGGTTGTCCCTCTCACAAAAAAAACAAATCTCTCTCATTCTCGGCCTCGCTCGACTCGCTCGCTCGCTCCTGCTCACTGACAAACCCTGCACAAAAGTCAACATCATCACCCGAAAAAGGGGAGACACCATAATTCTCTCCCTTCTTCTCTCCTTCCGAGTGATCCCTTCTTCCTCCGAGTTTCACTCGACGGGCAAACACACATGTGCTGCATAGTAATAATAAAAAAGTAGAAAAATCGACCTACGAATCTATGATTAAATAGGTTAAACTAGGGTTTTGCCCACTACTACAGATCAAGTTCAAAAATATCCAACTACTAGTTCGATTTTGGGCTACTAATATAAAATTAAAATAAGTTGAACTAGTATTCCTCTAAAAAATCATTTTGGTATGCATTGTTTGATACTTTTCATAGCTATAGTGCATCACAAATTTATGATTTCATGCTTTGCTTTGCCAATTTCGATTTTTTCTAACCACCTTCTCTTTGATTTCAAATTTAGGTCAAACTATCGATGCCTACTATGTGTTCTACTTGAATTGGATGCAGCGTGCGCACATGTTTTGCCATTGTTCTGGGCTTCCACACATCTTTGGGGCATCCAAGTATTTAAGTTACCTTGTTTTTTTGAATTGTAATTCATACCCTTCCTCCCAATTTTTATGCACATTTGAATCTTGGTCAAATCCTAAGTTTGACCAAGATTTGAACAAGTTTAAAACATGAAAATGAAAAGGTAAGCCTGAATCCTTCTTAGTCACTCAAAAATGAGAAGCTTTTGGGAGTTTTTTGAAATTTCCATGTTTGAAACCCAAAACCACTTCTCTTCATGCTTGACTTCATAAGACAGAGTTTAGGGTTAGGGGGTAGATACATGATTTGTCTAGTTTGTTGTTTAGACCTTGTTTATCAACTTGAATGCTTACTATATGACATAATAATACTATGTGCTTCGGTTTTCATTTTTTTTGATTTTTTCTGAATTTTTATGCCCATTTGATCTTGGTCAAATCCTAGGCTTAACCAATATTTAAACAAGTTTAAAACATGAAAATGAAAAGGTAAGCCTGTATCCTTCTTAGTCACTCCAAAATGAAGCTTTTGGGAAGGTTTTTGAAATTTCCATGTTTGAAATCCAAAACGACTTCTCTTCGTGCTTGACTTCATAAGACAAAGTTTAGGGCTAGGGGTAGAAACATGATTTTTCTGGTTTGAATATGTCTAGACCTTGTTTACCAACTTGAGTGCTTACTATATGACATAAGAAGGCTATATGCTTTGGTTTTTCATTTTTTTGAAATTTTATGCCCATTTGAATCTTGATCAAATCCTAGGTACAGTTTGACCAAGATTTGAACAATTTTAAAACATGAAAATAAAAGGTAAGCCCGACCTGGATCCTTTAGTCACTCTAAAATGAAGCTTTTGGGGGTTCTTGAAATTTCCAAGTTTGAAACCCAAAACCACTTCTCTTCATGCTTGACTACATAAGACAGAGTTTAGGGTTAGGGGTAGATACATGATTTTTCTTGTTTGAATATATCTAGACCTTGTTTATATCAACTTTAATGCTAACTATATATGACATAAGAAAACTATGTGCTTTGGTTTTTAATTTTTCTGATTTTTTTATTTTGATAGATGCACATTTGAATCTTTGTCAAATCCTAGGTTTGACCAAGATTTAAACAAGTATAAAACATGAAAATGAAAAGGGGAAGCCTGTATCCTTTCTTAGTCACTCTAAAATGAAGTTTTTGGGATGTTCTTGAAATTTTCATGTTTGAAACCCAAAACCACTTCTCTTCATGCTTGACTTCATAAGATAGAGTTTAGGGGCTAGGGGATAGATACATGATTTGCCTAGGTTTGAATATGCATGTCCAAACCTTGTTTATCAACTTGAATGCTTACTATATGACATAAGAAGACTATATGCTTTTGTTTTTCATTTTTCTGATTTTTTTAAAATTTTATGCCCATTTGAATCTTTTGGTCAAATCCTTGGTTTAATTTGACACGGATTTAAACAAGTTTAAAATATGAAAATGAAAAGGTGGTAAGCAGGCATGTATCCTTCTTATATATATTAGTCACTCTAAAATGAAGCTTTTGGGAGGTTTTTGAAATTTCCATGTTTGAAACCCAAAACCACTTCTCTTCATGTTGTTGACTTCATAAGATAGAGTTTAGGGGTTAGGGGTATAGATACATGATTTGTCTTGTTTGAATATGTGTCTAGACCTTGTTTATCAACTTTAATGCTTACTATATGACATAAGAACACTATGCGCTTTAATTTGGTTTTTAATTTTTTTAAATTTTGATGCACATTTTGAATCTTGGTCAAATCCTAGGTTTGACCGAGATTTGAACAAGTTTAAAACAAGAAAATAAAAGGTAAGCCCGCCAGACTGGATCCTTTCTTAGTCACTCTATAATGAAGCTTTTAGGGGGGTTGTTGAAAATGTAAGCATGTATCCTTCTTAGTACGTCACACCACAATGAAGCTTTTGGGAGGGTTTTTGAAATGTCCATGTTTGAAACCCAAAACGACTTCTCTTCGTGCTTGACTTCATAATTAAGACAAAGTTTAGGGTTAGGGGTATATAGATACATGATTTTTCTGGTTTGAATATGTCTAGACTTTGTTTATCAACTAGCTTGAGTGCTTACTATATGGCATATATAAGAAGCTAGGCTATGTGCTTTGGTTTTTCATTTTTTTTGAATTTTTATGCCCATTTGAATCTTGGTCAAATCCTAGGTACGTACGGTTTGACCAAGATTTGAACATGTTTAAAACATGAAAATAAAAGGTAAGCATGGATCCTTCTTAGTCACTCTAAAATGAAGCTTTTGGGAGGTTTTTGAAATTTCCATGTTTGAAACCCAAAACCACTTCTCTTCATGCTTGGCTTCGTAAGATAGAGTTTAGGGTTTGGGGTAGATACGTACATGATTTTTCTAAGTATTTTTACGCCCATTTGAATCTTCGTCAAATCCTAAGTTTGACCAAGATTTGAACAAGTTTAAAAACATGAAAATGAAAAGGGTAAGCCTGGATCCTTGTTTAGGGTTAGGGGGTAGATACATGATTTTTGTGGTTTGAATATGGCAGACCTTGTTTATCACCTTGATATATGACATAGGAAGACGGTGTGCTTTTGTTTTTCTTTTTTTTGAATTTTTATGCCCATTTGAATCTTGGTCAAGTCATAGGTTTGACCAAGATTTAAACAGGTTTAAAACATGAAAATGAAAAAGTAAGCCTGGATCCTTCTTAGTCACTCCAAAATGTACCAATTGATAAATGAGTTAACTTGGCTTCATGGAAAAAATAATGTCATGTAAATGATTTAACTTGGCTTTCGTACCCTTGAATCCATAGGAAACTTTGTATAAATGTAGTAGTATAATAATCAACCGAGTTTTTACATCAACAGGTCTGTCACTTACGTGTGGTGCCCATGCGTGAGGTCCCACACTTCAGTGAGCACAAGTCACGTGCAATAGGTACACAAACTCCCAGCCATTTTCTTTGTCAAGAGAAGACGCATCAGGATGCGTATTGGAAGTATGTGGGTCCTTCTGGATCCTTCGGTTGTCCCTCTCAAAAAAAAACAAATCTCTCTCATTCTCGGCCTCGCTCGACTCGCTCGCTCGCTCCTGCTCACTGACAAACCCTGCACAAAAGTCAACATCATCACCCGAAAAAGGGGAGACACCATAATTCTCTCCCTTCTTCTCTCCTTCCGAGTGATCCCTTCTTCCTCCGAGTTTCACTCGACGGGCAAACACACATGTGCTGCATAGTAATAATAAAAAAGTAGAAAAATCGACCTACGAATCTATGATTAAATAGGTTAAACTAGGGTTTTGCCCACTACTACAGATCAAGTTCAAAAATATCCAACTACTAGTTCGATTTTGGGCTACTAATATAAAATTAAAATAAGTTGAACTAGTATTCCTCTAAAAAATCATTTTGGTATGCATTGTTTGATACTTTTCATAGCTATAGTGCATCACAAATTTATGATTTCATGCTTTGCTTTGCCAATTTCGATTTTTTCTAACCACCTTCTCTTTGATTTCAAATTTAGGTCAAACTATCGATGCCTACTATGTGTTCTACTTGAATTGGATGCAGCGTGCGCACATGTTTTGCCATTGTTCTGGGCTTCCACACATCTTTGGGGCATCCAAGTATTTAAGTTACCTTGTTTTTTTGAATTGTAATTCATACCCTTCCTCCCAATTTTTATGCACATTTGAATCTTGGTCAAATCCTAAGTTTGACCAAGATTTGAACAAGTTTAAAACATGAAAATGAAAAGGTAAGCCTGAATCCTTCTTAGTCACTCAAAAATGAGAAGCTTTTGGGAGTTTTTTGAAATTTCCATGTTTGAAACCCAAAACCACTTCTCTTCATGCTTGACTTCATAAGACAGAGTTTAGGGTTAGGGGGTAGATACATGATTTGTCTAGTTTGTTGTTTAGACCTTGTTTATCAACTTGAATGCTTACTATATGACATAAGGATTAACTTGTCAATGCCTACAGATTGTAGACTAGGGTTTTGCTAGAAGTAGAGGGCAAGTAGATCTCGAAGGTTTAGGCGAAAAGTACTCGGCGATTATGAAAACTAGGGTTATGTTGACAGTAGATTCGATCCTTTCTTTGTCCCTCGACTCCCCCTTATATAGGAGGTGGAGCCGAGGGTTTCGTATTGTACAAGTTACAGAGTCCGGGACGGTTTCTAACTCATCCCGCCAGATTACAAATAACACTTCCTATTACAACTCTAGCTTTCCTTAATACATCTTGGGCTCCCGAATCTTCTTATTCTTCGGATAGTGGGCCTTCAGTAAATCCCGGGTACTATCTATGGCAGGCCCATTTGGGGTGCCTATGTCAGTAGCCCCCGAGATTTTGCTTGAATCGTAGAGTCAGGGAAAATCTCTCCCGTTTATTTTTGTTCGAGAGCTTTTATTCATACTCCACATAAAATTCTATATTGTACAGGGATAATGGTAGTTGGGGCTAGTTCATCTGACGGATCAGGTACTAGTTAACTGCTCTAGTGGCAATCCGCAAAAACCTACTTCAAGATCACGTCCCCGGACATGATCTCGGGATACTGGTGTAAACTTCGACAGGTGCCGCTTAAGGTCTTACCATTCTGTCGAGTCCCAGTCAAATTTATCGGGTACCTAACGCGTCCGTTAGGATTTTTCTTCGTATCTGTTGATACGGATAAAAGTAGCAGAGCGCAGTCTTTGGCGATGCCACGCCCAGCAGAACGGATCTGGGGTCTTACCTTCGCAAATTTGCGGCATTCAGAAATTGATCGCAACTTTGGCGTTCTGAGAATATATTGTCGAGTGCTTTTCGCCTTTGGAATAGCACATTTTATTGAGTCATATTTATGACTTTATTTTGTCTTCCCGATGGGAGTATATGTAGAGTTATTTGTGTAACTCGAAATATACTCACTTCTTTTTCTCTATTTCTGATCAAATTCATCGGGCACGCGAACAGCGTTCCCGATGGGAGTAGCCCCCGAGGCTACAGCCAAGAACTTGTGCTTGGGTGTAGGCTCCACAGATTAGCATCCTTTGCCGCTATATTTATGATCCTTCTCGATATTTTTATATTTATCGGGTGCGCGACCAGCGCTCCCGATGGGAGTAGCCCCCGAGGCTATGAACAAATTCTTGAATTTGGTCATAGGCTCTCGCCATTGCTATATTGTCATACTCGAAATTTTCTATTTTTCCAAAGTAGCCCCCGAGCATTTGGGCAAAAACTTTGTATTTGATCAAAGGCTCCAAGAGTATTCGAATAATTTACCCTGTCGCCATTCTCTTTTTGTTTTACGTGTCGACAAACTTTCCCTTGTCAAAATCTCTTCACCTCTATGAATAGGAATTTTTTCTGCTTCGTGGGTCCATTTTTCTCACCACGTTGACACGTCGTGCAAGTGGGGGACACACGTCCTCCGCTTTTCCTGGCGCACGTTCTGTAACCTCGTCAATGTTGAAATACTAATTTGCCCTTGTTGCCACGTGGTAATCATCTCCTGCATTCTTTCTTCATCCAACGGTTCCGTCGGTTCACCGCACCTCTATATAAGATCTCCTTCTTCTTCCTCGAGCACTTCCGCTCGCGCCGTTCTCTGCTCTCCTCTGCAAAATCTCCCCTTGCGCTCCACTGCTGCCAAAGCTCTTCTCTTCGCAGCTGCTCGCCATTGCCATTGTTGATGCCACCGCGTCGCTTAACCAGGCACAGCACTCCTGATTCTTCCATGGCCGCCGCGGATCTAGGAACTGCGGAGTGGGAGAGGTCCAAGATCACAAACCAAGACCTGAACCTCCTGAAGAAACTGGGAATCACCACGAAACCCAAAGCGGTTTGCTTCCCCAGCGAAGAAAGCTACCCAGCCCCTCCAATGGGGTACCGGGTAAGTTTTGTCGACCATCTCATCCGTGGTTTATCCACCCCCATCCATCCTTTCCTCCGTGGATTACTCTATGTCTACGGTCTCCAGCTTCACCACCTCACGCCAAACTCAATCCTCCACATTTCTATTTTCATCACGCTTTGTGAAGCCTTCCTTGGCGTCTCACCCAATTGGGCGCTTTGGAAGCGCATTTTCTTCTGTCGCCGCAATGGCTCTCCCAATGTCGCCTATAATATAGGCGGCGTTGTTATTTCTATTCGCTCCACTGCTGATTACTTCGACGTCAAGCTCCCTGACTCCGTTCAAGGTTGGCGCAAGAGGTGGCTATACATTCGCGAAGAAAACGATGGCTGCCTCGAGGATAATATTCCTCCTTTTGACGGTGCCGAGAAAATTCTTCGTCGCCGTTCCTGGGATGCAGAGGCTACCGAGGAAGAAAGAACTTCGACTGAAGCCCTGATGACTCGCATCCATGAGTTGCAAAATACTCGCGGCAAAGAATTGTCAGGTATCCAGATTATAGTGTATTTCCTTAAGAGTAGAGTTCAGCCTCTTCAAGCTCGCAAATTCCCTCTCTGGAAATATACTGGCAACGAAGACGTGGATCGGCTGTCGGTGGATTTGGAAGTCAAGGACCTGGAGAGGCTTGTCCGAAAAATCACCTCCCTCAGCAAAAAAGATTCCATCCCTTCTTCTTGTCGCGTAAAACCATACAGCGCCACCCATGCACTTCCTAAGGTAAACATTGTCGCGCAATTTTTTACTGCCTTGCTTTTTTGCATTGTTTGCTTCGTTCTGATATCCTTCCCTCTTTTTGGACAGAATCATCCAAATCTTGTTTCACTTCCTCCTCTTCCTGAAGGTGGGGAAGTCGAAGAAAGGACCGTTATCTCTAATGATAACCAAGAGGCCTCCTCTTTTGTGAATGAACCCGCAGATTCTCGAAAATCTGCGGGATCTGCTGAAAAAGATGCTGCTTCTGAAGACACTACATCGGCCCAATCTCCTCCTCCTGCTGATTCTCCAAAGAACAAAAGGAAGAGGGGTGATGTCGAAGATTCCGGGACTTCTAAACCCGAAGAAGCTGCTCCTTTACCGCAAAAGGCAGCTTATGACCCATATCTTGCGAGTATCATCAGTTCGTAAGTTCCCTCTTTTATTTTCCTATTCGAAGAATTTTTGCTTGCCTTGCTTTTTACACTGCCACCCTTTTGCAATAGTGATGATGACGAGGAAACGCCAGCTTTGGATGTGGCTGCTCGAACGAGTATGTCACATACCCTAGTTATTTCAGAGCCACGAGTTGAAGGAGAGGAATCCTCGCCTCCTCAACAAAACATCGGCGCTTCTACTCCTCCTTCGAGCCCCCGAGCCCCTTCACCGAAAAGGGCAAGGACGGAGATTGTCTCGGAGCCTACTCTCCAATTGAGTAGCTCTTCGAACCTTCTCATGGAAGATGTAAGTTCTTTACTTTTTTGTCAGTGTTTATGTTTTCTTTGTTTGCTTCTGCGTATCACTATATTTTTCTCATACCCCCATTCTCTCTTTGTCCTCTTGCTTTTATAGCCTGTGATCAAGGATCTTCTTCGCATCGGTGCCCAATTTGTTGGGTACCGTGAATATGCGAATAAAGCTGAAGGTAATGCTCTGCTCCTTCTTTTTGCCTCTGTTCTTTTGTTCCTTCTTTGTTGTCGAGATTTGTAACTATATTTATCTTCCATTGTAGAAAAACTGGCGGAAGCCAATGATCGTGCCAATACACTTGCTCAGCAATTAGAGCAAAGTGAAAAGGCTCGCAAAAAGGCTGAGTCAGATGCTATTGATGCACGAGCAGAGGCTGATAAAGCCAAGGCTGACGCTGCTGGTGTCGAAGACCTTAGAAAGAGGCTTCACACCGCTGAAACTTCCCTGAGCGATCACATAGCCGCCCAGTCTGCTCGCGAGGAGGCGATCCGTAAGCGTTTAACGACGCAGAGTCGCCGCTTCGTAGGTAAGTACCACTCATTATTCTTTTGTATTTTCTTCTCTGCACTCGTTTGTTGCTCAATTTTTTCTTTCTTGACAGCTAGAACAGCTCAAGAATTTCAACTTGATGAACCCGCCAATGATTCTCTTCTTGACGCCCTTTCACTCCTTGAAGTTCATGGATCAGAGGCACGCGGAGGCATTGATCAGGCTAAAGCGGGGTTGTCGCGGCTTTTTCCTTATTTCTTCCCAAAGAAAGAGGAACCCGCAACTTTCCTTGACCTCGCCAAGTGTTTCAATCCATCTGAAGATCTTGGGTTAAGGGTGCGCCATGAGAATATGAAGGTTGCCGTGGAGAATACTGTCGCCTTGGTTGCTCACAGCCAACAGTCTATCGATTGGTCGAAAGTTGGCGACACTGATCAGATAGAACAGTCAAGGTGGAGGTCTTTGATCAAGGCAGCTAAGCCCAACACGAGGAAAATCCTGGCTTATATCGGGATCAAGCCATCTTCGACTCCTAGCTCATCAAAGCCGGAGGTCTAGTTAAATGCCTCTTTGCTTTTTCTTTTTAGCATACCTCTTTCTTTTGGCCTTGTCGCCGTAGTGTTATTGGCGAGAACTATTTCAGTATCCCTCTAGAAGGTCCTTCTTTTGTAATAGACATGTATATATTATGGAGATGAATGGAAATCTATCTTTGCTCAGTGATTGATGTCGAAATATTTCTTTTTCCAGTTAATTTTTGACAATTATACGCCAGCTCCTGGTTCTTCCAATATTTTGCCTTCTCCCCCAAGGAGAACTCCTGCTGATGCTTCGTCTGCCGAGGATTCCTTGCCGCAAGAATTAGACGAACTTCGACACCAACTTCAGTTCGTGAAGAAGCAATCACTTGTGCTGATGGAGAAGGCTCGTAAGTCATCTGAAGCCGAGGAAATTGCACTCCAACAAGCACAAACTGCCATTGCTGAAAAGGACTCTGCTGTTGCTGAAGCTGACGCGGCTGCATCTCGAGAAAATTCTATGCTCCAGCTGCTAACAGATGCTAGCTTGGATATGGCGGGTATGTTTGATTATCTTTGTCGCGCTTCATTTTTCTTTGCTGCTTGCCTCCTCATTGCCCACTGAATTGTTTTAGAAACAATAGGTGCTTTTTTGGATACTGCTGCTGAAGATGAACGTGTCGAGGCTCGTTCCAATGTTCTTCTTCGGCTTGCGCGTGATCATGGGTCGACTTTTTGGGGCACGCCTGAACGGACTCGCCAAATCGTGAGATTTCAAGATCGCGCGCTTCAGGTTCGCGGGTATCTTGACTTCTGTACCAAGACCCTCTCTATGGTTTATAACTCTATGTTTCCTCGGAACATTCAACCAAAAACTCTTCCCGAGTTAATGGAGAAGTTTAAGGATGCTCATAGGATCCATCACTTTGTCAGAGCTCAACTGGTAGCTGGCGCCAGATTTGCCCTCATAATGCTTCAGATCTGCCATTCAAAACTTGATCTGACCCAAGTTGTTGAGAAGGTTCACGAGAAGGTTCGGCGCCGAAGAGTTGGTATTGATCGTATTAACACGAAGGTTTCACCCATAGCCGAAGAAATGATTGAAGACCTCCTTCGGATGGATGCCGACTTTTTTGCAGACGGTCATTATGCTGATTTTCTTGGTGCTGCTCCTGAGGAAAACAAAGTTACTCTTGATGATATATTGAATCAAGGCTAGTTTTCCTTTGGTAGATAATTTTCTTTTTGTGAATCATGGTTGTGATTCTATTGTAAAAACAGTATATTTCTATATTTGTCTAGCCCCCGAGTATTTTCGGTGGCAATTCTGTATTTGTATAATGCGAGGTTTTAACCAAGGCAAGATAATATACATTGTGTACTATTTTGTGGGTGTAAGCCCCCGAGCTTTTTGTTGATCACTATTTTGTCGATATCTCTTTTTATTTTGGCGAGGTATTTTTACCAAGGCAAGGTGCTTCTTTTGTCGATACTGTGTTTATATATATATTGTATCATGTAGGGGAGAAACCCCTGATCTTGTCGAGAAGAAGATATATAATTCCACTATCTTTATTATATTGCAGCACCACGAGCCCGCCTCATTAAAAACCTTTCCCGGCCCCACTCGGTGCCCCGAAAAAGGAAAAGAGTGCGTCTGAAAACTCGTGGGCGTTTCAGTACATTGAAGATTTACAAAGGAGGACTATATTTTCGACACCTAGGCGTAGAAACGCCTGAGCTGTGCCACATTCCAGGGATTTGGCTCGTCAATCCCTGTCTTCTTGTCTTTGATTCTGTATGCTCCTCCTTCGATTACTTCTGTGACGATGTAGGGTCCAAGCCATGGTGATTCGAGTTTTTCGTGACTTTTCTGGTTGAGCCGCAGAACTAAGTCACCAACTTGAAAAGACCTTGGCCGCAATCGTCGACTGTGATAGTTTTTCAGGTCCTGCTGATATTTGGCGACTCTTGACAGGACTTCGTCTCGAGCTTCATCGAGTGCATCGACATCATCCTCCAAAGCTTTTCTCGATGTTTCTTCGTCATATTCTGTGACTCTTGGAGAATCGTGCTCTATTTCTATCGGCAAGACTGCTTCAGCTCCGTGGACCAGAAAGAACGGTGTTTCCTGTGTCGCCGTATTTGGTGTTGTTCGGATACTCCACAACACACTTTGTAACTCCTCCGGCCAAGTATGCCGGGCTTTTTCCAATGGGCCTAGCAGGCGTTTCTTGATGCCATTGCAGATGATGCCATTGGCCTTCTCGACTTGTCCATTGGTCTGAGGATGCGCGACAGACGCAAAACTCAATTTGATGCCCACTTCTGCGCAGTATGCTTTGAACTCCTTGGACGTGAAATTGCTGCCGTTGTCTGTCACAATACTGTGAGGAACTCCAAATCTGAAGACGATGCTTTTCACGAACTTAATCGCTGACGCGCCGTCCGGTGAATTTATCGGCTTTGCTTCGATCCATTTTGTAAACTTGTCGACAGCAACAAGCATATACTCATAACCTCCTGGCGAAGCTTTGTGTAATTTACCTACCATGTCGAGACCCCATTGAGCAAAGGGCCAAGACAATGGGATTGGCATAAGTTCTGCGGCAGGAGAGTGAGGTCTTGCCGCAAATCTTTGGCACGCATCGCAAGTTCGCACTATTTCCTTCGCATCCTCGATTGCTGTTAGCCAATAAAATCCTGCTCTGAAAACCTTAGCCGCGATAGCTCTGCTACTCGCGTGGTGCCCACATATTCCTTCATGCACGTCCTTTAGGATGATCCTTCCTTCTTCGGGTGTAACACACCGTTGTAGCACACCCGAGATACTGCGTTTGTACAGCTCCCCTTTTACCACAGTGAAAGCTTTTGATCGCCTAATTATTCGCCTTGCTTCAACTGGATCATCGGGTAACGTTTTCCTTAGGATATAGGATATGTAAGCCTGCATCCAAGGGACTTGCACCATCATGACTAGCTCTTGCTCTTCTTCTTCTTCTTCTGCTATGTTTTTGGTGATACTCGAAGGTTTCTCTTTTTTCTCCTTTATTTTTGCTGGTTTTGTTGATCTCTCGCTAATCTCTTCCCAGAACACACCTGGAGGGATTGCGAGGCATTGTGACCCGATGTTTGCGAGAACGTCGGCTTCATCGTTGCTCATCCTGCTGATGTGGTTTACTTCACAACCATCGAATAGCTTCTCCAGCTCATTGTACACCTCCTTGTATGCTATCATACTTTCGTTGACTGCGTCGCATTGGTTCATTACTTGCTGTGCTACCAACTGTGAGTCGCCGAAAATTTTCAATCGGGTTGCACCGCAAGCTTTCGCCATCTTCATCCCGTGTATGAGAGCTTCATATTCTGCTTCATTGTTAGATGCGTTTGGGAACGTCATCCGCAGAACATACTTCAACTTGTCGCCTTCAGGTGAAACTAATATCACGCCTGCTCCAGCACCTTCCAATCTCTTGGACCCGTCGAAGTTCATGGTCCAAGTCCTCGATAAATCTGGGGGTCCCGTGTTTTGTAGCTCCATCCACTCTGCAATGAAATCTGGTAAGACCTGCGACTTTATTGCTTTTCTTTTTTCATACGTGATGTCCCGAGGGGAAAGTTCTATTCCCCAAAGGGAGACACGACCCGTAGCTTCTGGGTTGTTCAGTATATTTGATAAGGGAGCCTCATTGACCACTATTATCGGGTGCGCCGAAAAGTAGTGTCGCAATTTTCTTGCTGTCGTGAATACTCCATATGCTAGCTTTTGATATTGCGGGTACCGCTGTTTTGACGGCGACAGTACTTCGCTGATGAAATATACTGGCCTTTGAACTCCATGAAGCTTGCCTTCTTCTTCCCTTTCGACCACTAAGGCCGTGCTGACCACCTGAGGTGTAGCTGCAATGTACAAGAGGAGAGGTTCTTTCTCTTTTGGCGCCACCAATATCGGCGGTGTCGAAATTGCTCGCTTGAGATTCTCGAAAGCTCTGTCTGCTTCCTCGTTCCATTGAAATTTTTCCCCTTGCTTGATCAACGCATAAAACGGCAGCGCCTTTTCTCCTAGCCTGGCGACGAATCTGCTTAAAGCTGCGACTCGCCCCGTTAACTGTTGTATTTCCTTCAACTTTGTTGGCTTTCTCATAGTGACGATGGCCTGTATTTTTTCGGGATTAGCTTCAATCCCCCTTGCTGATACTAAGAACCCGAGAAGTTCTCCTGCGGGTACTCCAAAAGAGCACTTTGTCGGGTTCAGCTTGAGGCAGAACTTGTCGAGGTTGTCGAAGGTTTCCTTCAAATCTTCAATCAACGTTGACCCTTTCTTTGATGTTATTACGACATCGTCGATGTAGACTTGTACATTTTTCCCGATCTGTGTTGCTAGGCACTTCTGCATCATCCGCTGATATGTTGCTCCCGCGTTTTTCAGACCAAAGGGCATTGTTTTGTAGCAAAACACGCCATAAGGTGTGATGAACGCTGTTTTGGCTTCATCTTCTTCTTTTAATCTGATCTGGTTATAACCAGAGTATGCGTCCAGGAAGGAAAGACGTTCGCATCCTGCCGTGGAGTCGATGATTTGATCGATCCTTGGGAGGGGAAAGTGATCCTTGGGACAATGTTTATTGAGACACGTAAAGTCGACGCACATGCGAAGGACTATTGTGTGTTTTTTCGGCACCATCACTGGGTTGGCTACCCAAGTGGCTTCTGTAGATATTTCTCTGATAAACCCAGCATCTTTGAGTCGATCTATTTCTGATAACATGGCTTTGCGGCTAGGCTCTGAAAAACGCCGCAAAGGTTGCTTTACTGGTCGTGCGAGAGGATCCAAATTGAGGTGGTGCTCGGCAAGTTCCCTGGGTACTCCTGGCATGTCAGCTGGACACCATGCGAAGATTTTCCAGTGCTCACGGAGGAACTCGACGAGCGCGCTTTCCTATGCGACATCCATGTTTGCAGCAATGGACGTCGTTTTCTTTGGATCTGTCGGGTGGATCTGTACCTCTTTTGAATCTTTATTTATATTGAAAGTTGGCTCCTTAGAAGGTCTTCCTACCTCAGGCAGCACATCATAATCAGTGAACCTAGGTGCCGCATATTCTGCTTGCATCCCGAAAGTTTCTGACAGTCGATGAAAATCCTTGTCGCATTTATCGGATAGTGCAAAGCTTCCTTTGATTGTGATAGGTCCCTTAGGCCCAGGCAACCTCCACAACAGATATGTATAATGCGGCACTGCCATGAACCTGGCGTACGCTGGTCGTCCCAACAAAGCGTGATATTGCGACGGGAAATCCACCACTTCAAACTCTAAATTTTCTATCCTGTAGTTTTCTCGGGTTCCAAACTGAACGTCGAGGTTGATCTTGCCCAATGGGTAACTTGGCTTCTCTGGTGTAATCCCGTGGAAGCGTGTGTCAGTTGGCTTCAGATTTGCTAGGGATATGTTCATCTTCCTCAATGTATCTGCGTACATGAGGTTTAAGCTGCTGCCGCCATCTATGAAAACTCTCGACACGTCGAAACCAGCGATTACTGCGGGTAAGATGAGTGCTGATTGTCCTGGTCGAGGAACTTGCTGCGGATGATCTGCGATTGTGAAGCCAATGTCTTGCCCCGACCAATTTAAGTACTCGACTGTTGGTGGAGGCATCTTCTCTGCCATAAACACTTGTCGAGATATGACCTTCTGCGCCCTGTTGGACGGCCTAGCTTTCTGAATCATCAAAACTGCGCCATTGGAATTGGGATCGACATATGGGGGTGGTTGTGGTGCTGCCGCTATTCTGAGCTGGTGTCGATTTTCTTCGGTTATTGCGGGAGGAGGTGGAAGGTGAATCTCGCTCCTTGGCTCCCGAGGATTTCTGTTATTTGCTTGGGCATTTGCGATTCCTGCGGCTCGCAACATTGCCTGAAAATTGCGGCAGTCTTTCTGGAGATGTCCTGACTGTCTCTTTCCATTGTTGTCGAGGTAAAAGTGCATTTGACACGGACCGTTCATCATCTCTTCGGGAGACACGTAAGGTCTCTGAATTCTTGGTCCACTATTTTGTCTGTTGCCGCGAAAATCACCTCTATTGTCGCCTTGTTGCTCATTGCTCCTTTGATAATCATCTCGACTATTTCCACCAGGGTTTCCTCGAAAACCAGCTGATATGTGGCCGGGAGCATCGTTGTTGTAGAACTGGCGAGAAAATCGCCTTCTATTTTGATAGTTTCGACTACGATCCTCTTCTGGCGACCTGTGTCGTTTGTTGTATATTGCGTCTTCTCCATCTGCCCACTTGTTAGCGATTTCCATCAACGCTGAGATTGTCTTGGGATTAGTTCTCCCCAAGTCCTCGACGAAGTCTGCTCGTCGGATTCCTGCCACGAACGCATCTATTGCCCTCTCGTCAGATATGTCTTCTGCCGAGTTTTTGATAATGTTCCACCGCTGTATATATTTTCTCATCGACTCGTCATGTTTTTGTCGACACGCTCGTAATTCTTCCAACGACGCGGGTTTTTTGCAGGTGGATCGGAAGTTCTTCACGAAGATGTCCTCAAAGGTTTCCCAGCTGTCGATGGAGTTCAAGGGGAGTTTCTTTATCCAAGATCTTGCGGCACCACTCAGGTGAACTTGGATACTTTGCATAGCTGTTGCTCTGGTTCCTCCTACCAGTTTCACCATCTCGAGATAATCCACGAGCCAATCCTCGGGATCTTGCAGGCCGTCGAACTTCTTGAAATTCTCGGGTAACTTGAACCCTTTTGGGACTCGAGTTTTTCGCACTCTTCTCGTAAAGCACGGGAGCCCACACATATCTTCGTCGGCAAGCTCTGGCGAGTACTGACGGTCCCTCCTTTCTTGTCGCGCTCTGTCCACCCTTACTTGGACTGCTGTGTCTCTTGCTCCACTTGCTCTTGGTGGGTCTTGAACTGCTGCGGTGTGTCGTGGACTATTTTGTCTGGGATTTTCTTCGGGAGGCGTTGTTGCAAACGCTGTTCCCATAACCCCTACTCCAGCCATTGCCATATTGAACAATGGTTCTCTCGGGTCCCCAGGAGGTGGTCTGGACGCCAAGATGTATGCTTGTGTTGCCATGTAACCTGCCTCTGGCGTTTTCGGGATGATATTTCCTCTTTCGTCGATCGACATAAAGGACATGTCGAGATTTTGGATTATGTTTCCTCTTTCTGCTTCAGGTATGTTTTGCAGTCGAGACATTGCTCTCCTCCGAGCTTCTCTGTGACTATCTCCTGTATTTCCTGAAAGGCGACTTAAATCTGCCCGGCGTCTGCTTGATGCAGAAGCTGCTTCTTTTCTCCTATTCAAGGATGCTGTCTGTTTTTCCAACTCTCTGCTTACTCGAGCAAGTCTATATTGATATGCTTGAAGTTCTTGTGCAGTAGCGGTGTTGGTCATAGGTTCTGAACCATCCATGGCTTTCGCGGCCCTATCCCACGCGCTTTGCGGGAGCTGTACTCTTGCGCGAGTTGTGGATCCAGGATATTTGGTGCCTAGACCATGTCTGAGATCAGCGGGATCGACGTATGGATTTCCCAATTCGTCGAAAGCCTCTGATGTTTGCGGGTCTGATGTGCCTGCCCCTTCTACCACATAGATCTGATGATATTTTGTGCATTGATTTTTGTCGGGACTGGTGACACCATCATATAGAGTGGTGAAGACCTTTCCGATGGCAGCAGACTTGTCGATGAAGTTGAAGCTGTCGACGCTGTCGGAGTCGCTGCTTATAAAGGAGTCCGCAGATGACTCGAAGGATGTGTTGCTGAAGATCTTGGCGAGCTTTCCGCTTGCCTTGTTGTCGACGAAGTATGTCGACGAAAACTCCTCGTCAGTCGACGAAAAGTTGGAGTCGACCGCTGAAAATTCCGACGAGATCGGAACTTCGAGACGGTAGGATCCTTCCTTGTTGACGCCAAATCGGAATTCTCCGAACGTCATGACGATGGGCTCCTCCAGATAGGCACATGCATCCATACGGGAGGGCGGGTGAGGAATAAAATTGAATAGATCAGTTTTTCCCTTGTTACCTCGATCCATCGCGTTGCTTGCTGTTGATGAAGTCGAAGATCTTGAACGTGCCATCGAGATCAGATCCTTGCAGCCTCTAATTCCCACAGACGGCGCCAATTGACAAAGGATTAACTTGTCAATGCCTACAGATTGTAGACTAGGGTTTTGCTAGAAGTAGAGGGCAAGTAGATCTCGAAGGTTTAGGCGAAAAGTACTCGGCGATTATGAAAACTAGGGTTATGTTGACAGTAGATTCGATCCTTTCTTTGTCCCTCGACTCCCCCTTATATAGGAGGTGGAGCCGAGGGTTTCGTATTGTACAAGTTACAGAGTTCGGGACGGTTTCTAACTCATCCCGCCAGATTACAAATAACACTTCCTATTACAACTCTAGCTTTCCTTAATACATCTTGGGCTCCCGAATCTTCTTATTCTTCGGATAGTGGGCCTTCAGTAAATCCCGGGTACTATCTATGGCAGGCCCATTTGGGGTGCCTATGTCAATGACATAATAATACTATGTGCTTCAGTTTTCATTTTTTTTGATTTTTTCTGAATTTTTATGCCCATTTGATCTTGGTCAAATCCTAGGCTTAACCAATATTTAAACAAGTTTAAAACATGAAAATGAAAAGGTAAGCCTGTATCCTTCTTAGTCACTCCAAAATGAAGCTTTTGGGAAGGTTTTTGAAATTTCCATGTTTGAAATCCAAAACGACTTCTCTTCGTGCTTGACTTCATAAGACAAAGTTTAGGGCTAGGGGTAGAAACATGATTTTTCTGGTTTGAATATGTCTAGACCTTGTTTACCAACTTGAGTGCTTACTATATGACATAAGAAGGCTATATGCTTTGGTTTTTCATTTTTTTGAAATTTTATGCCCATTTGAATCTTGATCAAATCCTAGGTACAGTTTGACCAAGATTTGAACAATTTTAAAACATGAAAATAAAAGGTAAGCCCGACCTGGATCCTTTAGTCACTCTAAAATGAAGCTTTTGGGGGTTCTTGAAATTTCCAAGTTTGAAACCCAAAACCACTTCTCTTCATGCTTGACTACATAAGACAGAGTTTAGGGTTAGGGGTAGATACATGATTTTTCTTGTTTGAATATATCTAGACCTTGTTTATATCAACTTTAATGCTAACTATATATGACATAAGAAAACTATGTGCTTTGGTTTTTAATTTTTCTGATTTTTTTATTTTGATAGATGCACATTTGAATCTTTGTCAAATCCTAGGTTTGACCAAGATTTAAACAAGTATAAAACATGAAAATGAAAAGGGAAGCCTGTATCCTTTCTTAGTCACTCTAAAATGAAGTTTTTGGGATGTTCTTGAAATTTTCATGTTTGAAACCCAAAACCACTTCTCTTCATGCTTGACTTCATAAGATAGAGTTTAGGGGCTAGGGGATAGATACATGATTTGCCTAGGTTTGAATATGCATGTCCAAACCTTGTTTATCAACTTGAATGCTTACTATATGACATAAGAAGACTATATGCTTTTGTTTTTCATTTTTCTGATTTTTTTAAAATTTTATGCCCATTTGAATCTTTTGGTCAAATCCTTGGTTTAATTTGACACGGATTTAAACAAGTTTAAAATATGAAAATGAAAAGGTGGTAAGCAGGCATGGATCCTTCTTATATATATTAGTCACTCTAAAATGAAGCTTTTGGGAGGTTTTTGAAATTTCCATGTTTGAAACCCAAAACCACTTCTCTTCATGTTGTTGACTTCATAAGATAGAGTTTAGGGGTTAGGGGTATAGATACATGATTTGTCTTGTTTGAATATGTGTCTAGACCTTGTTTATCAACTTTAATGCTTACTATATGACATAAGAACACTATGCGCTTTAATTTGGTTTTTAATTTTTTTAAATTTTGATGCACATTTTGAATCTTGGTCAAATCCTAGGTTTGACCGAGATTTGAACAAGTTTAAAACAAGAAAATAAAAGGTAAGCCCGCCAGACTGGATCCTTTCTTAGTCACTCTATAATGAAGCTTTTAGGGGGGTTGTTGAAAATGTAAGCATGTATCCTTCTTAGTACGTCACACCACAATGAAGCTTTTGGGAGGGTTTTTGAAATGTCCATGTTTGAAACCCAAAACGACTTCTCTTCGTGCTTGACTTCATAATTAAGACAAAGTTTAGGGTTAGGGGTATATAGATACATGATTTTTCTGGTTTGAATATGTCTAGACTTTGTTTATCAACTAGCTTGAGTGCTTACTATATGGCATATATAAGAAGCTAGGCTATGTGCTTTGGTTTTTCATTTTTTTTGAATTTTTATGCCCATTTGAATCTTGGTCAAATCCTAGGTACGTACGGTTTGACCAAGATTTGAACATGTTTAAAACATGAAAATAAAAGGTAAGCATGGATCCTTCTTAGTCACTCTAAAATGAAGCTTTTGGGAGGTTTTTGAAATTTCCATGTTTGAAACCCAAAACCACTTCTCTTCATGCTTGGCTTCGTAAGATAGAGTTTAGGGTTTGGGGTAGATACGTACATGATTTTTCTAAGTATTTTTACGCCCATTTGAATCTTCGTCAAATCCTAAGTTTGACCAAGATTTGAACAAGTTTAAAAACATGAAAATGAAAAGGGTAAGCCTGGATCCTTGTTTAGGGTTAGGGGGTAGATACATGATTTTTGTGGTTTGAATATGGCAGACCTTGTTTATCACCTTGATATATGACATAGGAAGACGGTGTGCTTTTGTTTTTCTTTTTTTTGAATTTTTATGCCCATTTGAATCTTGGTCAAGTCATAGGTTTGACCAAGATTTAAACATGTTTAAAACATGAAAATGAAAAAGTAAGCCTGGATCCTTCTTAGTCACTCCAAAATGTACCAATTGATAAATGAGTTAACTTGGCTTCATGGAAAAAATAATGTCATGTAAATGATTTAACTTGGCTTTCGTACCCTTGAATCCATAGGAAACTTTGTATAAATGTAGTAGTATAATAATCAACCGAGTTTTTACATCAACAGGTCTGTCACTTACGTGTGGTGCCCATGCGTGAGGTCCCACACTTCAGTGAGCACAAGTCACGTGCAATAGGTACGCAAACTCCCAGCCATTTTCTTTGTCAAGAGAAGACGCATCAGGATGCGTATTGGAAGTATGTGGGTCCTTCTGGATCCTTCGGTTGTCCCTCTCACAAAAAAAAACAAATCTCTCTCATTCTCGGCCTCGCTCGACTCGCTCGCTCGCTCGCTCCTGCTCACTGACAAACCCTGCACAAAAGTCAACATCATCACCCGAAAAAGGGGAGACACCATAATTCTCTCCCTTCTTCTCTCCTTCCGAGTGATCCCTTCTTCCTCCGAGTTTCACTCGACGGGCAAACACACATGTGCTGCATAGTAATAATAAAAAAGTAGAAAAATCGACCTACGAATCTATGATTAAATAGGTTAAACTAGGGTTTTGCCCACTACTACAGATCAAGTTCAAAAATATCCAACTACTAGTTCGATTTTGGGCTACTAATATAAAATTAAAATAAGTTGAACTAGTATTCCTCTAAAAAATCATTTTGGTATGCATTGTTTGATACTTTTCATAGCTATAGTGCATCACAAATTTATGATTTCATGCTTTGCTTTGCCAATTTCGATTTTTTCTAACCACCTTCTCTTTGATTTCAAATTTAGGTCAAACTATCGATGCCTACTATGTGTTCTACTTGAATTGGATGCAGCGTGCGCACATGTTTTGCCATTGTTCTGGGCTTCCACACATCTTTGGGGCATCCAAGTATTTAAGTTACCTTGTTTTTTTGAATTGTAATTCATACCCTTCCTCCCAATTTTTATGCACATTTGAATCTTGGTCAAATCCTAAGTTTGACCAAGATTTGAACAAGTTTAAAACATGAAAATGAAAAGGTAAGCCTGAATCCTTCTTAGTCACTCAAAAATGAGAAGCTTTTGGGAGTTTTTTGAAATTTCCATGTTTGAAACCCAAAACCACTTCTCTTCATGCTTGACTTCATAAGACAGAGTTTAGGGTTAGGGGGTAGATACATGATTTGTCTAGTTTGTTGTTTAGACCTTGTTTATCAACTTGAATGCTTACTATATGACATAATAATACTATGTGCTTTGGTTTTCATTTTTTTTTGATTTTTTCTGAATTTTTATGCCCATTTGATCTTGGTCAAATCCTAGGCTTAACCAATATTTAAACAAGTTTAAAACATGAAAATGAAAAGGTAAGCCTGTATCCTTCTTAGTCACTCCAAAATGAAGCTTTTGGGAAGGTTTTTGAAATTTCCATGTTTGAAATCCAAAACGACTTCTCTTCGTGCTTGACTTCATAAGACAAAGTTTAGGGCTAGGGGTAGAAACATGATTTTTCTGGTTTGAATATGTCTAGACCTTGTTTACCAACTTGAGTGCTTACTATATGACATAAGAAGGCTATATGCTTTGGTTTTTTTTTTTTTTTTGAAATTTTATGCCCATTTGAATCTTGATCAAATCCTAGGTACAGTTTGACCAAGATTTGAACAATTTTAAAACATGAAAATAAAAGGTAAGCCCGACCTGGATCCTTTAGTCACTCTAAAATGAAGCTTTTGGGGGTTCTTGAAATTTCCAAGTTTGAAACCCAAAACCACTTCTCTTCATGCTTGACTACATAAGATAGAGTTTAGGGTTAGGGGTAGATACATGATTTTTCTTGTTTGAATATATCTAGACCTTGTTTATATCAACTTTAATGCTAACTATATATGACATAAGAAAACTATGTGCTTTGGTTTTTAATTTTTCTGATTTTTTTATTTTGATAGATGCACATTTGAATCTTTGTCAAATCCTAGGTTTGACCAAGATTTAAACAAGTATAAAACATGAAAATGAAAAGGGGAAGCCTGTATCCTTTCTTAGTCACTCTAAAATGAAGTTTTTGGGATGTTCTTGAAATTTTCATGTTTGAAACCCAAAACCACTTCTCTTCATGCTTGACTTCATAAGATAGAGTTTAGGGGCTAGGGGATAGATACATGATTTGCCTAGGTTTGAATATGCATGTCCAAACCTTGTTTATCAACTTGAATGCTTACTATATGACATAAGAAGACTATATGCTTTTGTTTTTCATTTTTCTGATTTTTTTTAAATTTTATGCCCATTTGAATCTTTTGGTCAAATCCTTGGTTTAATTTGACACGGATTTAAACAAGTTTAAAATATGAAAATGAAAAGGTGGTAAGCAGGCATGGATCCTTCTTATATATATTAGTCACTCTAAAATGAAGCTTTTGGGAGGTTTTTGAAATTTCCATGTTTGAAACCCAAAACCACTTCTCTTCATGTTGTTGACTTCATAAGATAGAGTTTAGGGGTTAGGGGTATAGATACATGATTTGTCTTGTTTGAATATGTGTCTAGACCTTGTTTATCAACTTTAATGCTTACTATATGACATAAGAACACTATGCGCTTTAATTTGGTTTTTAATTTTTTTAAATTTTGATGCACATTTTGAATCTTGGTCAAATCCTAGGTTTGACCGAGATTTGAACAAGTTTAAAACAAGAAAATAAAAGGTAAGCCCGCCAGACTGGATCCTTTCTTAGTCACTCTATAATGAAGCTTTTAGGGGGGTTGTTGAAAATGTAAGCATGTATCCTTCTTAGTACGTCACACCACAATGAAGCTTTTGGGAGGGTTTTTGAAATGTCCATGTTTGAAACCCAAAACGACTTCTCTTCGTGCTTGACTTCATAATTAAGACAAAGTTTAGGGTTAGGGGTATATAGATACATGATTTTTCTGGTTTGAATATGTCTAGACTTTGTTTATCAACTAGCTTGAGTGCTTACTATATGGCATATATAAGAAGCTAGGCTATGTGCTTTGGTTTTTCATTTTTTTTGAATTTTTATGCCCATTTGAATCTTGGTCAAATCCTAGGTACGTACGGTTTGACCAAGATTTGAACATGTTTAAAACATGAAAATAAAAGGTAAGCATGGATCCTTCTTAGTCACTCTAAAATGAAGCTTTTGGGAGGTTTTTGAAATTTCCATGTTTGAAACCCAAAACCACTTCTCTTCATGCTTGGCTTCGTAAGATAGAGTTTAGGGTTTGGGGTAGATACGTACATGATTTTTCTAAGTATTTTTACGCCCATTTGAATCTTCGTCAAATCCTAAGTTTGACCAAGATTTGAACAAGTTTAAAAACATGAAAATGAAAAGGGTAAGCCTGGATCCTTGTTTAGGGTTAGGGGGTAGATACATGATTTTTGTGGTTTGAATATGGCAGACCTTGTTTATCACCTTGATATATGACATAGGAAGACGGTGTGCTTTTGTTTTTCTTTTTTTTGAATTTTTATGCCCATTTGAATCTTGGTCAAGTCATAGGTTTGACCAAGATTTAAACAGGTTTAAAACATGAAAATGAAAAAGTAAGCCTGGATCCTTCTTAGTCACTCCAAAATGTACCAATTGATAAATGAGTTAACTTGGCTTCATGGAAAAAATAATGTCATGTAAATGATTTAACTTGGCTTTCGTACCCTTGAATCCATAGGAAACTTTGTATAAATGTAGTAGTATAATAATCAACCGAGTTTTTACATCAACAGGTCTGTCACTTACGTGTGGTGCCCATGCGTGAGGTCCCACACTTCAGTGAGCACAAGTCACGTGCAATAGGTACGCAAACTCCCAGCCATTTTCTTTGTCAAGAGAAGACGCATCAGGATGCGTATTGGAAGTATGTGGGTCCTTCTGGATCCTTCGGTTGTCCCTCTCACAAAAAAAACAAATCTCTCTCATTCTCGGCCTCGCTCGACTCGCTCGCTCGCTCGCTCCTGCTCACTGACAAACCCTGCACAAAAGTCAACATCATCACCCGAAAAAGGGGAGACACCATAATTCTCTCCCTTCTTCTCTCCTTCCGAGTGATCCCTCTTCCTCCGAGTTTCACTCGACGGGCAAACACACATGTGCTGCATAGTAATAATAAAAAAGTAGAAAAATCGACCTACGAATCTATGATTAAATAGGTTAAACTAGGGTTTTGCCCACTACTACAGATCAAGTTCAAAAATATCCAACTACTAGTTCGATTTTGGGCTACTAATATAAAATTAAAATAAGTTGAACTAGTATTCCTCTAAAAAATCATTTTGGTATGCATTGTTTGATACTTTTCATAGCTATAGTGCATCACAAATTTATGATTTCATGCTTTGCTTTGCCAATTTCGATTTTTTCTAACCACCTTCTCTTTGATTTCAAATTTAGGTCAAACTATCGATGCCTACTATGTGTTCTACTTGAATTGGATGCAGCGTGCGCACATGTTTTGCCATTGTTCTGGGCTTCCACACATCTTTGGGGCATCCAAGTATTTAAGTTACCTTGTTTTTTTGAATTGTAATTCATACCCTTCCTCCCAATTTTTATGCACATTTGAATCTTGGTCAAATCCTAAGTTTGACCAAGATTTGAACAAGTTTAAAACATGAAAATGAAAAGGTAAGCCTGAATCCTTCTTAGTCACTCAAAAATGAGAAGCTTTTGGGAGTTTTTTGAAATTTCCATGTTTGAAACCCAAAACCACTTCTCTTCATGCTTGACTTCATAAGACAGAGTTTAGGGTTAGGGGGTAGATACATGATTTGTCTAGTTTGTTGTTTAGACCTTGTTTATCAACTTGAATGCTTACTATATGACATAATAATACTATGTGCTTCGGTTTTCATTTTTTTTGATTTTTTCTGAATTTTTATGCCCATTTGATCTTGGTCAAATCCTAGGCTTAACCAATATTTAAACAAGTTTAAAACATGAAAATGAAAAGGTAAGCCTGTATCCTTCTTAGTCACTCCAAAATGAAGCTTTTGGGAAGGTTTTTGAAATTTCCATGTTTGAAATCCAAAACGACTTCTCTTCGTGCTTGACTTCATAAGACAAAGTTTAGGGCTAGGGGTAGAAACATGATTTTTCTGGTTTGAATATGTCTAGACCTTGTTTACCAACTTGAGTGCTTACTATATGACATAAGAAGGCTATATGCTTTGGTTTTTCATTTTTTTGAAATTTTATGCCCATTTGAATCTTGATCAAATCCTAGGTACAGTTTGACCAAGATTTGAACAATTTTAAAACATGAAAATAAAAGGTAAGCCCGACCTGGATCCTTTAGTCACTCTAAAATGAAGCTTTTGGGGGTTCTTGAAATTTCCAAGTTTGAAACCCAAAACCACTTCTCTTCATGCTTGACTACATAAGACAGAGTTTAGGGTTAGGGGTAGATACATGATTTTTCTTGTTTGAATATATCTAGACCTTGTTTATATCAACTTTAATGCTAACTATATATGACATAAGAAAACTATGTGCTTTGGTTTTTAATTTTTCTGATTTTTTTATTTTGATAGATGCACATTTGAATCTTTGTCAAATCCTAGGTTTGACCAAGATTTAAACAAGTATAAAACATGAAAATGAAAAGGGGAAGCATGTATCCTTTCTTAGTCACTCTAAAATGAAGTTTTTGGGATGTTCTTGAAATTTTCATGTTTGAAACCCAAAACCACTTCTCTTCATGCTTGACTTCATAAGATAGAGTTTAGGGGCTAGGGGATAGATACATGATTTGCCTAGGTTTGAATATGCATGTCCAAACCTTGTTTATCAACTTGAATGCTTACTATATGACATAAGAAGACTATATGCTTTTGTTTTTCATTTTTCTGATTTTTTTTAAATTTTATGCCCATTTGAATCTTTTGGTCAAATCCTTGGTTTAATTTGACACGGATTTAAACAAGTTTAAAATATGAAAATGAAAAGGTGGTAAGCAGGCATGGATCCTTCTTATATATATTAGTCACTCTAAAATGAAGCTTTTGGGAGGTTTTTGAAATTTCCATGTTTGAAACCCAAAACCACTTCTCTTCATGTTGTTGACTTCATAAGATAGAGTTTAGGGGTTAGGGGTATAGATACATGATTTGTCTTGTTTGAATATGTGTCTAGACCTTGTTTATCAACTTTAATGCTTACTATATGACATAAGAACACTATGCGCTTTAATTTGGTTTTTAATTTTTTTAAATTTTGATGCACATTTTGAATCTTGGTCAAATCCTAGGTTTGACCGAGATTTGAACAAGTTTAAAACAAGAAAATAAAAGGTAAGCCCGCCAGACTGGATCCTTTCTTAGTCACTCTATAATGAAGCTTTTAGGGGGGTTGTTGAAAATGTAAGCATGTATCCTTCTTAGTACGTCACACCACAATGAAGCTTTTGGGAGGGTTTTTGAAATGTCCATGTTTGAAACCCAAAACGACTTCTCTTCGTGCTTGACTTCATAATTAAGACAAAGTTTAGGGTTAGGGGTATATAGATACATGATTTTTCTGGTTTGAATATGTCTAGACTTTGTTTATCAACTAGCTTGAGTGCTTACTATATGGCATATATAAGAAGCTAGGCTATGTGCTTTGGTTTTTCATTTTTTTTGAATTTTTATGCCCATTTGAATCTTGGTCAAATCCTAGGTACGTACGGTTTGACCAAGATTTGAACATGTTTAAAACATGAAAATAAAAGGTAAGCATGGATCCTTCTTAGTCACTCTAAAATGAAGCTTTTGGGAGGTTTTTGAAATTTCCATGTTTGAAACCCAAAACCACTTCTCTTCATGCTTGGCTTCGTAAGATAGAGTTTAGGGTTTGGGGTAGATACGTGATACGTCTCCAACGTATCGATAATTTCTTATGTTCCATGCTACTTTATTGATGATACCTACATGTTTTATGCACATTATATGTCATATTTATGCATTTTCTGGAACTAACCTATTAACAAGATGCCGAAGAGCCAGTTGCTGTTTTCTGCTTTTTGGTTTCAGAAATCCTAGTAAAGAAATATTCTCGGAATTGGACGAAACTTTCGCCCAGGGTCCTATTTTTGCACGAAGCTTCCAGAAGACCGAAGAGATAACGAAGTGGGGCCACGAGGCAGCCAGGGGCTAGGGCGGCGCGGCCCAAGCCCTGGCCGCGCCGACCTACCTCCTAGGCCCCTCGTGTGGCCCCCCGCGTTGACCTTCCGCCTACTTAAAGCCTCCGTCGCGAAACCCCACCGAGAGCCACGAGATGGAAAACCTTCTAGAGCCGCCGCCGCGAATCCCATCTCGGGGGATTCAGGAGATCGCCTCCGGCACCCTGCCGGAGAGGGGATTCATCTCCCGGAGGACTCTTCATCGCCATGATCGCCTCCGGAGTGATGAGTGAGTAGTTCAACCCTGGACCATGGGTCCATAGCAGTAGCTAGATGGTCGTCTTCTCCTTGTTGTGCTTCATTGTTGGATCTTGTGAGCTGCCTAACATGATCAAGATCATCTATCTGTAATACTATATGTTGTGTTTGTCGGGATCCGATGGATAGAGAGTACTATGATTATGGTGATTATCAATCTATTGTTTATGTGTTGTTTATGATCTTGCATGCTCTCCGTTATTAGTAGAGGCTCTGGCCAAGTTTTTACTCTTAACTCCAAGAGGGGTATTTATGCTCGATAGTGGGTTCATGCCTCCATTGAATCTGGGACAGTGACAGAAAGTTCTAAGGTTGTGGATGTGTGTTGCCACTAGGGATAAAACATTGATGCTATGTCTAAGGATGTAGTTGTTGATTACATTACGCACCATACTTAATGCAATTGTCTGTTGCTTAGCAACTTAATACTGGAGGGGTTCGGATGATAACCTGAAGGTGGACTTTTTAGGCATAGATGCAGTTGGATGGCGGTCTATGTACTTTGTCGTAATGCCCAATTAAATCTCACTATATTTATCATATCATGTATATGCATTGTTATGCCTTTCTCTATTTGTCAATTGCCCGACTGTAATTTGTTTACCCAACATGCTTTTATCTTATGGGAGAGACACCTCTAGTGAACTGTGGATCCCGGTCCTATTCTTTACATAGCATACAATCTACTGCAATTGTGTTTACTGTTTTCTTTGCAAACATCTTCCACTCGATACGTTTAATCCTTTGTTACAGCAAGCCGGTGAGATTGACAACCTCACTGTTTCGTTGGGACAAAGTACTTGGGTTGTGTTGTGCAGGTTTTGGCGCCGGAATCCCTGGTGTTGCGCCGCATCACATTTCGCGACCATCAACCTTCAACGTGCTTCTTGGCTCCTACTGGTTCGATTAAACCTTGGTTTCTTTCTGAGGGAAAACTTGCCGCTGTGCGCATCATACCTTCCTCTTGGGGTTCCCAACGGACGTGTACATCTACGCGCATCAAGCACTTTTTCTGGCGCCGTTGCCGGGGAGATCAAGACACGCTGCAAGGGGAGTCTCCACTTCCCAACCTCTTTACTTTGTTTTTGTCTTGCTTTATTTTATTTACTACTTTGTTTGCTGCACTAAATCAAAACACAAAAAAATTAGTTGCTAGTTTTACTTTATTTACTGTCTTGCTCTCTATATCAAAAACACAAAAAATTAGTTACTTGCATTTACTTTATCTAGTTTGCTTTATTTATTGTCTTGCACTCTATATTAAAAATAAAAAAAATTAGTTACTTTTGTTACCATGTCTAGCTCTGAACCTGTTACTTCTTCACCTGAAGAATTAGTCTTCACTTTTAAACAAGGGGATGAGGAGAGTTTTAAGGATGCTTGGTCTAGAATTTTTACTTCTTATCGTAAAACTGAACCTCAAATGACTCTAAGTTTGCTCCTTAGTAATTTTTATTTTGGTCTTATGGTTCGCTATAGATATGCTTTGGACACTTTAGTAGGAGGAGATTTCCTTCATTGTAATGGGGATCAAGCTTTTAATGCCATAAAGAAATTGGTTGCATCACATGATTCAGCTAATAACTTTGATTCAGCCCTTATTAGCATTTATAATAGATTAAACACTCTTGAGACAAGGGCATCTTGCTTGAATGAAAATTATAGATATGTTCGTAACCGTCTTGATCAAGTTTTAGTGAACTCTGAACCTTCATTATGGGATCCTACTATTAAAATTGTTATCGGTGACCAAACTCTTCATGCCAATTGTGATATTATGTCTGAATTTTGCTTAATGCCTAAGAGTATTCATGAATCTTTGCAACTTTGGGGATTCGTTGAAGGGGGAGAAGGAATAACTCTTATTGATAACTCTGTTATAATTCCTAAAGGAATAGCTGCGGGTGTGCATACAACCATTCTTGGTAGAACAATATCCATTGATTACCTTGTCATTGAATGCGCAGGAACAGGACAAATCACACTCGGAAGATCCCTGCTGAAACTATTGGGGGCAGTCATAGATATGGGAGAAGGCACCCTAAAATTCACCTCTACACCTGGGGGTAGACATGTATTCCCTAAACCAAAGAGTAAGAAAAAGAACAAGAAAGGTAAGGGTAAAGCCCAAGGTAATGTTGATGCTTCTACTCTCGATGTTACTTGATTTGCACTTTCTGCGCCTAGCTGAAAGGCGTTAAAGAAAAGCGCTTATGGGAGACAACCCATGTTTTTACCTACAGCAATTTTTTGTTTTGTTGAGTCTTGGAAGTTGTTTACTACTGTAGCAACCTCTCCTTATCATGTTTTTGTGCCAAGTAAAGTTTCTATGTCAAAGTTGATGTTATATTTGGGATCGCTGCGCAGAAACAGCATTGCTGTCTGTCACGAATCTGGGCACAGTTCTCTGTAGAAAATTCGAAAAAATCTGCCAATTTACGAGCGTGATCCTCAGATACGTACGCAACTTTCATTAGTTTTGAGTTTTTCCATTTGAGCAAGTCTGGTGCCAGCTTTAAATTCGTCTTTACGGACTGTTCTGTTTTTGACAGATTCTGCCTTTTATTTCGCATTGCCTCTTTTGCTATGTTGGATTTATTTCTTTGATCCATTAATGTCCAGTAGCATTATGCAATGTCCAGAAGTGAAAATAATGATTGTGTCACCTCTGAATGTGTGAATTATTAATTGTGCACTAACCCTCTAATGAGTTTGCTTGAAGTTTGGTGTGAAGGAAGTTTTCAAGGGTCAAGAGAGGAGTATGATATACTATGATCAAGAGGAGTGAAAGCTCTAAGCTTGGGGATGCCCCCGTGGTTCACCCCTGCATATTCTAAGAAGACTCAAGCGTCTAAGCTTGGGGATGCCCAAGGCATCCCCTTCTTCATCGACAACATCATCAGGTTCCTCCCCTGAAACTATATTTTTATTCAATCACATCTTGTGTTCTTTACTTGGAGCGTCGGTTTGTTTTCGTTTTTGTTTTTGTTTGAATAAGATGGATCCTAGCATTCACTTTGTGGGAGAGAGACACGCTCCGCTGTTGCATATGGACACATGTGTCCTTAGGCTTTACTCATAATGTTCAAGGCGAAGTTTCTTCTTCGTTAAATTGTTATATGGTTGGAATTGGAAAATGCTACATGTAGTAATTCTAAAATGTCTTGGATAATGTGATACTTGGCAATTGTTGTGCTCATGTTTAAGCTCTTGCATCATATGCTTTGTACCCATTAATGAAGAAATACATAGAGCTTGCTAAAATTTGATTTGCATATTTGGTCTCTCTAAGGTCTAGATAATATCTAGTATTGAGTTTTGAACAACAAGGAAGACGGTGTAGAGTCTTATAATGTTTACAATATGTCTTTTATGTGAGTTTTGCTGCACCGGTTCATCCTTGAGTTTGCTTCAAATAACCTTGCTAGCCTAAACCTTGTATCGAGAGGGAATACTTCTCATGCATCCAAAATCCTTGAGCCAACTACTATGCCATTTGTGTCCACCATACCTACCTACTACATGGTATTTCTCCGCCATTCCAAAGTAAATTGCTTGAGTGCTACCTTTAAAATTCCATCATTCACCTTTGCAATATATAGCTCATGGGACAAAATAGCCTTAAAAACTATCGTAGTATTGAATATGTACTTATGCACTTTATATTTTATTAAGTTGCTTGTTGTGCGATAACCATGCTTCTGGGGAACGCCATCAACTATTGTTGAATATCATGTGAGTTGCTATGCATGTTCGTCTTGTCTGAAGGATCTATCATTTTAGTGGTTGGAGCATGCAAAATTGTTAGAGAAGAACATTGGGCCGCTAACTAAAGCCATGAATCATGGTGGAAGTTTCAGTTTTGGACATATATCCTCAATCTCATATGAGAATAATAATCATTGCTACATGCTTATGCATTTAAGAGGAGTCCATTATCTGTTGTCCATGTTGTCCCGGTATGGATGTCTAAGTTGAGAATAATCAAAAGCGAGAAATCCAAAATGCGAGCATTCTCCTTAGACCTTTGTACAGGCGGCATGGAGGTACCCCTTTGTGACACTTGGTTGAAACATGGCATGCAAAGATCCGGTAGTCCAAGCTAAGTAGGACGAGGTGCGGGCACTATTAGTATACTATGCATGAGGCTTGCAACTTGTAAGATATAATTTACATAACTCATATGCTTTATTACTACCGTTGACAAAATTGTTTCATGTTTTCAAAATAAAAGCTCTAGCACAAATACAGCAATCGATGCTTTCCTCTTTGAAGGACCATTCTTTTACTTTTATTGTTGAGTCAGTTTACCTATCTCCTTCCACCTCAAGAAGCAAACACTTGTGTGAACTGTGCATTGATTCCTACATACTTGCATATTGCACTTGTTATATTACTTTATGTTGACAATATCCATGAGATATACATGTTATAAGTTGAAAGCAACCGCTGAAACTTCATCTTCCTTTGTGTTGTTTCAACACCTTTACTTTGATTTATTGCTTTATGAGTTAACTCTTATGCAAGACTTATTGATGCTTGTCTTGAAGTACTATTCATGAAAAGTCTTTGCTATATGATTCACTTGTTTACTCATGTCATTACCTTTGTTTTGATCGCTGCATTCATTACATATGTTTACAAATAGTATGATCAAGATTATGATGGCATGTCACTTCAGAAATTATCTTTGTTATCGTTTTACCTGCTCGGGACGAGCAGAACTAAGCTTGGGGATGCTGATACGTCTCCAACGTATCGATAATTTCTTATGTTCCATGCTACTTTATTGATGATACCTACATGTTTTATGCACATTATATGTCATATTTATGCATTTTCTGGAACTAACCTATTAACAAAATGCCGAAGAGCCAGTTGCTGTTTTCTACTGTTTTTGGTTTCAGAAATCCTAGTAAAGAAATATTCTCGGAATTGGACGAAACTTTCGCCCAGGGTCCTATTTTTGCACGAAGCTTCCAGAAGACCGAAGAGATAACGAAGTGGGGCCACGAGGCAGCCAGGGGCTAGGGCAGCGCGGCCCAAGCCCTGGCCGCGCCGACCTACCCCTAGGCCCCTCGTGTGGCCCCCCGCGTTGACCTTCCGCCTACTTAAAGCCTCCGTCGCGAAACCCCCAGTACCGAGAGCCACGACGGAAAACCTTCCAGAGACGCCGCCGCCGCGAATCCCATCTCGGGGGATTCAGGAGATCGCCTCCGGCACCCTGCCGGAGAGGGGATTCATCTCCGGAGGACTCTTCATCGCCATGATCACCTCCGGAGTGATGAGTGAGTAGTTCACCCCTGGACCATGGGTCCAGCAGTAGCTAGATGGTCGTCTTCTCCTTGTTGTGCTTCATTGTTGGATCTTGTGAGCTGCCTAACATGATCAAGATCATCTATCTGTAATACTATATGTTGTGTTTGTCGGGATCCGATGGATAGAGAGTACTATGATTATGGTGATTATCAATCTATTGTTTATGTGTTTTTTATGATCTTGCATGCTCTCCGTTATTAGTAGAGGCTCTGGCCAAGTTTTTACTCTTAACTCCAAGAGGGAGTATTTATGCTCGATAGTGGGTTCATGCCTCCATTGAATCTGGGACAGTGACAGAAAGTTCTAAGGTTGTGGATGTGCTGTTGCCACTAGGGATAAAACATTGATGCTATGTCTAAGGATGTAGTTGTTGATTACATTACGCACCATACTTAATGCAATTGTCTGTTTGCAACTTAATACTGGAGGGGTTCGGATGATAACCTGAAGGTGGACTTTTTAGGCATAGATGCAGTTGGATGGCGGTCTATGTACTTTGTCGTAATGCCCAATTAAATCTCACTATATTTATCATATCATGTATATGCATTGTTATGCCTTTCTCTATTTGTCAATTGCCCGACTGTAATTTGTTTACCCAACATGCTTTTATCTTATGGGAGAGACACCTCTAGTGAACTGTGGACCCCGGTCCTATTCTTTACATAGCATACATTCTACTGCAATTGTGTTTACTGTTTTCTTTGCAAACATCTTCCACTCGATACGTTTAATCCTTTGTTACAGCAAGCCGGTGAGATTGACAACCTCACTGTTTCGTTGGGACAAAGTACTTGGGTTGTGTTGTGCAGGTTCCGCGTTGGCGCCGGAATCCCTGGTGTTGCGCCGCATCACATTTCGCGACCATCAACCTTCAACGTGCTTCTTGGCTCCTACTGGTTCGATTAAACCTTGGTTTCTTTCTGAGGGAAAACTTGCCGCTGTGCGCATCATACCTTCCTCTTGGGGTTCCCAACGGACGTGTACATCTACGCGCATCAATACGTACATGATTTTTCTAAGTATTTTTACGCCCATTTGAATCTTCGTCAAATCCTAAGTTTGACCAAGATTTGAACAAGTTTAAAAACATGAAAATGAAAAGGGTAAGCCTGGATCCTTGTTTAGGGTTAGGGGGTAGATACATGATTTTTGTGGTTTGAATATGGCAGACCTTGTTTATCACCTTGATATATGACATAGGAAGACGGTGTGCTTTTGTTTTTCTTTTTTTTGAATTTTTATGCCCATTTGAATCTTGGTCAAGTCATAGGTTTGACCAAGATTTAAACAGGTTTAAAACATGAAAATGAAAAAGTAAGCCTGGATCCTTCTTAGTCACTCCAAAATGTACCAATTGATAAATGAGTTAACTTGGCTTCATGGAAAAAAATAATGTCATGTAAATGATTTAACTTGGCTTTCGTACCCTTGAATCCATAGGAAACTTTGTATAAATGTAGTAGTATAATAATCAACCGAGTTTTTACATCAACAGGTCTGTCACTTACGTGTGGTGCCCATGCGTGAGGTCCCACACTTCAGTGAGCACAAGTCACGTGCAATAGGTACGCAAACTCCCAGCCATTTTCTTTGTCAAGAGAAGACGCATCAGGATGCGTATTGGAAGTATGTGGGTCCTTCTGGATCCTTCGGTTGTCCCTCTCACAAAAAAAATCTCTCTCATTCTCGGCCTCGCTCGACTCGCTCGCTCGCTCCTGCTCACTGACAAACCCTGCACAAAAGTCAACATCATCACCCGAAAAAGGGGAGACACCATAATTCTCTCCCTTCTTCTCTCCTTCCGAGTGATCCCTTCTTCCTCCGAGTTTCACTCGACGGGCAAACACACATGTGCTGCATAGTAATAATAAAAAAGTAGAAAAATCGACCTACGAATCTATGATTAAATAGGTTAAACTAGGGTTTTGCCCACTACTACAGATCAAGTTCAAAAATATCCAACTACTAGTTCGATTTTGGGCTACTAATATAAAATTAAAATAAGTTGAACTAGTATTCCTCTAAAAAATCATTTTGGTATGCATTGTTTGATACTTTTCATAGCTATAGTGCATCACAAATTTATGATTTCATGCTTTGCTTTGCCAATTTCGATTTTTTCTAACCACCTTCTCTTTGATTTCAAATTTAGGTCAAACTATCGATGCCTACTATGTGTTCTACTTGAATTGGATGCAGCGTGCGCACATGTTTTGCCATTGTTCTGGGCTTCCACACATCTTTGGGGCATCCAAGTATTTAAGTTACCTTGTTTTTTTGAATTGTAATTCATACCCTTCCTCCCAATTTTTATGCACATTTGAATCTTGGTCAAATCCTAAGTTTGACCAAGATTTGAACAAGTTTAAAACATGAAAATGAAAAGGTAAGCCTGAATCCTTCTTAGTCACTCAAAAATGAGAAGCTTTTGGGAGTTTTTTGAAATTTCCATGTTTGAAACCCAAAACCACTTCTCTTCATGCTTGATTTCATAAGACAGAGTTTAGGGTTAGGGGGTAGATACATGATTTGTCTAGTTTGTTGTTTAGACCTTGTTTATCAACTTGAATGCTTACTATATGACATAATAATACTATGTGCTTTGGTTTTCATTTTTTTGATTTTTTCTGAATTTTTATGCCCATTTGATCTTGGTCAAATCCTAGGCTTAACCAATATTTAAACAAGTTTAAAACATGAAAATGAAAAGGTAAGCCTGTATCCTTCTTAGTCACTCCAAAATGAAGCTTTTGGGAAGGTTTTTGAAATTTCCATGTTTGAAATCCAAAACGACTTCTCTTCGTGCTTGACTTCATAAGACAAAGTTTAGGGCTAGGGGTAGAAACATGATTTTTCTGGTTTGAATATGTCTAGACCTTGTTTACCAACTTGAGTGCTTACTATATGACATAAGAAGGCTATATGCTTTGGTTTTTCATTTTTTTGAAATTTTATGCCCATTTGAATCTTGATCAAATCCTAGGTACAGTTTGACCAAGATTTGAACAATTTTAAAACATGAAAATAAAAGGTAAGCCCGACCTGGATCCTTTAGTCACTCTAAAATGAAGCTTTTGGGGGTTCTTGAAATTTCCAAGTTTGAAACCCAAAACCACTTCTCTTCATGCTTGACTACATAAGATAGAGTTTAGGGTTAGGGGTAGATACATGATTTTTCTTGTTTGAATATATCTAGACCTTGTTTATATCAACTTTAATGCTAACTATATATGACATAAGAAAACTATGTGCTTTGGTTTTTAATTTTTCTGATTTTTTTATTTTGATAGATGCACATTTGAATCTTTGTCAAATCCTAGGTTTGACCAAGATTTAAACAAGTATAAAACATGAAAATGAAAAGGGAAGCCTGTATCCTTTCTTAGTCACTCTAAAATGAAGTTTTTGGGATGTTCTTGAAATTTTCATGTTTGAAACCCAAAACCACTTCTCTTCATGCTTGACTTCATAAGATAGAGTTTAGGGGCTAGGGGATAGATACATGATTTGCCTAGGTTTGAATATGCATGTCCAAACCTTGTTTATCAACTTGAATGCTTACTATATGACATAAGAAGACTATATGCTTTTGTTTTTCATTTTTCTGATTTTTTTTAAAATTTTATGCCCATTTGAATCTTTTGGTCAAATCCTTGGTTTAATTTGACACGGATTTAAACAAGTTTAAAATATGAAAATGAAAAGGTGGTAAGCAGGCATGGATCCTTCTTATATATATTAGTCACTCTAAAATGAAGCTTTTGGGAGGTTTTTGAAATTTCCATGTTTGAAACCCAAAACCACTTCTCTTCATGTTGTTGACTTCATAAGATAGAGTTTAGGGGTTAGGGGTATAGATACATGATTTGTCTTGTTTGAATATGTGTCTAGACCTTGTTTATCAACTTTAATGCTTACTATATGACATAAGAACACTATGCGCTTTAATTTGGTTTTTAATTTTTTTAAATTTTGATGCACATTTTGAATCTTGGTCAAATCCTAGGTTTGACCGAGATTTGAACAAGTTTAAACCAAGAAAATAAAAGGTAAGCCCGCCAGACTGGATCCTTTCTTAGTCACTCTATAATGAAGCTTTTAGGGGGGTTGTTGAAAATGTAAGCATGTATCCTTCTTAGTACGTCACACCACAATGAAGCTTTTGGGAGGGTTTTTGAAATGTCCATGTTTGAAACCCAAAACGACTTCTCTTCGTGCTTGACTTCATAATTAAGACAAAGTTTAGGGTTAGGGGTAGATACATGATTTTTCTGGTTTGAATATGTCTAGACCTTGTTTACCAACTTGAGTGCTTACTATATGACATAAGAAGGCTATATGCTTTGGTTTTTCATTTTTTTGAAATTTTATGCCCATTTGAATCTAGATCAAATCCTAGATACGGTTTGACCAAGATTTGAACAATTTTAAAACATGAAAATAAAAGGTAAGCCCGACCTGGATCCTTTAGTCACTCTAAAATGAAGCTTTTGGGGGTTCTTGAAATTTCCAAGTTTGAAACCCAAAACCACTTCTCTTCATGCTTGACTACATAAGACAGAGTTTAGGGTTAGGGGTAGATACATGATTTTTCTTGTTTGAATATATCCAGACCTTGTTTATATCAACTTTAATGCTAACTATATGACATAAGAAAACTATGTGCTTTGGTTTTTAATTTTTCTGATTTTTTTATTTTGATGCACATTTGAATCTTTGTCAAATCCTAGGTTTGACCAAGATTTAAACAAGTATAAAACATGAAAATGAAAAGGGGAAGCCTGTATCCTTCTTAGTCACTCTAAAATGAAGTTTTTGGGATGTTCTTGAAATTTTCATGTTTGAAACCCAAAACCACTTCTCTTCATGCTTGACTTCATAAGATAGAGTTTAGGGGCTAGGGGTAGATACATGATTTTCCTAGGTTTGAATATGCATGTCCAAACCTTGTTTATCAACTTGAATGCTTACTATATGACATAAGAAGACTATATGCTTTTGTTTTTCATTTTTCTGATTTTTTTTTAAATTTTATGCCCATTTGAATCTTTTGGTCAAATCCTTGGTTTAATTTGACACGGATTTAAACAAGTTTAAAATATGAAAATGAAAAGGTGGTAAGCAGGCATGGATCCTTCTTATATATATTAGTCACTCTAAAATGAAGCTTTTGGGAGGTTTTTGAAATTTCCATGTTTGAAACCCAAAACCACTTCTCTTCATGTTGTTGACTTCATAAGATAGAGTTTAGGGGTTAGGGGTATAGATACATGATTTGTCTTGTTTGAATATGTGTCTAGACCTTGTTTATCAACTTTAATGCTTACTATATGACATAAGAACACTATGTGCTTTAATTTGGTTTTTAATTTTTATATTTTTTTGAATTTTGATGCACATTTTGAATCTTGGTCAAATCCTAGGTTTGACCGAGATTTGAACAAGTTTAAAACAAGAAAATAAAAGGTAAGCCCGCCAGACTGGATCCTTCTTAGTCACTCTATAATGAAGCTTTTAGGGGGGTTGTTGAAAATGTAAGCATGTATCCTTCTTAGTACGTCACACCACAATGAAGCTTTTGGGAGGGTTTTTGAAATGTCCATGTTTGAAACCCAAAACGACTTCTCTTCGTGCTTGACTTCATAATTAAGACAAAGTTTAGGGTTAGGGGTAGAGATACATGCATGATTTTTCTGGTTTGAATATGTCTAGACTTTGTTTATCAACTTGAGTGCTTACTATATCAAGTTGTGTCTGAGTCGAGTCAATGTTGAGTCGTTGAGTCACCTAGTATTATTATTATGGTGGTGTATTTGTGTTCATGTACTTGTTTCAGACAGGTATTGCTGTTTTGGTGAAGGAGACATGCATCATCCATTTTTGGTGGGGTTAATTGGTTCTAGGGTTAATTGGTTCTATGCCACTCCTGAATTCACAAGTTGTGTTTATGCCATTCCAAAAACTGAAGTTGTGTTTATGCCACTCTCAATTCTCAATACCCCCTTCTATGCCATTTTCAACAATACAACATGAAAACGGTTCAATAAATAGTCGTATTTCAGTTTATACTTTCGTATTGACCAAAATAAACCTGTGCTCAGGTTTGGAGCGACTTTTGGGTGTTTCGGGCACACAAGAAATCCAAAATTTTCAAATTCTGGCAAAAATTAGAACTTCTCAGGAAAATCTATTTTTTTATAGGAAATCAAAAACACTGAAACGAGTATACTATTTTAATTTGAGCCATTTATGTGCAGATTTGCATAAAAAGGCTGACATTTTCTGTTCTGTCTAGAAATTGGTAAAATTTTGTCCAAAAAATCAAACTTCTTCGAAAAATCTGATAATTTTACAGAATGTCAAGAACACTAATATGAGTCATCCAAGTATTTAAGTTACCTTGTTTTTTTGAATTGTAATTCATACCCTTCCTCCCAATTTTTATGCCCATTTGAATCTTGGTCAAATCCTAAGTTTGACCAAGATTTGAACAAGTTTAAAACATGAAAATGAAAAGGTGAGCCTGAATCCTTCTTAGTCACTCTAAAATGAGAAGCTTTTGGGAGTTTTTTGAAATTTCCATGTTTGAAACCCAAAACCACTTCTCTTCATGCTTGACTTCATAAGACAGGGTTAGGGGGTAGATACATGATTTGTCTGGTTTGTTGTTTAGACCTTGTTTATCAACTTGAATGCTTACTATATGACATAATAATACTATGTGCTTTGATTTTCATCTTTTTGATTTTTTCTGAATTTTTATGCCCATTTGATCTTGGTCAAATCCTAGGTTTAACCAATATTTAAACAAGTTTATAACATGAAAATGAAAAGGTAAGCCTGCATCCTTCTTAGCGCATCCACAATGTTGCTATTGCCAAATCTGATACGATGGTGAATTTGGCTTTGGTGTGAAATATAGCAATAGCTCCACAATGTAGTGGTTCCAAATATTTATAACGTGGGTCCCGCCATCAAGCTAAAACAACACATAAAGCCAATATGGAACTACTCTCACAATGTAGGGAACTAGTTCCAAATGCCAAAAGTGAAATTTGGCATCGGAGCACCTACTTGCTCCGGTTGCCTGTTTTTCTGGTTTTGGAACTACCTCTACAATGTATGGAACTAGTTCCAAAAGCCAAAAATCAAATATGGAACCACTTTTGGCTACACGTTGTGGATGCTCTTAGTCACTCCAAAATGAAAGCTTACATATACTCTTGGAATACTGTTTTGGGTGATTTGTCATTCAAAAATTTGGTATCATTCGGATCGGAGGAAGTATAGTTGGAGATGAATGGCCCACCAAGTCTCTGCCTTGAAGTTTGCTCTTTGACCAGTATTACTACTCGCGAGGTGCCGAGGAGACGGGGAGGCCAAATTTAAGAACTAACCTTTGCTCTTGCCGTCTTCCTCAGTTCACCACTTTGTTTACCTCTTGGAATACTACTTCGCCACCATGACCGGGAGCAAGTCTCGCCACAGAAGGGCTCGTGCGGCTGCGGCGAAGCTGAGGGAATCCCAGCAATGGCGTCCCTGTGCTGCTGTCGAGGTGCCTTCTGCGCAAGAGTCTTCAAGGGCGTCGCAGCCCGCGACTGCTACCTTCAGGCGATCCTCCGTTCTTGCGCATCTTTCTATGTCTTTCACAACTTATCATCCCCTCCTTTTCTTACCTTCTCTCAATCGTATATTCAGGTCGGGCGGCCTTAGTTTTCCCGCAGCCCTCCTGCCTGCGGAAACATCTTCCACGGAGCCAAGTTCTCAAAGCAGCGAGGTATAGACATTCGTGCAAATTGGGATTCCCATTTTCTCTTTCTTGGTACTTCTCTGGGTACACTTCTGATTTTGTGCTCCATCCCCATCTGATAGAAGCCCCGCTACGAGATCGGTCCCATTTTAGAAATGGTTATGGGCGATTTCTGCGTCGAGACGGCGGACAGAAGCGCCCTCGCCGATGAGTGCATGAGACTTTATTCTGAGCTCGCCACTGAGAAGATCCGGATTCGCATTCTCGACGATATCGCCATGAAATCGTTCACTGCGAGTAATGAGATCCAGCGGCGGAGCCTCGGCCAGGCGGAGACCATGGACAAACTCGCCGGACTGATCCTGAACCTCACGGTTAGGACGGACAAACTAGAGGCCGAGCTGTCACAGGAGAAGGCTCTCAACTCCGAGCTGAAGCGTCAAGCAGGCTCAAGGTAGATCTTGACCAGGTCACTGTGTACCACTAGCTGCAATCCTTGATGACTGTTGTGTCACCTGGCTTCCGAGTTTCTGAAGGTTAATTTTCGAAATTTTGTTCGTAAAATTGGCCTGTGGAAATGTAAACAAACTAGTACTCTTACTTTATTATATTAGTACTTGTGTCAATGTAGTAGTTGTGTCTGAGTCGAGTCAATGTTGAGTCGTTGAGTGGGAGTGGTGTTTTGGAACATGGGAGCATATGCTACCTATATTTTAAATTGCATCTTACACATATTTTAAATCTCAAAAAATTTGAAACAAAAAATCCGCACGTACATCTTCATGTGCTACGCGCTCACAAAGTCGTTTCATAAAAAATGAACTTATCATGTGACGTGTGTAAAAAAGACAAAATTCAGTGCTTAAAACAATGCTTTTCACAGGATAAGTTTTCTCTTTTTTACATAGGTCATAAAAAATATTATTTTTTCGTGAAACTTGACGCACACACATATATTATGGAGATGTACATGTAGAATTTTTTGTCAAATTTTTTCACACTTTGAAATATATTTTGTTGGTAGAGGGAGCATACGCACCCGGGAGCCGAATTGAGGGAGCAGTCGTTGAGTCACCTAGTATCTATAATATCTAAATAGGAACAAGAAATCCAAAATTTTCAAATTCTGGCAAAAATTAGAACTTCTCAGGAAAATCTATTTTTTTATAGGAAATCAAAAACACTGAAACGAGTATACTATTTTAATTTGAGCCATTTATGTGCAGATTTGCATAAAAAGACTGACATTTTCCCTAAACTTTGTATATTATGAAGTCAAGCATGAAGAGAAGTGGTTTTGGGTTTCAAACATCCTTTTCATTTTCTTGTCTTAAACTTGTTTAAATCTTGGTCAAACCTAAGATTTGACCAAAAGATTCAAACAGGCATAAATTCAAAAAAATCAGAAAAATGAAAAAACAAAAGCATATAGTCTTCTTATGTCATATAGTAAGCATTCAAGTTGATAAACAAGGTCTAGACATATTCAAACCAGAAAAATCATGTATATATCTACCCCTAACCCTAAACTCTGTCTTATGAAGTTAATCATGAAGAGAAGTGGTTTTGGGTTTCAAACATTGGAATTCCAAGAACCTCCCAAAAGCTTCATTTTAGAGTGTGACTAAGAAGGATCCAAGCTTACCTTTTCATTTTCATGTTCTAAACTTGTTTAAATCCTGGTCAAAACTAGGATTTCACAAAGATTCAAATATATGGGTATAAAATTCAAAAAAATAGAAAAATGAAAAACCAAAGCACATAGTCTTCTTATGTCATATAGTAAGCATTAAAGTTGATAAACAAGGTCTAGACATATTCAACCTAGACAAATCATGTATCTACCCCCTAACCCCTAAACTCTGTCTTATGAAGTCCAACATGAAGAGAAGTGGTTTTGGGTTTCAAACATGGAAATTTCAAAAACCTCTTACAAAATTCAGTTTAGAGTGACTAATTAAGAAGGATGCATTCTCCCCTTTTCATTTTCATGTCTTAAACTTGTTTAAATCTTGGTCAAACCTAAGATTTGACCAAAAGATTCAAACGGGCATAAAAAAATCAGAAAAATGAAAACCAAAGCACATAATTTTCTTATGTCATATAGTAAGCATTCAAGTTGATAAACAAGGTCTAGACATATTCAAACCAGAAAATCATGTATATATCTACCCCTAACCCTAAACTCTGTCTTATGAAGTCAATCATGAAGAGAAGTGGTTTTGGGTTTCAAACATGGAAATTTCAAGAACCTCCCAAAAGCTTCATTTTAGAGTGACTAAGAAGGATCCAGGCTTACCTTTTCATTTTCATGTTTTAAACTTGTTTAAATCCTGGTCAAACCTAGGATTTGACAAAGATTCGAATATATGGGCAAAAAATTCAAAAAAAATAGAAAAATGAAAAACCAAAGCACATAGTCTTCTTGTGTCATATAGTAAGCATTAAAGTTGACAAAAAAGGTCTAGATATATGCAAACTAGACAAATCATGTATCTACCCCCTAACCCCTAAACTCTGTCTTATGAAGTCAAGCATGAAGAGAAGTCGTTTTGGGTTTCAAACATGGAAATTTCAAGAACATCCCAAAAGCTTCATTTTAGAGTGACTAAGAAGGATCCATGATTACCTTTTCATTTTCATGTTTTAAACTTGTTTAATCTTGGTCAAACCTAGGATTTGACCAAGATTCAAATGGGCACAAAATTTAAAAAATCAGAAAAATGAAAAACCAAAGTACATAGTCTTCTTATGTCATGTAGTAAGCATTCAAGTTGATAAAATGGTTCATGCCGGCGTCTTAGCTGCTAAAAAAAATTATACACCAATTGATTTGACGAATTGATGATTTACTCTAGTCTGCTTCTAGACCATGCAGCTAGCGAGTATTCATATGTACTGCATGGAGCCCCCAACTTTTGACTTCCCGTGTCGGAAAAGGCCTGTCTAATAATGTGGGGCAGTGAGGTATCCCGAAGTATCTAGAGGGTTCCAGTGTTTCAGGCTTTCAGCATCGCCAGTCCAAGGGAAGGATGGGTGACGAATCCGTGCATTCACAGCCGTTTAGATCTGAAGAGTCCTTGTATGATGAGCGGTAGATAGCACCTCTAAGCTGCAAATCAACAGCTTCAATTACTTCAAATGAGCATTGGCCGGAAGGCTGACAGAGTGAAAAAATTCAATTTCAAAAACTCATGTATAGAATAGAAAAAAATAAAAAACATGTAGATAGAATAGAGGTATAGATAGATTAGCCCAAAAAAGAAGAGGACGGGGAAATTTCGAACGCTCGCCTTTAACTCAGCACAGCAGACACCTCCCTCGCGCACCTAAACTTTCGAACGCGCGCCCAATATTTCGAACGCTCGCCTTTAACTCAGCACCCAGCCCACCTTGTTCTTCTCTAGACACCTCCTTCGGCGCCCTGTTCTTCTCTAGACACACCCTCGGTGAACCAGGCCGCGCACCAAAACTTCCCCACGCTGTCTATCAGCCGCGTCAGCCGGCGACTGCTGGTGGCGCCGTTCTTCTCCAGCCGCACCGGCAGGCGCGGTCAGCTGGTAGATCCTCACGGTATGCATGCTATCTTCAGGCCTGGGCAAGTACGATTCATTATAGCTCAATCGAAGTCAGTCGCCGTCGCCCAGCCCTTATAAGTTCGTTAGTTCGTTCGAATCGATCGGTTGATATTGTTTTCCTCTCGATGTGTTTGTTTGACATTGTTTTCCGCTTTACCTATTTGCTCGAATTCGTTCGTACTGTACACTGTACTGCTCACCATTGCCCAATGTCTGTAGTCGTCGCTTGGTGCCAGTCCTCTATGGACCTGTTTGTAATCTTATTACTTCTGGGTTCTTTGCACTGCTAATACATCGGTGGATTTACGGCCAAAAAGAAGAAAGAATTTGTTGGTATTATATTGCTTTCGATTGATCTGTTCGCCCCCAAGCTTTTACAGAAGCCGCAAGAGATTCAAGGATGAAATGGCTCTCCTTGTTTGCGGTGGCGGATCTACAGGGTATGCCGTATATGCCACGGCATACCCTGCGTCCAAGCCGTGCAAGATCTTTGATAGTTTAATGAGCTGAGCAATTAATCAAGATGAGTGATGTATATGTATACATGCGGTGCTAATACATGTGGCGTGCAGCCATGCGAACACTGAGCTAGTGCATGTAACCGATTGATTAGACATCCGATTGATTAATGCATTGGCTTTAGCCAACAGTCTACTTGCATGTTTTTCAAGATGTGCGATTTTGTCTCGCGTGTAAGCCTACAAGGCCAGCTATGGCCATGCACCATGACCTGATTAGATATCATGATTAATCAAAGGAAATATCTTGCTACTGTATATACGATTAATCAACTGATAATTAATCTTTGGTAGTCAAGTATATGATTAATTATATATATTTAGTGAGAATTCAGTTCAAAATTAGAGCACCCCGTCAACGGTGCATTTTTCAACAATTTACATTTTGATTATATGCAAAATCTGTTTTATTTAATCATTTTGACATACTCCCTTCAATCCAAATTAATTGACTCAACTTTGTCTAGATACTGATGTATCTTAGACAAGTTTGTTGAGTAGATACATTTATATCTAGACAAATTTGAGTTAATTAGTATGAATCCGAGAAAGTATTTTATTTAATTATTTTTATTAGGACAAAAGAAATTCAATAGAAACTCCAAAATTTTGTTGTGTCATACCCTTTCCTAAAATCCTAGGTCCGCCACTGCTTGTTTGTAAGGCAAAGAGGAAATCATATCATGGCTTATCATCATGGGTATAACCTTTTTAGCTAGATTTTGCTGTTTGGGATCTATGATCCTTTTAGTTGCTGCTCTCCAGTAACATTTTCCCTCTTTTTTATTACAGTGAAAAATACACAGCGAGGAAACCACTGTCCAGCCTAAAAAAAATAGACCTCAGTTGGTTTGCTGAAATCGGCTCAAATAACGTGGCATTTAGTTATATAGTTTTATATTCGACCTGTTTGCTCAGATATGTTGGTTTACATTCATACGCAACCTGTTGGGCAAGTATGGACACAGCTTCAGTGACTTTCAGGTCAAAATTCCAGCGGTTGAGTGATTTTTGGTTGGATCCATTCCTGTGCGTTCGATCGGCTTTTGATGGCTGTTATTGAGACAAAGTCATGGCTGGACTTTTGACGCAGCTCCAGTGACGTTCAGCTAGGTCAAAAGCCCAGCGTTGACTTTGGTTCAATATCAGCCATCCAAAGCCAATCGAACACACATGAATGTATCCAACCAAAAATCACTCTACAATAAGTCGTTTCCAGACAAAAACAATGTTTATTCCCAAACTATTTTTTTTGAATCCGACCAATCTTTCCCGGAATGCAGAAGAAATATATAAGATTTACTGGAATGTTGTTCTTTTTACTGGACAGTTTGAATTTTAAGTTTAAAGTTGGTTGTAAAACATAAAATGAGGTTTATTGATAAACAATATGGCTGAATCTGATGAAACTCCCCCAGAATGCATAACCCGACATATAAGATTTACTGGATTTTTGTTTCAAAAACTTCTAGGCAGTACGAATTTTAAGTTTAAAATTTTCTCGTGAAACTTAAAATGGGTAAATTTTGGATCCATTCTCGTGCGTTCGATTGGCTTTTGATGGCTGTTATTGAAACAAGTGTTAATTGGTTCTATGCCACTCCTCAATTCACAAGTTGTGTTTATGCCATTACAAAAACTGAAGTTGTGTTTATGCCACTCTCAATTCTCAATATCCCCTTCTATATATGCCATTTTCAATACTCCACTATAATAAATATAGCATATCTATGATAGTACTCTATGATACCACCCACTATGCACCCATGTTCCAAACACCACTCCCGCTGACTGTACCTTATTGTATCGAGCGATAAGCTTGATGAGCAACCCAAACAAACAAACAAAAAGACTGTACCTTATTGTACTTGCTCTTACCCGTATCTTCTCTTTCTCTTTCATCGCGAGTGCAGCTAATTCAGTTAGTCTTCCAATGAATATTAATATTTTGTCTCAATGATGTCATGTTTCGACTAACAATTAGCACTTTTGAATTCTTAGATTGCTTTTTCACACGATGCACTTCTTTTAATTTATTTTACCACATTTCAATGTGAACCTTGACCAAATAAATAGGACAACAATATCACGATCATATAATACATAAGCAGCATTGTTAGAATCGTGTTGGAAAATACTTTCTAATGATACCAGTTTTATATCAATTTTTTTATATACTTCATCCTGAAAAATATGTTTCAACTTCATCAAAACTTGCATGTATCTGCAAACTAAACTCATCTAAATACATGTATATCTACATAAAATTGAAACATCATTTTTAAATAGAGAGATATAGATTAATATTTTTTCGAAGATAAAATACGAAAAACAAGGGTGCATTGTTTATTGAAATGGAGTGAGTAGTATATATAAAATCATTTTAGTTGCCAATGATCATGTTGAGGGCCTCTATTTCTTGTTTTGCTCAGGCCCTCCGTATTCTCAGGTACGGCCCTGGTGGTCTATGAACCTGTATGTAATCTTATTACTTTTGGCTTCTTTGCACTGCTAATAGATCGGCGGAATTACGGCAAAAAAGAAGAAAGAATGTGTTGGTATTGTATTGCTTTCGATAGATCTGTTCGCCCCTCCCCCCAAGCATTTATAGATGGCACAAGAGATTCAAGGATGAAATTGCTCTCCTTGTTCATAAGGCAAAGAGGAAATCATATCATGGGTAGAACATTATATATATATTTTGCTGCTTGGGATCTATGATCCTTTTAGTTGCTGCTCTCCAGCAACTTTTGTACATATTTCCCTCTTTTTATTAATAAAAAAATACAAAGTGGGGAAACCCAGTGGTCAGCCTAAAAAAATCTGTTCGCTAGGTAGCCGTAGTTTTGCACTCAGTTTGTTTGCTGAAATCGGCTCAAATAATGTAGCATTTATAGTTTTATATTCGACCTGTTTGCTCAGGTATGCTTGCTTACATTCGTAGGTGACCTGTTTGTTGAAATAGCTTATCGCTTCTCTGACCATCTATCTCCTCAACAGATGGACAGAACTTGGATATTATTTGACTCATTAACCACACCAACATATTTGAGTGGTATTGAAGACTTCATGAAGCACGTTAGTGATTTTACTGACGGCGACAAGACAAAGGAAGTGATTTGTCCATGCCGCGTATGTTTGAATATTGGGTCCAAGCCTCAACATGTAGTCTCAGATCATTTATTCGTTTATGGGATGGACCAGACATATATCAGGTGGATTAACCATGGTGAACACTATGATCAGCCTGACATTATTGATCCTCTTTATTCTGATGGTTATCAGCCTGAAGATCTCGTCCAGGATGAGGCTACTGCTAATTTGTTACGGGATCTGTATCCATATGCAAGCCAACAGCCCCATGGTTATCACAAAAAGCCTCTTTTCCATGACCTGATAGAAGATGCTAAGCGCTTAGTGGCCCCTGGTTCTGTTGTGTCAAGATTCGAATTAATTGTGAAATTACTTCATGACAAGTCATACCAGGGGATTACCAATAAAGCGTTCAATGCAGTTGCGAAGACATACAGCGATGCACTCCCTGGGGCTGGACTGCCAAAATCCTTTTATGAGGTGAAGCAGTACATCAAGGTACTGGGACTTGGATATGAGAAGATTGATTTTTGCAAAAATAACTGTGCACTGTTTTGGATGGAGTATAATGACCTCGATGAATGTCCAGTATGTAAGGAATCAAGATGGAAACATGATGGAGCTGGTGGTAAGAAAAAGATTCCTTGGAAGGTTCTGAGATACTTTCCACTTGTACAAAGATTGCAGAGGTTGTTTGCTTCAGAACAAACATCTCGGGAAACAAGATGGCACAAAGAGATTCTCACGCCCGACCCTGATTTACTGAGGCATCCTGCTGATGGCGATGAATGGAAGCAATTCGACCTGGATCATCCAGATTTTGCTGCAGATCCAAGGAACCTGAGACTTGGCCTTGCTACAGATGGATTCAACCCATTTGGCAACATGAGCAACTCGTATAGCATGTGGCCAGTACTAGTTACACCTTACAACCAGGCTCCCTGGACATGCACCGATCAGTCGAACTGTATGATGGCCTTACTCATCCCAGGTCCCAAATCTCCTGGGAAGGATTTTGATGTGTTCATGCAGCCTCTTATTAGAGACTTGCAAACATTATGGGAGGGTGTCCCTACACGGGATGTGTGTCAACCTAAAGAACAAAATTTTCTATTACGTGCTGCTGTACTGTATTGCACCCATGATTATCCAGCTTTGGGCACTATGTCAGGCAGAGTAACATCAGGTTATAATGCATGTGTTCACTGTGATACTGATCAGCTGGCAGTGAGGATAATAAACAAGATATGCTATATGGGCCATCGCCGTTTCCTTCCATTAGATCACAGTTTCCGAAAAAATAGAAAAAAATTGCAATTTATTGGTGATCAGGCCTGTAAAAAGACTAAACCGCAGCACTTTAAGAGTCACGAGTTGGAGGCGCACCTAGAAGCGGTCAGAAATGTTAAACCAGGAAAACCACCAGCCGCCACAGCAGGTACAGCAGAGAAGAATACAGAAGATGCAGCAGCAGTAGTAGCAGATAGAAAAAGGAAGAAGAGAGGAGATGAACTGAGTCTAGCAGCTACCAAAAGGAAGATGGGAGGTGAAATAGCAGCACGTACCAAGAGGAAGGAAATGGAAAATGATAGACCGAGAATATTTTATAAGCGCAGGACCACTCTTTGGGACTTGCCGTATTGGGCTGGTAAGAAGCTTCGGCATAATATTGATATCATGCACATGGAGAAGAATATATGTGACAGCATTGTCGGCACATTACTCAACATTCCATCCAAGACAAAAGATAGCTCAAATGCTAGGATTGATTGTGCAACATTGAATGTTAACAGGCACTTGCAACTGGATCGTAATGACAAAGTGAACAAAGGCAAGGAAAAACATTATAAATTTCGAGGCGCGGAATTCACATTGCCGATGCCTAAAAGGAGATTATTTTGTGAGTACCTCCGAGGTGTGATGTTCCCGTTCGGATTTGCTTCCAACATTGCAAATTGTCTCAATGCTGAAGGAAACAAGCTCCAAGGGTTGAAAACTCACGATTGTCACATCCTGCTGCAAAGGCTTTTAGCTATTGGCATTAAAGATTTAGTGAAGCCAAATATGTACAACGTGATTGCAGAGTTGGGAAGGTTCTTTAGGGAAATATGTAGTAAAACTCTAAGCAGAGCTGTTGTAGAACGTCTTAAGGTGGACATAGCAGTAATCCTGTGCAAGCTGGAGCTGATATATCCTCCAGCCTTCTTTGATGTGATGGTGCATTTGGCTGTTCATCTACCTGATGAGGCACTTTTAAGAGGTCCGGTACAGTATGGATGGATGTACCCTATAGAACGTCGACTGTGCACTTTCAAGAATACAGTTAGGAACAAAGCTAGACCGGAGGCTTGCATTGCAGTGGCGTATATTGCTGCTGAAGCATATACATTTGCCTCAAGATATATTCCTGATATTGAGACCAGATTCAATCGGGGTCGCAGAATTTTGGAAGTTTTTAAGTGGATTACCCAAGGTTTATCGAACTCAGGGAGGAAGAGGTCAAAGATATCCCTCTCAAGCAACCCTGCAATAACAAAGCAAGAAGTCTCTTGTGTCCCCAACTCACCAAATACACTTGTCAGGTGTATAGGTGTACTAGTTCGGCAAAGAGATAGTGAAATACAAGTAATATGGATGTATATGAGTGGCAATAGCAATCTGAATAAAATATGGCAGCGAGTAAACATGCAACAAAACAGTAAACAAACGGAGATTCGATGCTTGGAAGCAAGGCCTAGGGATCCTGCTTTCACTAGTGGACACTCTCAACAATGATCACATAATAGGACTACTCTACACCCTTTTGTTGGATGATGAACACATTGCGTAGGATTACACGAACCCTCAATGCCGGAGTTAACAAGCTCCACAATGCAATGTTCATATTTAAATAACCTTAGAGTGCAAGATAGATCAACATAATTACACCAAGAACTAACATAGCATGCACACTATCACCATCATGCATATGTAGGAGGAATAATACACATCAATACCATCATAGCAATAATTAACTTCATAATCTACAAGAGATCATAATCATAGCCTACGCCAAGTACTCACACGGTGCACACACTATCACCTTTACACACATGGAGGAGGAATAGAGTACTTTAATAACATCACTAGAGTAGCACATAGACGATATTCAACTAGATCACATAAAGAGAGAGATGAACCACATAGCTACAGCGGAGCCCTCAGCCCCGGGGGGGAATTACTCCCTCCTCATCATGGAGACAGCGATGGCGGTGAAGATGGCGGTGGAGACGGCGGTGGAGATGACTCCGGGGGCAATTCCCCGTCCGGCAGGGTGCCGGAAGAGACTTCCCCCGAATCTTGATATCGCGATGGCGGCGGCTCTGGAAGGTTTTTCTGTCTCGTCTTCCGTGTCGGTGTTTTTAGGTCGAGAGGCTTAAATAGGCGAAGAGACGGCGCAGGAGGGTCAAGGACCACACCATAGGGTGCGGCCCAGCCTGGCCGCGCCACCCTCATCATGGGCCCACGGGGCCCCTCCGCGACTCTCGGGTGTTACGGATGCTTAGGGCAAAATAGGAACTGGCGTTGATTTCGTCCAATTCGAGAATATTTAGGATTTCTGAAACCAAAAACAGCAGAAAACAGGAACTGGCACTTCGACATCTTGTTAATAGGTTAGTTCCGGAAAATGCACGAATATGACATAAAGTGTGCATAAAACATGTAGGTATCATCAATAAAGTAGCATGGAACATAAGAAATTATCGATACGTTGAGACGTATCAGCATCCCCAAGCTTAGTTCTGCTCGTCCCGAGCAGGTAAAACGATAACAAAGATAATTTCTGAAGTGACATGCCATCATAACCTTGATCATACTATTGTAAAGCACATGAGATGAATGCAGAGATTCGAAGCAATGATGAAGATAATGAGTAAACAAATGAATCATATAACAAAGACTTTTCATGAATAATACTTTCAAGACAAGCATCAATAAGTCTTGCATAAGAGTTAACTCATAAGCAATAAATTCTTAGTAGAAAGCTTTGAAACAACACAAGGAAGATATAAGTTTCAGCGGTTGCTTTCAACTTTAACATGTATATCTCGTGGATAATTGTCAACACAAAGTAATATAACAAGTGCAATAGGTAAACATGTAAGAATCAATGCACACAATTTACACAAGTGTTTGCTTCTAAGATAGAAAGAATAGGTAAACTGACTCAACAATAAGGTAAAAGAATGGTCCTTCAAAGAGGAAAGCATCGATTGCTATATTTGTGCTAGAGCTTTGATTTTGAAAACATATAGAGAGCATAAAAGTAAAGTTTTGAGAGGTGTTTGTTGTTGTCAACGAATGGTAGCGGGCACTCTAACCCCCTTGCCAGACAAACCTTCAAAGAGCGGCTCCCATTTTATTTTATTTTTGGGTGGCACTCCTTCCAACCTTTCTTTCACAAACCATGGCTAACCGAATCCTCGGGTGCCTGCCAACAATCTCATACCATGAAGGAGTGCCTTTTTATTTTAGTTTTATTATGATGACACTCCTCCCCACCTTTGCTTTCTCAAGCCATGGCTAACCGAATCCTTCGGGTGCCGTCCAACAATCACATACCATGGAGGAGTGTCTATTTTTGTTAATTAATTTGGGACTGGGAATCCCATTGCCAGCTCTTTTTGCAAAATTATTGGATAAGCGGATGAAGCCACTAGTCCATTGGTGAAAGTTGCCCAACAAGATTGAAAGATAAACACCACATACTTCCTCATGAGCTATAAAACATTGACACAAATAAGAGGTAATAACTTTTGAATTTGTTTAAAGGTAGCACTCAAGCAATTTACTTTGGAATGGCGGAGAAATACCATGTAGTAGGTAGGTATGGTGGACACAAATGGCATGAATATTGGCTCAAGTATTTGGATGCATGAGAAGTATTCCCTCTCGATACAAGGCTTAGGCTAGCAAGGTTGTTTGAAGCAAACTCAAGTATAAAATGGTGTAGCAAGACTCACATATAAACATATTGTAAACATTATAAGACTTTACATCGTCTCCTTGTTGTTCAAACACCTCAACCAGAAAATATCTAGACTTAGAGAGACCAATCATGCAAACCAAATTTTAACAAGCTCTATGTAATTATTCATTAATGGGTACAAGGTACATGATGCAAGAGCTTAACCAAGATCTATATGAGCACAACAATTGCCAAGTTTCACATTATTCAAGACATTATACCAATTACTACATGTAGCATTTCCCGTTTCCAACCATATAACAATTAACGAAGCAGTTTCAACCTTCGCCATGAAAATTAAAAGCTAAGAACACATGTGTTCATACGAACCAGCGGAGCGTGTCTCTCTCCCAAACAATCATTTATTCAAACAAAAACAAAAACAAAAGCATACAGACGCTCCAAGTAAAGTATATAAGATGTGACAGAATAAAAATATAGTTTCAAGAGAAGGAACCTGATACTTTGTCGATGAAGAAGGGGATGCCTTGGGCATCCCCAAGCTTAGATGCTTGAGTCTTCTTGAAATATGCAGGGATGAACCACCGGGGCATCCCCAAGCTTAGACTTTTCGTTCTTCTTGATCGTAGTATATCATCCTCCTCTCTTGACCCTTGAAAACTTCCTTCACACCAAACTTCAAGCAAACTCATTAGAGGGTTAGTGCATAATCAAAAATTCACATGTTCAGAGGTGACACAAACATTCTTTTCACTTCTGGACATTGCATAAAGCTACTGGACATTAATGGATCAAAGAAATGAATCCAACATAGCAAAAGAGGCAATGCGAAATAAAAGGCAGAATCTGTCAAAAACAGAACAGTCCGTAAAGACGAATTTAAAGCTGGCACCAGACTTGCTCAAATGGAAAAACTCAAAACTAATGAAAGTTGCGTACATATCTGAGGATCACGCTCGTAAATTGGCAGATTTTTTCGAATTTTCTACAGAGAACTGTGCCCAGATTCGTGACAGACAGCAATGCTGTTTCTGCGCAGCGATCCCAAATATAACATCAACTTTGACATAGAAACTTTACTTGGCACAAAAACATGATAAGGAGAGGTTGCTACAGTAGTAAACAACTTCCAAGACTCAAATATAAAACAAAGTACTGTAGCAAAATAACACATGGGTTATCTCCCAAGAAGTTCTTTCTTTATAGCCATTAAGATGGGCAATTTTGGTGATGCACCCGCAAGAAATAGTATTTGAAGCAAAAGAGAGCTTCAAGAGGCAATTCAAAACACATTTGAGCCTAACATGCTTCCTATGCAGAAGAATCTTATACACAAATGAATTCATGAAGAGCAAAGTGACAAGCATAAGAGGATAAAACACGAGTAACTTAAAGATTCTCAACATAAAGAGGGGAAACTTAATATTATTAAGATGCATATAAACATATTTCCCTCTCTCATAATAACTTTCAGTAGCATCATTGATGAAATCCACAATATACCCGTCACTTAAAACATTCTTATCATGGTTCATATGCATAGAAGTATCATTAATTTTGGCATAAGAAGAGTTATTCTCATTAATAGTAATTGGAGCAAGATTATTATCAAGAATTTGAACATGGTAAACAAGTTGCATATTAAAAGAATTGTTTTTGGCAAGCCCATCATAACTATGACAAGTTTCATAAGGATAATTGTAACATGTGTCATATACATCTCTATAGCAATTATCTAAACCTGAATATGTAATATCATCATTTTCACTAAAAGTAGATGTCTCAAATACAGGATCTTCAAGCACAACATCCCCAAGCTTAGAGCTTTCAATATCATCGTTTAAGGGGACATGAATAATGCTATCATCATTAATTTCATAATCAGTACCAAAGAGATTTTCAATATCAAAGGCAGCGTGCTCATCCAAATCATGATCACTAATATGGGTAAAGGGTATAGGAAGATCATCGTACTCAGATTCATTATCATAATAATCATTAGGAGCAACATACTTACGGTTACCTAGCGTTATCTCATTCACGCGGGGATACGCCGTTACCTCTTTCTTTTTATTCTCCTTCTTCTTCTTCTTCTTCTTCTTCGTTCCCTTCTTCTTCTTCTTCTCCTTCTCCTCGTTCCCTTCTTTAGGAGGAAGAGGCTTGAAGGGTGGCTTGTCCGCATAACCTGATTTTCTTTTAGAAACAATAGAAGAAACTTGGGAGGATCCCTCCTTTTCATTAATTAATTGAAAACACACAGCGGTCCTATCATATTTTGGCAAGGTGTCATCTTCTAAAATATTCTGTATGTAAGTATTTGTATGGCAATTATTAATGCAGTAAGAAAGACAACCATGCAGGACATCATCAATATCAAGATCGTTAATATTTAACAAAGAAATTTTTCTTGATAACTCTTCACACTTCAAAAATAAGGTAAGTTCATCATGCTGATTAGGAATAATTTCATCATCACAATACAAATTTGCAGCACTCATGGGGTTTGAATTATCATTGGAGGAACATTGAAAATTAAAATGACCAACTCTATGGCAAAGTTCACAAATAAAAGGATAGAGGGCACACACTTTTTCTCCAAGATCATCTAGAGCTCTAGACCACTTTCTAGTTTTTTCATTTCTGTGATGGATACAATATTCATCTTCTATTTGATTAATTCCACAAGGTCTATGTATTCCACAAAAATTAACATGCTTATAGGAAATAGCATTCTTAGGAGTTTGAGCACGCTTATTGCAATTATTAACAACAATTTCATTCTTCATGCAAGCGTCTTTAAAAGGTTCATGATACTTATCAAAATTCTTCCTAGGCAATTCAATGTGAGAAGCAAAAGCTTTATAAAGATTTGCAGCAACTTGAGAGTCAAGACCATAAGTAGCACTCATATTTCGAAATTTATCAGTATTCATAAAAGTTTCAATGCATTCATAATCATAGTTTATACCTGACTCTTTACCTTTGTCGTTCTCCCAATCTTCAGCGTTCTCCTTAATCCGATCAAGAAGGTCCCTTTTAAACTCTTCTTTATTGCTCGTGAATGATCCAGAACAAGTAGTATCCAGCAAGGTCTTATCTTGAAAAGAAAGTCTTGCATAGAAATTATCAATGATGATATTACCTGGAAGCTCATGATTGGGGCATTTGAGCATTAAAGTCTTCAATCTCTCCCATGCTTGGGCAATACTCTCTCCATCATGAGGCCAAAAATTATATATATGGTTTCGATCTTTGTGAATTTCACTTGGAGGATAGAACTTGGAATAAAATAGAGGCACAATATCCTTCCAATCAAGAGAGCGCCCGTCCTTCAATAGTTTATACCAATGCGCCGCTTCACCAGATAGCGATATAACAAATAATTTCTTTCTAACTTCATCCATTGAAATACCTGCACACTTGAATAACCCGCATAATTCATGCAAAAACAGTAAATGATTCCTAGGATGGACAGTTCCATCCCCTTCATAGCGGTTATCCATAACACGTTCAATAATTTCCATAGGTATTTTATACGGAATACTTTCAGCAGGTGGATTTAAAATATCAGAAGCATCATTAGAGTTATCGCATATGGGAGATAAAGCATTATCAGAACAAAATATTTCTTCCAAAGCGGAGGAGCTAAAAAGATTATTTTTATGTAAACCAGCTTCCCCAAGCTTAGACTTCTTCATAGCATTAGCAGTAATTGCATTCATACTAATAACATTGCTACTATCATGTAAATAAGGTTCCATAGGTTTTTTAATTTTTGTATCAAACCATCCATGTCTTAAATCAGGAAATAGAATAAGAAGCTCTTTGTTGTCCATTATGCCTAACTAGTGTAAACAAGAAACAAAAAGATGTAATTGCAGAGTCTAAAGGAAATAGCTTCGAGTACACACACAATGGCGCCAGAAAAGTACTGTTACCTGGAACCGGAGTATGAGTGCCTTTTACCTTTCCTCCCCGGCAACGGCGCCAGAAAAGTGCTTGATGTCTACGGGTGCTTCTATTCTGTAGACAGTGTTGGGCCTCCAAGAGCAGAGGTTTGTAGAACAGTAGCAAGTTTCCCTTAAGTGGATTACCCAAGGTTTATCGAACTCAGGGAGGAAGAGGTCAAAGATATCCCTCTCATGCAACCCTGCAATAACAAAGCAAGAAGTCTCTTGTGTCCCCAACTCACCAAATACACTTGTCAGGTGTATAGGTGTACTAGTTCGGCAAAGAGATAGTGAAATACAAGTAATATGGATGTATATGAGTGGCAATAGCAATCTGAATAAAATATGGCAGCGAGTAAACATGCAACAAAACAGTAAACAAACGGAGATTCGATGCTTGGAAGCAAGGCCTAGGGATCCTGCTTTCACTAGTGGACACTCTCAACAATGATCACATAATAGGACTACTCTACACCCTTTTGTTGGATGATGAACACATTGCGTAGGATTACACGAACCCTCAATGCCGGAGTTAACAAGCTCCACAATGCAATGTTCATATTTAAATAACCTTAGAGTGCAAGATAGATCAACATAATTACACCAAGAACTAACATAGCATGCACACTATCACCATCATGCATATGTAGGAGGAATAATACACATCAATACCATCATAGCAATAATTAACTTCATAATCTACAAGAGATCATAATCATAGCCTACGCCAAGTACTCACACGGTGCACACACTATCACCTTTACACACATGGAGGAGGAATAGAGTACTTTAATAACATCACTAGAGTAGCACATAGACGATATTCAACTAGATCACATAAAGAGAGAGATGAACCACATAGCTACAGCGGAGCCCTCAGCCCCGGGGGTGAATTACTCCCTCCTCATCATGGAGACAGCGATGGCGGTGAAGATGGCGGTGGAGACGGCGGTGGAGATGACCGGGGGCAATTCCCCGTCCGGCAGGGTGCCGGAACAGAGACTTCTGTCCCCCGAATCTTGATATCGCGATGGCGGCGGCTCTGGAAGGTTTTCTCGTGTCTCGTCTTCCGTGTCGGTGTTTTTAGGTCAGAGAGGCTTAAATAGGCGAAGAGACGGCGCAGGAGGGTCAAAGGGGCGACCACACCATAGGGTGGCGCGGGCCCAGCTGGCGCGCCACCCTATCATCTGGGCCCACAGGCCCCCTCTGGCTCTCGGGTGTTTGGATGCTTCCGGGCAAAATAGGAACCTGGGCGTTGTCCAATTCCGAGAATATTTCGTTACTAGGATTTGTGAAACCAAAAACAAAAACAGGAACTGACATCTTGTTAATAGGTTAGTTCCAGAAAATGCACGAATATGACATAAAGTGTGCATAAAACATGTAGGTATCATCAATAAAGTAGCATGGAACATAAGAAATTATCGATACGTTGGAGACTGAAGCATATACATTTGCCTCAAGATATATTCCTGATATTGAGACCAGATTCAATCGGGGTCGCAGAATTTTGGAAGTTGGAGGATCTGTTTTTAATCATGGTGTTGAGCTAATAGGAAAGAGGACCGAAAAAACATTAGAGCAGTCTGAATTTGAACAGCTGTCTTGGTATGTGCTGAATAATGCTACAGAGGCTGATGAATATGTTAAGTGAGTACTATGCACACGAACTACTCAGTTCCTCGCATATACTATGAACTTGTATCAAAATGAAATATATTCAGCTGACTTGGCTATGTTTTGCAGGTTGTACATGGAAACGAATGGAAAGCTATCGGCACGTGGGAGTGGGTTTCAGGACTGGTTTGAGAAATATGTAAGATGTTCAATTGCACTCTGACTTGTCTATGTGTTTTCACATGAGATGACCTCTTGTCTATTTTGTAATCGTAGATCTCGAAACTCCATGCGGAGAATCCAGGCGCTGTTAGTGCTGATCTCCTTGTCCTATCACGTGGTCCAGATAAGAGGGTGTTGGTAGCTGCAGCTTGCAATGCCAATGGTGTCCATTACAGCTCCTATGAGCGTGAACAACATTTGAAGACACGAAATAGTGGCATCACAACCAGTGGAGATCACTTGACAACCAGAAAAAAGAGATCAGAGTCATTTGACCATTATGGTCACATAGAAGAGGTTATTCAGTTGTTCTATAGTGATAAGGTTACTGTCCGATCTGTGGTTCTATTTAAGTGTTATTGGTACAACCAAGATCCAAACAAGGGCAAAGGTGCCAGAAATGATGGGTATTTCATATCAGTCAATACTACTGCTCAGTGGTACAAGGATGATCCTTATATTTTGGTACCTCAAGCGGCCAAGGTACTTTTCTTGGAAGACAGATCTAGAAAAGGATGGCAGTATGTGCAAAAGTTTGTGGCAAGGAACATATATGATTTGGATGAGAATGCGGATCCAATAATTGGTGCCCAGCAAGATGATTTCGCTGGTTGTATGCAAACTAAAGTTGCTGACATTGATGAAACCTCGTTGGATACAGGTATCCCTGCACATGATGGAGAAGTAGATTTCACTGTTGAGGTTAGCATAGTCGACAAAGAGATGGATAAACTGAAGCTACCTGGTGAATCTCAGGAGGAGAATGGACAGGACGAGCAGGATGAGACCATGCACGAATATCAGAATGAAGACGGAGGTGATGATGATGATGATGATGATGATGATGATGGTTAGACTCTTGTCTCTGTATCATGCTGTGAGATGAAGAACCATGATTTGTTTTGATTTTTCTATTTGGAAAATGTATGAGTCCTGAAGACAATTATCTGTTGGATTGTAATCCCATGATGACTAATTATTTATGTTTGTTGTCCTACTAAAAGTTGGTCAAACTTAATTGTGTGGAAGTAATCACATGCTGTTTGATTCATAGGGTCATATCCCATAGGAAAATAGAATGATAATAGATCAAACTAATGCAGAATATCTTATAACCACAATCAAATAGAATTTCTCTTGACATAGGATTCAAGTTGGCATGGCATCCCTATCATACAGGGTTTTTATTCATACTATGCTACAAATCGAAAATAAGATGGGTCAGCACTTTATCGCGGCAGATAGGGCAGCTGGCGTTCGTTACAAACCAGGAGAAGATGCACTTCCTATGGAACGGGTGTTTGCATCCCCGGAGACGCACCGTTGTGCGCTGCGACAGCCCCAGCATGCATATGCTGCAGTGGCCGTCCTCCGGCGCAACTAGGACCCAACTGTCCTGCAGCGCCGGCAAGTTGACGATGAGCCGGTGGTCCACCCTAAGGGTGAGGTCGAAGTGGAGGCCACCGAGCCGACGACACGCCTGCTGCCACATCAGGTGCATAACATCGTAAGGCATGATGATGTCCCACTCCTCCTCCGTGAGGTTCAGGTTCTTGAGCAGCCATACACGGGCAAGAATCTCGCGCATAGTTCGCACGACATTGCCCCCACTACGCAGCTTCCTCGGAGGCAAGCCAAGATCCAGCACCACCTCTTCGCAGGGTGTAGTGGTGATATCGTCCTCATCCAGTGGGGCAGGGAGGGGGCCGGCCATCCTCCTGAGCTCGTACGTCCTCGAGAAGAAGATGTGCACTGTCATAGTGTACGGGGACGCCTCGCCCTCGCCCACGGCCGGCGGCTCGCCGACGGAGAAGTCGGTCGTGCTTGCCGACACACGGCAGGCACGGAAGACATGTGGGCCAGACTCGATGATGCGCTCGCGTGAGGAGCGCTCTAGTAGGGGCGTCGCCGCCATTGGGGATTCTTCGGAGGGCTGTAGACTGGCGGCTAGTCGACGGTGAGGTGGTTGGTGTGAGATCTCTGGGATGAGGCCAGGGGAAGTGGGCGAAGTGCTCGGGACTAGGGACTGCCCTCAACTTTCCGCAGTAGTATGATAATAATTGGTGGACGAGGGAGACTAGTCCAGAGACTACCCAAAGTTGATAAATCATGTTCGAGGGAAAATGCCCAAGATTTATTATCAAAATTCAAGCTAATTTCGCCGATTTTGTTCTGCCGTTCATTAGACATCATCCAACGGCCTTGGTCTCTGGGATTCGCTGCTACAGTGTCATCTACTATTTTCTACCCAATTCCAGAAACATCCATAAAGCTAGTAGATAGCTTTCCTGCTTGTTGGCCCCACCCCATTTTTTTAATCTTTTCTTCCTTATCCCCTTCGCTCATGCTAGCAGCTACTTGCAGCCATTGCTACACCAGCGAGGTGATCTCTATGATAGGCACGGTTTTAGTAAGACAGCAAGTTGTAGATAGCTAACCATGAGACACATGCCTCTCTGGTTGAGACTGAGCTCGCTCTTGTGATTGGGCTCCAATGGTCGAGGTGAGTCACAGCTGCAATGACAGAGGTTTGTGCTGAATTAATTAGCACAGAGGCGTAACTAGCACTAGATGGAGAAGGCATAGTACACATATCGGACACGAAGTCGCGTCTGGCGAGCAGCTCGCATTCACTTGCATCAGTGCGGTACAACAAAGATGATGAAGAAGGATTGGAGCTTTGAAGGTAGTCAGAAAAGTTACAAAAAATAATACGTGCAAAACTTAACCTGTATAAACGCACATGCATGGATAATTTTACATTTCTGCATGAGAAAGACATGTCAATTTTCAGTACGACATGGTTTGATTTGTCAAATTTGATGCTCCTTAATGCATTTTAAGTGAAAATTACAGGTTTATTCATTATAATTGCCGATTTTTAACGTTACGTGCAGCTGACTAGCAAACTATAAGTGTGTGATTGCTTGCTTCCAAAATAAGGATATGTAATCATTTTGTATAAGGTAGTACCAATTAGTCGTTATATTGCAGAACTTAAAGAGTTTTGAGAGATTCAACTCGTTGCTACTCCATAAGAATGGTCATGTTGACAAATTTGATCCAGTGTTGAACAGAGCCAGAAACATTTCAAAAACTTGAGCATGGAAGAGGCTAGGGGTAAATGCCCCAAGGCCAGCCGAGCCTATCGTAGGTGCCGTCCCGAGGAGGAAGTACCTTAATTTGGGGCGCGCGCGGACGCTGCGGTACCCCGAGCTCGAGACGCCGCCGTACCGGTAGCTCGACCCGCGACGAGGCATGGCGGCGGCGGCGGAAGCGGAGCGGCGGCGGCGGAAGGTAAAGCTCCTGCTGACAAACATATTAGGCACAAATGGGCAACCTTCAGTAACCCATGTTCCATTTTTTTTGTCAGGATAACCCCATGTACCACCTTCCCAATAGAAAAAGTACTGTTCAACCTTCCCCTGTTGGGCCCAATATTTCACTTTTGGGTTGCCAAGGAACATCTACATGGTAATTGTTATCGGTCTACTTGCTCCGGCCGTCGAAGCCCAATAACTTCAAATGGGCCTTTCTGCTCATGCAATTTCGGCCCTTTTCTAATGAAACACAGATCCTATGATTGGCAAAAAAAAAAATACACGGAGATTCTACATAAAAGTTGTTTTTATTTATTTTGAATTATAGGGTTCCAATTTTTGAAACTGCTCATGCCCAATATGAAAATCCTTGATCGCTCCATACCCACATGGATAACGGTATTTTTAAAAATTCATAAAGTGGATTTGAAATTTAAAACATATCCTAATAATTCCTTGATTTAATCTATCAACTTGCAAGATCTTGGAGCCAAAGAGCTTGTATTAGTCTGCGAAAATAATACTGATAAACCTGTCGTTAACAAGAAATGAAGGTTTATCGTTCAGAGAGGATGCCATGTGGGACCCATGAGACAGTAGCGTCCTCAACGTTTCAAAGAAAAAGGCAAGTAGCCCGAAAATAGGGGTAAAAAATAAATCCTACAAAGGAAACATTTATAGTTCATAGAGGCTGACATGTGGGACCGATCTGCCAGCTGCATCCTCATCATTTCGAAGTCGGCAGGGATCAGAAGAAAAAGGCAAATAGCCAGAAATTAGGGGTCAAAAATAAATCCAAAAAGGAAACTTATATTCTTCATAGAGGATGACATGTGGGACCGACCTGCCAGCAGCGTCCTCATCGTTTCAAAGGCCGCAGGGGATCAAAAGAAAAAGGCAAATAGCCAGAAATTAGGGGTAAAAATAAATACAACAAAGGAAAGGTTTATTGTTCATAGAGGCTGACTTGTGGGACCCATGAGCCAGCGGCGACCTCAATTTCAAAGGCGGCATATGATCGAAAAGAAAAAGGCAAGTTAGCAAAAATCAGTGGGTAAAAAAAATCTAAGAAATGAAACTTTATTGTACAGTCCCATGAGCCAGCACCTTACTCAACGTTTCAGTGGCGGCATGAGATAGAAAGAAAAAGGAAAGTGACCAAATATCAGGAGCAAAAAATAATCCAAGAAAAGAAACTTTTATTGTACATAGATGATGACATATGGGTCCCACTTATACAAGCTCTTTCGCTCCAAGATCTTGCAAGTTGATTGTACATAGAGGATGACATGCGGGCCCCTTGTGTCAGCAGCTTACTCAACGTTTCCAAGGCGGCAGGGGATCAAAAGAAAAAGGAAGTAGCCAGAAATTAGCGGTAAAAAATAACTCCAAGGAAGGAAACTTTTATTGTTCATAGAGTATGACATGCGGGACCCATGCGCTAGCAGCTTCCTCAACGTTTCAAAGGGGGCATGAGATCGAAAGAAAAAGACAAGTGACCAAATATCAGGAGCCAAAAATAATCCAAGAAAAGAAACTTTATTGTACATAAAAGATGACATGCGGGTCCCATTTTGCAGCAGCGGTGTCAACGTTTCAAATGCGGCTTGAGATCAAAAGAAAAAGAGTAGCCAGAAATTAGGGGTAAAAAAACTCCCAGAAAAGAAAGTTGATTGTACATAGAGGATGGCATGCGGGTCCCATGACCCAGCACCTTACTCAACGTTTCAGAGGCGGCATGAGATCGAAAGAAAAAGGAAAGAGACCAAATACCAGGAGCAAAAAATAATCCAAGAAAAAGAAACTTTTATTGTACATAGAGGATGACATATGGGTCCCACTTATACAAGCTCTTCCGCCCCAAGATCTTGCAAGTTGATTGTACATAGAGGATGACATGCGGGCCCCTTGTGTCAGCAGCTTAATCAATGTTTCCAAGGCGGCAGGGGATCAAAAGAAAAAGGAAACAGCCAAAAATAAGAGGGTGAAAAAAATCCAAGAAAAGAAACTTTTATAGTATCGAGGATGACATGTGGGTCCCATGAGCCAGCAGCTTCTCAACGTTTCAGAGGCTGCATGAGATCGAAAGAAAAAGGCAAGTGACCAAAAATAAGGGGGTAAAAAAATCCAAGAAAAGAGACTTGATTGTACATAGAGGATGACATGCGGGTCCCACCAGTCAGCAGCTTACTAACGTTTCCAAGGCGGCAGGGGATGAAAAGAAAAAGGAAATAGCCAAAGATCAGAGGGTGAAAAAAATCAAAGAAAAGAAACTTTTATAGTACATAGAGGATGACATGTGGGTCCCATGGGCCAGCAGGTTCCTCAACGTTTTCAAGGCGGCATGAGATCGAAAGAAAAAGGCAAGTGACCAAAAATCAGAGGGTGAAAAATAATCCAAAAAAAGAAACTTTTATTGTACATAGAGGATGACATGTTGTCCCAACGTTTCAAATGCGGTTTGAGATCAAAAGAAAAAGAAAGTAGCCAGAAATTAGGGGTAAAAAAACTCCAAGAAAAGAAAATTGATTGTACATAGAGGATGACATGCGGGTCCCACGAGTTTGCACTTACTCAACGTTTCCAAGGCGGGGATCAAAAGAAAAAGGAAATAGCCAAAAATCAGAGGTGAAAAAAACCCAAGAAAATAAACTTTTGTAGTACATAGAGGATGACATGCGGGTCCCATGAGCCAGCAGGTTCCTCAACGTTTCAAACGTGGCATGGGATCGAAAGAAAAAGGCAAGTGACCAAATATCAGGAGCCAAAAATAATCCAAGAAAAGAAACTTTATTGTACATAGAGGATGACATGCGGGTCCCATTTTGCAGCAGCGGTCCCAACGTTTCAAATGCGGCTTGAGATCAAAAGAAAAAGAAAGTAGCCAGAAATTAGGGGGTCAAAAAAAACTCCAAGAAAGGAAAGCTTTATCTTTCATACAGGCTGACATGTGGGACCTATGAGCCAGCAGCTTACTGAACGTTTCAAAGGCGGCAGGGGATCAAAAGAAAAAGGAAATAGCCAAAAATCAGAGGGTGAAAAAAATCCAAGAAATCAAACTTTTATTGTACATAGAGGATGACATGCGGGTCCCATGAGCCAGCATTCCTCAACGTTTCAAACGTGGCATGAGATCGAAAGAAAAAGGCAAGTGACCAAATATCAGGAGCCAAAAATAATCCAAGAAAAGAAACTTTATTGTACATAGAGGATGACATGCGGGTCCCATTTTGCAGCGTGGTGTAAACGTTTCCAAGGCGGCACAGACCAAAAGAAAAATGAAGTAGCCAGAAATCGGGGGTGAAAAAATCCAAGAAAAGAAAGATTTCAATTGGGCTGCATCTGGACATCTATCCTTCTGGGCCTTTTGACACGTACAATTTCAGCCCACTCCAGAACATGATAGTTCGGATTTTTCTCAAAAAAAAACAGGAAAGTCCTATGCTTCGCCAAAACAAAAAACAAGGAGATTCAAGATATATGTTGTAAAAATAAAGATTTAATTTATCCGTTTGCAATAGCTCAGAGCGAAATACACTGTTTATTGTCTGCAAAATAATCAAGATATCACATGTTTCTTGTACGGGGAGGCTGACATGCGGGACCCATGAGCCAGCAGCGTCGTCAACGTTTCAAAGGCGGCAGGGGATCGAAAAAAAAAAAACCAAAAATCAATTGGTAAAAAAATCCAAGAAAAGAAAACATTTATCGTTCTGAGAGGATGACACGCGGGACCGATGAGGCAGCAGCATCCTCAACGTTTCCAAGGCGGCAGGGGATCAAAGAAAAAAAGGAAATAGCCAGAAATTAATTAGGGGTAAAAAATAAATCCACCAAAGGAAACTTGTATTGTTCATAGAGGATGACATATGGGACCGACCTGCCAACAGCGTCCTCATCGTTTCAAAGGGGGCAGGGGATCAAAAGAAAAAGGCAAATAGCCAGAAATTAGGGGTCAAAAATAACTCCAATAAAGGAAACTTTTATTGTTCGTAGAGGATGACATGCGGGTCCCATGAGCCAGCAGGTTCCTCAACGTTTCAAACGTGGCATGAGATCGAAAGAAAAAGGCAAGTGACGAAATATCAGGAGCCAAAAATAATTCAAGGAAACTTGATTGTACATAGAGGATGACATGCGGGTCCCATGAGTAAGCAGCTTACTCAACGTTTCCAAGGCGGCAGGGCATCAAAAGAAAAAGGAAATAGACAAAAATCAGAGAGTGAAAAAAACCATAGAAAATAAACTTTTATAGCACATAGAGGATGACATGCGGGTCCCATGAGCCAGCAAGTTTCAAACGTGGCATGAGATCGAAAGAAAAAACGCAAGTGACCAAATATGAGGAGCCAAAAATAATTCAAGAAAAGAAAGTTTTATAGTACATAGAGGATGACATGCGGGTCCCATTTAGCAGCAGCGGTATCACCGTTTGAGAGGCGGCAGGGGATCAAAAGAAAAAAGAAATTGCCAAAAATCAGAGGGTGAAAAAAAACCAAGAAAATGAACTTTTATAGTACATAGAGGATGACATGTGGGTCCCAGTTAGCAGCAGCGGTATCACCGTTTGAGAGGCGGCAGGGGATCGAAAGAAAAAGGCAAGTGACCAAATATGAGGTGCCAAAAATAATCCAAAAAAAGAAAGTTTTATAGTACATAGAGGATGACATGCGGGTCCCATTTAGCAGCAGCGGTATCACCGTTTGAGAGGCAGCAGGGATCGAAAGAAAAAGTCAAGTTACCAAATATGAGGTGCCAAAAAATCCAAGAAAAGAAAGTTTTATAGTACATAGAGGATGGCATGCGGGTCCCATTTAGCAGCAGCGGTATCACTGTTTGAGAGGCAGTGATCGAAAGAAAAAGTCAAGTGACCAAATATGAGGTGCCAAAAAAATCCAAGAAAAGAAAGTTTTATAGTACATAGAGGATGACATGCGGGTCCCATTTAGAAGCAGCGGTATCACCGTTTGAGAGGCGGCAGGGGATCGAAAGAAAAAGGTAAGTGACCAAATATGAGGTGCCAAAATAATTCAAGAAAAGAAAGTTTTATAGTACATAGAGGATGACATGCGGGTCCCAGTTAGCAGCAGGTATCACCGGCGGCAGGGATCGAAAGAAAAAGGCAAGTGACCAAATTTTAGGTGCCAAAAAAACTCCAAGAAAAGAAAGTTGATTGCACATAGAGGATGACACATGGGTCCCATTTAGCAGAGCGGTCTCAACGTTTCCAAGGCGGAAAGGGATCAAAAGAAAAGGAAGTAGCAGAAATCAGGGGGTCAAAAAATCCAAGAATAGAAAGAATTTTGGTTCATAGAGGATGACATGCGGGACCCATGATCCTGCATCGTAAACGGCTCGATCGGAGAACGTTGAACGAGATGGCGCGATCTAGAAAAAAACAATGCCAGAGAGGCTGCCATCTGGGCCCTACATCCCTCGGCGGTGCGGATTTGCGTTGACTCGGCCGGCGAACCCGAGATTTCGAGATGCACCACGTCCCGGGCCACCATACGCGACGTTTTGGCCGCTTTCGTCGGGCTAGGTGGCCTCAAAAACGAGAAAAAAAAGTTTTGACATGCACCACGGAGGGACCAAAATCGTCGGCCATGGTACACCACCAACCACGGCGCGACTTCAACTCGTCGGTAAATTAATGAAACAAGTTGCATATTTGCCAGAATTCCAAACTTCGTGAGCAGTATAGAGATCGAGACCTTAATTAATTATTATGGGTAGGATGCATGCATGCATGGCCATTTTCTAGGGTTTTAAAGGATACTAGAGCTTTTCTAGGTTAATTTGCAACTATATGTATATTTGTTTTCTAGTTCTGGGCTGATCATTAAACTCAACATTGAGTTGTAGATTATGTGAAATTAGTACATGCCATAAAATATAGTAATTTTTTATGTACCCTACGAGGCAGTACGTGTGGTGTACCCTTAATTATTAATTGGTAGACATGTACCGTTGGCATGTTTGAAGAAAATTTGAATTTGGAAGAAGTTTTTTAAGTAAAATTAACGCAAGCACAAAATCATGTGTGATGGTGAAATTTCTAGAACAAATTAATACAAACCTAGTAATATGAGTTTGTTTGGCTTTCTGCCCACAAGTGAGTATTGTGCGCATGTACTTTGATGCAAAATCCCGCCATACAAAACTTTTTAGTTATCATATGACCTCAAGTTTGGAAGAGATCGTATTTTAAGCAACTTCACAAACAAGAGATTCTAACAATTATATGCATGCATGAAAGAATGATTTCCCTTTTTTATTACTGTACAAAAATGGCTAGATGTGTGTTATTTGTGAAGGAGGGCTACCAAATTTTAACAGTTGCACATTATTGTCATAATTCCACCTTTTGGAAGCAGTAGGGTAGACATGCTTTCCGCTTGGTAGGATGTGTTAGTGCCATCAATTTTGTAGATATAGGTTCAAGGATTTGTTCATCTTAATCTGCAACTATATATGGATTTTTAAGCTTTTGCCTAGTAATTAAACTCATAATTGAAATAATGTAGGTTATTTAACTACATACATGCCATAAATTCTGACAGGAAATACTTGGACGTGCCTTGCGAGGGTGGTAACAAACAAGAACACAATGACCAAACTTCAAATGCCAATCCACCCACCAAGCTATACGATTGGCATGTACAATCGATCGACTCCTTCTAATCAAATTTGAATACAATAGAAGAAGTTTAAAAAAATTTCAAAATGAGATCAACTTGTGCATTGAGTCATCCTTTGTTATTTATTTGCTTGTAAAAATAGAAACATAGGCATATGAATGTATTCGAAACACTTCACTTTTCAACGGGGAAGGGACCCGAAGGTCCCAGAAAAACAAAAAAAGATTACAATAGTAGTACTCCTTTGAGAAGGCAGTAGAAGAAGGATCCTCGAAGAGCCAAATGCTTTTATTATCCACAGCTGTTCGGCTCTTTTCCTTCTCGTGTAAGCTATCGCGCAATGATTATACTAATGGTCGGATGGTAGTACAACCATTTTCGCAAACTTCTGCGCCCTTCGTCATGTCAGCATCGTATCCCAGTGTGCAAGCAGTCTGCTCGAATGAAATACTCCTAAGTACGTACGGTATTCCCTCCAAAGACACACCACACGGTATTCCCTCCAAAGACGCACCGTCGCCCCGATCTGCTCGAATGAAATACTCCAAAATACTTCTGCGCCCTTCGTCATGTCAGCATCGTATCCCAGTGTGCAAGCAGTCTCCTATGAAATGGAGACGACATTTTGTTGAAAAGTGTCGGTGCATGCTATATACCACACTAGTATGAGAGTTTTTACAGCATTATTCCGATTTCCACAGAATGCATTAAATTTGGACGCGATGCCACACTGACAAGAGTGGTTTAAACAAGGCCATTATTTTTATTATGTTATATTACTACAATACTCCAAGGTAGCACTAGTAGCCTTCGGTTGTACTCTGCCGGTCGCGCTGCCTCATTCGACCAGACTTTATTCTTCTTCTCATATATATATATACAAAATACTGTCTGCCGAGGTTCGATGACCGCACCGTCGCCCCTCTCCGCGCCGCCGTCTTGGGCCGCGCCACCATTCTCCCCGCCGAGTTCTCCCCCGTCCCCGACGCACCACCGTCAAGCACCACCGGACCGATCTTCGCAGGTATGTACATCTCCAACCTCCGGCGAGTACAGAGGTTCATCGGTCATTGTGTTCGATATAACCTTAATTTGGGGATTGCAATGTGAGTAACTTACTGGGTTTTCTAGGAAATGAAAACGGCGTCGCTCGATGCCTACACTGCGTCGGCGGATACATGGAAAGCGGAGACGGATGCTCTGCATGCATCGGCGGAGACATGTAAAGCGGATGCGGATGCGGATGCGGAGGCAAAGGCGAAGGCGGTGGCTAGGACGGGCCCGGGCGCTGTGGCGCTGGCAAATGCTCGTATCGAAGCTGCATTTTGTTGGAAAGTCTTGGCGCGTGCTTCGAGAGTTTTGGCGGCGCAGCCGGGAGAACCGTCGGAGGCTTCGAAGCTGGCTGCTTTGAACGCGTCGAGAGCTTGGATGGTGACTTCATCTAAGGCGGCGCTTGTTGCATATGATCGTGACTCGTCAACCCCTTTGTAAGTTCTACCTTCCCCAACTGCAATGAGGTTAGATCTGGTGGATTGGGTTTTTTGCCCAAACCAGACGTGATGATGCATTGAGATGTTTTTGTATTTTTGATGATGCATTCTGCTTCTTTTGTAATTTGGGTGATTCATTATGCTTTTTAGGTAGTAATTTTTCTGATGCACTCACCTCTTCAGGAATTTTTCATGGTTTTTTTTGTTTTTGTTTTTCTGTCAACCTAGCTAATGCTCTCTGCTGTTTAGCCAAAAGTTGGATGATGCATTGTACTGTTTACATATATTTTACTCTGATGATGCATTTTGCTCTTTTAGCCTTTTAGGTAATTTTTCTGATTCCTTGAGCAGTGTGGGAAATTTCGATGAAGAATTTTGCTGTCAACTTAGATGATGTATTGTGCTGTTTACATTTTATTACCTATATCAAAGCTAACCCCATCTGATGTTACCACAGCGTTTTGGGTCCTGTAGAGGTCTCTTTTTCCTCCAATCGTGTTGACACGTTAGCAATTATTACTGTATATGCGAGATTGCCTTCCGTTGGTGCGTCCTATTTTTGTGGTGTTTTTTTTTTTTTTGCAAATTAAGGGCTTCATTGATTATGCAACAGGATTACAATTGCATTGTCCTGTTTACAATATTTTGATTTTGCTGATGCATTGTGCTGTTCACATTATTTTGATTTTGCTGATGCATTGTCCTGTTTACATTATTTTGATTTTGCTGATGCATTGTGCTGTTTACACTATTTTGATTTTGCTGATGCACCGTGCAGTTTAGGAAACTTTGATGATGAATTAGATGATGCATTTTGCTGCTTAGTCAAATTAGATGTTGCATTTTGTTTAAAAAAATAGATGATGCAGTGTGTTGTTTACATAATTTTGACGATGCATCGTGCGATTTGCATAATCCTACCAGCTTCAGTCGAAGGACACCCACAACAATCAACGATCTGCCTGGAGATGTAGTCTCTCAGATTCTTGTCAGGCTTCCTCCCCATCCAACCTGCTTACTAGCTGCATCAGGCACCAAGAAAGCATGGAGGCAATGTATGGGAAGCAATTATTTCAGAAAGCTAACTGTGTCACACAACGGAGGAAACCCGTTGCTAGGGTTTTTCACCAACAACTCCGAGGACAATCGATTCATCACAGAGCATGATCTTCACCCGGCCATCTTGAAGATGCTGGCAATCCCGTCTCAAGTGAACGGTCCCAAAATCTATGTCCTGGGATGCCGCGATGGTATGGTGCTACTCCATTCTAATGTATCCAGTGGGTATATATCAGTCTGGGATCCAATTAGGCAAGTTCTCACAGCGATACCAGAACCACCATTGTGGCGCAATCACACAATTGAAAGCAGCGGCTCAATTCTCTGTTCGAGAAACAACTCTGAACCGTTTACACATTGTGGCAAGTTCTCGGTTGTTTGGATAACAACTAAACGTTACGATGCACAGGCTCATATCTACTCACCAGATTCAAAAGAATGGGAGTTTCTAGCTCGATCAACTCCGATGCTGTCAGAGATTGACCGTAGACCGGCAACTCTCATAGGGGGTATTTTGTACTGGCCAACGAAGTCTAGATATATCATTGAGCTTGACCATGCAAAGAAGGCTCTGAAATATATTCAGTGCCCTCATGAGACGCATGATATATTCATGCTTAACATTCACATCTTCAAGGGACATAATGGAGATGTTGCCCTTGCTGTTATAAGAGACTTCACCCTACAAACATGGGCCAGTACAAGATCATCAACAGGCGATCACGAGTCATGGACATGTCATATAAATTTTGAATTGGATACTTTTTTTGGCCTTGACACATCATTTCCATACAATTGGAAACATGCAGTAAGGTTACTCTGCGTATTTGAGGACAAAAATGAGCTGGTTGTACGGGCAAAGGAGGGAGTATTCCAATTAGATATGAGCAACTGGCAGTGGAGAAAGTACAATTCTGCTAGACGTTGGTGCACTTTACATCCCTACTCAGTTAGACCGGGTTAGTCATTCATATGTAACCTTTGCATTCATTTACATATGACTTTTGCTGATCAATTTGTTCATTTCCTGACAGTAACCGACCTGATCCAGAGTGCAACATCAAGGACACGAAAAAGAACGCGCTGTCAGGAACCCATCTAATTCAAAGTTCAACATCCATAAGAGAAAAGGAAGTCGCATATGAAGGAGCAAGGCTTGTTTGGGCAAGAAGTGATAGCCCAGCTTTTGTTTGGTCTGATGTCTTTTAGTTTTCGTTCTGGTGGAAATGTCGCTGCACCATTTGTTTGTACTGCAGCTCCATAGTGCTAGCTGCTAGTACGTTGGCGCTGTCCTACGTCTGCTTGTTTTGGGGGCATAAATATGCCACGAAACCTTTGTTTTATGTGATCAAACGGTCATCTCTGCATGTATATGTTCGGGTTCTGATGAAACCTTTTTTGTGATCTGTACATATATTTGAGTCAGTCTGTGTTTTGTTTTATGATGGGCAGGAGTATTTGTTTTACTACACCATTGTTTATCCGAATTGTATTACTCACTCTATTCAAAAAGTTAGCGGCTCACCTTTTTCCTTCAAGATACGGATGTATCTACACACTAAAAACATATATAGATGAAACCATCTTCAGACAAAGTTTAGTCACTTATGTATGGACGGGGGTAGTATTATTTATGTTGTGCTCCCAAACAAGCAGACATCGGACAGCGCCTGTTTAAAGTTCATATGTGTAATCTTATTCCCTTTGGAAGTTAAGCATTAAACTCTACTAGTACAACCGTGGTGGTCTTGTGATGTAGTACTCTTTTGATGCATTTGTGATGTAGTAGTACAGTACTTTTTTTTGAACTGGTATAGTACTATCTAAGAAGAGTACTCCCTCCGATTCACATTCATTTTACACCAAGAAATATGGATCGGAGCGAGGGAGTAAATTAAACATGGCATCTCGTGCATGAAGCTTGACAGATCGATCAGGTTGGCTAGAATGGCAATACAATGCTCCTCATTAGGCAAATGCATGCCATGTACGATAGTATACATCCAGTAAAGAAGTCTATACTGACATAAAAAAGACTACATTGGGGATGAGAGTCAATTGGGGAATCTACAATACATAAAATCTTGCTCGTAGCTGATTTTGGCTAAGAGGGTTTTACTCACATTACACGTGCCACTTTCCTTGTCTGCAAAACAAGTTCCAATAAAGGAAGAGGAAAGAAGAGGACATTGTGGGCGAGATTGAACACCTTTTTATGTGTTAAGCTGAGGCCTTGTTTAGCTGAGGATTTCGACTTAGGCCTAACAGCTCAGCACACCCAGAAATAAATTTCCTTGCGCGCACCACTGTCAGCAAAAATAACAAAATTAGCACGCAAGATTAAGAACGAAGTGAATTTAAGTAACTTGGTTAGCTTTTCAAGCAATATATTCAGAGAAAGAGCACACATGTTCGGCTAGAAATAATCGTAAGAGAAGAACAATAAATCTAAGGCATCCCACTTCATATGCAGAAGGGACGCGACAACGCATGGATTCATACCTTGAGTCGACTCTGGCTCGTAGAAGGGCGGTCGCGCCTCGAGGATGCCGGCGACGTCTCCACCTCGATCTCACATGTGACTGCTTCTCGGTGGGCGGTGCGCCACGCCATGTAGAAGATCTATCAAAAGAGGAGAGCCCGATGACGCTACCGACGCCTCAACCTTGATAGCACCGGCTTGTTGCTCCGCACCGAGATGCGCCACGTGCAAGATTTAGCGGATGCGCCAATTTTAGAGATATGTCATGATCGTTGTAACAAATTTCAACATGATGATGATTTGATCCTGCACTCGGCCTTGAACATAAGTACTAGTACAGTCTCACAATTTTTTTATCATTATACTTTGCGAGATTTAGCGGATGCGCCAAATTCAGAGATAGATCATGATCATGGTAACACAATTTTCAATGTAATGATGATTTGATGTTGCACTAGACCTTGAACATAAGTACTAGTACGGTCTCACAATTTTGTATCATTATACTTTGCAAGTTTTAGCGGATGCGCCCATTTTCAGAGGATCATGGTAACAAATTTTCAACGTGATGATGATTTGATGTTGCACTCGACCTTGAACAGAAGTACTACTACTGTCTTACAATTTCTTTATCATTATACTTTGCAAGATTTAGCAGATGCGCCAAATTCAGAGATAGATCATGATCATGGTAACAAATTTTCAACGTGATGATGATTTGATGTTGCACTCGAACTTGAACAGAAGTACTAGTACAGTCTCACAATTTTTTTATCATTATACTTTGCGAGATTTAGCGGATGCGCCAAATTCAGAGATAGATCGTGATCATGGTAACACACTTTTCAATGTAATGATGATTTGATGTTGCACTCGACCTTGAACATAAGTACTAGTACGGTCTCACAATTTTGTATCATTATACTTTGCAAGTTTTAGCGGATGCGCCCATTTTCAGAGGTAGATCATGATCATGGTAACAAATTTTCAACGTGATGATGATTTGATGTTGCACTCGAACTTGAACAGAAGTACTAGTATGGTCTCACAATTTTTATTATCATTATACTTTGAAAGATATAGCGGATGCGCCAATTTCAGAGATAGATCATGATCATGGTAACAAATTTTCAACGTGATGATGATTTGATGTTGCACTCGGCCTAGAATAGAAGTACTAGTACGGTCTCACAATTTTTTTTATCATTATACTTTGCAAGATATAGCGGATACGCTAATTTCAGAGATAGATCATGACCATGGTAGTGACCAATATTCAAGGTGATGATGATTTGATTTTGCACTCGGCCTTGAACAGAGGTACTAGTACGGTCTCACAATTTTTTATCATTATACTTGGACCTTAGCCAAATTCAAAATCTCATAGCGGCAAAACTTCCCGCCCACAAAATACAAAAAATTCACACGCTTTCAAATTCCCATTCTACCCTTGTGGAGATGACAGAAAGTCGGTTGGTGGGGGGGTCTGCCCGTCATTTTTTGGATCACCACCTCCCTAGCCCCGGAAACCCTCCCAAAAAAATTCATTTCCCTCAGTCTCTCATCTGAGACCACCCACCGGAACTTCTCAAGTCCCTCTCTCTACCACCTCCACGACCACCGCACCGGAACATCCCCGCCGGACTTCCCTGGCCTACCCGAGGCCTCGCGATCCTCGTCATCCGGCTGCCGGAGCCGCTTCATCGACGCCGTCATCAACCGGACCGGATCATCCCCGCCGAACCTCGAAACCATATGCTCATCCAGCAGTCTACCGCAGTCGCTTCAGCTGCGGTATCGTCCACCGCATCGGATCTTGCTCACCGACACCGCTGTGCATGAACCGGATCTGCTTCACCGGCGCCGTGCATGATCTAAACTCTTCTACTGTCGCTTTTCTATTGCTTGCCTGCAAGTTCTTGTTTAATCTTGGGGGAACCTGTTTGTGCTAACGACGCGCCGTTACGTCTTTGCAGATGAGATGAGTAACCATGAAGTGTAATGGCCGTCTCTCCAACCCCAAGTAGCACATGTAGTGTACTTCATCACCGGATCTATCAACCCCAGGAAGATCTGCTGTGACTCCCACAGAGTGCTTCTCCTAATGTAAGTCCCTTGTTTTAGCGCCATGTTCTTGGTTCAGATGCTTGTTTGTCTGAAGCTCTTTTAGTTCATTCCTAGCTATGACCGTAACACCTTGCTATTTTCTACTTCATTGCTAACTTTAAGCGATTGAACATTTTGGTTTGCATTCCCTGCTCTGTAGATGTAGCCATCATAACTTCTATCTTGCTCATTCGTTGTTACAAAAATTATAGGTATTATAGTAACATCCTGCTATTATTTAGTTCATGGCCAATTTTAAGTAATTGCACATGTTGGTTCGCATTCCCTGCTCTATAGCTTTTGGCATCGTAACTTCTATATTTGGTTTACATTCCCTGCTCTGTAGATCTAGCCATCATAACTTTATCTTGCTCAGTCGTTGTTACAAAAATTATGGCCTGCTACTATGTTGTTTGTGCCAATTTTTTACTCCATGAACATGTTGGCTTGCATTCCCTGTACTACAGGTGATGCCATTGTTTTGTATCTAGTTCATTGTAAGCTAACAAAGTAAGGACTTAGTTTGGCATGCTATCACTCTGCTATCTAGCCTGTAGTACAAATAAACTTGTCATACTACTAGATAATAATTTTGCGTGCCATCTTGTTCTTCAAAAGCTGCATTATTGACTTGTTTCTCTGACTTGGCATGACGCTCACATATGGAAAGTTGAACATATTGGTTTGCATTCCCTCTTATACAAGTTCACAGGTGATCCCACTATATTCTGTATCTGGTCCATCCTAAGCTCAAGCATTAACTATCCTCTATGTGTTGCTCATTACAAGTTTATATCCCGAAACATCTTGATTTGCATCCCCTTCACTATAAGTTCAGGAGTATTATTTAGTTCACGGCCAAAATGAAGTAATTGCACTTGGCACATGTTGGTTCACATTCCCTCCTCTTTAGCTTTTGCCATCGTAACTTCTATTTTTGGTTTACATTCCCTGCTCTGTAGATGTAGCCATCATAACTTCATCTTGCTCAGTCGTTGTTACAAAATTTATAGCCTGCTACTATGTTGTTCATGCCAATTTTGTACTCCCTGAACATGTTGGTTTGCATGGGACTCGACAGTAGTAAGTCTGCTGTTTCATTCTAACATGCTCTGTTATATTGGCTGTTGGTATGCGGCATGCACTCTTTGTTTGCTTATTGTGCGCATTACAATGATCTTGTTATAACGACGAAATGATGAGTTCCAAATTCTTTGCCAAACAATATTGTAGTGTCTTTGCCTTTCCATTGTTGTTGTCTTAACTTGTAATGTCTTTGTTTCAGATATAGGTGCTGCATGGACAACTTAAAAGATTGCCGGATCGCTTCATTGTATTGCTAGGTTTAATTACCATTCAATTTCTCTGGGTTCTGTAATATTTTTTCAATGCCTTGCAGCTGATGTAATATTTAGTTAGTTTTTATAGTTCTTTCGCGCATTTTTTCTTTGGTGCTTGTGGTAAGTGAGGCTATCCGACAGAAATCAATGCTGCGTAAATATTCTCAGTATCTAAATCACGAATTCCCATCCCTTAAACGGCCCAATTAAGCGAAATCACATATGTGCCTGCCCGCAAAATCCTAAAGCGCATATTATGCCGGCATATAAACAGCAACTAAACGGGCTGGCCCACTTACTTCTTGGGCCAGCCCATTTGATTTACTGGACCCCACACTCTAATTGGGCTGGCCACATGCTTTAAGGTGGACCCCACCCACCACGGGCCGGCCCACTAATTAGTTGGGCAGCCCATTTGCTTTTGTGGTGGACCCCACATACTAAATGGGCCGGCCCTTTAAGAGGAAAGTGGGACCCACTGTTTTTGGCCCGGCCCACTATCTTGTTGGGCCGGCCCACTTGCTATATGGTGGACCCCACATACTAATTGGGGCCCTTTAACAGAAAGTGGGTCCCACTGTGCTTTTGGCCGCCACTATCTTGTCGGCCAGCCCACTTGCTATATGGTGGATCCCACATAGCAAATGGGCCCCATTATGAATGTGGGACCCACCTACGTTTTTGGCCCGGCCCACTATCTTGGTGGGCCGGCCCACTTGCTATATGATGGACCCCACATACTAAATGGGTCGGCCCTTTAAAGGAAAGTGGGACCCATGTGTTTTGGCCCGGCCCACTATCTTGTTGGGCGCCCACTTGCTACGGTGGACCCCACACACTAAATGGGCCGGCCCTTTAACAGAAAGTGGGACCCACTGTGTTTTTGGCCCCCACTTGCTTCTTGGGCCGGCCCAATTGCTGTAAGGTGGACCCCACATATTAAATGGGCCGGCCCATTTAAGTTTTGACCAGTCAACCTTAGAGGTTAGGCCCGGCCCACGTAACTAATGGACCAGCCCAGCTATATAGTTGACCGGTCAAACTATGTCATCTGGCCCGGCCCGCTTAAGACGTGGCAGGCCTCGTGTGGGCCTACCATCTACCACGGGGTTTCAGCCGGTTAACGCCGTTAACTGCCAGTTAATCTGCCACGTGTCAGTTTGCATGACGTCAGCAGTCAACGGGCTCCCGAAAACACATGCGCAACGGTCCGATTTTCCGTGGCGGAAGGGCGCCCAAACGCGACGGACCGAAAAAAACGTCGTAGGACTTTGCCTGACGCAGTTTCGACAACGGAACCCATATCGTCGGGTTAGGCCCATAGGCGACGAAAAATACCCCTTAGTGGACGATTTTGGGACGTTGTCTATCAGAACTTTTCTTGTAGTGTGTCTTTGGTAAACCCGACAACTTCAAGAAGGAAAAGATCGAGTTCGAAGTAGTGAATTGGGAATCGCAGTACCACGCTATAGTCGGAAGATCAGCTTATGCCAAGTTCATGGCTGTGCCGCACTACGCATACCTCAAGCTGAAGATGCCTGGGAACAATGGGACGAATATCACAGTCTATGGAAGTTTCTCACGCTCAGACAATTGTGATCACAAGTTTCAGAAGATCGCTACAAAATTTGGGCATAGGCAAGAAGCTATCGATCTCCCTTCAAAATCGTCGCACACGATAATAGGAAGATGAACGCGTCGGAGGATGAAGAAGAAGCCAGCCGATCTTTTGTAGAGGTCCCTACGGTAAAAACTTCAGCTAACCAAAGCAGTCGTAGAAGAAAATAAAACCCGGCAATCACCGCCCGGAACTGGTGAAATCGGTGATGCTTCCAAAACCGGCGCGTTGACAAGCTTTAAGGCAAGAAGAACCCTCCTCTTGTTTAAAGAGGACGGATAGTATTTCGTTTTTTCATTTTTAGGCAGGGTGCTTTCTCGTACTTTAGTTATTTGCTTACATTATTAATAAAAACTTGAGTTTCATTTCTTTGAAGCATTGCAATTTGGGTCACCGAACCACACCACGAACCTTGTTTTGCATATTTTGGCGAACGGAGGTGCGATGAAAAAACACGTCTAGAGATTGCACTCTAAAAAGCAAGAAATTACGAGTGCTATGAGGAAAAATTGACAAGGTCCCTACCCTTCCGCTATAGATGCCTCAACGAGTGCCGTAAATAGCAGGGAACATGAAACACATATACTAACGACCCACGCTCGGCACTTTACTTATGGAAGTGCCAAAGAGCGACGGAGTCATCGGCAGAGCTGGTGCTCCCGATATATTCGGGAGCTGCTGTCAAGACATGCATCGGTTGAAAGCAAAGTTGCACATACAACGGGTTTAGCAAGACCCGCAACACGAGCTGATCACTCAAACAATTTGCTGACCAACGAATACACATACGCTTAAACGGGCAATTAAGATTTGCTCCTTCAAAATTTGCCAACGGCATTAACACGGTAAAAGTGCATATACATGTACGTACCGATAAAAGTAGTTTAAACTTAACAACCCAAATATTCGGATGTAGTAAGTAACCAAAGTCTTCTATTTACGTAGGAGCATGACCCTGAATTACTCTGCGGAGTTTCTTTTCTCTGGTGCCTTCTGAGTCCTTTTCAAGCTTGTCGACAATTATATTGGCAGCATCACCTTCGGATACAGCAGCTCCAAATCACCTATCGCATTGGCAATTGCAGCAGTTTTGCTGAAGGATAACGCGCAATGACGAGGGCAAGTGTAAATCTAGCTCCCAAAAACTTGAGCTCGAACCAAGTTTCGGATCTTCTTGGCGTTGCTAAATTCGACATTAAAGTCAGCAGCGTGGGAGGGACCACGTTCAAAGGGAACATCGTCTTCCAGATTACCCTCAGCCCTTTGTAGCACTTGTCGAAGAAATGGTGTACTTGCTGGACCCGGTCTTGAAATTCGCGACAGCCGAAGCCTTCGACTGTCCCTCTAGAAAATCGCTTGATGATAGCTGGGTCGGTGCGTTTACACGATCATGTATACGCTTGCTTTCTTCATTGTTCAGAGCTATGACTAGCAAAAGAACCAACAAGATGAGGAAATGCATTTCACGGAACAGCAAAAAGCAAGAGGGCCGGGCACTCACGGTTCAAACTTTCGGTAGCCTTGTGCAATTCAAGAAGCGCATTAAGCTCAATAACCGCAATATCATTCTTCTTGTTGATAATGACAGCTAAGGCATAAGTGTTGCGCATATCTTTCTCCATCTGCGCGATCCGGTCCTCATGCGCTGAGTCGATCACTTTCGGGAGAGCACCCGAAGAATCATCGACAAAAGGGCACAGATAAAACTGCAAAATATTGTTCAAAGGCACGATGGATTACATGGAGTAAACATTGGAAATTACTCCCATCGGGAGCATGCGAATACAAATGTTATAGCAAAGGGTATGCTGGCAACATTGCCAGCATGAAATTCATTACAACTGCATGAGTTTTATGACAAGACATCGTTTGATCAAGCAAAATTACGGGCTCTGGGGGCTTGGGTCTGGTTTGATAAAGAAAAGCTGATGATTTCTTTGCCTCGACCAACTCAAGGAGTGAGCACATGTAAGAGTTGAGGCTTTGAAAGCACCCAGATCGACGAATTTTCCATCGGGTCCCTTTGGTAGCTCTTTGGACATCTCTTCAATATTGGCTTTGAAGCCGTGACCCATCATAAGTTGGAAGGCTAGGAGGGCGCCATAGGTACGCGAAGTATGTTTGAATACCTCGATAACCTCCTTGTGTTGACGGCAAAAGCGTCGATCAGCTGTCCCAAAGTCTTGTCATGGTTGATCTTGGGAAAAATCATCGAGTGGATCCGCGCCATGGCTCCCTTGCCTTTCTGAAGAAGATCTTGAGCAAGTTGATGCTACGCAAGCGTCATCGACAGAGCGTTTGATGGAGAATTGCCCGGGACCTTATCCAGAGCCTCGGCAGGGATATCAGCAGCCCTTGAGAAGAATGAAGCAAGAAGAAGACATTAACAAAAGAATCGATGTTTGCAAAAGCAATAATCAACAAGGGCACAAAAAGAGAATTACTGAGCAAAGCCAAGGAGGATTGGCGGAGAAGATCATCCTTCTCCATCGGGCTTCAGCAAGCCTGGTTGCTTCTTCGTCCTTGACCTCCTCTTCACTCCTCGAGTTCCTCCTTCAAAGAGTCAATTTCAGACGAGCTTCAAGCATCTTGATTGCCTTCCAATTTCGAGGAGGAGGACTCGACCTCCTTCAGCTGAGCCTTGTCGACCTCCAAAGAAGTGTATTGGGAGGCGAAAGATTCCAGGGATGATATAACAGCTCGCAAGTCCTTAAAAATAAGGGAAAAGTTTTATCGGGTGAAGTACTCAAGGTCTATTCGAGAGATGTTGCATTCAAACAAGAAAAGATTTACAGGTTTCCCTGAAGGAGGAGTTGCGGTAGCGCCGAAGGAATATTCTTCCCCTTGGAAAGGGAGGAAGTCGATATTTGGGCCATGGGATCGAGGGGCGAAGTCTCAAGCCGCAAGATCCGGCGGAGCAGCTGGTTTTGGATTTCTTGGGCGGGGCTCGATGAAACCTTCATCACTACGAAGTAAATGGTTGGTAGAGTCAAACGAGGATGCGAATAGCAAAGGCAAACGCAGGTTCTGAAGAAAAGGCAAGGAATTACAGATCGTAAAGATCATCTTCGTCGGCAAAGCCGCCGGATGACCTCTTCGAAGGCAGTGCTTCGGCTTCCTCCGCAGCTGCATCAACAAAGGCAGCGTGATCAGCATCGTCATCATGCATTGATCCCGCTGTGTCGCTAATATCGTTGGCTGCAGATTTGGGATCGATAAGGATGGCCTCAGGGTTTATTGGGCCAGCATGTTTGGCTTCCGAGCTTGCATTTCCCTCAGTGTGAGACCCTACGGGGACTAAGGAATCTCCTCTCTCAGAAATATCATTCGGCAGGTCTTGCAAGTAATCAGGATCTATGGGATTCTGTCAAAGGTAAAACAAGTAAGGACAATGGCAGTCACGTTAATCAAGAGAAATAGCACAATGAAAATGTGAGAGAAAGAAATGACCTCGGTTGGCGGGTGATCAGCATCAAATGGTAGATGGGAAGATGTGAGAGGGATTGAATCTTCCTGGCTGAAGTGAGTAAGACGCCGGACTTCGTCAAATAGTTCTTTTTCGGATAGTTCGGCAGCATTTATCCTAGTCTCGTCCTTGGGACCCGAATACAACCACATCGGGTGAGCTCTAACCATGATCGGCTGAACTCGACGCTTCAAGAACACAGCGGCTACCTCTGTGTCTATCATGGTCTGACCATCGTCTTCCATGATCCGAAGGAATCTGTCAAATAACCTATCGACTGCTAGCTTTTCATCGGGAGAAAGGGTATTTTTCCAAGATTGCTTAGCCTTGGCTTCAAGAACGTCGGAAAAGCGAGGAAGTTGGAGTTCGGCTGTTGGAGAGTCTCTAATATAGAACCACTTCAGCCTCCATCCTTGCATAGACTCTCTCATCGGGAAATTGAAGTAATTAACTTCTTTACGGCAACGAAACCGACTCCGCCGATAACAAAGGACCCGCCACTGCTGTTGTACCTTTTCACGAAGAAGATTTTCTTCCACAGACCAAAGTGTGGCTCAATGCCCAGAACGCTTCGCAAAGAGTAATGAAGATAGCAAGGTGAAGGATTGAGTTGGGAGTTAACTACCACAGTTGGATCTCGTAAACTCGAAGGAGGTGGCGAAAGAATTTGTGAGCAGGAAGCGAAAGACCTCGATGCAAAAAAGATAAGAACATCACGGTAAAACCAGCACGGGGATTGGGCCGTGAAATCGCACCTGGGAGAATAACATTCCCCTCTTCAGAAGAAATATATCCGAGGCTTTTAGCCTTCTTCTCATCACGCTTCGTGGTGGTGGACGGCCAATCGCGGGATGGACCCACGAACTTGATGGCACCGGCGGCGCCGGTGGAGGAGGAGCGTGGGAGGCGCTCCGGAGGGTTTGGAGAAGATCTGGCGGCGGCGCCGCTGCTCGCAGCGCTAGTAGCGAGGGTGGAGATCTTCTTCTTCACGATCTTGAAGATTCACGAGAGATCTGGATTCGGCGGTGGCGGCACAGCGGTTATGAGTGAAAGAGATGAATGGAGGAGGAAAGGCTGCAGAGATGGAGTATGGAAAGGAGAAAGTTTGCTCCGGAAGATTATGAGATGCGAAACTTGGATTGAACGGGCGCGTGTCCCCGATTTATTGAAAGAGTCTCTTTTTCATCAATCGCGGGAATCGAGGAGACATCTTGGTAATCAAGTAGTGGTCATTTCTTAAAAAGAACCGCGCAAAAGAAGGATGGGCCCAGCAGGTCGTGTCCTGTCAAGTCAGGACTGCAGTAGTGGATGAGTCATCAGTGACGTCATAAAACTTAATTGAGGATCCGAAGGAATAAATTGAAATTGTCGGATGACCAACTTGAGTCTACGCACGGATTGCAAGCATCGGCACCTAGACTCGGGGACTACTCCCATCGGGAGCGCTGGACGCGCACCCGATAAAGCATGGACTCGAAGAATTTTTCAGAAAGAGAAACGTGAAGAAGTATTTGAAGAAGAGAACGGAATTATCAGCTCCAGTCTGCACCCGGTCACAAGTGCCCATGCCCAGACTCGGGGGCTACTCCCATCTGGAGCGCAGGACGCGCACCCGATAAAACTTTTTTACACTCCAGGATCATGCCCGGGGACTTGATTCTGTGTAGGGTAACGTTGTTTTGCTAACGGCAGTTAATCAGCAAAGCTGAGCACGTTACTCAATATCCTTTACGCATTAAATCTAACTGAGAAAATACAAGCCTCGATATGCATGTATCGGATGCTTTATGAAGACTTGCAAGAAACTTTGGCAGAAGAAAATATTCGAGTGGTACAACTTGAGTCTACACACGGATTGCAAGCATCCGTATCTAGACTCGGGGGCTACTCCCATCGGGAGCGCTGAACGCGCACCCGATAAAAGAAGATGAAGCTGTAAGATGGACAAGAACTATCAAGAGAAGAACATCCAACGGAGGCATGCTTTAGTCTCTACCCGAAATATCTTCGGCTAGACACTCGGGGACTACTGACGTGGGCATTACCCTTCGGGTAACTGATATTGCCCTATCCTGTACAGCCCAACTGGAGGCCCATGAAGACAGCCGATGGCGAGGTGGGCCACTAGGTCGGTGCCGAAGAAGATTCCTTGAAGAACAAGACGGAGAGGAACCGAACAAGGAAAGTTTAGAACTAGGTCTCTTGTAAACCTAGTCGTACTCGGCCTTTGGGACCTGGCCCTATATAAGGGCCAGGAGAGGGGCTGCCGAACACACAATCAATCTTAGCAACTTTAGCCACCACAAGTCCAGAGCTAGGTCACCGTAGCACTTAGCCTCTCGACGAGAACACAGCCGAAACCTTCGGCACCCCATTGTAACTCGATATTTTCATAATCAAGATCAGACAGGCAGGACGTAGGGGTGTTACCTCATCGAGGGCCCTGAACCTGGATAAATTTCTCACCCCGCTTGTCTATTAACCGATGTCTCGTGTCAGCCTACAGGATTCCATCAACCCTAAGCCCCAATCGGAGGGCATTGTCGAGGAGCACCCTCGTCATCAGTGCTAAAAATAATGCTTTTTACACGATAATTTTTTTATTTTTACATAGACCACAAAAAATATTAATTTTTCGTGAAACTTATCTAATGCACATATATTATGGAGATGTATATGTACAATTTTTTGTCAAATTTTTTCGACAACTCAAAATATAATTTTTTTGATATAGGGAGCATACGCACCTATGAGCCGAATTGAATTTCCAGGAGATCCCATAAGCTCTTCTGCAAATTTTCATCTCTCTCATACTGACTGCATCTTGGAGGGTTGTAGTGAGACCTTCAGCAACAAAGAGGAAAAGAAAGGGGGAGAGAGGGTCTTCCTGTCTTAGTCCTCTGGTGGGGATAATGACCAGAAAGCTCGCTGTTAACTTTCAATTGGTATCTAACAAAAGTAACATGTGTCTTTCCTACTCTGTAGGGACATTTGATATACTTAAGGTTGACGTCAAACTCCCGCATACCTAACACATCCTAATGCGATCACGTTGTTCGAGATATGCATGTTCTCTCGTATTCTGATTACAACAATAATAAGGAAATAAAATACGAGTCTGACAGACTTTGCGAGTGCAAAGCAGGGCAGTGCAAGTCATATGACTAAGGGCATCTCCAGCGGCGCGACGCAAACGGACGATGAGCGACCGTTTTCGTCGCCGCTGACGTGGGCACTACCCTTCGAGTAACCGACGTTGCCCTATCCTATATCTTCTAGTTGGAGGCCCATGAAGGCACTTGGAGGAAAGGCGGCCCATCCGGGCGGTGCACCAGAAGGTTCCTTGGCAAGCAAGACAAAGAAGCAGCCGAACAAGGAAAGATTAGATCTAAAACTACTGTAAACCTAGTCGTGCTCGGTTAGACCTCTTGAGACCTGGCCTCCTATATAAAGGCCAGGAGAGGGGCTGCCGAGGGACACAATCAATCTTAGCAGTCTTAGCCACCAAAAGCCTAGAGCTAGGTCATCGTTAAGCTTAGCATCTCGACGAGATCTCAGCCGAACTATTCGGCACCCCATTGTAACCTATTATCATCATAATCAAGAACAGACAAGCAGGACGTAAGGGTTTTACCTCATCGAGGGCCCCGAACCTGGGTAAATCGCTCCCCGTTTGTCTGTGAACCGATGTCTCGTGTCAGCTTGCAGGATTCCATCAACCCTAAGCCCCTATCGGAGGGCATTGCCGAGGAGCACCCTCGACAATTGGCGCCGTCTATGGGAACCCTGCTGGCGCAAGATCGGTCATCGGCAGATCCATTCATGTCATCGACGTCTTCATCGACACCATCATCACCAAACCTGGGAAGTCCGATTCGATTCAGCTCCAATGAATTCACCCCGCACAGTGATTCTTCTCGCTCAAACTTCTCGGATCTACAAGGAAACATGGTGATGACCATCGGCGTCCCCTACAACGTCAAGGCGAAGGAATTCTGGAATCACCCACCTCCGGATCAACGAGTCCTAGCGCGTCATCATCACTCGACCTGTTGGCTGGTCTGACAGGATCGATGAGTTCGCCCGCGCCCTCGACTCCCCGTTCGGCGTCTTCCATGTCGGTAGGATCCGACGATCCCACACGGAGTTAACCTCGTACTACTGCTTGAACTGCGACGCCAGGCACGGCTTGGGGTCGAGCGACACACCGTTCATCTGCAATGCCCAATATTCATCGGAGAGGACAGTGTCGACAGCATCGTCCGAGGAACCACCCGAAGAACGGCGCATCATCAAGTTTATGCCGCCAACAACACAAGAAACAGAAGGCACAGAGGAGACGGAGACCACACGCCTCGTTCTAGTAGGCGAGCAAGCTTCGAAAACAGCGCCAGCAACCGCGACAGCGATTACACCATCGCAGACGAGGAGTGGGCGGCAGCCAGGGCAGCCGTGCTTAACAACACCCCGCTCCCCGCAGGAACCTCGGTTGGAACCCTAAATGCCTACCGCTCTATACTAGAGAAAAACCGGGAGCACCTGTCGAGAGAGCAAGCCACCCTCGAGAGACGTCTATCTGCGGCAGACCGATCCAGCGAACGACGGAGAGCTTCGCAAGGAAGCGCCTCTCGAAGTACTCATGGGGCAGGCAAGCACCGGTCAAGGCTGTCCAGGCTCTCGGAAGACGACGCTAGAGAAATAACGTCGAACCTAACCAAGTCCTTTATGACCACGGACACCGCGGGCATGCCACGGCCGAAAAACGTTGCGGGAGCAACAGCTAATCTCGCTGCGTACCTCATCAACCAGCGCCCTGAAGGATCCATGGCTCAAGCTCACCGAGGCGCCCTGGAAAGTCTCGCGATATTGGGAAAAAATCTAGTTCCGCAAAAGGAAAAGACCACGGCGCAGGCTAGTGGTTCAAAATATCATGCGAGAGATGCTCGGGATGAAATCACCCAGAGCAGGATCGATAAAGCAAGGCGACGACGCGCCGCCAGGAAGGACGACGACAGTGATTCTTCGGATGAGGATCAGGAGTACGATGGCGAACTCAGGGGAGCCGATTGCTTGAGTTACAAAATCCGCGAGACGATGCCGCCCAAGAAGTTCAAGCCTACTCCCACCGACGCTGCCAAATACGATGGGCAGCAGGAACCAAGATCTTGGATAGACGATTACCTGCAGACTGTGATTCTGCATAAGGGGAACCAGATAGCAGCAATGCAGTGCTTGCAGCTCTACTTAAAGGATTCAGCGCGAGCCTGGTTAAGGGGGCTGCCGAAGGGTTCCATTAAATCATGGGACGACCTAGTGGACTGATACGTCTCAAACGTATCTATAATTTCTTATGTTCCATGCTACTTTTATGACAATACTTGAATGTTTTATACATACTTTACAGCATTATTATACATTTTCCGCACTAACCTATTAACAAGATGCCGAAGTGCCGCTGTTTTTCTGCTGTTTTTGGTTTCAGAAATCCTAGTAAGGAAATATTTTCGGAATTGGACGAAATCAACGCCCAGGGTCCTATTTTTACACGAAGCTTCCAGAAGACCGAGGGGAAAGGAAGTGGGGCCACGAGGTGGCCAGACCATAGGCGGCGCGCCCAGGCCCCCGCGCGACGACCGTGTGGGCCCTCGCGCCGCCGACCTACCCTTCCGCCTACAAATAGCCTTCGTCGCGAAACCCCGTACCGAGAGCCACGATACGGAAAACATTCGAGAGGCCGCCGCCGCCGAATCCCATCTCGGGGATTCAGGAGATCGCCTCCGGCCCTGCCGAGAGAGGAATCATCACCGAGGGGCTCTACATCATCATGCCCGCCTCCGGATTGATGCGTGAGTAGTTCATCCTTGGACTATGGGTCCATAGCAGTACCTAGATGGTTGTCTTCTCCGCTTGTGCTATCATTGTTTAGATCTTGTGAGCTGCCTAACATGATCAAGATCATCTATTTGTAATGCTACATGTTGTGTTTGGCGGGATCCGATGAATCTAGAATATTATGTCAAGTTGATTATCAATCTATCATATATGTGTTGTTTATGTTCTTGCATGCTCTCCGTTGCTAGTAGAGGCTCTGGCCAAGTTGATACTTGTAACTCCAAGAGGGAGTATTTATGCTCGATAGTGGGTTCATACCTCCATTTAATCTGGGACAGTGACAGAAAGTTCTAAGGTTGTGGATGTGCTGTTGCTACTAGGGATAAAACATCGATGCTTTGTCTAAGGATATTTGTGTTGATTACATTACGCACCATACTTAATGCAATTATCTGTTGTTTACAACTTAATACTGGAAGGGGTTCGGATGATAACCTAAAGGTGGATTATTTAGGCATAGATGCATGTGGATAGCGGTCTATGTACTTTGTCGTAATGCCCTGATTAAATCTCATAGTAATCATCATTGATATGTATTGAATCTTTATTTATCAATTGCCCACCTGTAATTTGTTCACCCAACATGCTAGTTATCTTATTGGAGAGACACCACTAGTGAACTGTGGACCCCGGTCCATTCTTTTACATCTGAATACATTCTACTGCAATTATTTTTACTGTTCTTTGCAAACAAACACCATCTCCCACTCGATACGTTTAATCCTTTGTTTTCAGCAAGCCGGTGAGATTGACAACCTCACTGTTATGTTGGGGCAAAGTACTTTGATTGTGTTGTGCAGGTTCCACGTTGGCGCCGGTTTCCCTGGTGTTGCGCCGCACTACACTCCTCCACCAACAACCTTCACGTGCTTCTTGGCTCCTACTGGTTCGAAACCTTGGTTTCATACTGAGGGAAACTTGCTTCTATACGCATCATACCTTCCACTTGGGGTTCCCAACGGACGTGTGCATCTACGCGTATCAAGCTAAATTTCTGGCGCCGTTGCCGGGGAGATCAAGACACGCTGCAAGGGGAGTCTCCACTTCCAATCTCTTTACTTTGTTTTTGTCTTGCTTTACTTTACTTTATTTACTGTCTTGTTTGCTTCATATTAAAAACACACAAAAATTAGTTACTTTATTTACTGTCTTGTTTACTAGCTCTATATTAAAACACAAAAAAATTAGTTACTTGTCTTTACTTTACTTGTTTAGTTTACTTTTTGCTTATTTCATCATGCTCCATCCTAAGTTTACTCTGGAAAAAATACCGGTAGGACGAGGGTCTATCATTGGAAGAGATAATATAGAAGAATTTTTCACTCATGTTAGTATGGATGAAGATTTTGAAGATATACCATTATTAAAAACTGCTCCTACTTATGAAAGTGCTTCTGCCTGTTTGATACACATGTTAGAAACTAGATTTGTTAATCTCAATCCCATAATACAACATATGTTTCTTACACTTTCGGATATGGAGATGGGAGAAAAGAGAGATTTTGTTTTAAAAGTCCTTGTTAGAGAATTTGAAGATATAGCTAAAGAAGCTAGAAAAGTTTTTATCAAGCATAAGAGGCTTGGTTTCTTTCCTGATTTTAAACAAATACTTGAAAAGATGGATATGGATAGAATTAAGTACACTAATAATGTTAATGATGGTAGGGAAATTAAAGCGCCAATACCTAGTAAGCTCCTAGGGATGCATGAAGCTTTGGAAAATAACTATGCTTGGCTTGTTCCTGAAAATTTGTTTGATGAGAATAGTAAGCCTAGGAGCAATGAAAGAGGAGTTACTTATATATATCAAATACAATGCATTGTTGAGAAAACTCCCAACTCCCGAGGTAATGTTGATGCTCCATCTCTTGATGTTACTTGATTTGCACTTTCTGCGCCAAGCTGAAAGGCGTTAAAGAAAAGCACTTCTTGGGAGATAACCCATGTTTTATTTTATTTACTGTATGGTTGAGTCTTGGAAGTTTTTTACTACTGTAGCAACCTCTCCTTATCATGTTTTTGTGCCAAGTAAATTTTCTATGTTAAAGTTGATGATATATTTCGATTGCTGCGCAGAAACAGCATTGCTGTCTGTCATGAATTCTCGCAGAGCTCTCTGTAAAAACATCAAAAAAATCTGAAAATTTACGAGCCTGATCCTCAGATATGTACGCAACTTTCATTAGTTTTGAGTTTTTCCGTTTGAGCAAGTTAAGTGCCCCTGCCAGATTCATCTTTACGGACTGTTCTGTTTTTGACAGATTCTGCCTTTTATTTCGCATTGCCGCTTTTGCTATGTTGAATGAGTTTCTTTGTTCCATTAACTTTCAAGCTTTGTGCAATGTCCAGAAGTATTAAGAATGATTGTGTCACCTCTGAATATGTGAATTTTTGATTATGCACTAACCCTCTAATGAGTTTGCTTGAAGTTTGGTGTGGAGGAAGTTTTCAAGGGTCAAGAGAAGAGGATGATATACTATGATCAAGAAGAGTGAAAGGTCTAAGCTTGGGGATACCCCGGTGGTTCATCCCTGCATATTTTAAGAAGACTCAAGCATCTAAGCTTGGGGATGCCCAAGGCATCCCCTTCTTCATCGACAACATTATCAGGTCACTTCTAGTGAAACTATATTTTTATTCCATCACATCTTATGTTCTTTACTTGGAGCGTCGGTTTGCTTTTATTTTTGTTTTGTTTTGAATAAAGTTGGATCCCATCATTCTTATATTGGAGATATTACGCTCCGCTTTTTCATATGGAACACTTGTGTTCTTAATTGTGCTTTAATGTTCATGGCGAAGGCTGAAATTGCTTCGTTAAATTGCTATTTGGTTGGAATCAGAAAATGCTGCATATGGTTTGGCAACTTGGCAATTGTTTGAGCTCTCATAGATCATGTTTAAGCTCTTGCATCATGTAGTTTAATCTATTAATGAAGAACTACCGTAGAGCTTGTTTAATTTGGTTTGCATGATTGGTCTCTCTAAGTCTAGATATTTTCTGGTAAAGTGTTTGAACAACAAGGAAGACAGTGTAGAGCCTTATAATGCTTGCAATATGTTCTTGTGTAAGTTTTGCTGTACCTGTTCATACTTGTGTTTGCTTCAAACAACCTTGCTAGCCCAAACCTTGTACTGAGAGGAAATGCTTCTCGTGCATCCAAACACCTTGAGCCAAAACCCATGTCATTTGTGTCCACCATATCTACCTACTATGTGGTATTTTTCTGCCATTCCAAAGTAAATTACTTGAGTGCTACCTTTAAAATTTCATTCATTTATCTTTGCAATATATAGCTCATGGGACAAATAGCTTAAAAACTATTGTGGTGATGAATATGTAGTTATGTGTCTTAATTCTTATAAGTTGCTTGTTGAGCGGTAACCATGTTTCTGGGGACGCCATCAACTTTTTACCTTTGTTGGATATCATGTGAGATGCTATGCATGTTCGTCTTGTCTGAAGTAAGTGCGATTTCATGATCAAATGGTTTGAGTATGCATATGTTAGAGAAGAACATTGGGCCGCTAACTAAAGCCATGTATCATGGTGGAAGTTTCAGTTTGGACATACAACCTCAATCTCTTATGAGAATATTAACTGTTGTTGAATGCTTAAGCATTAAAAGAGGAGTCCATTATTTGTTGTCTATGTTGTCCCGGTATGGATGTCTAAGTTGAGAATAATCAAAAGCGAGAAATCCAATGCGTGCTTTCTCCTTAGACACTTGTACAGGCGGCATAGAGGTACCCCTTTGTGACACTTGGTTGAAACATATGTTATGCGATGATAATCCGTGTTTTCCGAGCTGATTAGGACAAGGTGCGAGCACTATTAGTACTCTATGCATGAGACTTGCAACTTGTAGGAAGTATTATGCATAGCACATATGAATTATTACTACCGTTGACAAAATTGTTTCTATGTTTTCAAAACAAAAGCTCTAGCACAAAAATAGTAATCCATGCTTCCCTCTGCGAAGGGCCATTCTTTTACTTTATTGTTGAGTCAGTTTACCCACTTCTTTCTATCTTAGAAGCAAACACTTGTGTTAACTGTGTGCATTGATTCTTACATGTTTACCTATTGCACCTGTTATATTACTCTATGTTGACAAATATCCATGAGATATACATGTTACAAGTTGAAAGCAATTGCTGAAACTTAATCATCCTTTTTGTTGCTTCAATGCATTCTACTTAGAATTTATTGCTTATGAGTTAGCTCTTATGCAAGTCTTATTGATACTTGTTTGAAAGTACTATTCATGAAAAGTTGTTTAGTCATTATATTTGTTAGCAATCTTTTGTTCAGATCACTCCATTCATCTCATATGCTTTACAATAATGTTGATCAAGATTATGTTGGTAGCATGTCACTTCAGAAATTATTTGTGTTATCGTTTACCTACTCGAGGGCGAGTAGGAACTAAGCTTGGGGATGCTTGATACGTCTCAAACGTAACTATAATTTCTTATGTTCCATGCTACTTTTATGACAATACTTGAATGTTTTATACATACTTTACAAGCATTATTATACATTTTCCGGCATTAACCTATTAACAAGATGCCGAAGTGCCGGTTCTGTTTTCTGCTGTTTTTGGTTTCAGAAATCCTAGTAAGGAAATATTCTCGGAATTGGACGAAATCAACGCCAGGGTCCTATTTTTACACGAAGCTTCCAGAAGACCGAGGGGGAAAGGGGGCCACGAGGTGGCCAGACCATAGGCGGCGCAGCCCAGGCCCTGGCCGCGGCCCCGTGGTCCGGCCCCTCGCGCCCCCGACCTACCCTTCCGCCTACAAATAGCCTTCGTCGCGAAACCCCCTGTACCGAGAGCCACGATACGGAAAACATTACTGAGAGGCCGCCGCCGCCAATCCCATCTCGGGGATTCAGGAGATCGCCTCCGGCACCCTGCCGGAGAGAGGAATCATCACCGGAGGGCTCTACATCATCATGCCCGCCTCCGGATTGATGCGTGAGTAGTTCATCCTTGGACTATGGGTCCATAGTAGTAGCTAGATGGTTGTCTTCTCCGCTTGTGCTATCATTGTTTAGATCTTGTGAGCTGCCTAACATGATCAAGATCATCTATTTGTAATGCTACATGTTGTGTTTGGCGGGATCCGATGAATCTAGAATATTATGTCAAGTTGATTATCAATCTATCATATATGTGTTGTTTATGTTCTTGCATGCTCTCCGTTGCTAGTAGAGGCTCTGGCCAAGTTGATACTTGTAACTCCAAGAGGGAGTATTTATGCTCGATAGTGGGTTCATGCCTCCATTTAATCTGGGACAGTGACAGAAAGTTCTAAGGTTGTGGATGTGCTGTTGCTACTAGGGATAAAACATCGATGCTTTGTCTAAGGATATTTGTGTTGATTACATTACGCACCATACTTAATGCAATTATCTGTTGTTTACAACTTAATACTGGAAGGGGTTCGGATGATAACTGAAGGTGGATTATTTAGGCATAGATGCATGCTGGATAGCGGTCTATGTACTTTGTCGTAATGCCCTGATTAAATCTCATAGTAATCATCATTGATATGTATTGAATCTTTATTTCTCAATTGCCCACCTGTAATTTGTTCACCCGGCATGTTATCTTATTGGAGAGACACCACTAGTGAACTGTGGACCCCGGTCCATTCTTTTACATCTGAATACATTCTACTGCAATCATTGTTTTTACTGTTCTTTGCAAACAAACACCATCTTCCACTCGATACGTTTAATCCTTTGTTTTCAGCAAGCCGGTGAGATTGACAACCTCACTGTTACGTTGGGGCAAAGTACTTTGATTGTGTTGTGTAGGTTCCACGTTGGCGCCGGTTTCACTGGTGTTGCGCCGCACTACACTCCTCCACCAACAACCTTCACGTGCTTCTTGGCTCCTACTGGTTCGATAACCTTGGTTTCATACTGAGGGAAACTTGCTTCTATACGCATCATACCTTCCACTTGGGGTTCCCAACGGACGTGTGCATCTACGCGTATCATGGACGCCTTTGTTGCTAATTTCCAGGCAACATACAAGAGACCCGTCGGGATTGAAGAGTTACGCAACTGCCAGCAGAAGCAGAAGGAGTCGATGCGCTCATACATCGGGAGATTCACCAAACTCCTAAACGCTGCCGAAGATGTATCTGTCGACAGAGCAATCGACGCTTTCAGCGATGGCGTCCGACGTGAAAGCTACATAGAAGAACTCGGACGCAAAAAGCCAAAAACCATTACCAAGCTAATGGAAATCGCCAACAGCTGGGCTGATGGTGAGGACAACGTGCGAAGACCGCGGCAGCGCAGCGATGATGAAGATGACGACCAGCCGAAGCACGACTCGGGTGGCCGAAGGGATCGCCACAAGAGAAGGAAGAACCGCAACTATGACGACAACAACCTGGTAGCCGCAGGATACTCCGATCGACATGACGATCGGTATGACGAAAGAAGAGACGATCGACAGGACGGCAATCGGAACAACTCTGGGAACCGTGGCAACTATAAACCACGGCAGCAGAGGACTCCCGAGCTACCCTACGCTGAGCAGATCAACGCCCCCTGTTACCTGCACTCGTATGTCGATTCCAAGGACGGCAAAACGAAGTCAAGTCACCTGCTCAGGGACTGTCGGCAGTTCCTCGACATGCACAAACTCATCCAGCAGTCAGGACAGCAACCGTTACCACCTCCACCCCCACCTCCACCGCAGCATCAAGTCCAGCAGGCTCAACCTCATCAACCCAACGAGGCGTTCCCACCACCACGTGGGCAGATGAGCATGATCCATAGGACAGGTGTCTCGAGAAGAGAGATGAAGAAGCTCACCCGAGAGATTAATCTGGCCGAAAGCATCATGGCAAACATCCCCGAGTATGTCGAGTGGTCCTCTCAGAACATTACGTTCAGTCGAGCAGATCACCCGATGACCATACCAAAACCAGGACACGCTGCCTTAGTAGTCGAGGCACAGATAGGGGGATTCAAGATGAGCAAAGTCTTTATGGATGGTGGAAGCGGGTTAAACCTGATTTTCGTCGACACAATCAAGAGTATGGGGATCACCATGAGGATGCTAGAAGAGACAGACACCTGCTTCCATGGGATTCTTCCAACTGCACCGGGTTACTCTCTTGGCAGAGTTTACCTGAACGTCGTCGGCAATCCGACAATTTCAGGAAGGAAAAGATCGAGTTTGAAGTAGTGAACTGGGAGTCACAGTATCACGCTATACTCGGAAGACCAGCTTATGCCAAGTTCATGGCTGTGCCGCACTATGCATATCTCAAGCTGAAAATGCCTGGGAACAACGGGACAAACATCACAGTCTATGGAAGTTTCTCACGCTCGGACAATTGTGATCGCGACTTTCAGAGGATTGCTGCGAAGTTTGGGTTCAAACAAGAAATTATCAATCCTCCACCCAAGCTGTCGATACGCGAAATCAAGGAGGAGAAACAGGACAGGGAAATCAAGAAGAAGCCAGCCGACCTTGCCCTTAAAGCCTCGACGTAGTAGAATCTCAGCAGCAAGCTTCGGCAGCAAAAGCTTCGGCAGCAAAGGGTTCGGCAGTTGATGGCACAGAAGGCATAGAAGACAGCAAGACGCTGGCAACCACCGCCCAGACCCTTGGTGAAATCAACAACGCTGCAGCAACCACTAACGTGGTGAAAAAGCCAGAAGATGAGAAGAACCCCTTCCTTGCTTAAGCAATTTATCAGCGTTTAATTTTTTTCCATTTATTTTAAACAGGGCCTTCCTTTTTTCGCCCTCTAGTCTCGTGCTTACCTTATTAATGAGAACTTAAGTTTCGATCCTTTGTTAAGCATTGCAGTAATTCAAAACGTCTAAGCTGCATCACCATGCAACATAGCTCGCGGCAGAAGATCGTGCTTCAAAAGAAAAGCCTCTACGAGTGCAAAAAAGATACAAAGCAAACAAGGATGTTAATCCTTCCCTCTGCTATAGATGCCTCTACGAGTGCCGTAAATAGCAAGAGTGCGGAACTACATATAAACACAACCCACGTTCGATATTTTACTTGTGGAAATATCAAAGAACAACGGGCTCATCGGCAGAACCACTGCACCCGAAATATTCGGGAGTGCCTGTCGAAACATACATCGGTTGAAAGCAAAGTTGCGCATACAACAGGTTTAGCAAAACCTGCAACACGAGCTGATCACTCAAATGTTTTGCTGACCAACGAGTACACATACATTTAAACGGGCAATTAAGATTTGCTCCTTCAAAACTTGCCAACGGCATTAACACGGTAAAAATACATCTACATGTATCCACCAAATAAAAAGCTTCGGATAAACAATCTTCAACACCTGGATAAAGTAGCCAGAAAAACCTATCTACAAAGTAACATCAATTCCTGAATTCACCCTTGTGGAGTTTCTATTTCTTCAGGTACCTGTGAATCCTTCTCAAGCCTGTCGACAATTATATTGGCGGGCAACAATACCTTCGGATACAGTACCTCTAAGTCGCCAGTCGCGTTGGCAATAGACAGCAAACTTGCCGAGGGATAACGAGCAAGTACAAGGGCAAGCGTAAACCTGGCCCCTGCAAAAACTTGAGCTCGCACCAAGTCCCGAATCTTCTTAGCATTTCTAAACTCAGACATCAAAGTCAGCAGCGTAGGGGGAACTGCGTTTAAAGGGAACATTGTCTTCCAAACCACCCTCATTGCTTTATAGCACTTGTCGAAGAAATGGTGGACTTGCTGAACCCGATCCTGAAATTGTGCAAAAGCCTTCGAGTGTTCCCGCCAGAAAATCTCTTCGGCTGAGGACAGCTGGGTTAAAGCATGTACACGCTCGTGAATCCGTTTGTTTTCCTCCGCACGGTTCAGAGCTATGACTGGCAAGGAAATAATTAGAGGATCAGACAAGGCGTTGTCGATAAAGGGAGTCGGGACCAAGAAACTTACAGTTCAAACTCTCGGTAGCTTTGCAGGTTCAGTAAGAGCGTACCGCTCCACGTCGGCTGCAATCTCGCTCTTCTTATTGACAATTGCAGCTAAGGCGTAAGTACTGCGCAAGTCCTTTTCCATCTGAGTGATCCGATCCTTCATACGCTGGATCCGATCAACTTCAGGAAGAGCACCCGAAGAGTCATCGACAAATGACGGCACTGGGAAAACCTGCAGAAAACAGCGTTAAAAAGGATGACAGATATGGTCAAATTGAGCCCAAGGAAACTCCCATCGGGAGAGGTGCAAATAAAAATATCATAATAAAGGTGTGCTAGCAACATTTCCAAACACGGAGTTTATTACAAGCACAAGTTTTGCAAAAGAACAATGTTCCACAACAGCCTGAAGAAAGTTTGTTACAAAAGTCAAGGAGCTTGGGTCTGGGTCGATAGACTGGGTCCAGTCGATGTCTTTCTTGACGAAACTAGTTCAAGGAGCTGGCGAGCACAAGTAAGGGCAGGCGTTGTAAAGACGCTTAAGTCAACAAATTGCCCATCTTGCCCTTTCGGCAGCTCCTTAGTCATCTCTTCGATGTTAGCCTTAAAGCCATGACCCATCATAAGTTGGAAGGCAAGGAGGGCACCATAGGTACGCGAAGTACGCTTGAATACCTCGATAACCTCCTTGGTGTCAACCGCGAAGGCTTCGACCAACTGCCCCAGAGTCTTGTCCTGCTTGAGCTTGGGGAAAATCATCAAATGCATCCGCGCCAGGGCACCTTTCCCTTTCAAGAAGCTCCCGCGTGAGCTGGTGGGAGGCAAGGGCCATTGACACACCATTTGCTGGAGAGTTGTTTGGAACCGTGTCCAAGGCAGCAGCAGGAATGTTGGCGGCTTCTAAAAAGATAAAATTGGAAAAGATCATTGATAAAGGAATGAATCGTAAGAGTAATAATCGGCAGTGGCGTATAAAAGAGCTTACCAAGTAGAGCCAAAGAAGACTGACGAAGGAGCTCATCCTTTTCGGCTGCCCGAGTCTCCTCCTCTTTCAGCCTCTCCTTCAGTTTGCCCAGCTCCTCCTTCAGGGAGTCGACCTCCTGGCGAGCCATGGCAGCCTTTTTAATGGCGCCGTCCAACTTCGAAGAGGAAGATTTAACTTCCTCCTGCAGCCGAACGTTGTCCGCCTCCAGAGAGGTAAATTGAGAGGCAAAGGCCTCCAAGGAAGATATAACGCCTCGCAAGTCCTTAAATTGAGAGGAATCAGTAGACAAGGCATATTTCAAGAAATTCGCGTTGTATTCAAAAGGGACTTACAGAAGGAGGAGTCATGGTGGTGGCAGGAACATCCTTTCCCTTGGAGAGGGAAGAAGCAGTCGAAGCCTGAGCCGCGGGAGCTGCTTGAGGAGCTGAAGCTTCGGAAGCTGCGCGGGCGGAGCATCAGATTTAGCTTTCTTGGATGGAGGCTCGACGAAACCTTCGTCCCTGCAAAAAGGGAAATGATCGTTGAAGGTTGTGAAACGAATGTAAGAAATAAGAGGACCAAATATGACGTCAGAGCAGGAAGTACTTACCAGTCGAGGAGATCGTCTTCGTCGGCGAAACCGCCGATTGATCTCTTCGCGGGTGAAGCTTTGGCCTCCTCCACAGCTGCATTAACAAAGGCATCATGATCAGCGTCATCATCACGCATTGATCCCTCTGTGTTGCAAGCGTCATCGGCTGGGGGAGGAAGATCGGTGTGAACAGTTTCAGAATCTATCGGATCGACATCGCTTTCTAGGCTTGTATGCTCGACAGTGTGAAAATCAACGGGTACTGAGGAGCCTCTTCCTTCAGAGGTATCGTTTGGTGAATCATGCAAATTCCCAGAGACTATGGGAACCTGTCAAAAAGGAAAACGAATAAGAACAATGGTAATTATGTTAACTAAGAGAAGCACAGTAAGGATTTGAAAGGGAAAGTTACCTCGGGCGGTAGATGATCAGCATCAAGAGGAGAGTAAGTACATGTCAATGGGATCGAATCTTCTTGACTGAAGAAAGTAAGGCGACGGACTTCATCAAGCAGTTCCTTTTCCGACAGTTCGGCAGCATTAACCCTGGTTACGTCCTTTGGGCCTGAATACAACCACATCGGATGAACTCTGGCCATGGCTGGTTGGACCCGACGCTTCAGGAACACTGCTGCCACCTCTGTGCCGACCATGGTTTGGCCATCGGCCTCTTTGATTCGAAGAAATTTGGCAAATAATTCGTCGGCTGCTACTTTTTCGTCGGGAGAGAGAATGTTCTTCCAGGAATTTTTAGGCTTGGCTTCAAAGACATCGGTAAAGCAAGGGAGCTGGGATTCGGGTGACGAGGAATCCCTGACGTAAAACCATTTGAGTCTCCACCCTTGCACAGATTCTCTCATTGGGAAATTGAAGTAATTGACCTCTGAACGAGCTACGAACCCTACTCCTCCGGTGACAAAGGGTCCATTACTAATGTTGTATCTCTTCACATAGAAGATCTTTTTCCACAGCCCAAAATGAGGTTTGATACCCAGAAATGCCTCGCAAAGGGTGATGAACACAACAACGTGGAGGATTGAGTTGGGAGTGAGTTGCCATAATTGGATCTCGTAAGTTCGCAAGAGGTGGAGGAGGAATTCGTGAGCGGGGAGCGAAAGACCCCGATATAAGAACGACAAGAACATCACGGTGAAACCGGCAGGGGGATTAGGCCGAGAAATCGCACCTGGCAAGATCACATTCCCCTCATCGAGGAGATAAGTCCCAGGCTTCGGGATCTTTTCTCGTCACGCTTGGTGACTGTAGACGCTGTCCAATCTCCGGGCTTGGCCACCGAACTTGGCGGAGCTGGGGGAGGAGCGCTTGGAGCGCCCCCTTCGGAGGAATCAAAGGGGGTTTGGCGGCGGCGCCTCCGCTAGTGGAGCTGGCGGCGGTGGTGACGCTCTTCTTCTTCACCATCGTGAGATCAAGGGAGGATCGGAAAAACGGTGGTGGCGGCGCAGCAGTTGTGAAGGAAGGAAGAAGGAGAAGGGCGAAGAGGCGTTATGGCAAGACTGGGAAGGACCAGAGTTTTTTGTTCTTTAAGTGGTCCTTTTTCGTTAAGGATTGCGGAAATCGAGGAGGCACCTCGGTAACTGTGCATGAAAAGTGGATGTTGCTTAAAAACGAGGCTAGGCAGAGGCGAATAGGCCCAGCGGGTCACGTCCTATCAGTCCAAATCAAGATGTTAGCAAAGCGTCATCAATGACGTCATGTTTAAAGCATTCGAAGGAATAAAAGAATCTATCGGATAGCAAACTTGAGTCTATGCGTAGATTGCAAAGCATTCACGCCTAGACTCGGGGGCTACTCCCATCGGGATGACGCGCACCCGATAAAAAGAAGATGCGCATTCGAAAGGATGAGGACTCGAAGATATATTTGGAGAGAAGGATGGAATGTTCAACTTAAGTCTGCACCCGAACGTAAAGCGTTCGTGAGACTCGGGGGCTACTCCCATCGGGAGCACTGGTTGTGCACCCGATAAAAGTTTTTTGCACTCCAGGATCATGCCCGGGGACTTGATTCTGTGTAGGGTAACGTTGTTTTGCCATCGGCAGTTAACCAACAAAAGTTGGGCGCGTTACTCATTATCCCTTGCATGAGGAAATGTATCGGATGACTTATGAAGACTTGCAGAAAACCTTCGGCAGAGCAAAATATTCGAGTGGCGCAACTTGAGTCTACGCACGGATTGCAAGCATCCGTACCTAGACTCGGGGGCTACTCCCATCGGGAGCGCTGACGCGCACCCGATAGAACAAGAACAATCAAGAAGAAGGACATTAGAAAAGACCATGTTTTAGTCTCTACCCGAATTATCTTCGGCTAGACACTCGGGGGCTACTGACGTGGGCACTACCCTTCGAGTAACCGACGTTGCCCTATCCTATATCTTCTAGTTGGAGGCCCATGAAGGCACTTGGAGGAAAGGCGGCCCATCCGGGCGGTGCACCAGGTTCCTTGGCAAGCAAGACAAAGAAGCAGCCGAACAAGGAAAGATTAGATCTAAAACTACTGTAAACCTAGTCGTGCTCGGTTAGACCTCTTGAGACCTGGCCTCCTATATAAAGGCCAGGAGAGGGGCTACCGAGGGACACAATCAATCTTAGCAGTCTTAGCCACCAAAAGCCTAGAGCTAGGTCATCGTTAAGCTTAGCATCTCGACGAGATCTCAGCCGAACTATTCGGCACCCCATTGTAACCTATTATCATCATAATCAAGAACAGACAAGCAGGACGTAAGGGTTTTACCTCATCGAGGGCCCCGAACCTAGGTAAATCGCTCCCCCGTTTGTCTATGAACCGATGTCTCGTGTCAGCTTGCAGGATTCCATCAACCCTAAGCCCCTATCGGAGGGCATTGCCGAGGAGCACCCTCGACAGCCGCCGTGACCGGAAATGCGTCTGAGCCCTGCTCCAGCGGTGCGATGCAAAGTGGCCGGCCCGCGGAGATGCAAACCTGGCCCAAATATGCGCCAGGTTTGCGTCTCCGCGGACGCTGCGCGGTCGCGGAAAGTGTCCGCGTTGGGTGCATCCGGGCCCGGTCGGCAGTGACTAGGTAAGCAAAAGTTTTTTCATTACTATTGATTGGCCAAAAGGACCATCTTTACAGAGATGGTTAGTCGAGTTAACCTAAAACTACAACGGCCGTACCTACTCGCCGTCGCGCGGCCTACACCGGCCTCGGTTACTCGCAGTCGCGCGCCCTACTACTGGCCGCCGGAGGGGCCGGCACCGTCGTCGAAGCGCGAGCGCTTCGCGCACTCCTTGCGCCGCGCACGCCGCACATTGGACATCTCGTCCTACCGCCTGCGGCGTTCGAGGGCCTCGGCCAGAGAGGAGTCCCACATGAGTGTTCTGGCCATGGAGTTGGCCGTCTCTGATACGTCTCCAACGTATCTATAATTTCTTATGTTCCATGCTAGTTTTATGACAATACCTACATGTTTTGTTAATACTTTATGATGTTTTGATGCATTTTCCGGCACTAACCTATTAACAAGATGCCGAAGCGCCAGTTCCTGTTTTCTGCTTTTTTTGGTTTCAGAAATCCTACAGGAAATATTCTCGGAATTGGACGAAACAAAAGCCCACGGTCTTATTTTTCCACGGAGTTTCCAGAAGACCGAAGGGGATACGAAGTGGGGCCACGAGGAGCCGCCACCATAGGGCGACGCGGCCAAGGAGGGGCCCGCGCCACCCTATGGGGTGGGCCCCTCGGGTGCCCCCTGTGATGCCATTCCGCCTACTTAAACTCTCCGCCGCGAAAACCCTAGTACCGAGAGCCACGATACGAGAAAAGTTACTGAGACGCCGACGCCGCCGCCGCCAATCCCATCTCGGGGGATTCTGGAGATCGCCTCCAGCACCCTGCCGGAGAGGGGAATCATCACGGAGGGCTCTACATCACCATGCCCGCCTCCGGATCGATGCGTGAGTAGTTCATCCTTGGACTATGGGTCCATAGCAGTAGCTAGATGGTTGTCTTCTCCTCTTGTGCTATCATGTTTAGATCTTGTGAGCTGCCTAACATGATCAAGATCATCTATTTGTAATGCTACATGTTGTGTTTGGTGGGATCCGATGAATATGGAATACTATGTCAAGTTGATTATTGATCTATCATATATGTGTTGTTTATGTTCTTGCATGCTCTCCGTTGCTAGTAGAGGCTCTGGCCAAGTTGATACTTGTAACTCCAAGAGGGAGTATTTATGCTCGATAGTGGGTTCATGCCTCCATTGAATCTGGGACAGTGACAGAAAGTTCTAAGGTTGTGGATGTGTTGTTGCCACTAGGGATAAAACATCGATGCTTTGTCTAAGGATGTTTGTGTTGATTACATCACGCACCATACTTAATGCAATTGTCTGTTGTTTGCAACTTAATACTGGAAGGGGTGCGGATGCTAACCCGAAGGTGGACTTTTTAGGCATAGATGCATGCTGGATGGCGGTCTATGTTCTTTGTCGTAATGCCCTGATTAAATCTCATAGTGATCATCATGATATGTATATGAATCTTTATTTGTCAATTGCCCACCTGTAATTTGTTCACCCAACATGTTATTTATCTTATTGGAGAGACACCACTAGTGAACTGTGGACCCCGGTCCATTCTTTTACATCTGAAATACAATCTACTGCAATCTCTGTTCTCTGTTGTTCTTCGCAAACAAACATCATTCTCCACACTATACGTTTAATCCTTTGTTTTCAGCAAGCCGGTGAGATTGACAACCTCACTGTTAAGTTGGGGCAAAGTATTGTGATTGTGTTGTGCAGGTTCCACGTTGGCGCCGGAATCATTGGTGTTGCGCCGCACTACACTCCTCCACCAACAACCTTCACGTGGCCTTCATCTCCTACTGGTTCGATAACCTTGGTTTCTTACTGAGGGAAAACTTGCTGCTGTACGCATCACACCTTCCTCTTGGGGTTCCCAACGGACGTGTGCTTCACGCGTTATCAAGCTCTTTTTCTGGCGCCGTTGCCGGGGAGATCAAGACACGCTGCAAGGGGAGTCTCTCACATCCAATCTCTTTACTTTGTTTATTGTCTTGCTTTACTTTATTTTATTTTCTGTCTTGTTTGCTTTATATCAAAAATACAAAAAAAATTAGTTGCTTTACTTTCTGTCTTGTTTACTTGCTTTATATCAATAACACAAAAAAATTAATTAGTTGCTTTACTTTATTTCATTTGTCTTGTTTCCTTTCTCTATATCAAAACACAAAAAAATTAGTTACTTGTTTTTACTTTATTTAATTTTATTACTGCTAAAATGAGTAATCCTGAAGTTGAAGTTCGTTCTTTTAAGCAACAAGGTGGAGAAAGTTTTAAAGATGCTTGGTACAGAATTAGTAATGCTCATCATAGGTGCATTAAGAAACACTCCACTATTATCCTTCTTAGGAACTTTTATGTTGGTATATCTAGCTGGAATAGGTATGTTCTTGATACTCTTTCGGGAGGTAATTTCCTAGGTACTCCTGCTTTAGAAGCTAGTTGCATCATTGAGAGTCTAGTTGGAACACCACCTGTTAATGAAGTTAAAATTGAAATCTCTCTTGAGGATGTCATGAAAAAGTTGGAAACCATAGAGAAAAATTTTCCAAGTGTTGAGACTAAATTGGGAATATTACTTGATAACACTGATAAACTTGATAAATCCCTAGGAGGAATTAATGAAAGAATTGCTATCCTAGAAACTTGTGTTATCCATGATAATCAAACCAATAGGATTAGTGAACTTGAAGAAGCTATGGGAACCTTGGGTTCAACTTTTTCTTCTCTTAAGTTTAAGGAGAAAGCTTATGTGGGTAAAGAGCAAAAATTCATGTATGTCTCTAAGGTGCCTAAACCAAAGAATTATTATAGGCCTAAAATTGATAAAACCCTTAGTACCACTATGGGAAATTTAGATAATGGAGCATCTAAGGTACCCTCTGCAACAAGTTGTGTTTGTAAGAAAAATTATGATGTTGATGCTTCTTCTCTTGATAATACTTGATTTGCACTTTCTGCGCCTAGCTGAAAGGCGTTAAAGAAAAGCACTTCTTGGAAGATAACCCATGGTTTTATTTTACTACTGTATTGTTGAGTCTTGGAAGTTGTTACTACTGTAGCAACCTATCCTTATCATGTTTTTGTGCCAAGTAAAGTCTCTATAGTAAGGTTGATACTAGATTTGGATTTCTGCGTAGAAACAGATTTGCTGTCTGTCACGAATTCGCGTCCTTCTCTCTGTAGAGGAATCAAAAAAATCCAATTTACTTGTGTGATCCTCAGATATGTATGCAACTTTCATTAGTTTTGAGTTTTTCCATCTGAGCAAGTTAAGTTCCTCAGAAAAATTCGTCTTTACGGACTGTTCTGTTTTGATAGATTCTGTCTTTTTATTTCGCCTTGCCTCTTTTGCTATGTTGAATGGATTTCTTTGTTCCATTAACTTTCAGTAGCTTTGTGCAATGTCCAGAAGTGTTAAGAATGATTATGTCACCTCTGAATATGTGAATTTTTGATTATGCACTAACCCTCTATTTGCTTTAAGTTTGGTGTGGAGGAAGTTTTCAAGGGTCAAGAGAAGAGGATGATACAATATGATCAAGAAGAGTGAAAAGTCTAAGCTTGGGGATGCCCCGTGGTTCATCCCTGCATATTTCAAGAAGACTCAAACATCTAAGCTTGGGGATGCCCAAGGCATCCCCTTCTTCATCGACAACTTATCAGGTCACTTCTAGTGAAACTATATTTTTATTCCATCACATCTTATGTTCTTTACTTGGAGCGTATGTTTTTTTTGTTTTTGTTTTGGTTTGAATAAAGTTGGATCCCAGCAATCTTTGTATTGGAGATATACACGCTCCGCTTTTTCATTTGAACACTTGTGTTCTTAGTTATGCTTTAATGTTCATGGCGAAGGCTGAAAACTGCTTCGTTGATTGCTATTTGGTTGGAATCAGAAAATGCTTCATATGGTCTTGAATAATTTGATACTTGGCAATTGTTTTGAGCTCTCATAGATCATGTTTAAGCTCTTGCATCATGTAGTTTAAATCTATTAGTGGAGAACTACCATAGAGCTTGTTGAAATTTGGTTTGCATGATTGGTCTCTCTAAGGTCTAGATATTTTCTGGTAAAAGTGTTTGAACAACAAGGAAGACAGTGTAGAGTCTTATAATGCTTGCAATTTGTTCTTGTGTAAGTTTTGCTGTACCTGTTCATACTTGTGTTTGCTTCAAACAACCTTGCTAGCCAAAGCCTTGTACTGAGAGGAAATGCTTCTCGTGCATCCAAAAACCTTGAGCCAAAACCCATGCCATTTGTGTCCACCATAACTACCTATATGTGGTATTTTTCTGCCATTCCAAAGTAAATTACTTGAGTGCTACCTTTAAAATTTCATTCCTTTGTCTTTGCAATATATAGCTCATGGGAAAATAGCTTAAAAACTATTGTGGTGATGAATATGTAGCTATGTGTTTTAGTTCTTATAAGTTGCTTGTTGAGCGGTAACCATGTTTCTGGGGACGCCATCAACTTTTACACCTTTGTTGAATATCATGTGAGTTGCTATGCATGTTCGTCTTGTCTGAAGTAAGGGTGATTTATCATGATCAAATGGTTTGAGTATGCATATTGTTAGAGAAGAACATTGGGCCGCTAACCAAAGCCATGTATCATGGTGGAAGTTTTCAGTTTGGACATTCATCCTCAATCTCTTATGAGAATATTATCTGTTGTTGAATGCTTATGCATTAAAGAGGAGTCCATTATCTGTTTTCTATGTTGTCCCGGTATGGATGTCCTAAGTTGAGATCTATCAAAAACGAGAAATCAAATGTGATTTATCTCCTTGGACCTTTGTACAGGCGGCATAGAGGTACCCCTTTGTGACACTTGGTTGAAACATATGTTATGCAATGATAATCCATGTAAATCCAAACTAATTAGGACAAGGTGCGAGCACTATTGGTATTCGATGCATGAGGCTTGCAACTTGTAGGAAGTTTTATGCATAACACATATGAATTATTACTACCGTTGACAAAATTGTTTCTATGTTTTCAAAATAAAAGCTCTAGCACAAAAATAGTAATCAATGCTTCCCTCTGCGAAGGGCCTTTCTTTTACTTTATGTTGAGTCAGTTCACCTACTTCTTTCTATCTTAGAAGCAAACACTTGTGTCAACTGTGTGCATTGATTCTTACATGTTTACTTATTGCACTTGTTATATTACTTTATGTTGACAATTATCCATGAGATATACATGTTACAAGTTGAAAGCAATTGCTGAAACTTAATCATCCTTTGTGTTGCTTCGAAACCTTCTACTTTGAATCTATTGCTTTATGAGTTAGCTCTTATGCAAGTCTTGTTGATACTTGTCTTGAAAGTACTATTCATGAAAAGTTTTTGCTATATGATTCAATTGTTTAGTCATTATCTTTTGTTAGCAATCTATTGCTTCGAATCACTCCATTCATCTCATATGCTTTACAATAATGTTGATCAAGATTATGATGGTAGCATGTCACTTCAGAAATTATTGTTCTTATCGTTTACCTACTCGAGGGCGAGTAGGAACTAAGCTGGGGATGCTTGATACGTCTCCAACGTATCTATAATTTCTTATGTTCCATGCTAGTTTTATGACAATACCTAAATGTTTTGTTCACACTTTATAATGTTTTGATGCATTTTACGGCACTAACCTATTAACAAGATGCCGAAGCGCCAGTTCCTGTTTTCTGCTGTTTTTGGTTTCAGAAATCCTACACAGGAAATATTCTCGGAATTGGACGAAACAAAAGCCCACGGTCTTATTTTTCCACGGAGTTTCCAGAAGACCGAAGGGGATATGAAGTGGGGCCACGAGGAGCCGCCACCATAAGGCGGCGCGGCCAAGGAGGGGCCCGCGCCACCCTATGGGGTGGGCCCCTCGGGTGCCCCCCTGCGCTGCCCTTCCGCCTACTTAAACTCTCCGTCGCGAAAACCCTAGTACCGAGAGCCACGATACGAGAAAAGTTGAGACGCCGCCGCCGCCAATCCCATCTCGGGGATTCAGGAGATCGCCTCCGGCACCCTGCCGGAGAGGGGAATCATCACCGGAGGGCTCTACATCACCATGCCCGCCTCCGGACTGATGCGTGAGTAGTTCATCCTTGGGCTATGGGTCCATAGCAGTAGCTAGATGGTTGTCTTCTCCTCTTGTGCTATCATGTTTAGATCTTGTGAGCTTCCTAACATGATCAAGATCATCTATTTGTAATGCTACATGTTGTGTTTGGTGGGATCCAATGAATATGGAATACTATGTCAAGTTGATTATTGATCTATCATATATGTGTTGTTTATGTTCTTGCATGCTCTCCGTTGCTAGTAGAGGCTCTGGCCAAGTTGATACTTGTAACTCCAAGAGGGAGTATTTATGCTCGATAGTGGGTTCATGCCTCCATTGAATCTGGGACAGTGACAGAAAGTTCTAAGGTTGTGGATGTGCTGCTGCCACTAGGGATAAAACATCAATGCTTTGTCTAAGGATATTTGTGTTGATTACATTACGCACCATACTTAATGCAATTGTCTGTTGTTTGCAACTTAATACTGGAAGGGGTGCGGATGCTAACCCGAAGGTGGACTTTTTAGGCATAGATGCATGCTGGATGGCGGTCTATGTTCTTTGTCGTAATGCCCTGATTAAATCTCATAGTGATCATCATGATATGTATATGAATCTTTATTTGTCAATTGCCCACCTGTAATTTGTTCACCCAGCATGTTATTTATCTTATTGGAGAGACACCACTAGTGAACTGTGGACCCCGGTCCATCCTTTTACATCTGAAATACAATCTATTGCAATCTCTGTTCTCTGTTGTTGACATAGGCATCCCCAATGGGCCTGCCCAATATGGTACCCGGGATTTACTGAGCCCAGAACTCGAAGAATAGGAAGACTCGGAAGCACATTTAATGATTAGGAAAGATAGTTTGTATTAGGAAAGATAGAGATTTGTAATCTTACGGGTTGGATACGAAACCCTCCCGAACTCTGTAACTTGTGTATTACGAAACCCTCGGCTCCACCTCCTATATAAGGGGGAGCCGAGGGACAAAGAAAGGATCGAATCTACTGTCAACATAACCCTAGTTTTCATAATCGTCGAGTACTTTTCGCCTAAACCTTCGAGATCTACTTGCCCTCTACTTCTAGCAAAACCCTAGTCTACAATCTGTAGGCATTGACAAGTTAATCCTTTGTCAATTGGCGCCGTCTGTGGGAATTAGAGGTTGCAAGGAGCTGATCTCGATGGCACGTTCAAGATCTTCGACTTCGTCGATAGCAAGCAACGCGATGGATCGAGGTAACAAGGGAAAAACTGATCTAGTCAATTTTATTCCTCACCCGCCCTCCCGTATGGATGCATGTGCCTATCTGGAGGAGCCCATCATCATGACGTTCGGAGAATTCCGATTTGGCGTCAACAAGGAAGGATCCTACCGTCTCGAAGTTCCGATCTCGTCGGAATTTTCAGCGGTCGATTCTAACTTTTCGTCGAGTGACGAGGAGTTTTCGTCGCCACGCTTCGTCGACAACAAGGCAAGCGGAAAGCTCGCCAAGATCTTCAGCAACACATCCTTCGAGTCGTCTGCGGACTCCTTTATAAGCAGCGACTCTGACAGCGTCGACAGCTTCAACTTCATCGACAAATCTGTCGCCATCGGAAAGGTCTTCACCACTCTATATAATGGTGTCACCAATCCTGACAAAAATCAATACGCAAAATATCATCAGATCTATGCGATAGAAGAGGCAGGCCGATCAGAACCAGAAACGTCAGAGGCTTTCGATGATTTGGGAAATCCTTACATCGATCCCGCTGATCTCAGAAAAGGCTTAGGCACTAAATATGCTGGGACTTCAACTCGAGCACAAGTCCAACTCCCGCAAGCAGCGTGGGATAGGGCTGCAAGAGCCATGGATGGTTCAGAACCAATGACCACCACTGCTACTGTACAAGAACTACAAGCATATCAATATAGACTTGCTCGAGTAAGCAGAGAGTTGGAAAAACAGACAACATCACTAAATAGAAGAAAAGAGGCAGCTTCCGCATCAAGCAGACGCCGAGCAGATTTAAGTCGACAATCAGGAACTTCGGGAGACAGTCACAGAGAAGCTCGGAGGAGAGCAATGTCTCGGCTGCAAAACATACCCGAAGCAGAGAGAGGAAACATAATCCAAAATCTCGACATGTCCTTTATGTCGATCGATGAAAGAGGAAATATCATCCCAAAAACGCCAGAGGCAGGTTACATGGCAACACAAGCTTACATCTTGGCGTCCAGACCACCTCCTGGGGACCCGAGAGAACCATTGTTCAATATGGCGATGGCTGGAGTAGGAGTTATGGGAACAGCGTTTGCAACAACGCCTCCCGAAGAAAACCCTAGGCAAAATAGTCCACGACCAACCGCAGCAGTTCAAGATCCCCCAAGAACAAGTGGAGCAAGAGACACAGCAGTCCAAGTAAGGGTGGACAGAGCGCGACAAGAAAGAAGAGAGCGTCAGCATTCACCAGAAGTTGCCGACGAAGATATGTGTGGGCTCCCGTGTTTCACGAGAAGAGTTCGAAAAACTCGAGTCCCAAAAGGGTTCAAGCTACCCGAAAATTTCAAGAAATTCGACGGCCTGCAAGATCCCGAGGATTGGCTCGTGGATTATCTCGAGATGGTGAAGCTGGTAGGAGGAACCAGAGCAACAGCTATGCAAAGTATCCAAGTTCACTTGAGTGGTGCCGCGAGATCTTGGATAAAGAAACTCCCCCCAAGTTCCATCGACAGCTGGGATAACTTTGAGGATATCTTCGTGAAAAATTTCCGATCCACCTGCAAGAAACCTGCGTCATTGGAAGAGTTGAGGGCGTGTCGACAAAAACATGACGAGTCGATGAGAAAATATATACAGCGGTGGAACATTATAAAAAATTCGGCAGAAGATATATCTGACGAGCGAGCAATAGATGCGTTCGTGGCAGGAATTCGGCGAGGAGATTTCGTCGAGGACTTGGGGAGAACTAACCCTAAGACCATATCAGCACTCATGGAGATAGCCAATAAATGGGCAGATGGAGAAGACGCAATATACAACAAGCGACACAGGTCGCCAGAGGAGGATCGTGGTCGAAATTATCAAAATAGAAGGCGATTTTCTCGCCAGTTCTACAACAACGATGCTCCCGGCCATATATCGGCTGGCTTTCGAGGAAATCCTGGAGGGAACAGTCGAGATGACTATCAAAGGAGTAACGAGCATCAAGGCGACAATAGAGGTGATTCTCGCGGCAACAGACAAAACAATGGACCAAGGTTCCAAAGACCTTATGTGTCCCCCGAAGAGATGATGAACGGTCCGTGCCAGATGCATTTTTATCTTGACAACAATGGAAAGAGGCAGTCAGGGCATCTCCAGAAAGATTGCCGAAACTTTCAGGCAATGTTGCGAGCCGCAGGAATCGCAAATGCCCAAGCCACGAATAGAAACCCCCAGGGGCCAAGGAGCGAAATCCACCTTCCACCTCCTCCCGCAATTACGGACGAAAATCGGCACCAGCTTAGAATAGCGGCAGCACCACATCCACCTCCATACGTTGACCCCAACTCTAACGGTGCGGTCTCGATGATTCAGAAAGCTAGGCCATCAAACAGGGCGCAGAAGGTAATCTCGCGACAAGTGTTCATGGCAGAGAAGATGCCTCCACCAACAGTCGAGTACTTAAATTGGTCGGGGCAAGACATCGGCTTCACAATCGCAGACCATCCGCAGCAAGTTCCTCGACCAGGACAATCAGCACTCATCTTACCCGCAGTAATCGCTGGTTTTGACGTGTCGAGAGTTTTCATAGATGGCGGCAGCAGCTTAAACCTCATGTATGCAGATACATTGAGGAAGATGAACATATCCCTGGCAAACTTGAAACCAACTGACACACGTTTCCACGGGATCACACCAGAGAAGCCAAGTTACCCATTGGGCAAAATCAACCTCGACGTTCAGTTTGGAACCCGAGAAAACTACAGGATAGAGAATTTGGAATTCGAAGTTGTGGATTTCCCATCGCAATATCATGCTTTGTTGGGACGACCAGCGTATGCCAGGTTCATGGCAGTGCCGCATTATACATATCTGTTGTGGAGGTTGCCTGGACCCAAGGGACCTATCACAATCAAAGGAAGTTTCGCGTTATCTGATAAATGCGACAAGGATTTTCATCGATTGTCAGAAACTTTCGGGATGCAAGCAGAATATGCGGCGCCAAGGTTCACTGATTATGATGTGCTGCCAGAGGTAGGGAGATCTTCTAAAGAGCCAACTTTCAACACAACCAAGGATTCAAAAGAGGTACAGATCCACCCGACAGATCCAAAGAAAACGACATCCATTGCCGCAAACATGGATGTCGCATAGGAAAGCGCGCTCGTCGAGTTCCTCCGTGAGCACTGGAAAATCTTCGCATGGTGTCCAGCTGACATGCCAGGAGTACCCAGGGAACTTGCCGAGCACCACCTCAATTTGGATCCTCTCGCAAGACCAGTAAAGCAACCTTTGCGGCGTTTTTCGGAACCTAGCCGCAAAGCCATGTTATCAGAAATAGATCGACTCAAAGATGCTGGATTCATCAGAGAAATATCTACCGAAGCCACATGGGTAGCTAACCCAGTGATGGTGCCGAAAAAACACACAATAGTCCTTCGCATGTGCGTCGACTTTACGTGTCTCAATAAACATTGTCCCAAGGATCACTTTCCCCTCCCAAGGATCGATCAAATCATCGACTCCACGGCAGGATGCGAACGTCTTTCCTTTTTGGACGCATACTCTGGTTATAACCAAATCAGACTAAAAGAAGAAGATGAAGCCAAGACAGCGTTCATCACACCTTACGGCGTGTTTTGTTACAAAACAATGCCCTTTGGTTTGAAAAACGCGGGAGCAACGTATCAGCGGATGATGCAGAAGTGCCTAGCAACACAGATTGGTAAAAATGTACAAGTCTACATAGATGACGTCGTAATAACATCAAAGAAGGGGTCAACTCTGATCGAAGATTTGAAGGAAACCTTCGACAACCTCGACAAGTTCTGCCTCAAGCTGAACCCGACAAAGTGCTCTTTTGGAGTTCCGCAGGAGAACTCCTCGGGTTCTTAGTATCAGCAAGAGGGATTGAAGCCAACCCTGAAAAAATCCAGGCCATAGTGACTATGCGAAAGCCAACAAAGTTGAAAGAAATACAACAGCTAACAAGGCGAGTCGCAGCTTTAAGCAGATTCGTCGCCAGGCTAGGAGAAAAGGCGCTACCGTTCTATGCATTGATCAAACAGGGAGAAAAATTTCAATGGAACGAAGAAGCAGATAGAGCCTTCGAGAACCTCAAGCGGGCAATTTCGACACCACCGATATTGGTGGCGCCGAAAGAGAAAGAACCTCTCCTCTTGTACATTGCAGCCACACCTCAGGTGGTCAGCACGGCCCTAGTAGTCGAGAGAGAAGAAGAAGGCAAGCTTCATGGAGTTCAGAGGCCAGTATATTTCATCAGCGAAGTACTGTCGCCTTCAAAACAGCGGTACCCGCAATATCAGAAACTGGCATATGGAGTATTCACGACAGCAAGAAAATTGCGACACTATTTTTCGGCGCACCCGATAATAGTGGTCAATGAGGCTCCCTTATCAAATATCTGAACACCCGAAGCTACGGGTCGTGTCTCCCTCTGGGGAATAGAACTTTCTCCTCGGGACATCACTTAAAAAAGAAAAGCAATAAAATCACAGGTTTTACCAGATTTCATTGCAGAGTGGATGGAGCTACAAAACACGGGGCCTCCAGATTTATCGAGAACTTGGACCATGAACTTCGACGGGTCCAAAAGACTGGAAGGTGCTGGAGCAGGTGTGATATTGGTATCACCCGAAGGCGACAAGTTGAAGTACGTTTTGCGGATGACGTTCCCAAACGCATCTAACAATGAAGCAGAATATGAAGCTCTCATACACGGGATGAAGATGGCGAAAGCTTGCGGTGCAACCCGATTGAAAATTTTTGGCGACTCACAATTGGTGGCACAGCAAGTTATGAACCAATGTGATGCAGTCAACGAAAGTATGATAGCATACAAAGAGGTATACAATGAGCTGGAGAAATTATTTGATGGATGCGAGGTAAACCACATCAGCAGGATGAGTAACGATGAAGCCGACGTTCTTGCAAACATCGGGTCACAGTGTCTCGCGATTCCTCCAGGCGTGTTCTGGGAAGAGATAAGCGAGAGGTCAACAAAGCCAGCAAAAACAAAGAAGGAGAAGAAAGAGAAACCCTCGAGTATCACCAAAGACATAGCAGAAGAAGAAGAAGAGCAAGAGCTAGTCATGATGGTGCAAATTCCATGGATGCAGGCTTACATATCATATATCCTAAGGAAAACGATACCCGACGACCCAGTTGAAGCAAGGCGAATAATCAGGAGATCAAAAGCTTTCACTGTGGTAAAAGGGGAGTTGTACAAACGAAGTATTTCGGGCGTGCTACAGAGATGCGTTACACCCGAAGAAGGAAGAATTATCCTGAAAGATGTGCACGAAGGAATATGCGGGCACCACGCGAGCAGCCGGGCTATCGCGGCTAAGGCTTTCAGAGCAGGATTTTATTGGTTAACGGCAATCGAGGACGCGAAGGAAATAGTGAGAACTTGCGACGCGTGTCAAAGATTTGCCGCCAAACCTCACTCTCCGGCAGCAGAACTCATGCCAATCCCACTATCTTGGCCCTTTGCTCAATGGGGTCTCGATATGGTGGGAAAACTACACAAAGCTTCGCCAGGAGGTTATGAGTATATGCTTGTTGCTGTCGACAAATTTACAAAATGGATCGAAGCAAAGCCGATAAATTCACCGGACGGTGCGTCGGCGATTAAGTTCGTGAAAAGCATCGTCTTCAGATTTGGAGTCCCTCACAGCATCGTCACAGACAACGGCAGCAACTTTACGTCCAAGGAGTTCAAAGCATACTGCGCAGAAGTGGGCATTAAGTTGAGTTTTGCGTCTGTCGCACATCCACAGACCAATGGACAAGTCGAGAAAGCCAATGGCATCATCTGCAATGGTATCAAGAAACGCCTGCTAGGTCCACTGGAAAAAGCTCGGCATACTTGGCCGGAGGAGCTGCCAAGTGTGTTGTGGAGTATCCGAACAACACCAAATACGGCGACACAGGAAACGCCGTTTTTTCTGGTCCATGGAGCCGAAGCAGTCCTGCCGATAGAAATCGAGCATGATTCTCCAAGAGTTACAGAATATAATGAAGAAATCTCGAGAAAAGCCTTGGAGGACGATGTCGATGCACTTGACGAAGCTCGAGATGAAGTTCTGTCGCGAGTCGCTAAATATCAACAGGACCTGAAGAATTACCACAGTCGAAGATTGCGGCCACGATCTTTTCAAGTTGGTGATTTAGTCTTGCGACTCAATCAAAAAAGTCATGAAAAACTCGAGTCACCATGGCTTGGACCCTACATCGTCACAGAAGTCATCGAAGGAGGAGCATACAGAATCAAGGACAAGAAGACGGGGAACATTGAGCCAAATCCTTGGAACGTGGCGCAGCTCAGGCGTTTCTACGCCTAGATAGCGAAATATAGTCTCCTTGTAAACATACAATGTACTGAAACGCCCGCGAGTTTTCAGACGCACTCTTTTCCTTTTTCGGGGCACCGAGTGGGGCCGGAGAAGGTTTTTAATGAGGCGGGCTCGGTGCTGCAATATAATAAAGATAGTGGAATCATATATCTTTTTCTCGACAGGCTCAGGGGCTTCCCCCTAAATGATACAATATATATATATAGTGTCGCTAAACGCAAAAGAAGCATCCTGCCTTGGTAAAAAATACCTCGCCAAAATAAAAAGAGATATCGACAAAATAGCGATCAACAAAAAGCTCGGGGGCTTACACCCACAAAAATAGTATACAATGTATATTATCTTGCCTTGGGACAACCTCGCATTATAATAAACAAAAATACTGCAATCAAAACGCCCGGGGGCTTGGCGACAAAAATAAAAATATAATGACTTTACAATATAGATCATATACACAGGATACAAACTTTGGAACAAGTTCGTCTTCAAGGATTTCCCAATATATTGTCTATGGTTAAGCGCTCATTATTTACAGCACGAGTGCTATGCTCAGCGTAGCTACCCTTCACGAAGAATTCGGAATCCATCCGAAGAAGTTCATCCATCATATCTTCGGCAACAGGAGTAACAATGTCATCATATTTGCCGAAGTTTCTCTTCCTCTTCGACATCTTCTCCAAGCACTTTGGAACAATTTGCCCCACGTCTAACTTCGGGTAGCAGATTTTTATCATGATCATCGCAAACCTTGCGCCAGCAGCTAGTTGGGCTCGTACAAAGCCGTGGATGCGAGGAGCATCTCGAAATTTGTCCATCAACGCAGGAAGGGTCTCTGGCATCTTATTGCGAGGAAACATGGTACCATAGACCAGAGACAAAGTCCTTGTACAGAAGTCAAGATACTCGCGAACCTGAAGCGCGCGATCTTGAAATCTGACGATTTGGCGAGTCCGTTCAGGCGTGCCCCAAAAAGTCGACCCATGTTCACGTGCAAGCCGAAGAAGAACATTGGAACGAGCCTCGACACGTTCATCTTCAGTAGCAGCATCCAAAAAAGCACCTATTGTTTCTTAAAACAAGTCAGTGGGTAATAAGGAGATAAGCAGCAAAGAAAAAGAAGAAGCACGACAAAGATAATGAAACATACCTGCCATATCCAAGCTAGCATCTATTAGCAGCTGGAGCATAGAATTTTCTCGAGACGTAGCTGCAGCAGCTTCAGCAACAGCAGAGAGCGATGGCAGCTTGAGCTTGTTGGAGTGCAATTTTTTCCCTTTCAGAAGACTCTCGAGATTGTTCCATGAGCATAAGCGATTGCTTCTTCACGGATTGGAGTTGTCCTCGAAGTTCTTTCAATTCTTCTGTCAGATCCTTACTCGCAGAATCATCAACAAAATTAACAGGGACAGAGGACTTCTTCGGAAGGGACGAAGGAAAAACTTCGGAAGGACCAGGAATGGACGTATAGTTGTCAAAAATTAACTGAAAAATAGAAAAACGTCGACATCAATCATTGAGACAAAGATAGATTTCCATTGATTCTCATAATATATACATGTCTGTTACAAAAGAAGGATCCCTAGAAGACCTAATCACCGCCAGGAGGACTAAGGCGATAGCATCAAAAGATAGAAATAAAAAAAGACAAGGTGGTCTACTTGACCTCCGGCTTGGATGCGCTTGGAGCAGGTGCTGGTTTAACACCAAGGAAGGAGAGGATGGGTCTTGCAGAAGGTTTGGCAGCTCTAATTAGAGATTGCCATTTCTTTGTCTCCATCTCCCCTATGTTGCCAACCTTGGCCCAGTCGACGTCTTGTTGACTATTAGCAGTCAGCGCAATGGTGCCTTCAACGCCAATTTTCAGGCCTTCTTGGCGAAGTTTCAGCCCAAGATCTTCGGGTCCATTGAAGGTTTTTGCGAGCTCCACAAAGGTAGAGGGGGTCTCTTTCTTCGGAAAGAAGTAGGGGAAAAGCTTCAGCAAGCCAGCTTCAGCATTTTCAAGCCCGTCGCGTGCTTCATCCCCATGAATTTCGACAAGGGTCAGCGCGTCGAGAAGCTCGTCACCCACAGGACCGTCAACCTCATATTCTTGATGCGTCCGCCCTACAAACAATCAGACAGCCGTATAAAAAATAAAGACTACAGGTGAAACGCAAGATAATCCGAGGAAAAGCAAAGATTCGAGAACTTACTAACAAAACGCCGACATTGCGATTCCAAGCGGGAAAGAATCTCTGCCTCTCGAGCTGATTGCTGAGTTATGTTATCACTCAATGAAGTTTCAGCTTTATGAAGCCTCTTTCGAAGATCTTCAATGGCGGCAGCATCCTTTTCAGCTTTTTGGCGATTTTCTTCGCTCTGCTTCAACTTAACAGCAAGAGCGTCCGCACGTTTGTTGCTTTCCGCAAGATCTCCTGGAAAAATTGCGGCAGATAAATACTATGATGAAATCATGGTACACATGCAGCAAAAGAACAGGACAATAATACCTTCGAGCTTCTTGGTGTAGTCACGATACCCGACAAATTGGGTACCAAGGCGAATAAATTCCTTCATCAAAGGCTGAAGAAACGATCAAGGAGGAAAACGAAGTCAATATAACCAATATATATACGGCAAACATTCAGTATGATTGAAGTATTGAAAGATTTAAGGTTTACATCATCCAATGAAGGTGTCGAAGATCCACCAGGGAATTGGATAGAATCTCTCGATGGTTCAATTCTCGCTCCTTTTAATGGAGAGGCTCGGGGGCTCTCCACTAGCGATGGTTGCACGATGTCTTGTTGGGGAGGAGAAGATTCATCCCCATCATGTTGAGCTTCCGACACAATCAAAGTACGCGATGTACTCGTTCGTGCAGTAGCATCAACAGCTTGTTCTTCCTCCTCATCACTACAATAAAATGGCGGCAGTATAAGAAGCAAGAGACAAGAAACATCAAAACAGGAATAGTAAAGAGTAAGGAGTAACTCACGAGCTGACGAGGGCATCAGTGTATGGGTTAAAAGCTGCCTTTTTATGTGAAGGCTCAGCTTCTTCGGCTTTGGAAGTGCCGGAATCTTTTACGTCGTCTCTCTTCCTCTTTGAAGCATGAGGAAGAGAGTGTGTCGAGGCAGTGGCCTCTGACTCAGCAGAAGCCGCGGATTTGTGAGAACCCGCGATTTCAGTGGCAGGGCGAGTGGTGCTTTGGTTGTCATCGTCGACAACGGCACGCTCCTCCACTTCTCCACCTTCAGGAAGAGGAGGAAGAGAAGAAAGAACGAGGTGGCCCTGAGAAAAGAAAAAATGTCGAGAAAAAGGCATTAACAAAATAGTAATCGACAAAATAACAAAGCCCGAGGAAACAAATACAGCTACAAAAAAGAAATTACCTCGGGGAGGGGTTTGGCGCTACTATATGGCGCGACACGGCAAGAAGTAGGAATTAAATCCTTCTTGTTCAGCGATGAGATTTTGCGGATAAGTTTCTCAAAGTCCTTCAAGGGAAGATCCTTTGAGAGCCTGTCAGCATCTTCTTCACCAGCGTATTTCCAGAAGGGGTTTTTGCGAGCCTGGAGAGGCTGCACTCTAGTCCTAAGGAAATAGGCGGTAATCTCAATACCCGAAAGTTCTTTCCCGCGGGTGTTCTGTAGCTCGTGAATGCGAGTCATCAGCGCCTCTGTCGCCAATTTCTCCGCTTCAGTAGCTTCAGCATCCCAAGAACGGCGACGAAAGATTTTAGCTTCTCCGTCAAAAGGGGCGATGTTCTCTTCCGCCGGGTTGGAGCTTTCTTCATGGACGTACAGCCACTTTTTCCGCCAGCCTTGGACGGAGTCGGGAAATTTGACATCAAAATAGTCGACTTCCGACCGAACACATATAACAACGCCGCCAATATTGTAGGCGACGTTGTGGTGGCTATTGCGGCGAATGCAAAAGATGCGTTTCCACAGGGCCCAATTGGGTTGGACCCCGAGAAAGCACTCACAGAGTGTGATAAAAATCGAAATGTGGAGGAGAGAGTTGGGCGTCAGATGATGCAACTGAAGCCCATAGACAAAAAGGAGACCACGGAGAAATTCGTGGATTGGGGGAGAAAGTCCTCGGATGAGGTGGTCAACGAAACTGACCCGATAGTTGATTGGAGGCTTTGGGTAGCTCTCCTCCTTGGGGAACTGGAGCGCGTTCTCTTTCTTGCTGAATCCCATCTTCTTCAGCATGTTGATGTCTTGGCCTGAGATCTTGGATCTCTCCCACTCGGCACTTCCCAGATCTGTTGATGTCATCTTCGATTCTGGTGTGCTGTGTCTAGTCAAACGAGCGCGCGGCGGCATCAACGGAGCTAGCAGAGAAGGGAGAAAAGTGCTCGAGCGCTAGAGCTAATGGGAGCAAGGGGGCAGTTGCAGCGGAGAAGCAGAGGTGCGGCGTGAGCGAAAGTGCTCAAGGAGGAAGACGATGGCTTTATATAGCAGTGTGCCAGATCGTCGCAACCGTTGGATTGGCAAAAGTAAGGATGCAGATGGCAACCACGTGGACAAGGGGTAAAAGTGTATTTTTACCGAGAAGTGAACAGGCAGGAGATACAGTAATAGTGCCAGAAAAAGCGGAGGACGTGTGTCCCCCACTTGCACGACGTGTCAACTGGATAGGAAAAAGGGACCCACATGACAGTGACACATAGCGGTTTTCGCGTATTTCCAACACAGAAATCGTGGCTATCATCAGCAACTACGTCATCAAGGTAAAAGAAAAGCTCGACTATGAAGCTCGGAAAATATCGACAACGCAAGATTATTTCGGGAGCCTTTGATCAAACACAAGTTCTTGCCCAAATGCTCGGGGGCTACTTTGGAAAAATAGAAAATTTCGAGTATGACAAGATAGAAATGGCGAGAGCCTATGATCAAATACAAGCATTTGTTCATAGCCTCGGGGGCTACTCCCATCGGGAGCGCTGGTCGCGCACCCGATAGATATAAAAATATCGAGAAGGATTATAAATATAGCGGCAAAGGATACTAATCTGTGGAGCCTACACCCAAGCACAAGTTCTTGGCTGTAGCCTCGGGGGCTACTCCCATCGGGAACGCTGTTCGCGTGCCCGATGAATTTTTAGTGAAATTTCGAGTTACACAGATAACTCTACATATACTCCCATCGGGAAGACAAAGTAAGTCATCAAATATGACTCGATAAAATGTGCTATTCCAACAGCCGAAAAGCACTCGACAATATATTCTCAGAGCGCTAAAAGTCGCGAATAAATCTCTGAATGCCGCAAAACTTTGCGAAGGTAAGACCCAGATCCGTTCTGAGCGGCGTGGCACCGTCTCTGACGGCGGATTGCTACTATTTTCCGTATCAACAGATACGAAGAAAAATCCTAACGGACGCGTTAGGTACCCGATAAAATATGACTGGGACTCGACAGAATGGTAAGACCTTAAGCGGCACCTGTCGAAGTTTACACCAGTATCCCGAGATCATGTCCAGGGACGTGATCTTGAAGTAGGTTTTTGCGGATTGCCACTAGAGCAGTTAACTAGTACCTGATCCGTCAGATGAACTAGCCCCAACTACCGTTATCCCTGTACAAAATAGTGTTTGCATATCGAAAGATTATGTGATGAGTAAAGTTGGAGATTTTCCCTGATTCTTCGATTCAAGAAAAATCTCGGGGGCTACTGACATAGGCATCCCCAATGGGCCTGCCAAAGATGGTACCCGGGGTTTACTGAAGGCCCAGAACTCGAAGAATAAGAAGACTCGGAAGCCCATTTAATGATTAGGAAAGATAGTTTGTATTAGGAAAGATAGAGATTTGTAATCTTACGGGTTGGATACGAAACCCTCCCGAACTCTGTAACTTGTGTATTACGAAACCCTCGGCTCCACCTCCTATATAAGGGGGAGCCGAGGGACAAAGAAAGGATCGAATCTACTGTCAACATAACCCTAGTTTTCATAATCGTCGAGTACTTTTCGCCTGAACCTTCGAGATCTACTTGCCCTCTACTTCTAGCAAAACCCTAGTCTACAATCTGTAGGCATTGACAAGTTAATCCTTTGTCAGTTGTTCTTCGCAAACAAACATCATTATCCACACTATACGTTTAATCCTTTGTTTTTAGCAAGCCGGTGAGATTGATAACCTCACTGTTAAGTTGGGGCAAAGTACTGTGATTGTGTTGTGTAGGTTCCACGCCGGAATCACCGGTGTTGCGCCGCACTACATTCCTCCACCAACAACCTTCACGTGGCCTTCATCTCCTACTGGTTCGATAACCTTGGTTTCTTACTGAGGGAAACTTGCTGTTGTACGCATCACACCTTCCTCTTGGGGTTCCCAACGGACGTGTGCTTCACACGTTATCAGTCTCCGCCGTCGCTAGGGCCGCCGCCGCCTGGGCTGCCGCCGCCTCCTTCGCCTAGCACGCGGCCTGCACCCCCGCCAGCTGGGCGACGAAGCGGTCCTGTCCCTAGCCGCCTCCGCCACCGCTTCGTCCCTGGCGGCGATGGTGACCGCCAGCTCCCGGTTCTCCTGCTCGACCCGCGCGGGAGAAGGGGCCCTACGCTGGAGCGAGTCCAGGTCGGAGCACATGAACCCACGAGCCATGGCCATCGCATAGCTGTGGGTTTCCTCCTCCGCCACCCAAGATTGACGGCGCTGGGCGTCCCTAGCCAGGGACTCGAAGGACGCGAGCAGAACCCGCTGGTCGCAGGTGATGACCCACAAGTATAGGGGATCGCAACAGTCTTCGAGGGAAGTAAAACCCAAATTTATTGATTCGACACAAGGGGAGGTAAAGAATACTTATAAGCCTTAACAACTGAGTTGTCAATTCATCTGCACCTGGAAAAGCACTAGTAACAGGGGTGACGTGAAAGTAGCAGTAATATGAGAGCAACAGTAACAGCAACAGTAGCAGTAATATGAGAGCAATGGCACCAGAAAATAGTTGATACTACTTCCAATGACATAGAGAACGAGTATATGATGATGCGAGATGGACCGGGGTTCCCAGCTATCTACACTAGTGGTAACTCTCCAATAACAAGTGTTGGGTGAACAAATTACAGTTGGGCAATTGATAGGATTGAAATAGCATTAAGACAGAATATCAAGTCTATTAATCATGTAGGCATGTTTTCCATATTTAGTCGTACGTGCTCGCAATGAGAAACTTGCACAACATCTATTGTCCTACCAGCCGGTGGCAGCCGGGCCTCAAGGGAATCTACTGGATATTAAGGTACTCCTTTTAATAGAGCACCGGAGCAAAGCATTAACACTCCGTGAAAACATGTGTCCCTCACATCACCGCCATCCCCTCCGGTTGTCCCGATTTCTGTCACTTCGGGGCCTTTGGTTCCGGACAGTGACATGTGCATACAACTTGTAGATACAATCTAAGCAATAATTATAGAGCTCAAATCTAAGATCATGCCACTCGGGCCCTAGTGACAAGCATTAAGCATAACAAGATTGCAGCAACAATAACTTCACAAACTTTATAGATAGACTAATCATAATGTATCATCCATCGGATCCCAACAAACACAACACCGATTACATCAGATGAATCTCAATCATGTAAGGCGGCTCATGAGATCATTGTATTGAAGTACATAGGGGAGAGAATACCAACTAGCTACAGCTAGAACCCGTAGTCCATGGGGGAACTACTCACGGAGCATGATGGAGGCGATGGCGTTGATGGAGATGGCTTCCGGGGCACTTCCCCGTCCCGGCAGGGTGCCGGAACAGAGACTTCTGTCCCCCGAATTGGAGTTTCGCGATGGCGCGGCGCCCCTGGAGTCTTTCTGGAGTTTCGTCAAGTGGTACGGTGTTTTTAGGTCGAAAGGGATTTATAGGCGAAGAGGCGGCGCAGGGCACCTGGGGGCACCACAGGCCGGCGCGGGCCCAGGCCAGGCCGCGCCGCCCTATGGTGTGGTGGCCCTCTGGCCCCTCTCCGACTCTTCTTCGGTGTTCTGGAGCCTTCCGGGAAAAATAGGAGGTTTGGTCTTTGTTTCGTCGAGAATATTGCCCGAACAGCCTTTCTGGAACCAAAAACAAAACAGGAACTGGCACCGTGGCATCTTGTTAATAGGTTAGTTCCGGAAAACGCATGAAATCATCATAAAGTGCAAGCAAAACATGTAAGTATTGTCATAAAACAAGCATGGAACATCAGAAATTATAGGTACGTTGGAGACGTATCAAGCATCCCCAAGCTTAGTTCCTGCTCGTCCTCGAGTAGGTAAACGATAAAAAGAGTAATTTCTGTAGTGACATGCTACTTACATAACCTTGATCATACTATTACAAAGCATATGAAATGAATGAAGTGACTCAAGGCAATGATCTATAGTTGCTAACAAATAGGTAACATATAGCAAAACTTTTCATGAAGAGTACTTTCAAGACAAGCATCAAAAGCCTTGCACAAGAGTTAACTCATAAAGCAATAGATTCAAAGTAAAGGCATCGAAGCAACACAAAGGAAGATATAAGTTTCAGCAGTTGCTTTCAACTTTCAACATGCATATCTCATGGATAATTGTCAACACAAAGTAATATGATGAATGCAAATAAGCAAGTATGTAAGAATCAATGCACAGTTGACACAAGTGTTTGCTTCTAAGATGGAAGGAAGTAGGTAAACTGACTCAACATAAAAGTAAAAGAATGGCCCTTCAAAGAGGGAAGCATCGATTGCTATATTTGTGCTAGAGCTTTGGTTTTGAAAACATAAAGAGAGCATAAAAGTAAAGTTTTGAGAGGTGTTTGTTGTTGTCAACGAATGGTAGTGGGCACTCTAACCCCCTTGCCAGACAAACCTTCAAAGAGCGGCTCCCATTTTGTTTTATTTTTGGGTGGCACTCCTTCCAACCTTTCTTTCACAAACCATGGCTAACCGAATCCTCGGGCCTGCCAACAATCTCATACCATGAAGGAGTGCCTTTTTATTTTAGTTTTATTATGATGACACTCCTCCCCACCTTTGCTTTCTCAAGCCATGGCTAACCGAATCCTTCGGGTGCCGTCCAACAATCACATACCATGGAGGAGTGTCTATTTTTGTTAATTAATTTGGGACTGGGAATCCCATTGCCAGCTCTTTTTGCAAAATTATTGGATAAGCGGATGAAGCCACTAGTCCATTGGTGAAAGTTGCCCAACAAGATTGAAAGATAAACACCACATACTTCCTCATGAGCTATAAAACATTGACACAAATCAGAGGTGATAAATTTTGAATTGTTTAAAGGTAGCACTCAAGCAATTTACTTTGGAATGGCAGGAAATACCACATAGTAGGTAGATATGGTGGACACAAATGGCATAGTGGTTGGCTCAAGGATTTTGGATGCATGAGAAGTATTCCCTCTCGATACAAGGCTTAGGCTAGCAAGGTTATTTGAAGCAAACCCAAGTATGAACTGGTACAGCAAAACTTTCATAAGAACATATTGCAAGCATTATAATACTCTACACTGTCTTCCTTGTTGCTCAAACACTTTTACCAGAAAATATCTAGACCTTAAGAGAGACCAATCATGCAAACCAATTTTAACAAGCTCTCCGGTAGTTCTCCACTAATAGGTTTAAACTACATGAAAAAACTTAATCATGATCTACTTGAGAGCTCAAAACAATTTCCAAGTGTCAAATTATCCAAGACATTATGAGGCATTTTCTATTTCCAACCAAATACCAATAAGTATTATAGCTTCCAACTTTTATCATTGAACATTAAAAGTAAAACGAAGAACAAGTGTTCATATGAAAAAGCGGAGCGTGTCTCTCTCCCAAACAAGGATTGCTAGGATCCATCTTTATTCAAACACAAACAAAAATAAAAACACACAGACGCTCCAAGTAAAGCACATAAGATGTGACCGAATAAAAATATAGTTTCAATAGAAGAAACCTGATAAGTTGATGAAGAAGGGGATGCCTTGGGCATCCCCAAGCTTAGACGCTTGAGTCTCCTTGAAATATGCAGGGATGAACCACGGGGCATCCCCAAGCTTAGACTTTTCACTCTTCTTGATCATATATCATCCTCCTCTCTTGACCCTTGAAAACTTCCTTCACACCAAACTTCTCATAAACTTCATTAGAGGGGTTAGTACTCAAAAAACTTGAATCCACCTTGGTCCTATAGTGACACATTGCAAGAACTCAATAAAACATTAGCTACAGCTCTCCACGTCTAGAAAGCCTCACATAAAGTCCACAAGAGACAATGCAAAAAACAGAGACAGAATCTGCCAAAACAGAACAGCCAGTAAACACGAATTTTAAAATGGTACTTCCGTTGCTCAAATCAGAAAACTCAAAACTAATGAAAGTTGCGTACATATCTGAGGATCACGCACGTAAATTGGCATATTTTTCTGAGTTACCTACAGAGAAAACAGCCCAGATTCGTGACAGATAGAAATCTGTTTCTGCGCAGAAATCCAAATCTAGTATCAACCTTCGATTAGAGGCTTCACTTGGCACAACAAAACACAAAACTAAGATAAGGAGAGGTTGCTACAGTAGTAAACAACTTCCAAAACACAAATATAAAACAAAGTACTGTAGCAAAATAACACATGGGTTATCTCCCAAGAAGTTCTTTCTTTATAGCCATTAAGATGGGCTCAGCAGTTTTAATGATGCACTCGCAAGAAACAAGAGTAGAGGTAAAAGAGAGCATCAAAAAGCAAATCCAAAACACATTTAAGTCTAACATGCTTCCTATGTAAAGGAATCTTGTAAATAAACAAGTTCATGAAAAGCAAAGTAACAAGCATAGGAAGATAAAACAAGTGTAACTTCAAAATTTTAAGCATATAGAGAGGTGTTTTAGTACCATGCAAATTTCTACAACCATATTTTCCTCTCTCATAATAATTTTCAGTAGCTTCATGAATAAACTCAACAATATAACTATCACATGCAGCATACTTTTCATGATCCACAAACATATAATTTTTATCAAGCTCAAAAATAGTGGAATTAAAACTTTCGAACACACTTTTATCAATAATATAACAAGATGAATGATCAATCTCAAGAGATATGGGACACATAGATAATGTCAAGAACTCTCCAATCCCATTTTCATTAGTAGTACAATTAATATTATCAAGTAACATAGGACCATCATCTAGAGCTTTATCATAAACATTTGCTAAGCAAAATTCTTTAGTACCATGCATTTCGACATCAGGCACAAACAAAGCATTATCATAAGATTTATCAAAGTAGCATGGATTATCATATATAACAGTAGCATAATTATTCTCACAAGTTTTACTTATAGGAAATATTTCAAGAGAATCCACAGGAACATAACATTCATCCTCTTTCGGTAAGCATGGAGGACAATCAAATAGTGTAAGAGATAAAGAGTTACTCTCATTAGAAGGTTGGCATGGGTAGCTAATCCATTCTTCCTCCTTTTGTTCATCACTCTCCTCTTCTTTTTCATCCAATGAGCTTTCAGGTTCATCAATTTCCTCCTCTTTTTCATCCAATGAGCTTTCAGGTTCATCAATTTCTTCTTCCACCGGTTCCTGCAAATTGTGAGTGCATTCTTGTGCATTAATGTGTCTCTCTTTATAATCAAGGATATACGGATTCCTACTGTAGCATTCTATACAAGAATTAAGGATAGTAGAGACATAATCTTTAAGGTCCTTACAAATAGCACAAGTTTCATAATTCTCAACCATGAAGGATTCTATCTCGGAGGCTCCCATAAATAAGACAAATTGTTCTACCTCTTCGAACCCATAATGAATATAGCAATTCCGATTATAGTTCTTAATTAAAAATTCCTCACTAAAGCCACATTGAAATTTAAGATGTTTAGTATCCTGTTGAGAGCAACAGTTTATATCATGGCGTCTAAGCAAGATTTTAGCCATTGTATTCAATTTTTCTATCATAGCACTCATTATTTTACCAGTTCTTGATTTTCTATAATTATTATAACATTCTATAAGCTCCAAATAGGTTGTTGGTTCTCCCATAACAGCAGTTTTTTAATTTTTAGATTTTTCAAATTTTTATGGATTTTCGGGTATATAGGGAAAATAAAACAAGACAAAAAGAAACTAAGCAAAAGTAAACTAGGCAAAATAAAACTAGACAGAAATAAACTAAGCACAAATAAACTAGACAAAAGTAAACTAAGCGAAACAAAATAAAATAAAACAGAGAGAGAGGTAGAGTGTACTCCCAGGTGAACTTATGAGTAGAGCTATGCCTCCCGGCAACGGCGCCGAAAATAGTCTTGATGACCCACAAGTATAGGGGATCGCAACAGTCTTCGAGGGAAGTAAAACCCAAATTTATTGATTCGACACAAGGGGAGGTAAAGAATACTTATAAGCCTTAACAACTGAGTTGTCAATTCAGCTGCACCTGGAAAAGCACTAGTAACAGGGGTGATGTGAAAGTAGCAGTAATATGAGAGCAGTAGTAACAGTAACACAGCAGCAGTAGCAGTAATATGAGAGCAATGGCACCAGAAAATAGTTGATACTACTTCCAATGACATAGAGAACGAGTATATGATGATGCGAGATGGACCGGGGTTCCCAGCTATCTACACTAGTGGTAACTCTCCAATAACAAGTGTTGGGTGAACAAATTACAGTTGGGCAATTGATAGGATTGAAATAGCATTAAGACAGAATATCAAGTCTATTAATCATGTAGGCATGTTTTCCATATTTAGTCGTACGTGCTCGCAATGAGAAACTTGCACAACATCTATTGTCCTACCAGCCGGTGGCAGCCGGGCCTCAAGGGAATCTACTGGATATTAAGGTACTCCTTTTAATAGAGCACCGGAGCAAAGCATTAACACTCCGTGAAAACATGTGTCCCTCACATCACCGCCATCCCCTCCGGTTGTCCCGATTTCTGTCACTTCGGGGCCTTTGGTTCCGGACAGTGACATGTGCATACAACTTGTAGATACAATCTAAGCAATAATTATAGAGCTCAAATCTAAGATCATGCCACTCGGGCCCTAGTGACAAGCATTAAGCATAACAAGATTGCAGCAACAATAACTTCATAAACTTTATAGATAGACTAATCATAATGTATCATCCATCGGATCCCAACAAACACAACACCGATTACATCAAATGAATCTCAATCATGTAAGGCAGCTCATGAGATCATTGTATTGAAGTACATAGGGGAGAGAATACCAACTAGCTACAGCTAGAACCCGTAGTCCATGGGGAACTACTCACGGAGCATGATGGAGGCGATGGCGTTGATGGAGATGGCTTCCGGGGCACTTCCCCGTCCGGCAGGGTGCGAACTTCCCCCGAATTGGAGTTTCGCGATGGCGGCGGCGCCCCGGAGTCTTTCTGGAGTTTCGTCAAGTGGTACGGTGTTTTTAGGTCGAAAGGGATTTTATAGGCGAAGAGGCGGCGCAGGGGGCACCTGGGGGCTCCCCACCACAGGCCGGCGCGGGCCCAGGCCAGGCCGCGCCGCCCTATGGTGTGGTGGCCCTCTGGCCCCTCTCCGACTCTTCTTCGGTGTTCTGGAGCCTTCCGGGAAAAATAGGAGGTTTGGTCTTCGTTTCGTCGAATTCCGAGAATATTGCCCGAACAGCCTTTCTGGAACCAAAAACAACAAAAAGAACTGGCACCGTGGCATCTTGTTAATAGGTTAGTTCCGGAAAACGCATGAAATCATCATAAAGTGCAAGCAAAACATGTAAGTATTGTCATAAAACAAGCATGGAACATCAGAAATTATAGGTACGTTGGAGACGTATCAGCATCCCCAAGCTTAGTTCCTGCTCGTCCTCGAGTAGGTAAACGATAAAAAGAGTAATTTCTGTAGTGACATGCTACTTACATAACCTTGATCATACTATTACAAAGCATATGAAATGAATGAAGTGACTCAAGGCAATGATCTATAGTTGCTAACAAATAGGTAACATATAGCAAAACTTTTCATGAAGAGTACTTTCAAGACAAGCATCAAAAGCCTTGCACAAGAGTTAACTCATAAAGCAATAGATTCAAAGTAAAGGCATCGAAGCAACACAAAGGAAGATATAAGTTTCAGCAGTTGCTTTCAACTTTCAACATGCATATCTCATGGATAATTGTCAACACAAAGTAATATGATGAATGCAAATAAGCAAGTATGTAAGAATCAATGCACAGTTGACACAAGTGTTTGCTTCTAAGATGGAAGGAAGTAGGTAAACTGACTCAACATAAAAGTAAAAGAATGGCCCTTCAAAGAGGGAAGCATCGATTGCTATATTTGTGCTAGAGCTTTGGTTTTGAAAACATAAAGAGAGCATAAAAGTAAAGTTTTGAGAGGTGTTTGTTGTTGTCAACGAATGGTAGTGGGCACTCTAACCCCTTGCCAGACAAACCTTCAAAGAGCGGCTCCCATTTTATTTTATTTTTGGGTGGCACTCCTTCCAACCTTTCTTTCACAAACCATGGCTAACCGAATCCTCGGGTGCCTGCCAACAATCTCATACCATGAAGGAGTGCCTTTTTATTTTAGTTTTATTATGATGACACTCCTCCCCACCTTTGCTTTCTCAAGCCATGGCTAACCGAATCCTTCGGGTGCCGTCCAACAATCACATACCATGGAGGAGTGTCTATTTTTGTTAATTAATTTGGGACTGGGAATCCCATTGCCAGCTCTTTTTGCAAAATTATTGGATAAGCGGATGAAGCCACTAGTCCATTGGTGAAAGTTGCCCAACAAGATTGAAAGATAAACACCACATACTTCCTCATGAGCTATAAAACATTGACACAAATCAGAGGTGATAAATTTTGAATTGTTTAAAGGTAGCACTCAAGCAATTTACTTTGGAATGGCAGGAAATACCACATAGTAGGTAGATATGGTGGACACAAATGGCATAGTGGTTGGCTCAAGGATTTTGGATGCATGAGAAGTATTCCTCTCGATACAAGGCTTAGGCTAGCAAGGTTATTTGAAGCAAACCCAAGTATGAACTGGTACAGCAAAACTTTCATAAGAACATATTGCAAGCATTATAATACTCTACACTGTCTTCCTTGTTGCTCAAACACTTTTACCAGAAAATATCTAGACCTTAAGAGAGACCAATCATGCAAACCAATTTTAACAAGCTCTCCGGTAGTTCTCCACTAATAGGTTTAAACTACATGAAAAAACTTAATCATGATCTACTTGAGAGCTCAAAACAATTGCCAAGTGTCAAATTATCCAAGACATTATGAGGCATTTTCTATTTTCAACCAAATACCAATAAGTATTGTAGCTTCCAACTTTTATCATTGAAATGCGTCGGCCCGCTGGAGATGCCCTAATGTAGGAACAATTGTTTTGATAGAACCCAAAAGGCACCTTCATTATACCCATTAACTCTTAAAAGGAGGTTAGATTGGATGTTTATAATCCTGTATTCAAGTCACAAAAATCCAATCCATACAAATTTGGGTAGCATCCGTTGCTCTATTGTCAATCAAAATCTCCATGGAAAAAAGGGAAACCTGGCTCCTTTGCTTCGATACTGGCACTTTTTGTGGAAAAGAAAGATCTTCATTTGGAGGGCTTTCGCTCAATCCATGGCTACAGTGATAAGACAAATCACATTGATAATATGCATAAAACAATACATACGGCGAAGTCAATGCATCGTTTCGTATCCCGGTCATCCTCTTATGTGCTTGCACTTCTGCGAAGCATTGGAATCTTTAAAACTTTATAAACACTAAAAGTTGCTATTAACTCCCTACAGCTACTTTTAATTCAAAAACCACATTTGAAACCTCAAAAAAGATAAAATGAGTTCTTATTTTTTAGAGCAACAAAAATACTCCGTAACATTTTGTGTGGCCCAAAATATATGTATTTTTTATCGAAACTCTGCAGATATTGGAGGTGTACGCCACCCAGCAAGCAAATCAGAATTTTGGAAATACCTCTAAATATTCTCCCCAAAATACCGGGAGCCATGAAGCCTGGATCGAAACGACCCAAAGCTGGTCTAGGAAAAAGTCTGCCGAACAGAAGCAAACGTTGTAGCAGGAGCGGACCCAAAGTCTCGTCGCAAACCCCAAGCCTGCCGCCGTCTGCCCCCAGTCCCCTCGGCCCCCCCCTCCTCCACGACCATGGCGCCTGCACCATAGCCGGCCCGGTTGATCTTGGTGCCTTCCCGCTCGTCTTTCCCTTCATTTGAACACTCCCTTGATAACATGATTCTTCTCTTCACGGATCTCTAATCTTTCTCATCCATTCCCCAGATTAACAGATTGGTGTTCCGCCTGCCGACGGATGGATCGCTCCGACAAGAGCAGCAACCCCGCTGCCGATCTCACCGACGACCTTGTCGTTGAGATCCTCTCGAGGCTGCCCGTCAAATCTATCTGCCGTTTCAAGTGCGTCTCATGGCACTGGCGTGGCCTCATCACCCACCGGGACCACCGCAAGAAGCCCCAGTCCCTCTCGGGTTTCTTCCGCGGAATCACACCACGGCTCGGCGACATGTTAACTGTTTCCGATTTTGTCAGCATTTCAGGAGCGGAAGAACAGCCTGTTTCTGATCCGTCATTGTCTTTCCTGATCGGCTACAAAACCATTGTACCTAAGGACTGCTGCAACGGCCTACTCTTCTCTCACTGCCGGAAGGTTTCTCCTAGTCCCAGATATGAATTCGATTATGTCGTGTGCAATCCAGCGACCGAGAAATGGCTAATCTTGCCCTCTTCTGACCGGAAGAGCCAGGTCTACGTAAGTCGCTTGGGTTTCGATCCAGCAGTTTCCTCCCATTTCCACCTGTTCTCAATGCTAGAGGATGTGGAAGGGTACATCACTGGAGTAGATATATACTCGTCAAAAGTGGGAGCTTGGAGTCAGAGTGAAAATGGTTGGGGCGATGATGTTGCATTGTATGACAGAAGCGTCTTTCTCAATGGCATGCTGCATTTCATCTCTCTTGATTCAACCATAGTTGCTGTGGACAGGGAGGGAAAGTCATGGAGGACTATTCCTTTGTTGGACACTATGGGTGCTGAAAATATTTGGAATTTGAATGCTGCTTTCATTGATCAGTCTCAGGGTCGGTTGCATTATCTGAATGTTAGGGAAAGGGATGCCTCTACACTCTCAGTCTGGATCCTGGAGAACTACCAGAGCGGTGAATGGAACTTTAAGTACAACATTAGCACTTCCCAGCTTCTCGGACATAAGGGTTTGATAAATGGAGGACAATACACTTTGATTGCAATTCACCCAGAATGCAGTTTGATTTTCTATATTATGCGTGGTGGGGATTTGCTAATGTCATATGACATGGATCATGGGGAGGTTCGTCCTATCTGTAACCTCAGGGTAAAATTATATGGGTCATGTCCATATCTTCCATATGTGCCCTTGTTCACGGAATCATTGGCTAATCATGACTAGATATGATATGCACAGCGCAAAGGTCAACAACTGATTCCTTGAGATGACATCGATGTCTTTCCATTTACTGATCTTGAGCTGTGGCAAAAATATACCATGGAGTAGCACCTTGGGTATTTGATTTTGCGGTACTCTTGTCTGTACTTTTGATTCAAACCTACTTTTTATAGCAATTTCAGTTTGGAACCATGGAGATCATATAAGTTGATTTTGCATTATCAGTGATTCAGTTACTTGCTTGTGAGTAATTATATTATATGTTGACATTTGATAGCTGCACTTTAAAGGGCACTAAATACTGACCGAATGCTTTGATACTAGCAAACCTTTTGTTGTGACGACAGTGTGAAAAGTCATTCATATTCTCCCTATCATAAGCCATCTTGTTTGATGAATAATATGGAGCCATGACAGATGTTCACATGTAAAGAACTAAAGATCGTGTGGAATGCAACCTCACTAGCAATTATGTAAACCACGAAATAATTAGATTCTTGTGTCTGGCAATCTTAAATTCCATGTAGCAAAGTTCAATTCAATGTCTGAAATTCTGAATTAAATTTCCATGGATGAGCTTAGTTCATCATGCATTTGCTTCTGATCGGCCAACTCCTTGCCAAGTCCAAATGTAGCAGCTGTCCTGAAAGACAGCCTCTATTACAGAAGCATCTGCAAAAATGAGCACAAAATGTCAGTGCTACATATGCACATAAGACGAGTTTCACACTTAAGAAGGATAGTACACTAGTGGAACTAGAAAATATTGGGAAAAAGACTAGTCCTTGGCGGGTGGGGCTCAAGTAGAATGGTAGCACTTCCCTACTTTGAGATGGATGTCAACCTAGAAGGTGCTGCGTTGGTGAGAGATAGCATATCATACACTAGGAGATGCATCTTGAAGAGAATTGAGCTGTTAAAGCTTTGTGTGATTAAGAGGGTTGGAGTTGGTCAGGCTGCCAAGAGTTGGCAGTCGCCAGCCGATTACTCTCGAAGGGAACGTAGTGCTTACTTTTGTCTCGGATTTGATTGATCTTGTTATTCTAGTTTCTGATAATGCTTTCTCCGAGGAGGAAGTGCAAGAAGCAATTAGACAAATGCCTTCCGATAAGGCCTTCGGGCCGGATGGATGCACCGGTGCTTTCTTCAAAAAGTGTTGGAGCATCATCAAAGACGACCTCATGAGGGCCATCTATCATTTCAACACTCTTCATATGGCGCGTCTGCAATGGGTTAACTTAGCGAAAAAATTATCTATGACTATAGACCTATTAGCCTCATCCACGCCGTAGCAAAAAATCATTGCTAAGATGATTGCTATACGGTTAGAGCATCTCCACCGGTGCCACCCAAGTAGGCGCCGGCAAGAACGCCGGCACTGTCGTAAAAACCAAAATACATACGAATATTGACTAGTTTTATACAAAAGTTACTCGAATTTGAACTAAAAACTGGGAAAAAAACTAGCGGCGGCGTGCGCCGAAGGCGATGAAGTCGAGGTTGTTGGCTTCGTCACCATCGCCGTCGCTGGACGAGCCGAAGGACCAGTCATCATCCTACTCCTCCTTTGGCGTCGGCAGCTCGGAAGGTCCAACGAGGTCAACGGCTGGCGCCGTGGTCCCTGGCGGACCACACCACCGCCTACCACGGGTCCATCGTCATTTGCCGTAGTCCTCCTCGACGGAGCGGCTGGCGATGTAGTTTTGCCCGGGAATTCCTCCAGGTCATCGCCGCCAGGAAGGGCCGCCTGCGCCTCCATCTCCCACCATTGCCTCTTGCCGGCGGAAGTGGTGGGGGCGTACTCCTCCTTGATGTGGCGGCGTTGGGCCGACCCCGTCGTCCGACGGGCCGGAGCCGAAGACGCGCGCCTCGCCCTGTCGTCGATGACGACGCCACCCGAAGGAGGAGCTGCGCAGCCGAGCGCGTGCAGTTGCCGGCGATCGAAGATCCGGTGCGCGAGCTCCCAAACGTCGTCGTCCTTGTCGGCGGCCTCTGTAGAGACGGCGCCATGCACTCCGCGTACGGGTAGTACATCGGGATGCGCGGCGGGTCGCCGCAGACGCGCTGGTGGTAGCCATTCTGCTGCAGTGTGGCGTCGACGTCGCGCCTGAGCCACCAGGCACGGCGTCCGATGTTGTTGAAGCGGCCGTTCGCGCGAGCTCGATGACGCGCTCCTCTTCGAACCGTCGCGGCCATGCCGGGCTGTTGAGCGTGTTCTATGCCAGGCTTCTTTCCGCCGATGTCATATGCTTCCGCCGCTCGGTGATGAGGTCGTGATACGTCTCCAACGTATCTATAACTTCTTATGTTCCATGCTAGTTTTATGACAATACCAACATGTTTTGTTCACACTTTATATCATTTTTATGCATTTTCTGGAACTAACCTATTAACAAGATGCCGAAGTGCCGTTTCTGTTTTCTGCTGTTTTTGGTTTCAGAAATTCTACACAGGAAATATTCTCAGAATTCGACGAAACAAAAGCCAAACCTCTTATTTTGCCGAGACGGACACAGGTGTAGGATAACGTAGCATAGAAAACAAAAATTTTCCTACGGCGAACACGCAATCCAAGCCAAGATGCAATCTAGAAGACGTAGCAACGAGGGGATTGTCGAGACTCACCCTTGAAGAGATTCCAAAGCTACAAGAGGAGGCTCTTGCTGCTGCGTGTAGACGTTCACTTGCCGCTTGCAAAGCGCGTAGAAGATCTTGATCACGATCGGTTCCGGCGCCACGAACGGGCAGCACCTCCGTACTCGGTCACACGTTCGGTTGTTGATGAAGACGACGTCCACCTCCCGCTCCAGCGGGCAGCGGAAGTAGTAGCTCCTCTGAATCCGACGACGACGGCGTGGTGTCGGTGGCGTGTAGAAGTCCGGCGGAGCTTCGCTAAGCTATGCGGGCAATATGAAGTGGAGGAGCAAAGCTAGGGTTTGGGAGGGGGTGGCCGGCCACTCTATGGGGGGCGGCCAGCTTGTGGTCTTGGGGTGGCCGGCCCCCTCCCTTGGCCCTTGTTTATATAGGTGGATCCCAAGTGTTGGTGTCCAAGTCTTCGAATAAGACCCGAAACCAAAACCTTCCATATGGTGGGAAACTTTCCCTCCCACTAGAGGTGGGAATTCCACCTTCCATGGGGGGGGTGGCCGGCCCCCTAAGGGGGAGTCCACTTGGGACTCCTCCCCCACTAGGGTTGGCCGGCCATGGAGGTGGAGTCCCATGTGGACTCCACCTTCCTTGGTGGTTTCTTCCGGACTTTTCTAGAACCTTCTAGAACCTTCCATAGAACCTTCCGCATCATTTTATTCACATAAAATGACATCCTATATATGAATCTTATTCTCCGGACCATTCCGGAACTCCTCGTGATGTCCGGGATCCCATCCGGGACTCCGAACAAATATTCCAACTTCATTCCATATTCAAGTACTACCATTTCAACATCCAACTTTAAGTGTGTCACCCTACGGTTCGTGAACTATGCGGACATGGTTGAGTACTCACTCCGACCAATAACCAATAGCGGGATCTGGAGATCCATAATGGCTCCCACATATTCAACGATGACTTTAGTGATCGAATGAACCATTCACATACGATACCAATTCCCTTTGTCACGCGATATTTTACTTGTCCGAGGTTTGATCATCGGTATCACACTATACCTTGTTCAACCTCGTCTCCTGACAAGTACTCTTTACTCGTACCGTGGTATGTGGTCTCTTATGAACTTATTCATATGCTTGCAAGACATTAGACGACATTCCACCGAGAGGGCCCAGAGTATATCTATCCGTCATCGGGATGGACAAATCCCACTATTGATCCATATGCCTCAACTCATACTTTCCGGATACTTAATCCCACCTTTATAACCACCCATTTACGCAGTGGCGTTTGATGTAATCAAAGTACCTTTCCGGTATAAGTGATTTATATGATCTCATGGTCATAAGGACTAGGTAACTATGTATCGAAAGCTTATAGCAAATAACTTAATGACTTGATCTTATGCTACGCTTAATTGGGTGTGTCCATTACATCATTCATACAATGATATAACCTTGTTATTAATAACATCCAATGTTCATGATTATGAAACTAATCATCTATTAATCAACAAGCTAGTTAAGAGGCTTACTAGGGACTCTTTGTTGTTTACATATCACACATGTATCAATGTTTCAGTTAATACAATTATAGCATGGTATATAAACATTTATCATAAACATAAAGATATATAATAACCACTTTTATTATTGCCTCTTGGGCATATCTCCAACAGTCTCCCACTTGCACTAGAGTCAATAATCTAGATTACATTGTATTTTTTTTTGAAACGGGGGCAAAAGCTTTGCCCCAATCTATTAATTAAGAAGAGGGTTTAGCATGAAAAGAGCATGCGGTTACAAACGGACCGGATCTTATTACAAAAGGACTACTCTCGCGGCATCAAGTTACTCAAGTGCTTAGCTCCTGCAACACCCAAAGACGGGCCTCGCCCCTAATCTTATCGAAGACTACTTGTGTCGGCGCACTCTTAGAGCGGAAGACTCTAGCATTTCTCTCGTTCCAAACCTCCCATGATACCAACAGGGTGATGGTTGCCATTGCCTTGCGGTGTGGCATCCCGCCGCCCGCCATGAAATTCCACCAACCTTGCGTATCCAAGCCCGTCCATTGTGTGGCATTGAGGGCGGTGAGCCCCAACCAATCTTTGACGAGACCCCAAAGGCGGATGGTGGCGGCAATGGACAAAAAGATGCTCGGTGGATTCCGTACATTGTTTGCAAGGGGGCACACAATTAGGCCAACCTCGTTTGGCTAAGCGGTCGGCCGTCCAAATTCTACCTTGGTTGGCAAGCCATGCAAAGAATTTAACCTTGGGCGGCGCCCATGCCTTCCATATCGTCTTGTTCATGGGCGAGGCGGTTGACCCAAGAAGTTGTAGTTCATAAGCCGACTTTGCCGTGTAGTTCCCGCTCGGGGTAAGCCTCCAAGTGATGTCGTCCTCCACCTCGGGGGTGAGGTTGATGGTGGAGATAAGGGACCAAAGATCGACAAATTGTGAGAAGTGGTCTAAGGAGAAAGAAGCGTCCAAAGTGATTTTGCTAATCCACGCCTCGCCATTCATAGCATGCGAGACCTTCCAATTCTTTCTCTTGGACACCGCATAAATGAGAGGGGCGACGTCGATCGGCTTTCTACCATGAAGCCAAGGGGCTTGCCAAAAGGGGGTCTTCTTCCCATTACCCAAGGTAATCGTGGTTGCCGCATAGAAGATCTCCATGTCGTCTTCGGAGCATGGATTTCCAAAGCCAACCCAAATCTTGGAGGGGTCTTTCCACTCTAGCCAAGGCCATCGCAAGCGAAGGGCCGTGGCGAATTTCTCTAGATGAAGAATCCCAAGCCCGCCAAGTTTCTTCGGCCGCAAACAACTTCCCAATTAACCTTGCATTTTGCCCCGGTGGTGGAGTCCTTAGCGGACCAAAGGAAGGCACGTTGAATCTTGTTGATGAACTTTATGGTTCCCGGGGGATGGAGAGTGGTGTGAGGTGGTAGATAGCTTGGGAGGTGATCACGGACTTCACAAGGGCGGCGCGGCCGGCCGTGGTGATAAGTTTTCCGTTCCACGTGGGTAGCTTGTTCACACACTTATCCTCGAGATGTTTGAAATCCCTCCTTCTCAAGCACCACACCGAAAGTGGCAGGCCAAGATACTTGAGAGGGAAAGAAGCACGCGAGGCCGGTATACCCTCAAGCACCTCATTGAGGTTGATATGGTCGCATCTGATCGGAACCACCGAGCTTTTGAAAGTGTGCGGAGACCCGTGACCTCGCCAAAGTTTTGGAGGATGGAAGCCAAGTTCATGATATCTTCCTTGATGGGTGCCACAAAAACCGCGGCGTCGTCGGCGTAGAGCGAGGTCCGTACCACTGTGCCGCGGCCATGGAGTCTGTGGAGAAGCCCATGGTCGGTGGCCAACTCTAGGAGCTGCGAGAGGGGGTCGATGGCGAGAACAAAGAGCAAGGGGAGGGGGTCCCCCTGCCGTAGCCCCCGGCCATGCGGGATGGGCTCGCCGGCACCCCATTCAAGAGAACTCTCGACGTCGCTGTCACAAGAAGTGCTACCACCCAATTCCGAAATCTACTAGGGAAACCTCCATATGAGGTCCACAATGTACTCCCATCTAACGGAATCAAACGCCTTTTGATGTCGAGCTTGAAGAGAAGAGCGGGGTCTTGCTTTTGTGAAGCTTTGTTGCATAGTTTTTGACATAAAGGAAGTTGTCATGAATGCTTCGCCTTTTGATGAACGCGCTTTGGGCGTTAGAGACAAGATCGTCCATAAGAGGGGCAAGCCTAAGAGCTAGGATCTTGGCGATGATCTTTGCGATGGCATGGATCAAGCTAATGGGTCGGTAGTCCGTGATCTCCTCTGCCCCATCCTTCTTGGGTAGTAAGGCGATATTGGCCGAGTTCAACCAATGGAAGTTTTGAGCATGTAGGTTCCCAAAACATTCACCACCTCCATGACGTCCCCCTTGATGATATCCCAACATCTTTTGAAGAACGCCCCTGTGAAGCCATCCGGGCCCGGCGCCTTGTCACCGGGCATTTGAAAAATAGCCTGCTTGACCTCCTCTTCTGTGAAAGGGTCGCCTAAGGGTGTAAGGTCTGGGTTCTCAAAATCAAGCTCATCCCAAGCTGAAGTCGCATAGCCTAGGTTCCCCTTTGGCAAAGATGGACTTGAAATAATCGTGGACAATCTGTTCCTTGGCCTCATGCTCCGTGACCCAGCAAGGTTATTTCTTAGGCGATGGATATGATTTTTCCTCCTCCTCGCGTTAACCCTCAAATGAAAAATTTGGTGTTAGCATCCCCCTCCTTGATATGGGCAATGCGAGCACACTGTTTCTTCCTTGCCCGTTCGATGACCGCAAGGGCGATAACTTTCCTCCTGAGGCAACTCACAAGGTCAAGCTCGCCAGCCGAAAGATGGCGACTTTCCCGAGCGAGGTCAAATTGCAAGATGACAAGCAAGGCTGCATGTGCCAGGACCTTAGTTGAGAAACGATGACGGCCCATTTTGCAAGGGCCTTCCCTGTGTCTTTTAGCTTATGGAAGAGCCTTTGACAGGGCTCCACGTGTTTGGAGGGAGTTCCAAATTTGCTTGACAACATCATCAAAGTCTGAATCCGCATCCGTAAGTTTTCAAACTTGAAGGCTCTAGGTTCCGAGGTCCGCAATCGTCGGCGAGGAGCAAGGGACAGTGGTCCGAAAGGGAGGAGGATAGAGCATGTGTAGCACTGGGGGTCAAAGGTTAGGTCCCATTCGGCATTGCAGAAAAAAGCATCCAGCTTGCACAAAGTAGGACTTGCTCTACGGTTGGACCAAGTGAAGCGGCGATTCTGCAAGTGTATCTCGCTGAGCTCACAAGTGTGCAAAGTGTTAAACGATTCATGTGCCGGCGGTTGACGTTACCCTTATTCTTATCCCGATGACAATTTGATTGAAGTCCCCGAGGGCGAGCCAACGTGTCCCGAGGAGGTCACCAATCAACTCGTTAAAGAAATCGTCCTTCCCATTTGCGGCCGTCGGCCCAGACGGGTGATCTTGAAATCACCGTCACCACTCGAGTTGACGACATGAACATCCGCCGAGATGCGTAACCCGTGATAACCACATTGGTCGCACCGACGACCGCGCAATCCCGAGTAGAAGGATTCTCCCGTGTACCAACGGCCGGTCTTTCCGCAAAGCTTTTTAGCCTATTGCCCCGATATAACTCGTGATCAAGCAGACAGCTCGGAGCTTGGTTTCCTGAAGACAAACAATATGACAGGATGATGTCGAGATCGCTTCATGCACCGTGTCACGCCGATCTTGATCATTGAGGCCCCGGTGTTCCATCCCGTGAATGTTTATGGTTTGCTCAATCATTGACAACAGAGAACCCATGAGGTGGAAAGCAAATAGGTTCATAGCAATAGCAGTACACACCAGGTTCAACACATGCAACAAGGCCTAAATGTACATGCAGGCAAGATGGGCACCAACACGGACAAAGCAAGCAAATCGAAAGTTTTGGACTAACATTGGAAACTTGGAGCACAGTAAACGTGACAGCATGCATCACATCATCTTGTGCAGCAAGCTGGTCTTGGTCCAGCGTAGCCCGCCACCATGGCCGATCGGGCATCCTCCACGCCACCTCATGCACATCATCAAGCTTGAACAGGCTCTCATGGCGCCCAGACATCATCGGGCACCCTTCCCCAACGGTTGGCGACCATCCATCGCCTGCGCGGCATTTCTTCTCCATCTTGTACAATGGAGGCCCGGAGGCCAAAGCTCAGCCTTCTTAGCTATAGGAGCAGCCTTGCGACGCGCCGCCGTGCGTGCACCGTGCGCCGAGAAGAGAAGCCGACAGTCGTGCGATGAGACACCGCCATCTCTCCTCTCCGCAGCAGGGCGCATGGGCGGCGGCGAGGACATCAAGGGACGAAGCGCGGGCGGCGCACGGCGAAGGGGCAAGCGGTCCGAGGCAGTCCTGCCTTGAGAAGAGCCAAGGCTGCCCCGAGGCGTGCCATTGCCCGACCGGAGGCGCTGCTGCGAGTTGCTGGCCGGGAGGCCGAGCCGGGTGCGGCAGCCAGCCAGCTGAATGCTGGGAGAGCGGCGCCTTCATCTGGCCAAGTGGCGACGGAGTGGGCTCGAGCGCTGCCGGGGGCTGAACGGACGTCCGCAGGAGCAATGAGAGGCGGCAGAGGGAGCAGAGCGCGTCGCCCGAGTCTGCGCGTGTGCAGGACAACAACAAATCAACACGGAGACGTGCCATGCCAAGGATGTGTTGGGATGCATGCCCAGCCCATCGGCGAGGAGCGGGGTCCTCATGCACGCCTGCGGTCCCTGCGTCGACCAGGGAGCTGCCCGGCCCCTTTGGAGCAGGCGGCGCGGCGTGTCGGCCTCTTCCGCCAAGCATCGTTAGGCGCGTCCATGCCAAAGCCCATGTGGCGAGGCATGCCCAGCTCATCGGTGATCCGACACGGCATGTCCCTCATGCACGCACAGTGTCGTCCGTCGCGGCGCGAGACGTGGCTCGGCGCATCGGCGCAACGCGGTGACGGCGCTCTTCACCCATCTTCCGCCCGCCGCCCTGAGCGCGGGTCTTCGGCACGGCTCGCCGCCGAGAGCCAGCAGCACCCACCATCGCCACTGCCTGCGCCTGCCTCAGTGGTGGCACGGCCATCGTGCCCCGGCTATGGCGCAGCCGACGGCGTTCGCATGGTTCCTTCTATGTCCTCCATGCGGGAGCGATCCCTCTCGCGCTCCTGCCTGCCGCGACCATCGGCATCCGGCGCCGTGAGCGGCGGCACGGGACAGACGGCGCGAGAGTTGCGCCGGCCAGCGGCCGAGAGTCCGTCCCCGCATGAGTCACGTCGTCGTCGTCTCGCGCGCGATCCCGTCCCTGGTATGGTCACCCGGCGCTCGGTGCGATCGCGCATGGAGCGCTCACCATCAACACAGCCCCATCGCCACTCGAACTTGCACATGGGCGTGTCAATCGGCGCTCATCCTCGAGGATGTCCAGGTGAGGATGCAGCGCCGCTAAGACCCCGTGACCACGCATGCTTGCACCAGGCGTGGTGACATTGCCCGCGGTATCAAGCAGGATAACCACCCAAGCCCAAAGACACGGGGCTTTGGTGTAAACCAAAGTGTACGGCGTCCTCGATGTAATTTGGCCGTGGATGATTTGCAGCGCCACAGCGTTCGTCCAAGCATAGGCGGGACGCTCTCGATGCGGATTTGCACATCTTGGCGCATATTGACCAGCTCAGCCCCCGTCCTCCAAGCGCCATGGACGAACATGTATCTTGTGCTCGTTGTAGAAGAACTCCGTGGCGGCCGGACGACGTCGGCGCAGGTTGTGCTGAGAAGACGAACCGGAAGCAGAGAACGCTCCGGGAAGTGCTCAGTGACCTGCGCCTCACTTCAGGGACCCCGGTGGAGCAGATGGCGCGCTCCATGATGGCCGAGCGTCACGCGCCGGCCGGGTCAAACGCGCGTACGCGGCGCGGTTGATGAGCGAGGCCGCCTCGGCGTTCATCTCGGAGGAAGCATGGATGACGACGAGAAATCTTCAGCGGGCCGGGCACATCTCCGAGCCGCGGCATCGTCGAGTAGGCGGAGGAGCAGCGCGGACAGCAACAGAGGCGGCGAGGCTGTGCTCCGACGGGGCGGCGAGCGGCGTTGAACAGCGGGAGGGGAGGAGCGGGGCGGCGCGAGCAGCGAGGGGGAGCGACGGGCGGCGGCGAGCAAAGAGGAGCAGGGGACGCGGTGGTCGCACTTGGCTCGGGCTCGCGAGTGGTGGCAGGTGTGCGCGGTGGCGGAGCGGAAGCAGTAATCTACACTTGACGGGGTGGGCACGATCGGTGCCCTGTGCCCTCTTCTTCCTTTGTAGAGGCAGTGAAAACACTAGATTACATTGTAATATACCTAACACCCATGGCATTCTGGTGTTGGTCATGCTTTGCCCTAGGGAGAGCTTTAGTCAACGGATCTGCTACATTCAGATCAGTGTGTATTTTGCAAATCTTTACTTCTCCATCTTCGATGTACTCGCGAATCGAGTGGTAACGCAGCTTGATATGCTTCAGCCTCTTGTGTGACCTTGGCTCTTGTGCATTGGCGATGGCACACATGTTATCACAGTAGATGACAAATGGGTCCAATGCACTAGGAACCACACCGAGCTCTACAATGAACCTCTTCATCCATACCGCTTCTGATGAAGCCTCTGAAGCCGCTATGTACTCCGATTCTGTTGAGGATTTCGCCACCGTGCACTACTTCGAGCTTGCCAGCTTACTGCAGCACCATTCAATATAAACACGTACCCAGATTGTGACTTAGAGTCATCAGGATCGGTGTTCCAACTTGCATCGGTGTAACTTGTTACAACGAGCTCTTGGTCACCTCCATAACAAAGAAACATATCCTTAGTTCTTTTCAAGTACTTGAGGATATTCTTGACCGCTGTCCAGTGTTCCATTCCTGGATCACTTTGATATCTGCTAGTTAAACTAACGGCATGTGCTATATCCGGTCTTGTACATAGCATGGCATACATGATAGAGCCTACTGCCGAGGCATAGGGGATCTGACTCATCCTTTCTCTTTCTTCTGCCGTAGCCGGTCCTTGAGTCTTACTCAAGACCTTGCCTGGTAACATAGGTAAGAATCCTTTCTTACTTTCGTCCATTCTAAACTTCTTCAGAATCTTGTCCAGGTATGTACTCTGTGATAGCCCTATTAGACGTCTTGATCTATCTCTATAAATCTTGATGCCTAATATGTATGATGCTTCACCAAGGTCTTTCATTGAAAAACTATTATTCAAATAACCCTTTACACTGCTTAATAGTTCTATATCATTCCCAATCAATAATATGTCATCTACATATAATATCAGGAATGCTACAGAGCTCCCACTCACTTTCTTGTAAATACAGGCCTCTCCATGACACTGTATAAACCCGAAGTCTTTGATCACCTTATCAAACGTCGGTTCCAACTTCTCGATGCTTGCTTCAGTCCATAGATTGAACGCTGAAGTTTGCATACTTTGTCAGCATTTTTAGGATCGACAAAACCTTTGGGTTGTACCATATACAACTCTTCCTCAATGTCTCCATTAAGGAACGCCGTTTTGACATCCATCTGCCAAATCTCATAATCGAAAAATGCAGCTATTGCTAACAAAATCCTCACAGATTTTAGCTTCGCTACAGGTGAGAAAGTCTCATCGTAGTCAACACCTTGAATTTGTCGGAAACCCTTTGCGACAAGTCGAGCTTTATAGAGAGTAATATTACCATCAGCATCTGTTTTTCTCTTGAAGATCCATTTATTCTCGACAGCCTTGCGGCTATCATCAGTAAGTCTACCAAAGTCCATACTTTGTTATCATACATGGATCCCATTTCGGATTTCATGGCTTCTTGCCATTTGTTGGAATCTGGGCTCATCATCGCTTCTTCATACGTCGCAGGGTCTTCATCATTGTTATCCACAATCATGACATTTAGACAAGGATCATACCAATCTGGAGTGGCACGATCCCTTGTCGATCTGCGAGGTTCAGTAGCTGTCTCATTTGAAGTTTCATGATCATTATCATTAGCTTCCTCTGTTGCCGGTGTAGGTGGTACAGGAACATTTTCCGGTACTGCGCTACTCTGATCAACGAGTAGAGATTCTTCAATCTCATCGAGTTCTACTTTTCTTCCAGTCACTTCTTTAGTGAGAAATTCTTTCTCAAGAAAGGTTCCGTTCTTAGCAACAAAGATCTTGCCTTCGGATCTGTGATAGAAAGTGTACCCTATAGTTTCCTTAGGGTATCCTATGAAGACGCATTTCTCCGCTTTGGGTTCTAGCTTGTCCGGTTGTAACTTTTTTACATAGGCTTCGCAACCCCAAACTTTTAGGAACGACAGCTTAGGTTTCTTATTAAACCATAATTCATACGGCGTCGTTTCAACGGATTTTGATGGTGCTCTATTTAAAGTGAATGCGGCTGTCTCTAATGCATAACTCCAAAATGATAACGGCAAATCAGTAAGAGACATCATAGAACGAACCATATCTAAGAGAGTTCGATTACGACGTTCGGACACACCGTTGTGGTGTTCCCGGCGGTGTCAATTGTGAAAGTATTCCGCATTTCTTTAAATGCATGCTAAACTCATAACTCAGATATTCACCTCCGCGATCAGATCGTAGAAATTTAATCTTCTTGTTACGTTGATTTTCTACTTCACTTTGGAATTCCTTAAACTTCTCGAAAGTTTCGGATTTATGTTTCATTAAATAGATATACCCATATCTACTCAAATCATCTCGTGAAGGTTAGAACATAACGATAACCACCGCGCGATGCTACACTCATTGGTCCACATACATCTGTGTGTATGATTTCCAATAAGTCAGTAGCTCGCTCCATCATACCCGAGAATGGAGTCTTAGTCATTTTTCCCATCAGACATGCTTCGCATCTATCAAGTGACTCAAAGTCAAGTGATTCAAGTAATCCATCGTATGGAGTTTCTTCATGCGTTTCACTCCAATATGACCAAGACGACAGTGCCACATATAAGTAGAATTATCATTCAATTTAATTCGCTTAGCATCAATGTTATGTATATGCGTATTACTACTATCGAGATCTAACAGAAATAAGCCATTCTTTTGTGGTGCTCGACCATAAAAGATATTATTCATAAAAATAGAACAACCATTATTCTCAGACTTGAATGAATAACCGTCTTGCATTAAACAAGATCCTGATATAATGTTCATGCTCAACGCGGGTACATAATAACAATTATTTAGGCTTAAAACTAATCCCGAAGGTAGATGTAGAGGAAGTGTCCCGACTGCGATCACATTGACCTTGGATCCGTTTCCAACGCGCATCGTCACTTCATCTTTCAGCAGTTGTCGTTTATTCTTTAGTTCCTGTTTCGAGTTACAAATATGAGCAACCGAACCAGTATCAAATACCCAGGTACTAGAACGAGAACTAGTGAGATAAACATCTATAACATGTATATCAGATATACCTTCTTTCTTCTTCTTGACAAGGCCGCTCTTCAGATCCGCCAAATACTTGGAGCAATTACGCTTCCAGTGTCCCTTCTCCTTGCAGTAATAACACTCAGCATCAGGCTTAGGGCCAGACTTAGGTTTCACAGGAGGCGTGGCAGCTTTCTTGCCACTCTTCTTGTTCTTGCCTTTAGACTTGCCCTGTTTCTTGAAGCTGGTGGTCTTGTTGACCATCAACACTTGGTGCTCTTTCTTGATCTCAATCTCAGCAGCTTTTAGCATGCCAAAGAGTTCAGGAAACTCCTTGTTCATGTTCTGCATATTGTAGTTCATCACAAAGTTCTTATAACTTGGTGGCAGTGATTGAAGGACACGATTAATCCCCAGTCTGTTAGGAATCACTATTCCCAAGTCACTGAGTTTCTTCGCATGCCCGGTCATAACGAGCATGTGCTCACTAATGGAGCTGCCTTCTTCCATCATACAGCTGAAAAAGTGTTTCGATGCTTCATAGCATTCCACGGCCGCATGAGTCTCAAAAATAGTCTTCAACTCTTTTATCAACTCATGAGGATCGTGGTGCTCAAAACGTTTTTGAAGATCGGATTCCAGACTGCATAAGATGGCACACTGAACTTGAGAGTACCGAGTTTTCCGAGTTATGTAAACATTCTTTACTTCATCGGTTTCAGTTTCTGCAGGAGGGTCACCTAGCGGTGCATCAAGCACATATTGCAGATTTCCGCCATTGAGGAAGATCCTCACATGACGGAACCAGTCGGTGAAGTTGCTACCGTTGCTCTTAAGCTTTTCTTTCTCTAGGAACTGGTTAAAATTGATTGAGGACGCCATATCTACAACATATTTGCAATAGTTTAGACTAAGTTTATGACAAATTGAGTTCAAATTTTAATTCTACATAATTAAAAATCTAGGTGAACTCCCACTCAAAACAATATCCCTCGCATTGTCTTAGTGATCACACGAACCAAATCCATCACACCTATGCCCGATCATCACGAGACAAGATGTAATTTCAATGGCGAACACTCAAAGTGTTCATCATATCAATCATATGATTCATGCTCTACCTTTCGGTATCACGTGTTCCGAGACCATGTCTTTACATGCTAGGCTCGTCAAGGCCACCTTAGTATCCGCATGTGCAAACTGTCTTGCACCCGTCATATGTACTTATCGAATCTATCACACCCGATCATCACGAGATGCTTCGAAACGATAAGACTTGATAACGGTGCTACTAAGGATGAACACTTTATTATCTTGAGATTTTAGTGAGAGGGATCATCTTATAATGCTACCGTCGCGATCTAAGCAAAATAAGATGCATAAAGATTAACATCACATGCAGTTCATATGTGATATGATATGGCCCTTTTGTCTTTGCTTTGATCTTCATCTCCAAAGCACGGACATGATCTCCATCATCAGCAGGCATGATCTCCATCATCGTCGGCGAAGCACCAAGGTCAATGGCGCCGTCTTCATGATCGTCCTCCATGTAGCAACTATTACAACTACTTTGAAATACTACTCAACATGAAATTTAAAGACAACCATAAGGCTCTGCCGGTTGCCACAATACAATAATGATCATCTCATACATATTCATCATCACATTATGGCCATATCACATCACCAAACCCTGCAAAAACAAGTTAGACGTTCTCTAATTTGGTTTGCATATTTTACGTGGTTTAGGGTTTTCGAGCAAGATCCAATCTACCTACGAACATGAACCACAACGGTGATACTAGTGTTGTCAATAGAAGAGTAAATTGAATCTTCACTATAGTAGGAGAGACAGACACCCGCAAAGCCACTTATGCAATACAAGTTGCATGTCAAGCGTGGAGCAAATCTCATGAACGCGGTCATGTAAAGTTAGCCCGAGCCGCTTCATCCCACTATGCCACAAAGATGCAAAGTACTCAACTAAAGATAACAAGAGCATCAACGCCCACAAACCATTGTGTTCTACTCGTGCAACCATCTATGCATAGACACGGCTCTGATACCACTGTAGGATAACGTAGCATAGAAAACAAAAATTTTCCTACGGCGAACACGCAATCCAAGCCAAGATGCAATCTAGAAGACGGTAGCAACGAGGGGATTGTCGAGTCTCACCCTTGAAGAGATTCCAAAGCCTACAAGAGGAGGCTCTTGTTGCTGCGGTAGACGTTCACTTGCCGCTGCAAAAGCGCGTAGAAGATCTTGATCACGATCGGTTCCGGCGCCACGAACGGGCAGCACCTCCGTACTCGGTCACACGTTCGGTTGTTGATGAAGACGACGTCCACCTCCCCGTTCCGGCGGGCAGCGGAAGTAGTAGCTCCTCTTGAATCCGACAGCACGACGGCGTGGTGTCGGTGGCGGTGTAGAAGTCCGGCGGAGCTTCGCTAAGCTATGCGGGCAATATGAAGTGGAGGAGCAAAGCTAGGGTTTGGGAGGGGGTGGCCGGCCACTCTATGGGGGGCGGCCAGCTTGTGGTCTTGGGGTGGCCGGCCCCCTCCCTTGGCCCTTGTTTATATAGGTGGATCCCAAGTGTTGGTGTCCAAGTCTTCGAATAAGACCCGAAACCAAAACCTTCCATATGGTGGGAAACTTTCCCTCCCACTAGAGGTGGGAATTCCACCTTCCATGGGGGGGGTGGCCGGCCCCCTAAGGGGGAGTCCACTTGGGACTCCTCCCCCACTAGGGTTGGCCGGCCATGGAGGTGGAGTCCCATGTGGACTCCACCTTCCTTGGTGGTTTCTTCCGGACTTTTCTAGAACCTTCTAGAACCTTCCATAGAACCTTCCGCATCATTTTATTCACATAAAATGACATCCTATATATGAATCTTATTCTCCGGACCATTCCGGAACTCCTCGTGATGTCCGGGATCCCATCCGGGACTCCGAACAAATATTCCAACTTCATTCCATATTCAAGTACTACCATTTCAACATCCAACTTTAAGTGTGTCACCCTACGGTTCGTGAACTATGCGGACATGGTTGAGTACTCACTCGACCAATAACCAATAGCGGGATCTGGAGATCCATAATGGCTCCCACATATTCAACGATGACTTTAGTGATCGAATGAACCATTCACATACGATACCAATTCCCTTTGTCACGCGATATTTTACTTGTCCGAGGTTTGATCATCGGTATCACACTATACCTTGTTCAACCTCGTCTCCTGACAAGTACTCTTTACTCGTACCGTGGTATGTGGTCTCTTATGAACTTATTCATATGCTTGCAAGACATTAGACGACATTCCACCGAGAGGGCCCAGAGTATATCTATCCGTCATCGGGATGGACAAATCCCACTATTGATCCATATGCCTCAACTCATACTTTCCGGATACTTAATCCCACCTTTATAACCACCCATTTACGCAGTGGCGTTTGATGTAATCAAAGTACCTTTCCGGTATAAGTGATTTATATGATCTCATGGTCATAAGGACTAGGTAACTATGTATCGAAAGCTTATAGCAAATAACTTAATGACTTGATCTTATGCTACGCTTAATTGGGTGTGTCCATTACATCATTCATACAATGATATGACCTTGTTATTAATAACATCCAATGTTCATGATTATGAAACTAATCATCTATTAATCAACAAGCTAGTTAAGAGGCTTACTAGGGACTCTTTGTTGTTTACATATCACACATGTATCAATGTTTCAGGTTAATACAATTATAGCATGGTATATAAACATTTATCATAAACATAAAGATATATAATAACCACTTTTATTATTGCCTCTTGGGCATATCTCCAACAGGGAGCCGGAGAGGGGCCAGAGGGGGGCCCAGGGGGCCCCACCCCACATGGTGGCGCGGCCAAGGGGGGCGCGCCCCCTATGGTGTGGGCCCCTCGGGACCCCTCCGAGGCCGCCCTTCCGCCTATATATTCTCTCCGTCGCGAAAACCCTAAATCATCCAGCCACGATACGAGAAAAGTTACGCAGCCGCCGCCATCGCGAAGTCAAGTTCGGGGGACAGAAGTCTCTGTTCCGGCACGACGCCGGGACGGGGAATTGCCCCCGAAATCCATCTCCATCGACACCACCGCCATCTTCATCGCCGCTGCGTCTCCCATGATGAGGAGGGAGTAGTTCCCCCGAGGCTGAGGGCTCTACCGGTAGCTATGTGGTTCATCTCTCTCTCCCATGGTGTGATCTTTATGTGATCATGAGCTTTGTATCACTATTAATCTATGTGCTACTCTAGTGATGTTATTAAAGTAGTCTATTCCTCCTCCATGATGTAAAGGTGACAGTGTGTGCATCATGTAGTACTTGGCGTAGGTTATGCTTGTAATGTCTTGTAGATTATGAAGTTAACTATTACTATGATAGTATTGATGTGATCTATTCCCTCTTTCATAGCTATTGGTGACAGTGTGTATGCTATGTTAGTACTCGGTCTAAATTGCAACGGTCTATTATGCACTCTAGAGGTTACTTTAATATGAACTCCGGATGTTGTGGAGCTTGTTTACTCCGGCTTGAGGTGTGCTCTTGTAGCCCTACACAATGAATGGTGTTTGTTATCCAACAAGAGAGTGTTTGAGAGTAGCATTTATTTATTCAATTATGTGATCATTGTTGAGAGTGTCCACTAGTGAAAGTATGATCCCTAGGCCTTGTTTCTAAGCATTGAAACACCGTTTCCAACAAGTTCTGCTACATGTTCGCTTGCTGCCATTTTTATTTCAGATTGCAATTACTACTTATAATCATCCATATTACTTGTATTTCACTATCTCTTCGCCGAACTAGTGCACCTATACATCTGACAAGTATATTAGGTGTGTTGGGGATACAAGATACTTCTTGTATCTTAATTGCAGGGTTGCTTGAGAGGAATATCTTTGACCTCTACCTCCCGAGTTCGATAAACCTTGGGTGATTCACTTAAAGGAAACTTGTTGCTGTTCTACAAACTTCTGCTCTTGGAGGCCTAACACTGTCTACAAGAATAGAAGCACACGTAGACATCAAGCTATTTTCTGGCGCCGTTGCCGGGGAGGTAAGTTAAAAGGTATTCACATCCTCCGACTACTAAGAGCATCCCCACTCGTTGGCGCTCCCCACGCCCAAATCCGGCGAAATTTTCGTCCGGATTGGAGGAAGATTTGGCGTGGGGAGTAGTAGTTTCCCAGCCGCGTGCCCAGGCGAAGTCGACGAGGCGAATTTGAAAAACGGAAACTTGACAAACTACGGCTAAAAACGGGTGAATATAGACTAAATTTAATGATATTTATTACATAACGGGCGGAGTTCATACATAGAGGCCGAATTCGACTATATTTCGAATTCGGCTAGGGGAATTCAAATGCTAATTTTAAAACACGGCGCTCTACATGCCCAAATGGCGGTAGAACACCGTGTAGTCGCCGCCGTCGTCGTCGGAGCCGTCGTCGTCGACCTTCGGCTGCGCGGCCTGGCTGCTGCTGCCCTGGCCGGCGTCTCCCCACCCCGGGGATGGCTTGTACCATTCGTCGTCGGAGGACTCGAGGTCGACGACGGGGACAGCGACGCCGGATGGAGGTGTCGCAGGACGGCGGTAGCGCGCGACATCGTCGTTGGCGGTTGGGCTTTTACAGCGTGCAGGCTTTTACAGCGCGCGGAAGACGATGCGATGAGGACGACGATCGGTTTCTCTCGCCGACAAGTTGGGGCCACCAGACGCGCGGGAAGTTTCCTCGGTTTTTCCCGCGCTTTCGTTTCGTCCGGAGTCCCCGAGCGCTCCCCGGGGGGCCGGGGATGGCGTGGGATCGCCGGATGAATTTAGGCCCAAATCCGGACGAAAACGAGGAACCGGGGGCGCGACTGGGCCGAATTACGCCGTCCGGATGGAATAAACGCTCGCCGGGGGCCTCGACGGGGGGACGAGTGGAGATGCTCTAAGCTATTTCCTAGCACTGTTGCCGGTGTGTGACTGCTCGAAGCTATCTTCTTTAGATTCTGCAATTTTATCTTTTTGTCTCTTGTTTTTATTTTCACTAGTTAGGCTTAATGGAAAACAACAACAAAATTAGAGATCTTTATGAACTTTATATTGAATTAGGACATGATGTGTTTGAAGAGAGAATTAAAAAACCTATGGAACTTTATATGCATGCTAATGGCAATGTTATTACTATGAATGCTTTGTTGCTATTGCTATGGAAAATTCTAAGCTTGGGGAAGCTGGTTTTGAGGAGCATGATATTTTTAGTCCCCCAAGCATGGAGGAGAAAATTTACTTTGATGATACTTTACCTCCTATATATGATGATTACAATGATGACTATCATATTTTCAGTCCACCTACTATTGAGGAGAAAATTAATTATGATTACAATATGCCTCCTATATATGATGATTATGGTGATGAGAATAATGATAGCTATTTTATTGAATTTGCTCCCACTACAATTAATAGTAATGACTATGCTTATGTGAAGAGTAATAATTTTATGCATGTAGCTCATGATAAGAATGTTTCATGTGATAGTTATATTGTTGAGTTTGTTCATGATGCTACTGAAAGTTATTATGAGAGAGGGAAACATGGTTATATGCATCTTAATAATATTAAGTTTCCCCTCTTTATGTTGAGAATATTGAAGTTGCGCTTGTTTTGTCTTCCTATGCTTGTCACTTTGTTCTTTATGAATTTATTTGTGTACAAGATTCCTTTGCATAGGAAGCGGGTTAGGATTAAATGTGTTTTGAATTTGCTTCTTGATGCTTTCTTTTGCTTCAACTCTTGTTTCTTGCGAGAGCATCATTAAAATTACTGAGCCCATCTTAATGGCTATAAAGAAAGCACTTCTTGGGAGATAACCCATGTTTTTTATTTTGCTACTGTTTTGTTGTGTCTTGGAAGTTGTTACTACTGTAGCAACCTCTCCTTATCATGTTTATTTCATTTTTGTGTCAAGTAAAGTCTCTAATAGAAGGTTGATACTAGATTTGGATTTCTGCGCAGAAACAGATTTCTTATCTGTCACGAATTTGCGTTTTTCTCTCTGTAGAAGAATCAAAAAAATCTGCGAAAATTCATGCGTGATCCTCAGATATGTACGCAACTTTCATTAGTTTTGAGTTTTTCCATCTGAGCAAGTTAAGTGCCTCTGAAAAATTCGTCTTTACGGACTGTTCTGTTTTGACAGATTCTGCCTTTTATTTCGCATTGCCTCTTTTACTGTGTTTGATTGGATTTCTTTGCTCCATTAAATTTCAGTAGCCTTGGGTAATATCCAGAAGTGTTGGTAATGATTGTGTCCTTGCTGAACATGTGAATTTTTGATTATGCACTAACCCTCTAATGAGATTGCTTTGAGTTTGGTGTGGAGGAAGTTTTCAAGGGTCAAGAGAGAAGGGTGATATAATGTGATCAAGAAGAGTGAAGAGCCTAAGCTTGGGGATGCCCCCGTGGTTCATCCAAGCATATTTCAAGAAGACTCAAGCGTCTAAGCTTGGATGCCCAAGGCATCCCCTTCTTCATCAACAACTTATCAGGTCATCTATAGTGAAACTATATTTTAATTCTTTCACATCTTATGTGCTTTACTTGGAGCGTCCGTGTGCTTTTATTTTTGTTTTGTTATTTTCATTCTCTGAATAAATTCGGATCCCAACAATCCTTGTATTGGAGAGAGACACGCTCCGCTTTTTCATTTGATCACTTGTGTTCTTCGTTTTACTTTAGTATTCATGGCGAAAGCTGAAAGCCTCAACATTGATTGTTATTTGGTTAGAAACAGAAAATGCTTCATGTGGTAGTTGGTATATTATCTTGAATAATTTGATACTTGGCAATTGTTTTGAGCTCTTAAGCAGATCATGTTTAAACTCTTGCATCATGTAGTTTAAACCTATTAGTGGAGAACTACCGTAGAGCTTGTTGAAATTTGGTTTGCATGATTGGTCTCTTTAAGTCTAGATATTTCTGGTAAAAGTGTTTGAACAACAAGGAAGACAGTGTAGAGTCTTATAATGCTTGCAATATGTTCTTGTGTAAGTTTTTGCTGTACCGGTTCATAATTGTGTTTGCTTCAAACAACCTTGCTAGCCAAAGCCTTGTACTGAGAGGAAATGCTTCTCGTGCATCCAAAACCTTGAGCCAAAACCTGTGCCATTGGTGTCCACCATAACTACCTATATGTGGTATTTTTCTGCCATTCCAAAGTAAATTGCTTGCGTGCTACCTTTAAAATTTCATTCCTTGTCTTTGCAATACATAGCTCATGGGAAAGTAGCCTAAAAACTATTGTGGTAATGAATATGTTGCTATGTATCTTAGTTCTTATAAGTTGCTTGTTGTGCGGTAACCATGTTTCTGGGGACGCCATCAACTTGTCACACCTTTGTTGAATATCATGTGAGTTGCTATGCATGTTCGTCTTGTCTGAAGTAAGGGAGATTTCTCATGATTAAATGGTTTGAGTATGCATATTGTTAGAGAAGAACATTGGGCCGCTAACCAAAGCCATGTATCATGGTGGAAGTTTCAGCTTGGACATTAATCCTCAGAATCTCTTATGAGAATATTATTTGTTGAATGCTTTAAGCATTAAAAAGAGGAGTCCATTATCTGTTTTCTATGTTGTCCCGGTATGGATGTCCTCAAGTTGAGATCTATCAAAATCGAGAAATCAAATGCGATTTATCTCCTTGGACCTTTGTACAGGTGGCATAGAGGTACCCCTTTGTGACACTTGGTTGAAACATATGTAATGCAATGATAATCCATGGAATCCGAGCTAATTAGGACAAGGTGCGGGCACTATTGGTATTCGATGCATGAGGCTTGCAACTTATAAGAGGTTTTATGCATAACACATATGAATTATTACTACCGTTGACAAAATTGTTTCCATGTTTTCAAAATAAAAAGCTCTAGCACATGAGTAATCCATGCTTCCCTCTGCGAAGGGCCTTTCTTTTACTTTATGTTGAGTCAGTTTACCTACTTCTTTCTATCTTAGAAGCAAACACTTGTGTCAACTGTGTTCATTGATTCTTACATGTTTACTTATTGCACTTGTTATATTACTTTATGTTGACAATTATCCATGACATATACATGTTACAAGTTGAAAGCAATTGCTGAAACTTAATCATCCTTTGTGTTGCTTCGAAACCTCTTACTTTGAATCTATTGCTTTATGAGTTAGCTCTTATGCAAGTCTTTTTGATGCTTGTCTTGAAAGTACTATTCATGAAAAGTTTTTGCTATATGATTCAGTTGTTTAGTCATTATCTCTTTGTTAGCAATCTATTGTTTCGAATCACTTCATTCATCTCATATGCTTTACAATAATGTTGATCAAGATTGTGTTGGTAGCATGTCACTTCAGAAATTATTGTTTTTATCGTTTACCTACTCGAAGTAGTAGGAACTAAGCTTGGGGATGCTTGATACGTCGATACGCGTGAAGCACACGTCCGTTGGGAACCCCAAGAGGAAGGTGTGATGCGTACGGCAAGTTTTCCTCAGTAAGAAACCAAGGTTATCGAACCGGTAGGAGATGAAGGCCACGTTAAGGTTGTTGGTGGAGGAGTGTAGTGCGGCGCAACACCAGTGATTCGCGCCAACGTGGAACCTGCACAACACAATCACAGTACTTTGCCCCAACTTAACGGTGAGGTTGTCAATCTCACCGACTTGAAAAAACAAAGGATTAAACGTATGGTGTGGAGAATGATGTTTGTTTGCGAAGAACAACAGAGAACAGAGATTGTAGTAGATTGTATTTGATGTAAAAGAATGGACCGGGGTCCACAGTTCACTAGTGGTGTCTCTCCAATAAGATAAATCTGGGTGAACAAATTACAGGTGGGCAATTGACAAATAAAGATTCATATACATATCATGATGATCACTATGAGATTTAATCAGGGCATTACGACAAAGAACATAGACCGCCATCCGGCATGCATCTATGCCTAAAAAGTCCACCTTCGGGTTAGCATCCGCACCCCTTCTAGTATTAAGTTGCAAACAGACAATTGCATTAAGTATGGTGCGTAATGTAATCAACACAAATATCCTTAGACAAAGCATTGATGTTTTATCCCTAGTGGCATCAACACATCCACAACCTTAGAACTTTCTGTCACTGTCCCAGATTCAATGGAGGCATGAACCCACTATCGAGCATAAATACTCCCTCTTGGAGTTACAAGTATCAACTTGGCCAGAGCCTCTACTAGCAACGGAGAGCATGCAAGAACATAAACAACACATATATGATAGATCAATAATCAACTTGACATAGTATTCCATATTCATCGGATCCCACAAACACAACATGTAGTATTACAAATAGATGATCTTGATCATGTTAGGTAGCTCACAAGATCTAAACATGATAGCACAAGAGGAGAAGACAACCATCTAGCTACTGCTATGGACCCATAGTCAAGGATGAACTACTCACGCATCAATCCGGAGAGCGGGCATGGTGATGTAGAGCCCTCCGGTGATGATTCCCCTCTCCGGCAGGGTGCCGAGGCGATCTCTGAATCCCCGAGATGGGATTGGTGGCGGCGGCGTCTCAGTAACTTTTCTCGTATCGTGGCTCTCGGTAATAGGGTTTTCGCGACGAAGAGTTTAAGTAGGCGGAAGGGCAGAGTTGGAGGCGGCGCAGGGGCCCCACACCATAGGCCGGCGCCGGCCCCATGCGGCCGCGCCGCCCCTATGGTTCTGACCCTCGTGGCCCCTCTTCGTATGCTCTTCGGTCTTCGGAAGCTCGGTGAAAAAATAAGACCCGGGCGTTGATTTCGTCCACCCGAGAATATTTCCTTTATAGGATTTCTGAAACCAAAAACAAGAAAACAGCAACTGCGCTTGCATCTTGTTAATAGGTTAGTGCCGGAAAATGCATCAAAACATCATAAAGTGTGAACAAAACATGTAGGTATTGTCATAAAACTAGCATGGAACATAAGAAATTATAGATACGTTTGAGACGTTGATACGTCTCAACGTATCTATAATTTCTTATGTTCCAAGCTAGATATGACGATACCAACATGTTTTGTTCACACTTTATATCATTTTTATGCATTTTGGAACTAACCTATTAACAAGATGCAAGTGCTGATTCTGCCTTATTTTGGTTTGAAAATTCTACAGGAAATATTCTCGGATTCACGAACAAAGCCAAACCTCTTATTTTTGCCGAGACGGACACAGGGAGCCGGAGAGGGGCCAGAGGGGGGCCCAGGGAGCCCCACCCCACATGGCGGCGCGGCCAAGGGAGGGGGGCGCGCCCCCCTATGGTGTGGGCTGATACGTCTCCAACGTATCGATAATTTCTTATGTTCCATGCTACTTTATTGATGATACCTACATGTTTTATGCACATTATATGTCATATTTATGCATTTTCTGGAACTAACCTATTAACAAGATGCCGAAGAGCCAGTTGCTGTTTTCTGCTGTTTTGGTTTCAGAAATCCTAGTAAGGAAATATTCTCGGAATTGGACGAAATCTTCGCCCGGGGTCCTATTTTTGCACGGAGCTTCCAGAAGACCGAAGAGATAACGAAGTGGGGCGACGAGGCACCGCCACCATAGGGCCGCGCGGCAGGAGGGGGCCGCGCCGCCTATGGTGTGGGCCTCGTCAGCCCCCCGACCTACCCTTCCGCCTACTTAAAGCCTCCGTCGCGAAACCCCGGTGCGAGAGCCACGATACGGAAAACCTTGAGCCGCCGCCGCGAATCCCATCTCGGGGGATTCAGGAGATCGCCTCCGGCACCTGCCGGAGAGAGGATTCATCTCCCGGAGGACTCTTCATCGCCATGATCGCCTCCGGAGTGATGAGTGAGTAGTTCACCCCTGGACTATGGGTCCATAGCAGTAGCTAGATGGTCGTCTTCTCCTAATTGTGCTTCATTGTTGGATCTTGTGAGCTGCCTAACATGATCAAGATCATCTATCTGTAATACTATATGTTGTGTTTGTCGGGATCCGATGGATAGAGAATACTATGTTATGGTGATTATCAATCTATTGTTTATGTGTTGTTTATGATCTTGCATGCTCTCCGTTATTAGTAGAGGCTCTGGCCAAGTTTTTGCTCTTAACTCCAAGAGGGAGTATTTATGCTCGATAGTGGGTTCATGCCTTCATTGAAACCTGGGACAGTGACAGAAAGTTCTAAGGTTGTGATGTGTTGTTGCCACTAGGGATAAAACATTGATTCTATATCTAAGATGTAGTTGTCGATTACATTACGCACCATACTTAATGCAATTGTCTGTTGCTTTGCAACTTAATACTGAATGGGGTTCGGATGATAACCTGAAGGTGGACTTTTTAGGCATAGATGCAGTTGGATGGCGGTCTATGTACTTTGTCGTAATGCCCGGATTAAATCTCACTATATTTATCATATCATGTATATGCATTGTTATGCCCTTCTCTATTTGTCAATTGCCGACTGTAATTTGTTCACCCAACATGCTTTTATCTTATGGGAGAGACACCTCTAGTGAACTATGGATCCCGGTCATATTCTTTACATAGCATACAATCTACTGCAATTGTGTTTTACTATTTTCTTGCAAACAATCATCTTCCACTCGATACGCTTAATCCTTTGTTACAGCAAGCCGGTGAGATTGACAACCTCACTGTTTCGTTGGGGCAAAGTACTTTGGTTTTGTTGTGCAGATTCCACGTTGGCGCCGGAATCCCTGTTGTTGCGCCGCATCACATTTCGCCACCATCAACCTTCAACGTGCTTCTTGGCTCCTCCTGGTTCGATTAAACCTTGGTTTCTTTCTGAGGGAAAACTTGCCACTGTGCGCATCATACCTTCCTCTTGGGGTTCCCAACGAACGTGTGAGTTACATGCCATCAAGCTCTTTTTCTGGCGCCGTTGGGGGAGATCAAGACACGCTGCAAGGGGAGTCTCCACTTCTCAATCTCTTTACTTTGTTTTTGTCTTGCTTTATTTTATTTACTACTTTGTTTGCTGCACCTAAACAAAACACAAAAAATTAGTTACTTGTCTTTACTTTGTTTGCCTAGTTTACTTTTTGCTTATTTCATCATGCTTAATCCTAAGTTTACTTTGGAAGAGATACCGGTAGGACGAGGGTGTATCATTGGAAGAGATAATATAGAAGAATTTTTCACCCATGTTAGTATGGATGAAGATTTTGAAGATATACCATTATTAAAAACTGCTCCTACTTATGAAAGTGCTTCTGCCTGTTTGATACACATGTTAGAAACTAGATTTGTTAATCTCAATCCCATAATACAACATATGTTTCTTACACTTTCGGATATGGAGATGGGGGAAAAGAGAAATTTTGTTTTAAAAGTCCTTGTTAGAGAATTTGAGGATATAGTTAAAGAAGCTAGAAAAGTTTTTATTAAGCATAAGAGGCTTGGTTTCTTTCCTAATTTTAAACAAATACTTGAAAAGATGGATATGGATAGAATTAAGTATACTAATAATATTAATGATGGTAGGGAAATTAAAGCGCCAATACCTAGTAAACTACTAGGAATGCATGAAGCTTTGGAAAACAACTATGCTTGGCTTGTTCCTGAAAATTTGTTTGATGAGAATAGTAAGCCTAGGAGCAATGAGAGAGGAGTTACTTATATAGACCAGATACAATGCATTGTTGAGAAAACTCCCAGCTCCCAAGGTAATAATGTTGATGCTTCTACTCTCGATGTTACTTGATTTGCACTTTCTGCGCCTAGCTGAAAGGCGTTAAAGAAAAGCGCTTATGGGAGACAACCCATGTTTTTACTACAGTACTTTGTTTTATATTTGAGTCTTGGAAGTTGTTTACTACTGTAGCAACCTCTCCTTATCATGTTTTTGTGCCAAGTAAAGTTTCTATGTCAAAGTTGATGTTATATTTGGGATCGCTGCGCAGAAACAGCATTGCTGTCTGTCACGAATCTGGGCACAGGCCTCTGTAGAAAATTCTAAAAAATCTGCCAATTTACGAGCGTGATCCTCAGATATGTACGCAACTTTCATTAGTTTTGAGTTTTTCCATTTGAGCAAGTCTGGTGCCAGCTTTAAATTCGTATTTACGGACTGTTCTGCCTTTTATTTCGCATTGCCTCTTTTGCTATGTTGGATTCATTTCTTTGATCCATTAATGTCCGGTAGCTTTATGCAATGTCCAGAAGTGTAAAGAATGTTTGTGTCACCTCTGAATGTGTGAATTATTAATTGTGCACTAACCCTCTAATGAGTTTGCTTGAAGTTTGGTGTGAAGGAAGTTTTCAAGGGTCAAGAGAGGAGAATGATATACTATGATCAAGAGGAGTGAAAGCTCTAAGCTTGGGGATGCCCCCGTGGTTCACCCCTGCATATTTTAAGAAGACTCAAGCGTCTAAGCTTGGGATGCCCAAGGCATCCCCTTCTTCATCAACAACATCATCAGGTTCCTCCCCTGAAACTATATTTTTATTCAATCACATCTTGTGTTTTTACTTGGAGCGTCGGTTTGTTTGTTTTTGTTTTTGTTTGAATAAAATGGATCCTAGCATTCACTTTGTGGGAGAGAGACACGCTCCGCTGTTGCATATGGACAAATATGTCCTTAGGCTTTACTCATAATGTTCAAGGCGAAGTTTCTTCTTCGTTAAATTGTTATATGGTTGGAATTGGAAAATGCTACATGTAGTAATTCTAAAATGTCTTGGATAATGTGATACTTGGCAATTATTGTGCTCATGTTTAAGCTCTTGCATCATATGCTTTGCACCCATTAATGAAGAAATACATAGAGCTTGCTAAAATTTGATTTGCATATTTGGTCTCTCTAAGGTCTAGATAATATCTAGTATTGAGTTTTGAACAACAAGGAAGACGGTGTAGAGTCTTATAATGTTTACAATATGTCTTTTATGTGAGCTGCACCGGTTCATCCTTGAGTTTGCTTCAAATAACCTTGCTAGCCTAAACCTTGTATCGAGAGGAATACTTCTCATGCATCCAAAATCCTTGAGCCAACTACTATGCCATTTGTGTCCACCATACCTACCTACTACATGATATTTCTCTCACCATTCCAAAGTAAATTGCTTGAGTGCTACCTTAAAATTCCATCATTCACCTTTGCAATATATAGCTCATGGGACAAAATAGCCTTAAAAACTATCGTAGTATTGAATATGTACTTATGCACTTTATCTTTTATTAAGTAGCTTGTTGTGCGATAACCATGCTAGGGAACGCCATCAACTATTGTTGAATATCATGTGAGTTGCTATGCATGTCCGTCTTGTCTGAAGGATCTATCACCTTAGTGGTTGGAGCATGCAAAATTGTTAGAGAAGAACATTGGGCCGCTAACTAAAGCCATGAATCATGGTTGAAGTTTCAGTTTTGGACATATATCCTCAATCTCATATGAGAATAATAATTGTTGCTACATGCTTATGCATTTAAGAGGAGTCCATTATCTGTTGTCCATGTTGTCCCGGTATGGATGTCTAAGTTGAGAATAATCAAAAGCGAGAAATCCAAAATGCGAGCTTTCTCCTTAGACCTTTGTACAGGCGGCATGGAGGTACCCCTTTGTGACACTTGGTTGAAACATGGCATGCAAAGATCCGGTAGTCCAAGCTAAGTAGGACGAGGTGCGGGCACTATTAGTATACTATGCATGAGGCTTGCAACTTGTAAGATATAATTTACATAACTCATATGCTTTATTACTACCGTTGACAAAATTGTTTCATGTTTTCAAAATAAAAGCTCTAGCACAAATACAGCAATCGATGCTTTCCTCTTTGAAGGACCATTCTTTTACTTTTATTGTTGAGTCAGTTTACCTATCTCCCTCCACCTTAAGAAGCAAACACTTGTGTGAACTGTGCATTGATTCCTACATACTTGCATATTGCACTTGTTATATTACTTTATGTTGACAATATCCATGAGATATACATGTTATAAGTTGAAAGCAACCGCTGAAACTTAATCTTCCTTTGTGTTGCTTCAATACCTTTACTTTGATTTATTGCTTTATGAGTTAACTCTTATGCAAGACTTATTGATGCTTGTCTTGAAGTACTATTCATGAAAAGTCTTTGCTATATGATTCACTTGTTTACTCATGTCATTACTTTTGTTTTGATCGCTGCATTCATTACATATGTTTACAAATAGTATGATCAAGATTATGATGGCATGTCACTTCAGAAATTATCTTTGTTATCGTTTTACCTGCTCGGGACGAGCAGAACTAAGCTTGGGGATGCTGATACGTCTCCAACGTATCGATAATTTCTTATGTTCCATGCTACTTTATTGATGATACCTACATGTTTTATGCACATTATATGTCATATTTATGCATTTTCGGAACTAACCTATTAACAAGATGCCGAAGAGCCAGTTGCTGTTTTCTGCTGTTTTTGGTTTCAGAAATCCTAGTAAGGAAATATTCTCGGAATTGGACGAAATCTTCCCAGGGTCCTATTTTTGCACGGAGCTTCCAGAAGACCGAAGAGATAACGAAGTGGGGCGACGAGCGCCGCCACCATAGGACGCGCGGCCAGAGGGGCCGCGCCGCCTATGGTGTGGGCCCTCGTCAGCCCCCGACCTTCCGCCTACTTAAAGCCTCGTCGTCGAACCCCGATCGAGAGCCACGATACGGAAAACCTTCCGGAGACGCCGCCCGCGAATCCCATCTCGGGGGATTCAGGAGATCGCCTCCGGCACCCTGTCGGAGGGGATTCATCTCGGAGGACTCTTCATCGCCATGATCGCCTCGGAGTGATGAGTGAGTAGTTCACCCTGGACTATGGGTCCATAGCAGTAGCTAGATGGCCGTCTTCTCCTAATTGTGCTTCATTGTTGGATCTTGTGAGCTGCCTAACATGATCAAGATCATCTATCTGTAATACTATATGTTGTGTTTGTCGGGATCCGATGGATAGAGAATACTATGTTATGGTGATTATCAATCTATTGTTTATGTGTTGTTTATGATCTTGCATGCTCTCCGTTATTAGTAGATGCTCTGGCCAAGTTTTTGCTCTTAACTCCAAGAGGGAGTATTTATGCTCGATAGTGGGTTCATGCCTTCATTGACACCTGGGACAGTGACAGAAATTTCTAAGGTTGTGATGTGCTGTTGCCACTAGGGATAAAACATTGATTCTATGTCTAAGGATGTAGTTGTCGATTACATACGCACCATACTTAATGCAATTGTCTGTTGCTTTGCAACTTAATACTGAATGGGGTTCGGATGATAACCTGAAGGTGGACTTTTTAGGCATAGATGCAGTTGGATGGCGGTCTATGTACTTTGTCGTAATGCCGGATTAAATCTCACTATATTTATCATATCATGTATATGCATTGTTATGCCCTTCTCTATTTGTCAATTGCCGACTGTAATTTGTTCACCCAACATGCTTTTATCTTATGGGAGAGACACCTCTAGTGAACTGTGGACCCCGGTCCTATTCTTTACATAGCATACAATCTACTGCAATTGTGTTTTACTATTTTCTTGCAAACAATCATCTTCCACTCGATACGCTTAATCCTTTGTTACAGCAAGCCGGTGAGATTGATAACCTCACTGTTTCGTTGGGGCAAAGTACTTTGGTTTTGTTGTGCAGATTCCACGTTGGCGCCGGAATCCCTGTTGTTGCGCCGCATCACATTTCGCCACCATCAACCTTCAACGTGCTTCTTGGCTCCTCCTGGTTCGATTAAACCTTGGTTTCTTTCTGAGGGAAAACTTGCTACTGTGCGCATCATACCTTCCTCTTGGGGTTCCCAACGAACGTGTGAGTTACACGCCATCATGGGCCCCTCGGGACCCCTCCGAGGCTGCCCTTCCGCCTATATATTGTTGGAGATATGCCCAAGAGGCAATAATAAAATGGTTATTATAATATATCTTTGTGTTTATGATAATGTTTGCATACCATGCTATAATTGTATTAACCGAAACATTGATACATGTGTGTTATGTAAACAACAAGGAGTCCCTAGTAAGCCTCTTGTATAACTAGCTTGTTGATTAATAGATGATCATGGTTTCGTGATCATGAACATTGGATGTTATTAATAACAAGGTTATGTCATTAGGTGAATGATATAATGGACACACACCCAAATGAGCGTAGCATAAGATCAAGTCATTAAGTTCATTTGCTATAAGCTTTCAATACATAGTTGTCTTAATCCTTCGACCATGAGATCATGTAAATCACTTACACCGAAAGGGTACTTTGATTACATCAAACGTCATTGCGTAAATGGGTGACAATAAAGGTGGGATTAAGTATTCGGAAAGTGTGAGTTGAGGCATATGGATCAATAGTGGGATTTGTCCATCCTGATGACGGATAGATATACTCTGGGCCCTCTCGGTGGAATGTCATCTGATTAGCTTGCAAGCATATGAATGGTTCATAAGAGATCACATACCACGGTACGAGTAAAGAGTACTTGTCGGTAACGAGGTTGAACAAGGTATGGAGATACCGATGATCGAACCTCGGACAAGTAAAATATCGCGTGACAAAGGGAATCGGCATCGTATGTAAATGGTTCAATCGATCACTAAGTCATCGTTGAATATGTGGGAGCCATTATGGATCTCCAGATCCCGCTATTGGTTATTGCTCGGAGAGGAGTCTCGACCATGTCTGCATAGTTCGCGAACCGTAGGGTGACGCGCTTAAGGTTCGATGTCGCATAAGTAGATTTGAATATGGTATGGAGACGAAGTTTGTTCGGAGTCTCGGATGTGATCCAGGATGTCACGAGGAGGTCCGGAATAGTCCGGAGAATAAGATTCATATAAGGGAAGTTGATTTCTAGGTTTCGGAAAAGTTCGGGATTTTTCCGGTGGATGACCGGGAAGGTTCTAGAAGGTTCCGGGGTCCCACCAGTGGGCCCACGACCCTAGGAGGCCTAGCATGGGCCGAGGGGGTGCTCCCTAGCCTAATGGGCCAGGGGCACATGCCCCTCAAGGCCCAGCCGGCCAACCCCTAGGGTTTTCCCCAAAACCCTAGGGGGGATCAACTTGGGGGGGAAGAAATCCTCTTCCCCCCACTTGGCCGCCGCCCCCCCTAACCCTAGATGGGAAAGGGGGCCACCCCAGCCGACCCTCCCCCTATATAAAGAGGGGAGGGGGTGGCCGGCCACCATCCCCTTGATTTGCCCCCTCCTCTGGCCGCCTCTCTCCTCCACCATACGCTGTTCCGGCTTGGCGAAGCCCTGCAGCTTTTCTTCCTCCACCACCACCACCACGCCGTCGTGCTGCTGGAATTTGGAGGAGATCTACCACACCTCCGCTGCCCGCTGGAACGGGGAGAGGAAGGGCTTCATCGACACCGTACGCGCGACCGAGTACGGAAGTGCTGCCGGATTGCAGCACTGGGGATGATCGTCTACATCAACAACGAGATCTGATCTCGTAGGCTTTGGAAATCATCAAGGGTTAGTATCTTATCAATCTCGTTGCTTCGATCTTGTAGATTAGATCTTGGGTGTTCCATAGATTAGATCTTGGATTTATTCGTCTTGCGGTAGGAAATTTTTTGTTTTCTATGCTACGAACCCCATCAGTGGTATCAGAGCCATGTCTATGCATAGATCTGTTGCACGAGTAGAACACAATGGTTTTGTGGGCGTTGATGCTTTTGTTGCTTTAGTTTGTGTACTTTGCATCTTGCGGGATGGTGGGATGAAGCGGCCCGGGCTAACTTTACATGACCGCGTCTCATGAGACTTGCTCCACGCTTGACATGCAACTTGTATTGCATAAGTGGCTTTGCGGGTGTCTGTCTCTCCCACCATAGTGAAGATTCAATTTGCACTTTCTATTGTCAACACTAGTATCACCGTTGTGGTTCATGTTCGTAGGTAGATTGGATCTTACTCGAAAACCCTAAACCACGTAAAATATGCAAACCAAATTAGAGGCGTCTAACTTGTTTTTGCAGGGTTTGGTGATGTGATATGGCCATGATGTGATGATGATTATATTTGATGTATGAGATGTTCATTGTTGTATTATGGCAACCGGCAGGAGCCTAATGGTTGTCTTTAATTTTTGTTAAAGACCTGCGTGTCTATTCATCATGTAATAGCTTTATTTCAAGTAGTTGTTATAGTAGCTATAAGTGATGGACAACCATGAAGCGGCGCCACGGACCTTGGTGCAATGCTGGTGATGATGGAGATCATGATCATGTGCTTTGGAGATGGAGATCAAAAGCACAAGAAGAAAGGCCATATCATATCACATATTATGAATTGCATGTGATGTTAATCCTTTATGCATCTTATCTTGCTTAGATCGCGACGGTAGCATTATAAGATGATCCCTCTCACTAAATATCAAGATAATAAAGTGTTCATCCTTAGTATGCACCGTTGCTAAGACTTGTCGTTTGAAGCATCTCGTGATGATCGGGTGTGATAGACTCTACATGTGCATACAACGGGTGCAAGCCAGATTTGCACACGCGGATACTAAGGTTGCCTTGACGAGCCTAGCATGTACAGACATGGTCTCGGAACACGGGATACCGAAAGGTAGAGCATGAGTCATATGAATGATATGATGAACACTTTGAGTGTTCGCCTTTGAAGCTACATCTTTTCTCGTGATGATCGGACTTGGTGTAGTGGATTTGGTTCGTGTAATCACTAAGACAATGCGAGGGATGTTGTTTTGAGTGGGAGTTCACCTAGTTAATTGAAGAATTAAAAATGAACTCAAATTATCATGAACATAGTCTGAATAGTATTTTGAATTAAATTTGTAGAATTGGCATCCGTTTTCTACCATGCGCTAGTCTTGTAATTGAGATAGAAATACTGTTAAGTCTGACAAGAAACTTTACGGACTGGTACCGTATTGTTAAAGAATCAAGATATGATTAAGTCCTAATGCAAACTTTTAGTAAACCTCACATTGATGATTCAAAGAGCAATGGTTTCAATTAGTACCTTAAATCATCTTGTCTCCGTGAAACTTGAAGTTCAAATCCGTTTGAAAAGTAAGGAGCTGAAAATTTTGTTTTCAGAAATAAGCAAGGTATGAGATATATGTGATATCTAAGACCTTATTGCAAGATGATAGAATATAATTTGGTGAGACTACATAAACTCATAAGTTTTATGGGAATGTACGAAGGTTGAAAACGCCGGGCGTCTCAATCCTCCAACTAGTTGGGCACTAACGATATTCGCATATCCATGAAGTGATCGTCCTTAGTATGCACCGTTGCTAAGACTCGTCGTTTCGAAGCATCTCGTGATGATCGGGTGTTATAGATTCTACGTGTGCATACAACGGGTGCAAGACAGATTTGCACATGCGAATACTAAGGTTAAAACTTTACGAGCCTAGCATGTACAGACATGGTCTCGGAAAGTCGTCATGATTTGATGGATAAAATTATGAGTGAAATTGTTCATCACATTAAAGGTTACTAATAGTGAAATCTAGAACGCTTGTCATGTGATGATCAACTTCAAGGTAAGAACCTCAAGGTTATTGGTATTTGACCAATGGACCTAGAAGTTATTGAAGGTGAAGTGTTTTTCTGAGAATGAGGAAAGCTAAAAGAGAAACTACAAAAGATATTTTGGCAGAAAGAAAGAAAAGACTAGAAAGTCTAGGTCAGGTGTATATAGATGATATACATGTTATGGATGTATTCCTTGTTTGGTCACATAATGAAATTCTTGGGTATTTGTACCAGATTGGTTGGTATGAGATGTCTATTCAATAGACGCAGTTGGGCCTCCAAGAGCAGAGGTTTGTAGAACAGCAGCAAGTTTCCCTTAAGTGGATTACCCAAGGTTTATCGAACTCAGGGAGGAAGAGGTCAAAGATATCCCTCTCATGCAACCCTGCAACCACAAAGCAAGAAGTCTCTTGTGTCCCCAACACACCTAATAGGTGTACTAGTTCGCGAAGAGATAGTGAAATACAAGTGGTATGAATGAATATGAGCAGAGTATGGCGCCAGAAAAGTGCTTGCTGGCGTGCAGTTGATGGTAGTAATATTGCGGGAAGTAAACATGCAGTAGTAACGCAGCAGTAGTAACTCAGTAAAACAGTAACAAGCAACGATAGCAGTATTTAGGAACAAGGCCTAGGGATTAGACTTTCACTAGTGGACACTCTCAACTTTGATCACATAACAGAATAGATGAATGCATACTCTACACTTTTGTTGGATGATGAACACATTGCGTAGGATTACACGAACCCTCAATGCCGGAGTTAACAAGCTCCACAATAATGCTCATATTTTAGTAACCTTTAGTGTAAGATAGATCAAAAGACTAAACCAAGTACTAGCATAGCATGCACACTGTCACCTTCATGCATATGTAGGAGGAATAGATCACATCAATATTATCATAGCAATAGTTAACTTCGCAATCTACAAGAGATCATGATCATAGCATAAACCAAGTACTAACACGGTGCACACACTGTCACCTTTGCACACATGCAGGAGGAATAAAACTACTTTAATAACTTTGCTAGAGTAGCACATAGATAAATTGTGATACGATGCACATTGCAATCATAAAGAGATATAAATAAGCACTTCACTACGCTCTTCAACAGTGAATAAGTACTTCGTGAAATATAGCCTAAGAGACCCACACGGTGCACACACTGTCACCTTTACACACGTGGGACAAGGAGTCTCCGGAGATCACATAAGTAAAACTCACTTGACTAGCATAATGACATCTAGATTACAAGCATCATCATATGAATCTCAATCATGTAAGGCAACTCATGAGATTATTGTATTGAACTACATAGGAGAGAGATGAACCACATAGCTACCGGTACAGCCCCGAGCCTCGATGGAGAACTACTCCCTCCTCATGGGAGCAGCAGCGGTGATGAAGATGGCGGTGGAGATGGCAGCGGTGTTGATGGAGAAGCCTTCCGGGGCACTTCCCCGTCCGGCGGTCCGGAACAGAGACTCCTGTCCCCCAGATCTTGGCTTCGCGATGGCGGCGGCTCTGGAAGGTTTTCCGTATCGTGGCTCTCTCCGTAAGGGTTTTTAGGTCAGGGACCTTTATATAGGCGAAGAGGCGGTGTCAGAAGGTCGAAGGGGCGACCACACCATAGGGTGGCGCGGGCCCAGCCCTGGCCGCGCCACCCTGTCGTCTGGGGCCTGTGTGGCCCCCCTCTGGCGACTCTCGGGTGTTCTGGATGCTTCCGGTCAAAATAGGAACTTGGGCGTTGATTTCGTCCAATTCCGAGAATATTTCGTTACTAGGATTTCGAAACCAAAAACAGAGACACAGGAACGGCACTTCGGCATCTTGTTAATAGGTTAGTTCAGAAAATGCATAAATATGACATAAAGTGTGTATAAAACATGTAGGTATTGTCATAAAACAAGCATGGAACATAAGAAATTATCGATACGTTGGAGACGTATCAGCATCCCCAAGCTTAGTTCTGCTCGTCCCGAGCAGGTAAACGATAACAAAGATAATTTCTGAAGTGACATGCTACCAACATAATCTTGATCCAATAATAATGTAAAGCATGTGAACTGAGATCAAATCACTCAAAGCAAATGTCTATATTGATATAAGAGATGATAATGCAAGAGTTAAACAAGCTAGAAGTTTTCATGAACTATTGCTTCAAAGACATGAAACCGCACAAGGTTCATTAAAGATGTGTTAAGTATTCAGCGTAGAAGTTCTATCCTTCATTCCAAGCATCAAGTAAATTTTCACAACATAAGAAGGATTCAGTCAAGTAAACATAAACATGAACGTCATGAATCAACTGTTTCGAAGTCTACTCAACCGGTGAGCGCAAGCATTTGGTATTAGCACCAGGATGTTATGGCATAAAGAACGTTAATGGGGGTTTGGAAGGCCAATGAGAGAAAGTCTCACAAAGCTGTAAATGATTACTAGACAAGAGGAAGTCTTATAATCGAAGCTATGCAAGGAGTAGTGATTGCCATGCAACGGATGCACATAGAGCTATATGTGTATGAAAGCTCTCCAATGGAACTAGTGGGGGTGCATCCAACTTGGTTGCTCACGAAGACCTAGAGCACTTTTGAGGAGGCTCATCATTGGAATATACAACCCAAGTTCTATAGTGTAAATTCCCCACATAGTTATACTAGTAAAACATGAAAACTCTCTCATATGGAGTGTAGGTGCTAAACATGAGCACAAATGATGACTATGAATATGCAGGTGCTAAAACATGAGCACAAGTGTGGATAAAAGATAGTAATGCTGCCCCCTTTTTCTTTATTCTCTTTTTTTTTCTTTTCTTTCTTTCTTTTCTTTTTCTTTTCTATATTTTTTTCTTTCTTTTCTTTTTCTTTTTGGTGGCCTCCATGGCTCTTTTCACTTTTAGGGGCAACATCCTAATATGACAACACACTTTTTGGTACAAATAACTCATAATGAATAAAACATGAAGTATGAAACTGTATGCCTCTGCCAGTGTAGCAGGATGTGCAATGATCTAGCGTAACATGGGTAAACCACACATCAGCTGTATAGAATCATGCAAAGCAATATACAAATAATAAATGACAACATGGCATGTAATGTAAAATGGATGTTGCATGGCAATATATCTCGGAACAGCTATGGAAATGCTGTGGTAGGTAGGTATGGTGGCTGTTTTGAGGAGATGTATGGGCTTATGTGTAGGAGAACAAGAGAAAGTCCTCCCACGGGTTTGGATGTACCGGCGAAGTATGCACAATTCTCAATGTGAGCAAAAGGCAATGCACAGTACCGAAGAGGCTAGCAAATATGGATGGTGGAAGTGCCAAAAACCGTAGCTTAACATTAGTCAAAAAGAACTCACAAGCTTATTGCAAACATCTAGCAGGTTCAACATTAAGAGCATGATTTAAAATTTTACCGACCTTCAGCACAACTTAGTCATTACGATGAACCTTTAGACATGGAAAGCTATCAAGTCCAACTACGCCTTCAACTATTTAAATAGAGTTTGTAGTACGGCACAAGCTTAAAGACAACAATCCACTACTAATTTTAACTTATTCAACCAACAAGTTTTACCATCTAAATACCTCAAAACATTTGCAAAGAATCAAGTTATCAAAGCTCAATGATCTACAAGATTATGCAAGTGTTTCATTATACCACTACCACATGCAACATTTCCTTAACCAACCGAATAACAATGAACGAAGCAGTTTGCAACCTTCGCCATGAACATTAAAAACTAAGAACACATGTGTTCATACGAACCAGCGGAGCGTGTCTCTCTCCCACACAAGGATGAACTTATTCAGAGAACTAAGATAACAAAACAAAAATAAAAGCACACAGACGCTCCAAGTAAAGTACATACGATGTGACGGAATAAAAATATAGTTTCACTAGAAGAAACCTGATAAGTTGTCGATGAAGAAGGGGATGCCTTGGGCATCCCCAAGCTTAGATGCTTGAGTCTTCTTGAAATATGCAGGGATGAACCACCGGGGCATCCCCAAGCTTAGACCTTTCACTCTTCTCGATCACATTATATCACCCTCTTCTATTGACCCTTGAAAACTTCTGCCACACCAAACTTCAAGCAAACTCATTAGAGGGTTAGTGCATAATCAAAATTCACATGTTCAGAGGTGACACAATCATTCTTAACACTTCTGGACATTGCACAAAACTTCTGAAAGTTAATGGAACAAAGAAACTCATTCAACTTAAAAGCGACAATGCGAAATAAAAGGCAGAATCTGTCAAAAACAGAACAGTCCGTAAAGACGAATTTTAAAATGGCACCAGACTTGCTCAAACGGAAAAACTCAAAACTAATGAAAGTTGCGTACATATCTGAGGATCACGCTCGTAAATTGGCAGATTTTTTCGAATTTTCTACAGAGAACTGTGCCCAGATTCGTGACAGACAGCAATGCTGTTTCTGCGCAGCGATCCCAAATATAACACCAACTTTAACATAGAAACTTTACTTGGCACAAAAACATGATAAGGAGAGGTTGCTACAGTAGTAAACAACTTCCAAGACTCAACAAAACAAAAATTGCTGTAGTAAAATAAACACATGGGTTATCTCCCAAGAAGTTCTTTCTTTATAGCCATTAAGATGGGCTCAACAATTTTAATGATACTCTCGCAAGAAATAAGAGTTGAAGCAAGAAGCAAATTTAAAACACATTTAATCCTAACCCACTTCCTATGAAAAGGAATCTTGTACACAAATAGATTCATGAAGAACAAAGTGGCAAGCATAGAAAAGCAACACAAGTGCAATTTCAAGATTCTCAACATAAATAGGGGAAACTTAATATTATTAAGATGCATATAACCATGTTTCCCTCTCTCATAATAACTTTCAGTAGCATAATGAACAAACTCAACAATATAACTATCACATAAAGCATTATTGTCATGAGCCACATGCATAAATTTTTACTCTCCACATAAGCATAATCAATTTTATTAGTTGTAGTGGGAGCAAATTCAATAAAATAGCTATCATTATTATTCTCATCACCATAATCATCATACATAGGAGGCATATTGTAATCATAATTAACTTTCTCCTCAATAGTAGGTGGATTGAAAATATCATATTCATCATTGCAAGCATCATATATAGGAGGTAAAGTATCATCAAAGTAAATTTTCTCCTCCATGCTTGGGGGACTAAAAATATCATGCTCATCGAAACCAGCTTCCCCAAGCTTAGAATTTTCCATAGCATTAGCAACAATGGTGTTGAAAGCATTCATAGTAATAACATTCCCATTAGCATGCATATAAAGTTCCATGGGTTTCTTAATTCTTTCTTCAAACACATCATGTCCTAATTCAAGATAAAGTTCATAAAGATCTCTCATATTTTTGTTGTTTTCCATTATGCCTAACTAGTGTAAACAAGAAACCAAATGTCGCAATTGCAGAGTCTAAAGGAAATAGCTTCGAGCACACACACAATGGCGCCGGAAAATAGCTTAGTAGCCGAGGTCCGGAGTGTGAGTACCTTTTACCTTTCCTCCCCGGCAACGGCGCCAGAAAATAGCTTGATGTCTACGGGTGCTTCTATTCTTGTAGACAGTGTTGGGCCTCCAAGAGCAGAGGTTTGTAGAACAGCAGCAAGTTTCCCTTAAGTGGATTACCCAAGGTTTATCGAACTCAGGGAGGAAGAGGTCAAAGATATCCCTCTCATGCAACCCTGCAACCACAAAGCAAGAAGTCTCTTGTGTCCCCAACACACCTAAACAGGTGTACTAGTTCGGCGAAGAGATAGTGCAATACAAGTGGTATGAATGAATATGAGCAGTAGTATGGCGCCAGAAAAGTGCTTGCTGGCGTGCAGTTGATGGTAGTAATATTGCGGGAAGTAAACATGCGTAGTAACGTAGCAATAGTAACTCAGTAAAACAGTAACAAGCAACGATAGCAGTATTTAGGAACAAGGCCTAGGGATTAGACTTTCACTAGTGGACACTCTCAACTTTGATCACATAACAGAATAGATGAATGCATACTCTACACTTTTGTTGGATGATGAACACATTGCGTAGGATTACACGAACCCTCAATGCCGGAGTTAACAAGCTCCACAATAATGCTCATATTTTAGTAACCTTTAGTGTAAGATAGATCAAAAGACTAAACCAAGTACTAGCATAGCATGCACACTGTCACCTTCATGCATATGTAGGAGGAATAGATCACATCAATATTATCATAGCAATAGTTAACTTCGCAATCTACAAGAGATCATGATCATAGCATAAACCAAGTACTAACACGGTGCACACACTGTCACCTTTGCACACATGCAGGAGGAATAAAACTACTTTAATAACTTTGCTAGAGTAGCACATAGATAAATTGTGATACGATGCACATTGCAATCATAAAGAGATATAAATAAGCACTTCACTACGCTCTTCAACAGTGAATAAGTACTTCGTGAAATATAGCCTAAGAGACCCACACGGTGCACACACTGTCACCTTTACACACGTGGGACAAGGAGTCTCCGGAGATCACATAAGTAAAACTCACTTGACTAGCATAATGACATCTAGATTACAAGCATCATCATATGAATCTCAATCATGTAAGGCAACTCATGAGATTATTGTATTGAACTACATAGGAGAGAGATGAACCACATAGCTACCGGTAGCCCCGAGCCTCGATGGCGAACTACTCCCTCCTCATGGGAGGAGCGGTGATGAAGATGGCGGTGGAGATGGCAGCGGTGTTGATGGAGAAGCCTTCCGGGGCACTTCCCCATCCGTGGTGCGGAACGAGACTCTGTCCCCCGGATCTTGGCTTCGCGATGGCGGCGGCTCTGAAGGTTTTCCGTATCGTGGCTCTCCGTAAGGGTTTTAGGTCGGGGACCTTTATATAGGCGAAGAGGCGGCGTCGAAGGTCGAAGGGGCGACCACACCATAGGGTGGCGCGGGCCAGCCCTGGCCGCCACCTGTCATCTGGGCCCACGGGGCCCCCTCGGCGGCTCTCGGGTGTTCTGGATGCTTCCGGGCAAAATAGGAACCGGGCGTTGATTTCGTCCAATTCCGAGAATATTTCGTTACTAGGATTTCGAAACCAAAAGCAGAAAACAGAACTGGCACTTCGGCATCTTGTTAATAGGTTAGTTCCAGAAAATGCATAAATATGACATAAATTGTGTATAAAACATGTAGGTATTGTCATAAAACAAGCATGGAACATAAGAAATTATCGATACGTTGGAGACGTATCAATTGGTTGGTATGAGATGTCATACAATACAACGCAATACAAGAATACGATGGCCTAAGTGACTGAAAAGGAATGTGATAGGAATGCACGTCTGGAACAAAAATAAAGTGTTATTATGTTCGTCGTTGGCATTCTGTCTAGCCATTCAGATTTATAATAAAGAACTTTATAATTGTTGTCTTGTTCTGGTTAAATGAAAACAATGAGTTGTTCAAATTGTAACAACATTCCATGTACGATGGATAAGTTATTATAAATCTTTATGGTGAAGCACACATACATAACACTGACGCTAAAATGCCATAAGGCAAATGATATGAATTCCACTCATTAGTGGAACCGCCATTTAGGTCATGTTAGAAAGGAACGCATGAAGGAACTCCATGCAAATGGACTTTTGGAGTCATTTGATTTCTGAATCATTTGGCGCTTGCAAATCTCTTCTAAAGAGAATGACTTAAATCCCGTTCATAGGCCAAGAGTTGAACGGGCAATTAACTTAGTGGAAACATACATGGTGATGTATATGGTTCACTGGGCATAGTTGTGTGCGGGAGATTCTTCTACTTCATGAAAACTTCTAACAATGAATTGAGTATATATGTGGATATATTCGACAAGGAAGAAGTTTGAAACATTTGAAAGGATTCAAATAAATTTCAGCATGAAGTGGAAATCATCGTAATAGAAAAGTCAAATATCTATGATTTGATCATGGTGGAAATATTTGAATTACGAGTTTTAGCGAACATCTAAGAGAGTTATGAAATTATTCTACTACTCACGTTTCTTGGAGTATCATAGTGATGATGGAGTATCCAAGAAACGTATCCAAAACTTGTTGGATTGATGATGAGATAAAATAAAATGACGCCATTATATTTTTGTGGATTATGCTTTAGAGACTACCGCTTTTACACTGAATAGAGCATCATCATGATCCATTGAAATGACACCATATGAGTTATGGCATGGGTATAAACCCTAATAGTCCTTTCTTAAATTTTGGTATGCGTAGCATAAGTGAATGAGTTTACAACCAAAATCGGATGAATGTCTTTGTTGGTTATCCCAGAGAATTGATTGGGAATTCTTTCCACTATTAAGTAAAAGACAAAAGTGTTTGTTGATGTTACTTGCTTATTTCCAAGAAATTGTTTTCTAGCGAAGTATTTGAGTGGGAGGACAATGGAACTTGATAAGGTTCATGAACCTGAGCGTGATGATCAGAGTAGCACAGCATCGGAAATGGTTCCGGGAAGCAGCTACGAAGATCATGGCTTCCATGTCTATAAAGTGTTATAGTCATGGAGATCAAAGTACCTATTGAACCTTGTAGATGTGGTTTACTTTGTGATCAAATAAATGATTTGTGAACAAAGGATTGATTTTGAACAATGATAAACCAACTACATACAAAGAAGTTATGATGGGCCCTGACTCCGTTAAAATGGCTATGCGCCATGAAATCCAAGATAGGTGAATACTTTTTGAAAGTAAATGGATCTATAAAATTGATGGACTTGGATACAATATCCTTAAAGAAGCTTGACTTATCGAAAAGTTGTTTACGACAAAGTTCAAAGAGTTGACTACGATAAGATTAGATCTTCCGTGGCAATGCTTATAGTCTATGTGGATTATTCTAGTAATCGCTACATATTTCTTTTATGAGATATGATAGTAGGATGGCAGAAATACATTCCTTACTAGAAGTGTGTATGAAGGATGTATACTAGATACAACCAAGAGTTTTGCTGGTCCGTGGAATACTTGATAGGTATACAAACTTCAATTGGATGAAGTGAGTATCGCGGAGTTGGAATCTTCACCGGATGAAATAATCAAAGAGTTTTGATTTCATCAGAAATGATGAAGATGCTTGCATTTGCAAGAAATTAAGTGGGAGCGCTGAGACATATTTATAATACTTTATGTAGATGACATATCGTTGATTAAAAATAATGTAATCATGTACTTGATGTGATTAAAAGGTTTCATTGAGAATTAATTTCAATGAAAGGATATGGACTGAAACATATTTAGTGTCAAGATCTATGAAGATAGATTGAAACGCATAATAAGTTTAAGTCAAGGTACATAGAATGGATATTGAAGTGGTTCAATATAAAAATGTTAAGAAGGTGTTCTTTTCCATGTGAAGGTTTAACAAGACTTCGGTGTATTTGACACTCGATGAGTAAAAGCACATGAGTGATTTTAGATCACAAATAATATGTACAAAGTCAGATGTCCTGTGCTCTAAATTGTTACGAGCATATACCAGAATGATTCATATAATGATCATTGGACAACAGTAAGAATATCCCTGAGTGCTTTAGAAGAACCAAGGATATATATATATAGTTTTATATGGGATAGTGACAATCAAATCGCTGTAAGGTGTTGCATCGATATTAGTTTGGTCACATATAAAAATAAAATTTCAATCTCAATTAGGCTAAGTGTTATTTAAAAGGTAGCACAATAAGCTAGAAGAAGTCTATGCTAGATTTAGATGAGTTCTAAATATTGTGACGGATTCTACAAACAGAGTATGTCATTGTTTTGACAATGACTGAGGATGTTAAGTCGAGGAGTTCTTTGAGAACTTGGTGTAGTTCCGATAGTGTCAGAACTTTGAAGCTATATTGTGTGTGACAATATTAGTGACTTATTTCAGACCGCGGAATTAAGGTTCCACCAGAGGACTAAGCATATACAATTAATGCCGACTCATTTGGAAAATGAGTGATGCGTTGAGACGCAAATGAATTGCAAAATACATACGTTTCTGAGCATGTCAGATCCGTTGACTAAAACCTCTCCCGTGAGCAAAACATGATAAGCACCAGAAGGCCAAGGTGTTATATCTTTACATATGTAAACTAGATTATTGACTCTAGTGCAAGTGGGAGACTGTTGGAGATATGCCCAAGAGGCAATAATAAAATGGTTATTATAATATATCTTTGTGTTTATGATAATGTTTGCATACCATGCTATAATTGTATTAACCAAAACATTGATACATGTGTGTTATGTAAACAACAAGGAGTCCCTAGTAAGCCTCTTGTATAACTAGCTTGTTGATTAATAGATGATCATGGTTTCGTGATCATGAACATTGGATGTTATTAATAACAAGGTTATGTCATTAGGTGAATGATATAATGGACACACACCCAAATGAGCGTAGCATAAGATCAAGTCATTAAGTTCATTTGCTATAAGCTTTCAATACATAGTTGTCTTAATCCTTCGACCATGAGATCATGTAAATCACTTACACCGAAAGGGTACTTTGATTACATCAAACGTCATTGCGTAAATGGGTGACAATAAAGGTGGGATTAAGTATTCGGAAAGTGTGAGTTGAGGCATATGGATCAATAGTGGGATTTGTCCATCTGATGACGGATAGATATACTCTGGGCCCTCTCGGTGGGATGTCATCTGATTAGCTTGCAAGCATATTAATGGTTCATAAGAGATCACATACCACGGTACGAGTAAAGAGTACTTGTCGGTAACGAGGTTGAACAAGGTATGGAGATACCGATGATCGAACCTCGGACAAGTAAAATATCGCGTGACAAAGGGAATCGGCATCGTATGTAAATGGTTCAATCGATCACTAAGTCATCGTTGAATATGTGGGAGCCATTATGGATCTCAGATCCCGCTATTGGTTATTGCTCGGAGAGGAGTCTCGACCATGTCTGCATAGTTCACGAACCGTAGGGTGACGCGCTTAAGGTTCGATGTCGCATAAGTAGATTTGAATATGGTATGGAGACGAAGTTTGTTCGGAGTCTCGGATGTGATCCAGGATGTCACGAGGAGGTCCGGAATAGTCCGGAGAATAAGATTCATATAAGGGAAGTTGATTTCTAGGTTTCGGAAAAGTTCGGGATTTTTCCGGTGGATGACCAAGGTTCTAGAAGGTTCCGGGGGTCCCACCAGTGGGCCCACGACCCTAGGAGGCCTAGCATGGGCCGAGGGGGTGCTCCCTAGCCTAATGGGCCAGGGGCACATGCCCCTCAAGGCCCAGCCGGCCAACCCCTAGGGTTTTCCCCAAAACCCTAGGGGGGATCAACTTGGGGGGGAAGAAATCCTCTTCCCCCCACTTGGCCGCCGCCCCCTAACCCTAGATGGGAAAGGGGGCCACCCCAGCCGACCCTCCCCCTATATAAAGAGGGGAGGGGGTGGCCGGCCACCATCCCCTTGATTTGCCCCCTCCTCTGGCCGCCTCTCTCCTCCACCATACGCTGTTCCGGCTTGGCGAAGCCCTGCAGCTTTTCTTCCTCCACCACCACCACCACGCCGTCGTGCTGCTGGAATTTGGAGGAGATCTACCACACCTCCGCTGCCCGCTGGAACGGGGAGAGGAAGGGCTTCATCGACACCGTACGCGCGACCGAGTACGGAAGTGCTGCCGGATTGCAGCACTGGGGATGATCGTCTACATCAACAACGAGATCTGATCTCGTAGGCTTTGGAAATCATCAAGGGTTAGTATCTTATCAATCTCGTTGCTTCGATCTTGTAGATTAGATCTTGGGTGTTCCATAGATTAGATCTTGGATTTATTCGTCTTGCGGTAGGAAATTTTTTGTTTTCTATGCTACGAACCCCATCAGTATATTCAAAGCCATATCATTCATAGATCTGTTTTACAAAGCCATCGCGAAGTCATTCGGGGGACAGAAGTCTCTGTTCCGGCATGCCCGGGACGGGGAATTGCCCCGGAATCCATCTCCATCGACACCACCGCCATATTCATCGCCGACTCCCATGATGAGGAGGGAGTAGTTCTCCCCGAGGCTGAGGGCTCTACCGGTAGCTATGTGGTTCATCTCTCTCCCATGGTGTGATCTTTATGTGATCATGAGCTTTGTATCACTATTAATCCATGTGCTACTCTAGTGATGTTATTAAAGTAGTTTATTCCTCCTCCATGATGTAAAGGTGACAGTGTGTGCATCATGTAGTACTTGGCGTAGGTTATGATTGTAATCTCTTGTTGATTATGAAGTTAACTATTACTATGATAGTATTGATGTGATCTATTCCCCTTTCATAGCTATTGGTGACAGTGTGTATGCTATGTTAGTACTCGGTCTAAATTGCAACGGTCTATTATGCACTCTAGAGGTTACTTTAATATGAACTCCGGATGTTGTGGAGCTTGTTTACTCCGGCTTGAGGTGTGCTCTTGTAGCCCTACACAATGAATGGTGTTTGTTATCCAACAAGAGAGTGTTTGAGAGTAGCATTTATTTATTCAATTATGTGATCATTGTTGAGAGTGTCCACTAGTGAAAGTATGATCCCTAGGCCTTGTTTCTAAGCATTGAAACACCGTTTCCAACAAGTTCTGCTACATGTTCGCTTGCTGCCATTTTTATTTCAGATTGCAATTACTACTTATGATCATCCATATTACTTGTATTTCACTATCTCTTCGCCGAACTAGTGCATATACATCCGACAAGTGTATTAGGTGTGTTGGGGACACAAGAGACTTCTTGTATCTTAATTGCAGGGTTGCTTGAGAGGAATATCTTTGACCTCTACTTCCCTGAGTTCAATAAACCTTGGGTGATTCACTTAAGGGAAACTTGCTGCTGTTCTACAAACCTCTGCTCTTGGAGGCCCAACACTGTCTACAAGAATAGAAGCACACGTAGACATCAGGTCGCGCAACTCCGGTCCTGCTGGTGGCGGCGGTGGCACGGCTAAGCCGGCGTTGGAGATGTGCCACCCGTGCGGCAACTTGTACTGTACTGGCACGGGGATGCGCTGCCCGCGTGCGATACATCCGCCTCGTCGTACGTCGCGGCGAGCGAGCATGCCGCCGCCGTTCCGCCGCCTCGTCGTTGTGCGCCATCGTGTCGGTGGGTGCGTGGGAGGTGGGTGTTTGGCGCGGCATCTGCGACAATGGCGGTGGCGGCGGCTAGGGTTGGAAGATGGGGAAGAAGAGAGGTGCGCGCCGGTGGGGTTTTAAAGGAGGCGGCGGACGCGCATCGAAGGCGCCTGGGGGGAGGTGGGTGTACGCCATGTGGCCAGTTGCCGCCCTCGTCGCCACTTTGTTTCCGCGTGGGAGACAATTAAAGCCGACGACCAACCTTCCCGCGTCGTTTCCAATGCGAACCGTCGCGTCCTCCCGATGCCAAGGCGGCCCTACCCGCGAAAATCGACATGCCACGAGGCGTCGGCACGGCCGATTCGCGCCCTTCGCAAAGGGGCCGGCACGGGGTTGTCGGTGCTTCTATTGGGTTCGAAATTGCGCCGACGCTTTTTGGGGCGCGCCGGTGCAAGCCCATTTTCGATGCCGGCCCCCAAAATGCTATCGGGGCCGCCGGTGGAGATGCTCTTAGCACCACTCATGAATGACCTTGTGTCCAATGCCCAAAGTGTGTTCATCAAGAGAAGAATCATCCATGATAACTACATGTACTCTTCAACCTCGCACGACGCCTCCATAAGAGCAAAACAGCTCGTTACTTTTCAAGCTTGACACCCCAAAGCGTTCGACTCCGTGAGGTGGGATTTCATCATGGAGCTCCTTAAGAGACATGGTTTTCCTCCTAGATTTCGTGATTGGATCTCTGGGCTCCTTTGTTCCTCCTCCTCACGAGTCCTCAATGGTGTGGCCGGCCTCCTATTAGGCATGGGCGCGGCTTGAGGCAAGAAGACCCTCTCCCCCTCGTTTTCGTGCTTGCCATTGACCCGCTACAACAACTACTCAAATTGGCCACTCGATATGAGCTCCTTCACAAGATTAAGAGGAACTATTTTGAGAACCTCTCTATATGTGGACGATGCGGCGGTGTTTGTGGCGCCTAATACAGAGGATACCCAAAATCTATCCAAGATCCTTGCTTTGTTTGGGGATGTAACAGGCCTTGAGACAAACTTCCAAACAAGCGCGGCGGTGCCTGTTAGATGTGACGAGGTTGATCTTGATGATGTCCTTACGGGGTTACCGGTTATGCGGGCGACCTTCCCTTTGGGGTACCTTGGCCTCCCACTTTCGGTGAAACAACTCAAGCGGGTCGACTTCCAACCGCTTGAGGACAAGATGGGTGGCAAGCTTGTCACTTGGGATGGAAAAAACATCAACATTGCGGGCCACGGAAACGCTCATCAAGTCCTTGCTCACCTCTCAAGCTATCTTCCACCTCACACCGCTTAACATCTCGCTGGGGTACTTCACAAGCATGAAAAAGACTGAGAGAGCTTTTCTTTGGGCCGACACAAAGGTGGTGACCGAGGAAAATGCAAGATCAATTGGGAGCCGGTTGCCAGACCAACTTGTTTGGGTGGACTTGGCATTCTCCACCTCGAAAAGTTTGCACGTGTTCTACGGCTTCCTTGGCCTTGGTATGAGTGGAACGAGCCCCATAGGCTTTGAGTCGGGCTAGGGAACCCTTGTGATGAAGTAGATATGGACTTCTTCTATGCTTCCACCACAATCTGTATTGGAAATGGGAAGATCGCACCTTTTTAGGATTCGTCGTGGCTCAGTGGGAGCAAGCCCAAAGACATCGCGCCACTAATTTTTGGGGCCTCAACTAGGAAGAAATGGAAAGTGGAGCAAGCCACAAGAAACAACAGTTGGGTCTCAAAGATCAAGTTGGATGGTAATTTCTCGTTACGCCATCTTACAAAGTTCATCTCGCTTTGGAGGGAGTTAAATGGTGTAAGCTTAAGAGAGGAGGTGGAAGGCGTGATTGTGTGGAACCTCACTAGTACGGTATTTACTCCACTACCCCTCGGCATACAAGGCTCAATTCTTTGGGGCTACTACCACTCTCATGAACAAGATGGTTTGGGCACTTCCCAAAATGAGGTTCTTTGCTTGGTTGGCCATCCACAATAGATTTTGGACCGCAAATTGTCTAGCCAAGAGGGGGTGGACAAATTGTGGCATTTGCCCACTTTGCAAGCAAACATAAGAAATGACGGTGCATCTCTTCTCAAATTGCCATTTTACTAAGAGGCTTTGGGAAATGGTGAAGGAATGGCTTGGCATCACCTCCATTTCAACACCGAGTGGACGGATGATATTGCTCTTCAAGCATGGTGGGAGAATATGTCGACTACAAACGTCCCAAACTGGAAGGCCTTGGCATCTCTAACCATCCTTATGAGTTGGACAATTTGGAACGAGCAAAATGCTAGAGTTTTCCGCAATAAATCCGTCCTTCTTTAGTCCTCCTCAACATCATTAAGACCGAGGTCAAGCTTTGGGTGTGCGTCGGGGATAAGTGCTTGAGTTATGTAATAATGGGAGAGTAGTCCCCATATACACTCGTTTTTTCCTTTTTAATTTATCCTGTCAAGACTCTTCTCCCTAATTAATGAAAGAGTTATATACACTTTTAGTACCACAACTTGCATCGGATGTGCAGTTTAGCACCACTACTTGCAAAACGAGCACATGAGGTACCACAACTTGTACCGAGCAAACAAATAGGTTCAAAACCAATCTCAAGTTGACACATGGCGCTGTACTTTTTGTAAAAACACCCTGTAATTTTTTCATGGCGCATTTCACCACCATGATGCCTCCATGCGGTCCCCACCTATTAGTGGCGCAAGAAATAATTAAAAACAATAGGTTGGATCTATGGGTTTCGAACACATGACCAATAGGTATCCTCGTAAGTAACTTACAACTGCGCCGGAGATCAATTTGTTGTAAATGGACGTTACCTTTGGTAATCTTCCTTTTGGCCTGGCTTCCAAGTTAGAGATACTAGTTAGTAGTTAGAGACACTCTTTGATATGCCTTTTTTTCGGGTGAGACGCCAATTGTTATTGCTCTTGCAAAGATATCAGACAAGTCTGCACACGCTGAAAGAGACGACATGACATGGCGAGGACATGCATAGCGTCTCGTAGTCATAGCTTGCGGCCAGCGACACGAACGGTTACACTCACTTCCGCGGGTGATCGATCAGGTAAATAATCCGTCTCCTAGATCATCCTCTGGCTTAGACCATTGTTTCTTATGTGGTACTCGTTGAGGTGCTCCTCTCGATGATTTGTGCCGGTTCCTGTTGTCATCCTATTCCTCGTGCTCCGCTACTAAACAGGCACCACATCGTGTCGGTCGGCGGTGCTGGTCCGGCACCACATTGTGGACATGGCGGCATCCGCAATTGACACCTCGTCCTACGTTGTGCTCTTTTGTGGCGAGGGGCTCGAAGCAGAATGTCATTTTTCCGCCTCCCGACGTATTGCCGTCTGCAGCGCCCTCGCTGCCATGGCATATGGTAGTGCAACACTCGCTTGTTCTCCGGCTCTCTACAGGCTCATTACGGAAATGGTCGATGCCGTCGCGTGCGTCGCCTACGATGCCATCGCGCTCCAGACCGTCAGCGAACGCAACAGATGTACGTTCAACATGTCTTCATAACGGGATCCTACCACGTGGTGCACCTAGCTCACGCTATTGCTATTTCCGTGAAAATATATAGTAGCTTAGTTAGTTAGAACGATATAAATATCCTCTGTATATGTACATACACCTATATGGAGATGCCCACGCATCCATCAATCGTGTAATAAAATGAAGTCCAGAAACATTTTATGTAAGTCTTGTCTGGCTCCGTGGAAGGCTTGTTTTGAGGCTGCTCCAGGTCCTGAGTTCAAGTCTCACCAAGCGCTACTTTGTTTTTAATTGTTTATATTTTCTGATAGGTGGGGCCGCATGAAAGAAAGCAAGGTTACATTTGAGAAAATATAAAGGGTGCTTGTGCAAAAAATCACAATGCCACATGTTCACTTCTGATTGATTATGGACCTATTTTGCTCGCTCGGTGCAAGTTGTGGTACTTCAAATGCTTCTTTTGCAAGTTGTGGTACTAAACTGCACATGCATGACAAGTTGTGGTACCAAAAATGTATATAACTCTTAATGAAATGAGGCAAATCTTTTGCCTCCCGTTTTTTTTTTTAAATGCTTTAGTCTCTGACCTGTTCTATCTGGTGGACAGAAGGCTCATCTTAGCGCTCCCCATATATAACTTGCAAGGATATCAGGTAGCACCGGCAGGCTCTAACGGAATCAATTTTGTGGGATGGTATCACATTGCACAGGCAAACTAAAGTTGACCCAATGGCGCCTTTGCATGTAACAAAGACTCAACTGGTTGGTAATTTCAGGATCATTACGTCACACTTTCATAGCCTAACATAGGTGATGGATAAGATGTTAAAGGTAGGTAACAAGCAGACTGATGAAAATTTGGCAAATCCTGAGTCGAACATGCGCAGCATCCAAACTCCAAAGGCATGCCCAAGAATTTAAAGATTTCTATGGAACTAAGAAAACAAACTGCTGATAATCTCAATTTACAGTGAAAGCTGCCAGAAGATGGGATGCTGAAACTGAATATCGACGGAGCGTGTGCTAGTGGGTCCAACCAGTAAAGTTCAGATTATAGATTTTTGCACCGGACATAAACTGTGTTCCTACCACTATCTTGACAACCAATCTTCCAAGACTTGCGCCTGCATACTCCACGCGAACCTCTGCCGTGTCCTTGGGTGGAGATTGACGGCCCTATGACGACGTGCCGAGGCATCTCCAACCACAATGGTTAAATTTTTTTTGAACATCCAAGGCCTATTTTTCTATTGAGCCCTTGATTTTTAAACGTTGGCCTAGGGGGAGTAATTCTTTGTGTCGTTGAGTCATGCACATACCAATTACACCCAGCCTCTGCAACAACGTTATAACATAATGATCTAGAGGATACACACAACCACACACACAAAAAAAAAGAATTACAAAAGAAGAAAAAGTCACTTACACATGAGACCTCTAGAAGTAGGGCCTACATTTAGTGACTCTATTGTCTAGATGCAAGAGCATGGGCTCCCCGGGCCGAAATCCGGCGCTATTTACCGCCGGATTGGCCGAAACTTTGGCCCGAGGAGCGTCGAAGTTCTAGCCGTCTCCCCGGTAGACACCCGGAGGTTCGGTGTTTTTAGAGGAAAACGTCCATGGATGCCAAATTTCATGCATAATTCAGCGAATTTGACCAGTTTTGCCAACATTTGGCTTATTTTTACAAATAAACGTTACAGTTCAACAAAACAAGACAAGTTTTCAAACAAATCAAATGGAAACTAGTTGGTGTTGCCTCGAAGCGTCCATATGTGCTCCACCAGATCATCCTGCAGCTGTTGATGCATTGTGGAGTCTCGAATCTCCTGACGCATAGCGATGAACGCAGCCCACGATGTCGGCACCTGGTGGTTAGGCTGTGCAAGAGGACCCTCTCTGTCATATGGTGCAGCTTGTTCGCTCAGAGGGACCGGATGCTTCCGCTCATTCTCGATAATCATGTTGTGTAAGCACACACAACAGTTCATCACCTCCCACATCTGATCTTTGGACCAAGTCAAAGCGGGGAACCGGACTACAGCAAATCTCTGCTGGAGGACACCAAATGCACGCTCGACGTCCTTTCGGCAAGCTTCTTGTTCCTTGGCAAACTGCTGCTCCTTCGGGAGGGCGGGGCTTGAGATAATCTTCACAAATGTTGCCCACTTTGGATAGATACCGTATGCAAGATAGTATCCCTTGTTGTATTGCCGGCCATTGATCACAAAATTAACCGGGGGAGCATGACCCTCAACAAGATTGGAGAAGACCGGCGAGCACTGCAAGACGTTGATGTCGTTGTTGGATCCCGGCATACCAAAGAAGGAGTGCCAAATCCAGAGATCATGGATAGCCACTGCCTCAAGTATCACAGTGCAGCCTTTTTTGTGACCCTTGTACATTCCCTGCCAGGCAAACGGACAGTTCTTCCATTGCCAATGCATGCAGTCAATGCTTCCAAGCATCCCTGGAAATCCTCGAGCTTCATTGAAAGCGAGGATCTTAGCAGTGTCTTCGACAGTCGGTGATCTCAAGTAGAAGTCCCCGAACACTGCTATCACCGCCCTGCAGAACCGGTAGAAACAATCAAGGGCGGTGGACTCCGCCATCCGAAGATAGTCATCTGTAGAATCACCATGAGCTCCATATGCCAGCATCCGCATAGCCACTCTGCACTTTTGGAGGGCGGAAAACCCTGCCATGCCGGTGCAATCCAACTTGCATCTGAAATAGGAGTCGTAGTCTCGAAGGGCATACACAATTTTCAGGAAGAGCTTCCGGCTCATCCTGAAACGACGCCTGAAAAACCTCACCGTGCAATGGATCGTTGGCGAAGTAATCGGCGTAGAGCATGCAGTAGCCCTCCATTCGCTGCATCGGCTTGCACTTCCGGCGACCTGGTGCCGACCCACCACGGCGGCCAATGACAGACTCGGCGTACAAGCCGGACAGGCAAGCGAGGATCATCAGGTGCTCCTCGTCTTGGGCGGCGGCTGCCGTTTCTTCTTCAAGAAGCTCGGCGAACATCTGCTCCTCCTCCTCGTCGGAGTCCATGTCCGGCCAGGCAGTTGGACGAACACCTGCCGGGCGTGTCGACGAGGAGCGACGCGAGGGAGCTGCCCGGCGGCGGAAAATAGGCAGAGGGCACGACGGGCGGCGGAATATAGGCTGCTGGGTGGAGGAACGGCGGAGTTGAGGCAACCGGCCGGCGGATTAGCGAGGGGTGGTGCCGGCGGCGAGAGAGCAACGGGAGGGGAGGAGGGATTTGCGTCGACAAAGTGGTGGAGTTCGTGTGTTCTCTCGCCGACAGAGCGGGCCCGTCCTCGCTTTTCTCTCGTCCGGAGTCCCCGAGCGCTCCCCGGGGGGCCGGGGATGGCCTGGGCTCTCCGGACGGATGAAAGGCCTAATCCGAACCAAATCGAGCAGCCGGGGGCGCGACTGGGCCGTTTTCTTCCATCCAGATGAAAAAAAGGCGTCCTGGGAGCCTCGTCGGGGAGACGGGCTGGAGATGCTCTAATACAATCCATCCACCCAAAATCAAATCCTCAAACATTAGAAATTTGAGTTCAAATTAGTTAAAGTGAATCTTCGTTTCGAAAAATCGGCTCCCAAGCTCCATGGAAAGCAGGAATTTCCAACATACATGATAGATATTGACCATTGTTTTCACATATACATCTTGTTCTGTTCTACACATCCATAAAAATATATTTAAAGTGTGTTAATTTGTAGGTACACAAAAAGCGAGATCGGTGGAATCCCCAATGGAAAATAGTAATTATTGTCAATTTTACGTAGCCGACATTTAAATAATATATATGAAATTGCATACTTTACGGGTATGTTTGGCAGCCCGTATCAACTCAGAATTTCCCATCTCAACAGATGAGCTATGGCCACCTCATACAGAAAAATAGAAAATGCCCATCATCCTGGTCCGGTTGTGAAGCTCAAATCGAGCTTCACAACCCAGCCAAGCTGAGTCCATCCCACAAACCTCCTCGGGGCCCCACCAGCAAACCCCCATACCACAACCCGGCCTCCTCATTTGCTCTCGAAAGAAAGGAACATAAAAAATGGTCGCTCTCGTACCCTCCTCCGTCGCCGTCACCACGCCACGCCCCGCCACGCCCGCGCCCGCCACCACCCCCGGCCGTTGTCCGCCGCCCCCTCCCATGGTCTCCCGGATGCCGCCAGCCTTCTCTGCCGGCGCGGCCGTCCACGGACGCGCCCGCCGCCCTAGCGGCTCGCCGCCCGCCCCTGGACGCCGACCGGAACCGTACCCGCAGTCACCGGCGTCTCGTGGACAACACGCCGCCCGGCAGACGCGCCTCGGCTCCAGACCATCGGACAGACGCGCTTCAGCAGGCCCCGCGTCGGCCCTTCCTCCTCTCGCGCCGAACAGAGGCAGCAAGCCCCTCCGCCGACGAGCCACCGCCCCACGGCCCTGTTCCCGCAACCGTCGGCGCCCCACGTCCCTCCGACCACCAAAGCTAGCGCCCCACGGCCCACCATCGCCGGCGATCTGCTCCCAGCACGGCTGAGGGCCTGATTGCTTTTTAGTTGTTTTCTTTAAGGTCCTTAGTGCAAGAGTTTGGAACTCTTTGTTATTTCTGAGGTCTTGGGTAAATCTCCACCCATACGGTTGGCAAACAAAGTACCACTTCGAATTCTCTCAAGTCTCAACACATACGAGCTAACAAACACACCACAAAATTCCAAGTCAACTTGTATGAGGTGAGATATCTCAAGTGGGAAAGTGAATCTGAAGTGACACGGGCTACCAAACACACCTTACGTATATTTATGTACATGTCTATAACATTCATAAATTTCTGAAGTTATAATTTTCCTTTTGATTTAATAAAAGTTGTGCTACATCCCTGGCCCTGTTTTTTTGGTATCCTGCATCATCTGCTTCTGCAGCCCAGAAGAAAGCCCAAGACAGCAACACTTCTCACTCTCTTCGCCCACTCCCCGTCCAACGCCCTTCTTCCAGTTCCACAACTCAGTAGACCTCGCCGGCGCAGCCAAGACCTAGCCGCCATTCACTCGCCGGCGAGTATGGGAGCACCTCGATCAAATGGATGATTTCGCCGTTAGTCTATTCTCATCTGGTACGTACACTACATTCGCGGCAGATCCCCTTTTCCTTCCTGCTTCGCTCACCAATGAATCTCCAATCTCTCATCCTCCGTCCCCGTATGCAGATTGACCGCTTCTTCTCTCCACGGTAATGGCGAGCGGCTCCAAGGAAATCCGTAGGCACCCGGAGCCAGCGGACAAGCTCACCGACGACCTCCTCATCGAGATCCTGTCCCGCGTGCCGTACAAGTCGCTGTGCCGCTTCAAGTGCGTGTCCAGGCGCTGGCGCAGCATCATCTCCCACCCCGACCACCGCAAGGTGCTGGCGCAGTACCATCTACAAGCCCTCGCCGGCTTCTTCTGCAGGACCCATGACCACAACTTTAGATTGGTTCACAATTTCGCCACTGTCTCAGTGGGAGGCAGGCCTATTATCAACCCTTCCCGCCCCTTCCTGCCTAACTGTGGGATGTTTAACATCGCGGACAGTTGCAATGGCCTCCTTCTCTGCCGCTGCTTCGCCACTACTGATTCGCTGGCATTTACTTACGTCGTGTGCAATCCTGCCACTGAGAAATGGGTCGTCTTGCCCGGCTGGTTCAAAAAGATACCAACAGCTCGCTTGGGGTTTGACCCTGCTGTCTCCTCACACTTCCATGTGTTTCAGTTTGTGGAGCACGGTGTTCCTAATTCGGATGGGCTTATGGATGCTCCTGATGTCCGTGGCGATGGACACGTCCAAGGGGTTGAGATCTACTCCTCCAAAACTGGGGTCTGGAGTCACAAGGACAACGGTTTGGAATTGGTACCTAGGATAGTTAGTGATTCTAAAAGTGTCTTCGTTAATGGTTTTCTGCATTTGCTTGCCATGGAGTTTTTGGTGCTGGCAGTGGATGTGGAGGGAACCACTTGGAGGGTGATTCCTCTTCCACACGATGACTATGAGGATGCTCTTTTCATAAATACTAATGCCGGATTCATTGATCTGTCACAGGGGTGTTTGTATTTTGCAAATAGTGATGACTATGAGGAATGTAAACTGTCAATCTGGGTTCTTGAAGACTACAGCAGTGAAGTATGGGTCCTGAAGCACAATGTTAGGTATTTGAATCTATTTGGAGTGAATGTCTATCTGGGACAATACTATCATATTGTCGCGATCCACCCGGAACGAAGCACGATTTTCCTAGTTTATGGGCACGGCAAAGTACTGATGTCTTATGAGATGGACAGCGGGAAAGTGCAGTTTATCCATGATCTTGGTCATGTTACCGATGGACCTTATATTCCATATGTTCCCTTGTACTCCGAGTCATTGGCAGATGGGTACTGATAATCTGGTTCACCTATCACAGTTCTTACTCCGTCAACCTTTCAGATGATATCAGAGTTATGAGCCTCTCACCAGGGCCTTGGCTGGATCCTTCTAGGCTTTCTATGCTGTGCACTTCTCGTTAGTTCTTGAGTGTACTCTGTAACATCAGTTTATGATGCTATCTAGTTCAGTTAACTTTGTAACGCCAGCTGCTTGTCTTATGTAAACATATGTGTTTATGGTTGCTAGTAGCATATGGGTAGCAGCCTAACTTTGTGTAGTTATTGTTTTGTTGTACCATGATTGATGTTTGTAATGTTGAGATTATTGTGTTGGGCTGTTGGTTCCTCTTTCCAAGTATTTTATCCATGCTCTAGGTTTAAAACTTACTGTGCATTGAAACTGTGTAATGTTATGTAGCGGAAATCATGGGAGGGAGTATGGGAGTGATGTTTTGGCACATGGGAGCATATGCTCCCTTTATTTTAAAATACATGTTAGACACATTTTAAAATGTCAAAAAAATTGAAGTAAAAATTTCGCACGTACATCTTCATGTGCTACGCGCTCACAAAGTCGTTTCATGAAAAATCGACATGTCATGTGGCGTGTGTAAAAAAGACAAAATTCGGTGCTGAAACAAAGACTTGTCACAAGATAAATTTTCTCTTTTTCGCTTAGACTACAAAAAATATCATTTTTTCATGAAACTTGACGAATACACATATATTATGGAGATGTTGTTTTTTTTGTCAAAATTTTTTAACACTTGGTTTAGTTTTTATTAGAAACGTACCGGAGCCGAATTGATACGGAGGGAGTATATGTTATTATCCTCTTGTCAATGTGGAAATAGAACTAGTAAACCAAAGCTACTCTTTTTTATTAGGTGGTGAATTATCTAGTGAGATCTTGTATTTCATTTTACCTTTGACATACTAGTGAACAATTAAGAATGGGAGTTCATGTTCCTTTGCTCCTGTCAAATGTCAGTATTGAAATAATCAGTACTAGTAAGAAAAGATACCTTCTCTGTTAAGGCTGTCAGGAGTCTAAAGCATCGTAAGTCTGATGCTAACCTTCTTTTATTCCATCAGTAAAATTTTCTGATTTACTACACGTCCTATCCAGTTCCAATATTGGATCCTCAGTCTGGAACTATTTTATGTCTATTGGAACTATTTTATGTCTATTTGAGCTAGTAAGAGCATCTCCACCGGCGTCCCCCAAATAGTTGCCGGTAGAGGCGCCGACACTACCGTATGGGGGGTGCCGGCACTGCATCCTCTATTTGAGGGTGTTGTTCCCAAACCGGCGGCCCCGATAGATGATTTGAATTAAAATCTCAAATAAAAGCATAGAAATTCAAGCATAGAAATTCGAATAAAGAAAAGAAACATTCCACAAACTAATACATAATTGGAAACATGGTTTATACTAAGACATAATTTGGAACATGGTTTTCCACAAACAAATACATAGTTTAAACCATGGTTGACACAAATTAAAACATTGGAAAATGAGGAAACCTAACTAGTGTTGGCATCGCAGATTTCGTGTGTTCGCTGCCAAGAAAGAACACTCCCAGGCACTCCTAGTCACCCAAACTGGAAAATCCAGCTGGTGATGATAGCCATGTTGGTCCTTTCGAGAAAGAACATTCAAAAACATGCTTGCCTATTTTCGCTGCGAAGAAACAACACTCAGTCGTCATCCTCCTCGGTGTTGTCCCCGTGTTAGTGCCGGCAGCAACGCGTTGACACGTCTCAAACGTATCTATAATTTCTTATGTTCCATGCTACTTTTATGACAATACTCGCATGTTTTATACACACTTTACATCATTATTATGCATTTTCCGGCACTAACCTATTAACAAGATGCCGAAGAGCTTGTTGTTTTCTGCTGTTTTTGGTTTCAGAAATCCTACAAAGGAAATATTCTCGGAATTGGACAAAATCAACGCCCGGGGTCTTATTTTTCCACGGAGCTTCCAGAAGACCGAAGAGCATACGAGTGGGGCCACGAGGAGCTGCCACCATAGGGCGGCGCGGCCAAGGGGGGCCCGCGCCACCCTATGGGGTGGGCCCCTTGTGAGCCCCCTGCGCCCTTTGGCCCGCCAAATCCCTCCGTCGCGAAAACCCTGTACCGAGAGTCACGATACGAAAAATTTCTTGTGATGCCGCCGCCAATCCCATCTCGGGGATTCAGGAGATCGCCTCCGGCACCCTACCGGAGAGGGGAATCACCGGAGGGCTCTACATCATCATGCCCGCCTCCGGATTGATGCGTGAGTAGTTCATCCTTGGACTATGGGTCCATAGCAGTAGCTAGATGGTTGTCTTCTCCTCTTGTGCTATCATGTTTAAATCTTGTGAGCTGCCTAACATGATCAAGATCATCTGTTTGTAATACTACATGTTGTGTTTGGTGGGATCCGATGAATATTGAATACTATGTCAAGTTGATTATCAATCTATCATATATATGTTGTTTATATTCTTGCATGCTCTCCGTTGCTAGTAGAGGCTCTGGCCAAGTTGATACTTGTGACTCCAAGAGGAGTATTTGCTTGATAGATGGGTTCATGCCTCCATTGAATGGGACAGGTGTGAAGAAAGTTCTAAGGTTGTGGATGTGTTGTTGCACTAGGATAAAACATCAATGCTTTGTCTAAGGATATTTGTGTTGATTACATTACGCACCATACTTAATGCAATTGTCTGTGTTTGCAACTTAATACTGGAAGGGTGCGGATGCTAACCTGAAGGTGGACTTTTTAGGCATAGATGCATGCTAGATAGCGGTCTATGTACTTTGTTGTAATGCCCTGATTAAATCTCATAGTGATCATCATGATATGTATGTGCATCTTTATTTTTCAATTGCCCACCTGTAATTTGTTCACCCAGCATGCTATTTATCTTATTGGAGAGACACCACTAGTGAGCTGTGGACCCCGGTCCATTCTTTTACATATGAATACAATCTGCAAACTACGTTCTTTCTTGTTTTCTACAAACAAACATCGTTTTCCACACCATACGTTTAATCCTTTGTTTTCAGCAAGCCGGTGAGATTGACAACCTCACTATTAAGTTGGGGCAAAGTATTGTGATTGTGTTGTGCAGGTTCCACGTTGGCGCCGGAATGGTGTTGCGCCGCACTACACTCCTTCACCAACAACCTTCACGTGGCCTTCTTGACTCCTACTGGTTCGATAACCTTGGTTTCATCTGAGGGAAACTTTCTTTTATCGCATCATACCTTCCACTTGGGGTTCCCAACGGACGTGTGCTTAACGCGTATCAAGCTAAATTTCTGGCGCCGTTGCCGGGGACGTGAAGAAAATTACACCACAGAGATTTCTAACTCCCACGTCAACTACGCGCCAGCAAATAAATTTCTGGCGCCGTTGCCGGGGAGATCAAGACACGCTGCAAGGGGAGTCTCTCACATCCAATCTCTTTACTTTGTTTATTGTCTTGCTTTACTTTAAGTTTTGTTTGTTTTCTTATATATTAAAAACACAAAAAAATTAGTTGCTTTACTTTATTTACTGTCTTGTTTGCTTCCTATATCAAAAACACAAAAAAATTAGTTACTAGCTTTACTTTATTTAATTCTGTTCTGCTTAGTTTATTTTTATTACTGTTAAAATGAATACTCCTGAGAACACTAAGTTGTGTGATTTCACTAGCACCAATAATAATGATTTTATATGCACTCCTATTGCTCCACCTGCTACTACAACAGAATTCTATGAAATTAAACCTGCTTTACTAAATCTTGTTATGAGAGAGCAATTTTTTGTATTCTGATGATGCTGCTGCCCATCTTAATAATTTTGTTGAACTTTGTGAAATGCAAAAGTATAAGGATGTAGATGGAGATATTATAAAACTGAAATTGTTTCCTTTCTCCTTAAGAGGAAGAGCTAAAGATTGTTTGCTATCTTTGCCTAAGAATAGTATTGATTCATGGACTAAATGTAAAGATGCTTTCATTGGTAGATATTATCCTCCTGCTAAAATTATATCTTTGAGAAGTAGCATAATGAATTTTAAGCAATTGGATAATGAACATGTTGCCCAAGCATGGGAAAGAATGAAATCTTTGGTAAAGAATTGCCCTACCCATGGACTAACTACTTGGATAATCATCCAAACCTTTTATGCATGACTAAATTTTTCTTCGCGGAACCTATTGGATTCAGCTGCTGGAGGTACTTTTATGTCCATCACCTTAGGCGCCGCAACAAAGCTTCTTGATGATATGATGATAAATTACTCTGAATGGCACACGGAAAGGGCTCCACAAGGTAAGAAGGTAAATTCTGTTGAAGAAACCTCCTCCTTGAGTGATAAGATTGATGTGATTATGTCTATGCTTGTGAATGGTAGATCTAATGTTGATCCTAATAATGTTCCCTTAGCTTCATTGGTTGCTCAAGAAGAGAATGTTGATGTGAATTTCATTAAGAATAATAATTTCAACAACAATGCTTATAGGAATGATTTTGGTAACAACTATAGGCCATATCCTGCTAGTGGTAATCCTTATGGTAATTCTTATGGTAGATATTTTTTGCCTAATGAGGAAAAGATGCTAGAAATTGAAAGAGCTACTAAGAGCTTTATGCAATCACAATATGAGAAAAATCAATTGTTTACTAAAACTATGAATGAACAATCTGCCTTGTTGAAAAATATAGGGAATCAACTTGAAAATTTGAATATGGAGATTTCTGGTTTGCAAACTAAGCTTTCAAATGCTGAAAACCGAATCTCATACATGTCTGAGTCACAATCTTCTTTAATTAATAAAATGGCTGCTAAACCTGAGGATAATGATAACAAAATTGTTACTACAGCAAACGCCATCCAAGTTCGAATTAATGAAAATATTAGATTGATGGCTGAATTGCATGCTAGGTGGGAAAGAGAAGAAAAAGAAAAACTTGCTAAAGAGAATAATGTAGCTAAAGTTTGGACTATCACCACCACTAGTAATGTTGATGCTTCACATGTTGCTAAACCTCCTACTATCAATGGTAAAATAATTGGTGTTGGCAATGTTTCTACTCCTAATGCAAAGCGTACAAAACTGCCTGAAACTGCTAAAACTACTGAAACTGATAAAACTGTTAAATTTTTTCAAAATATTGGGAACAATGATCCCATTGCTTTAGATCATAATGGTTTAGATTTTGATGATTGTCATATCTCTGAAGTTATAAAGTTCTTACAAAAACTTGCTAGAAGTCCTAATGCTAGTGCTATAAATTTAGCCTTTACAAAACATATTACAAATGCTCTCATTAAAGCTAGGGAAGAGAAATTAAAACTTGAAGCTTCTATTCCTAGGAAGTTGGAAGATGGTTGGGAGCCCATCATTAAGATGAAAGTCAATGATTTTGATTGTAATTCTTTATGTGATCTTGGTGCAAGTATTTCTGTTATGCCTAAGAAAATTTATGATATGCTTGACTTGCCACCGTTGAAAAATTGTTATTTGGATGTTAATCTTGCTGATCATTCTACAAAGAAACCTTTGGGGAGGATTGATAATGTTCGCATTACGGTTAACAATAACCTTGTCCCCGTTGATTTTGTTGTCTTGGATATTGAATGCAATGCATCTTGTCCCATTATTTTGGGAAGACCTTTTCTTCGAACTGTTGGTGCTATTATTGATATGAAGGAAGGTAACATTAAGTATCAATTTCCTCTCAAGAAAGGTATGGAACACTTTCCTAGAAAGAGAATGAAGTTACCTTTTGATTCTATTATTAGAACAAATTATGTGTTGATGCTTCATCTCTTGATAATACTTGATTCACACTTTCTGCGCCTAGCTGAAAGGCGTTAAAGAAAAGCACTTCTTGGGAGATAACCCATGTATGTTTTTACTACTGTTTTGTTGTGTCTTGGAAGTTGTTAGTACTGTAGAATAGTACTGTAGAAACCTCTCCTTATCTTTACTTTATTGCATTGTTGTGCCAAGTAAAGTCTCTAGTAGTAAAGTTGATACTAGATTTGGATTGCTGCGCAGAAACAGATTTCTACCTGTCACGAATTTGCGTAGATCTCTCTGTAGAAAAATCAAAAAACTCTGCCAATTTACGTGCGTGATCCTCAGATATGTACGCAACTTTCATTAGTTTTGAGCTTTTTCATATGAGCCTGTTAAGTGCCCCAAAAAAATTCGTCTTTACGGACTGTTCTGTTTTGACAGATTCTGCCTTTTATTTCGCATTGCCTGTTTTGCTATGTTTGATGGATTTCTTTGTTCCATTAACTTTCAGTAGCTTTGTGCAATGTCCAGAAGTGTTAAGAATGATTATGTCACCTCTGAATATGTGAATTTTTGATTATGCACTAACCCTCTAATGAGTTTGTTTTGAGTTTGGTGTGGAGGAAGTTTTCAAGGATCAAGAGAGGAGGATGATACAATATGATCAAGAAGAGTGAAAAGTCTAAGCTTGGGGATGCCCCGTGGTTCATCCCTGCATATTTCAAGAAGACTCAAGCATCTGAGCTTGGGGATGCCCAAGGCATCCCCTTCTTCATCGACAACTTATCAGATCACCTCTAGTGAAACTATATTTTTATTCTGTCACATCTTATGTGCTTTACTTGGAGCGTCTGTTTGCTTTTATTTTTGTTTTTGTTTGAATAAACTCGGATCCTAGCATTCTTTGTGTGGGAGAAGACACGCTCCGCTGTTTCATATGAACATGGTGTTCTTAGCTTTACTTTTAATGTTCATGGCGAGGTTGAAACTGCTTCGTTCATTGTTATATGGTTGGAAACAGAAAATGCTTCATGTGGTAATTGGTATATTGTCTTGAATAATCTGATACTTGGCAATTGTTGTGCTCAAATAGATCATGTTTAAGCTCTTGCATCATGTACTTTGCACCTACTAATGAAGAACTACCGTAGAGCTTGTTGAAATTTGGTTTGCATGATTGGTCTCTCTAAGGTCTAGATATATTCTGGTGAAGTGTTTGAACAACAAGGAAGATAGTGTAGAGTCTTATAATGCTTGCAATATGTTCTTATGTAAGTTTTGCTGTACCGGTTCATACTTGTGTTTGCTTCAAATAACCTTGCTAGCCAAAGCCTTGTACTGAGAGGAAATACTTCTCGTGCATCCAAAACCTTGAGCCAAACCTATGCCATTTGTGTCCACCATACCTACCTACTATGTGGTATTTTTCTGCCATTCCAAGTAAATACTTCATGTGCTACCTTTAAACAATTCAAAAGTTATTATCTCTTATTTTTGTCAATGTTTTATAGCTCATGAGGAAGTATGTGGTGTTTATCTTTCGATCTTGTCATTTACTTCGGACAGGCTTTCACAATGGACTAGTGGCTCATCCGCTTATCCAATAATTTTGCGAAAAGAGCTAGCAATGGGGTTCCCAGCCCCAATTAATTAACTTGCATTAATTATTCTCTTCACATGCTTTGCCCTGATCAATCAGTAAGCAACTTAATTTTGCAAAAAGAAAAAAAAAGACACTCCTCCATGGAATGAGAATGTTGGAAGGCACCCGAGGATTCGGTTAGCCATGGCTTGAGAAAGAAAAGGTTGGGAGGAGTGTCATCCATAATGAAACTAAAATGCATGTGTAAACAAAGAGAAGAGGGATGATCTACCTTGGTGGTAGAGATAACGTCCTTCATGGGAGCCGCTCTTGAAAGTCTGGTTGATAAGGTAGTTAGAGTACCCGCTACCATTCATTGACAACAACAAACACCTCTCAAAACTTTACTTTTATTCTCTCTATATGATTTCAAAACTTGAAAAGCTCTAGCACATGATTTAATCCCTGCTTCCCTCTGCGAAGGGCCTTTCTTTTACTTTATGTTGAGTCAGTTTACCTACTTCTTTCTATCTTAGAAGCAAACACTTGTGTCAACTGTGTGCATTGATTCCTACATACTTGCTTATTTGCATTCATCATATTACTTTGTGTTGACAATTATCCATGAGATATACATGTTGAAGTTGAAAGCAATCGCTGAAACTTATATCTTCCTTTGTGTTGCTTCAGAACTTTCTACTAAGAATCTATTGCTTGATGAGTTAACTCCTATGCAAGACTTATTGATGCTTGTCTTGAAAGTACTATTCATGAAAAGTCTTTGCTATATGATTCAGTTGTTTAATCATTGTCTTTACCATTACTTCGAATCACTTCATTCACTTCATATGCTTTACAATATTATTGATCAAGATAATGATAGCATGTCACTGATACGTCCAAAACGTATCTACTTTCCCGAACACTTTCGCTATTGTTTTGCCTCTAATTTGTGTATTTTGGATGCAACTAACACGGACTAACGCTGTTTTCAGCAGAATTGCTCTGGTGTCTTGTTTTTTGTGCAGAAAGCCAACTTTCAGGAAAATCCTCGGAATTTATGCAAAAGGTCTTATTTTCCCAGAAGAACCACGGAGCCAGAAGGGCAAACCAGGTGGAGGCCCGAGGCCCCACACACTAGGCGGCGCCGGGAGGGGGCGCGCCGCCCTATTGTGTGGCCCCCTCGGCTGGCCTCGACGCCCTTTTGGACTACTTAAGGTTTCGATCTAAAAACGAGACAGTCGAAGTCGCCGGAAACCATCTAGTACGCCGCCACCATCGAAACTCCGTCTCGGGACCCGAAACCGCCGGGACGGGGAATTGGAGGAGATCATCGCCATCATCACCACCGACGCCTCTCCATCGACCAGCCATGTTTCCCCCATCCATGTGTGAGTAATTCCCCCGCTGTAGGCTGAAGGGGATGGTAGGGATTGGATGAGATTGGTCATGTAATAGTCATAAGATTGTTAGGGCATAGTACCTAGTATCCGTAGATGTTACTTTTATGATATTGTTGCAACTTGTTATGCTTAATGCTTGTCACTAGGGCCGAGTGCCATGATCTCAGATCTGAACATGTTATTGATTCATGAAGATATTCGTTGTTTATGATCTTATGCAAGTTGTATACACATGTTGCTGTCCGAATGGCCCCAAAGTGACAGAAATTGGGACAACCGGAGGGGAAGGCGGTGATGTGAGGATCACATGTGTTCACGGAGTGTTAATGCTTTGCTCCGGTACTCTATTAAAAGGAGTACCTTAATTTCCAGTAGTTTCCCTAGAGGCCCGGCTGCCACCGGCTGGTAGGACAAAAGATGTTGTGCAAGTTTCTCATTGCGAGCACGTACGACTAAATATGGAACACATGCCTATTGATTGATTAGTACTTGGATACCGCTTTATTATTATCTGCAAATGCCCTACATTGATTGTTATATGAATTCTCTCATCCATGCAACGCCCGTTCATCCATCCTTGTGCCTACATTTTTAATCCTTTGTTTACTATAATCACTACTGCTGTCTTTGTTACTCTCTTCTTTGTTATTTCACTCTACTCTGCTATAAAGCTGTTACTCTTGATAAACTCTTGCGAGCAAGTCTGTTTCCAGTGCGGCTGAATTGACAACTCCGCTGTTAAGGCTTTCAAGTATTCTTTGTCTCCCTTGTGTCGAATCAATAAATTGGGTTTTACTTCCCGCGAAGACTGTTGCGATTTCCTATACTTGTGGGTCATCAAGACTATTTTCTGGCGCTGTTGCCGGGGAGCATAGCTTTATTTGGAAGTTCACTTGGATTGATATTGTTCGCTGCAAATTCTCCATCATGGGTAAACCTCGCGATACTAAGGTCGCCATATTACCATCCACTACAAGAAAAGGTACAACTCTGAGTACCTCTGCTGCTCTTGATTCACCATCTGTGATAGATAAACTTGTTTCACCACCACAAGCTTCAAATGCTGGTACTTCTGCTGAATCTGAAAATTCCTCTTATAATTTTGATGATGCTTCTGTTGTGCTTGATAATGATGGTTCGTTAGGATCTTTTCTAGATGCTACAATTGCTAGGTCTAGACAAATTGAAAATACTGAAACTCCTAATGAAGATGCTGCTACACCTGTTAATTCACCTGAGTCTGTTGAATACTCTAGTGATGATCTTGATGAAGATTATGTGGAACTTGATGATGATTTTATTGAAAAATGCAATGCTACTACTGATGCAAGAAAAATTAAAAAGTTGCTTGCAGAACATGCTGTTAGATATAAACTGTCTCCTGATCCTAAATTTGCCACATCTCCTATAAACATTAAGGATAAAGATTATGATTTTCTCTTGATCTATCTCATATAGCTATTGTTGAGAAAACACCCTTTTGTGGTACTGAAAAAGAAAGTGTTGTTGAACACATGATTGAGTTATCTACTCTGAGTAGCTTGTTTTCTGATGATGTTAAGAAGCGTACTTATTTTGTTGCTAAAATTTTTCCATTCTCATTAAAGGATGATGCTAAAACTTGGTATAATAGTTTGCCACCTGATTCTATTAATAGTCCAAAAGAATTGCTTGATGTTTTCTTCCGGAAATACTTTCCTGCTAGTGCTCAACATATTGCTTTGCAGAGAATTTATAATTTTGACCAGGAAGATGGAGAGAAATTGCCCGAGGCTTGGGCGAGATTTTGCTCTCTTATTAGAGCTCGGCCTGGACATGATTTGGAAAAGAATGATTTACTTGATATATTTTATAGTGGACTAACCATTGAGTCTAGGGCATACCTGGATAGTTGTGCTGGTTGTGTTTTCAGGAAAAGAACTCCAGACGAAGCTGAAGAATTATTAGCTAAAATAGTCCGGAATCATGATGATTGGTCTACACCTGAACCAACTCCGACACCTATACTGAAGAAGAGGGGTATGATTAAATTAAATGATGAAGATATGAGGGAAGCCAAGAAGTCTCTTAAAGAGAAGGGTATTAAACCTGAAGATGTGAAGAATTTACCTCCTATAGAAGATTTATGTAAGATAACTCCCCCTTCATCCATGATTGAGGTACACTCTCTTCAACGCTTTACTAGGGAAGATATTCCATATTCAAAACCTCCTGCACAATGCTTAGATGAGTTTGATAATTATATTGTTAAGCAAAATAACTTTAATATGAGAGTAGAGAATCATTTAATGGAAAATTCTCGTGCTATTAGTGAATTACATGATATCATGGAGAGAACCTCCAATGATGTTAAGGTGCTTGTTAAACATTTTCATATGGTTCAAACTCAAATTGATCAACTCACTAAAGTGCAAAATGACTTGTTAAAAAATAGTTCTAAAGAAAAACATGCTTATGAAGTAACAACTAGAGGTGGTGTTTCTACTCAGGATCCTCTATATCCTGAGGGGCATCCCAAAAGAGTTGAACAAGATTCTCAACGAACTAAAGAAACTAGTGCTCCTTCTAAGAAAAAGAAAAAGAAACATAAGAATGTTGTAGAATCCTCTGAACCTGTTAATGATCCTAATAGTATTTCTATTTCTGATGCTGAAACTGAAAGTGGTAATGAACATGATAAAGATGATGATAAGAATGATGCTTCTGATAAAGAAGAGGTTGAAAATGAACCTGAAAAGCATGTTAAGAATAAAAAGTATACTAAAGAAGATTTTATTGCTGAGAAACATGGTAATGAAAGAGAACCTTGGGTTCAAAAGCAAATGCCTTTTCCTGCTAAGAAACTAAAATCAAAGGAAGAAGAACATTATAATAAATTTTGTGATTGGATGAAACCATTATTCTTGCAAATCCCTTTGACTGATGCTATTAAACTGCCTCCTTATTCAAAGTATATGAAAGATATTGTCACTAACAAAAGGAAAATTCCTAATGAGGAGATTTCCACTATGCTTGCTAATTACTCTTTCAATGGCAAGGTTCCAAAGAAGCTGGGCGACCCAGGTATACCGACTATTCCTTGTTCCATTAAGAATAATTATGTTAGAACTGCTCTATGTGATTTGGGAGCGGGAGTTAGTGTGATGCCTTTTTCTCTTTATAAGAGACTTTATTTAGATAAGTTGATACCGACTGATATATCTTTGCAAATGGCTGATAAATCTACTGCTATTCCTGTTGGTGTATGTGAGGATGTTTCTGTTCAAGTTACTCAAAATTGCTTAATATTAACTGATTTTGTTGTGCTGGAAATGCCGAAGATGATAATATGTCTATTATTCTTGGAAGACCCTTTCTTAATACTGCAGGGGCTGTTATTGATTGCAATAAAGGAAAAGTTACTTTCAATGTTGATGATAAGGAACATACTGTCTATTTCCCCAAGAAGACTGATAAAATATGTGGAGTTAATACAATTTCCAGTTCAAGAACCGTCAAAGTGGGAGTTATTGATTGTCCTATATATGATCCTAAAGAAGGATATCAAACTATTGTGATTGGATCCGTATCAATACAATATAAGGTAACATGATTGATTTGAGGTTTATTTCTTCTTATGACATGTAAAAATTATTTGGTGGCAAGACTTGATCAACCTTGTTAACAAGTATATTTTATATGCATAGAAGAGCTAAACAACATTTCTTTCTTCCTCCACTTGCTTTACTTGCTGTAGCACTATTTACTTTGCTATATGCTTTAGTTGTTTAGAGATTTCAAAATCTTTTTCTGCCCAGTAATAATAATCTTGACACCCAGAAATGTGCATTTTTCAAAGTTTTCAAAAATTCACAAAAATTATACCGTTGGTCTTATTTTTCGAAGACGCACCTGGGAGCACCTGGGATGACCAGTGGGGCACCCCAGGGTGGCACCCCACAGGCCGGCGCGGCCTGGAAGGGGGGCACGCCACCCTGTTGTGTGGGGCCCTCCTTGCTCCACCACTTCATCTCTTTCACTCATTGCACTCTCTCTCCCGAAAAAACTCGTACTCACTTTCTCTCACTCGTGTTTCTGCTCAAGAGCTCAAGATTTCTCGATCTCTTTGCTCAGCTCAGATTTCTGTCTGAAATTTGGCACATTTGCTCTCCGGTATGTGACTCCTCCGATTATCCAAGTAGAATTTTGTTTGGTTGAGTATATCTTGAATATTTTGCTGCTGTAGGTAACATGTCTAGTGAGCTTGCATGCTTGTTCTAAGTTGTAAGAATTAGTTTTGATGCATGTTTAGTACTCTAGCAAGTTCCTATGGTAGTTTCCCTCAATTATATGTCACCAAATCAAATTTTATAATGTTTGTTGAAAAATTTCAGAAAAGGAAGATGAACAACCATAACTTTGGAGAAGTGTTTGAAAGAGAGACGACAAGCACGGGGAGGCCCTCAAGGTCATCCACTCGGATTAGGCGGTCTTATAATGAGGATGTCATCGCACCGAGCTTCGAAGCCGAAGAGGACAATGGAGTCCCTAACGCTTCATCTTTTCCATGTTATGACTTTTTGAGTAATGCAGGGTTGCTGGATGATTTCTTGGTCCTCGTTGGTAAAGTGGGTTTAACCGCCTACATGGAGGATGAGAGGGATCAATATTTCATGCTGACTAAAATCTTTGTTGAGAGCTTTCAGTTCAACAACAAACACTTCCAACCATCGGTTTCATTCAGGATTTATGATGATCCTATTACTATGAAGTTGAAGGATTTTTGTACTGCATTGGATATTGCCCCTGTAGGTACAGCGAAGAGGATCGAGGACAATCCCAAGGAATTGCTGGAGCTCTATCGAGGAATCACCAATGATGATTGTCGCACCATTCAGCGTGGCAAGATAAGAAACATTCAACTCCCTGCTATTAAGTATTTTGCTTATTACCTTGCTACTAGCATTCTTGGTAGGGAGAACACTAGCAACATTTCTAGTTACCATCTTGCTTTCTTAATTGCTGCACTCACTGGAGAGACACCTTATCATCTTGGTGCTCTTATTGCTCGCCGCTTGTCTAACAAAGGGCCTATTTATGGAGGAATTATTGCATCGCGCATTTTAGCACATCTAGAGCTTCCTCTTGACCCTACTGATGTTAAAATAACTCCTATAAGGCTCGATATTGCTGCTATGAAGAGTCATCAATTTGTTACAGCTGACTCTAGTTTAGATAATATTGTCTATAGAATGTTGTTTGCTGACGGGGAAGAGAGGGAAGTCCCATTGCCGCAGCCAGATTTGTTCAGTGTTCACAGGGAACCATGGTCGCGCTCTAAGGAGGAGGTGGATGAGCAACTGAAGATACAAGGTTTCCACCAGCAGCATGACTCCGAGGACGCCGAGCCCTCCTACGACTACACCGTCACGTATCCGGGTGCTTCTTCCAGCACATACCCGGATCCATCTTCGTCGTACTACGGAGGTGCCACTTCATGGTCACCATGGGATTGATCTCCACTTAGGCAAAAGCCTAAGCTTGGGGGGAGGTATGCCGGTGATACGTCTCCAACGTATCTATAATTTCTTATGTTCCATGCTAGTTTTATGACAATACCTACATGTTTTATACACACTTTATGTCATATTTATGCATTTTCCGGAACTAACCTATTAACGAGATGCCGAAGTGCCAGTTCCTGTTTTGCTGTTTTTGGTTTCAGAAATCCTAGTAAGGAAATATTCTCGGAATTGGACGAAATCAACGCCAGCATCTTATAATTGCACGAAGCTTCCAGAACACCCGAGAGGGACCAGAGGGGGGCCACAGGGCCACCACACGCCAGGGTGGCGCGGCCAGGGCCTGGGCCGCGCCCCCTATTGTGTCACCGCCTCGTCAGCCTTCCGACTCCGCCTCTTCGCCTATTTAAAGGTCCCTGACCTAAATCTTCGATACGGAAAAGCCACGGTACGAGAAAAGTTCCAGAGCCGCCGCCATCGCGAAGCCAAGATCTGGGGGACAGGAGTCTCTGTTCCGGCACGCCGCCGGGACGGGGAAGTGCCCCCGGAAGGCTTCTCCATCGACTCCACCGCCATCTTCATCACCGCTGCTGTCTCCCATGAGGAGGGAATAGTTCTCCATCGAGGCTAAGGGCTGTACCGGTAGCTATGTGGTTAATCTCTCTCCTATGTACTTCAATACAATAATCCCATGAGCTGCCTTACATGATTGAGATTCATATGATGATGCTTGTAATCTAGATGTCATTATGCTAGTCAAGTGGATTTTACTTATGTGATCTCCGGAGACTCCTTGTCCCACGTGTGTAAAGGTGACAGTGTGTGCACCGTGTGGGTCTCTTAGGCTATATTTCACAGAATACTTATTCACTGTTATGAATAGCATAGTGAGGTGCTTATTTATATCCCTTTATGATTGCAATGAGTTTTGTATCACTATTCATCTATGTGCTACTCTAGTGATGTTATTAAAGTACTCTATTCCTCCTGCACGGTGTAAAGGTGACAGTGTGTGCATCGTGTAGTACTTGTCGTAGATTATGATCATAATCTCTTGTAGGTTATGGAGTTAATTATTGCTATGATAGTATTGATGTGATCTATGCCTCCTTCATAGTGTGATGGTGACAGTGTGCATGCTATGTTAGTACTTGGTTTAGTTGTGTTGATCTATCGTGCACTCTAAGGCTATTTAAACATGAATATCGAATATTGTGGAGCTTGTTAACTCCGACATTGAGGGTTCGTGTAATCCTACACAATTAGTGGTGTTCATCATCCAACAAGAGAGTGTAGAGTATAGCATTTATCTATTTATTCTGTTATGTGATCAATGTTGAGAGTGTCCACTAGTGAAAGTATAACCCATAGGCCTTGTTCCCAAATACTGCAATCATCGCTTGTTTACTGTTCTACTGCATCTGTACTGCCTGCAATATCACCACCATCAACCATACGCCAGTTGTAGCATCAAGCTATTTTCTGGTGCCGTTACTATTGCTCATATACATTCATACCACCTGTATTTCACTATCTCTTCGCCGAACTAGTGCACCTATACATCTGACAAGTGTATTAGGTGTGTTGGGGACACAAGAGACTTCTTGCCTTGTGGTTGCAGGGTTGCTTGAGAGGGATATCTTTGACCTCTTCCTTCCTGAGTTCGATAAACCTTGGGTAATCCACTTAAGGGAAACTTGCTGCTATTCTACAAACCTCTGCTCTTGGAGGCCCAACACTGTCTACAGGAATAGAAGTGAGCGTAGACATCAAGCACTTTTCTGGCGCCGTTGGAGGAAAGGTAAAAGGCACTCACACTCCGGTCCCAGGTAACTAAGTTATTTTCTGTTGCCGTTGTAAGTGCTCGAATCTATTTCCTTTAGATCCTGCAATTGCATCTTTTTGTTTCTTGTTTACACTAGTAAGGCATAATGGAAAGCAACAGTGAGCTTTTTAATCTTTTCCCTGAGATAGAATTGTTTGCTGCGAAAATTAAAAAACCTATGGAATCTTATTTGCATGCTAGTAGCAATGTTATTAGTATGAACACCATTGTTGATAATGCTATGGAAGAATTTAAGCTTGGGGAGGTCGGTTTTGATGAAAATGATCTCTTTAGTCCTCCGGGTATTGAGGAGAAAGTTTATGTTGATTATGATATGCCTCCTATTTATGATGATTATAATGATAGTGGTCTTTTGGTGCCGCCTACTATGGAGAGTAAATTTTATTATGATTATAATATGCCTCCTACACTTGATGAGAATAATAATGATAGCTACTTTGTTGAATTTGCTCCCACTACAACTAATAAAATTGATTATGCTTATGTGGAGAGTAATAATTTTATGCATAAGGCTCATGACAAGAATGTTGTATGTGATAGTTATATTGTTGAGTTTGTTCATGATGCTACTGAAAGTTATTATGAGAGAGGGAAACATGGTTATATGCATCTTAATAATATTAAGTTTCCCTTCTTTATGTTGAGAATTTTGAAGTTGCGCTTGTGTTGCCTTCCTATGCTTGTCACTTTGTTCTTCATGAATCTATTTGTGTACAAGATTCCTTTTCATAGGAAGTGGGTTAGGCTTAAATGTGCTTTGAATTTGCTTCTTGATGTTCTCTTTTGCTTCAAATCTTAATTCTTGCGAGAGCATCATTAAAATTACCATCTTAATGGCTATAAAGAAAGAACTTCTTGGGAGATAACCCATGTGTTTATTTTACTACTGTACTTTTGTTTTATATTTGAGTCTTGGAAGTTGTTTACGACTGTAGCAACCTCTCCTTATCATGTTTTTGTGCCAATTAAAGTCTCTATGGTAAAGTTGATGCTAGATTTGGATTACTGCGCAGAAACAGATTTGCTGTCTGTCACGAATTCGCGCAGAAGTCTCTGTAGGTAACTCAGAAAAATCTGAAAATTTACGTGCGTGATCCAAAGATATGTACGCAACTTTCATTAGTTTTGAGTTTTTCCATCTGAGCAAGTTAAGTGCCCCTGCAAAATTCGTCTTTACGGACTGTTCTGTTTTTGACAGATTCTGCCTTTTATTTCGCATTGCCGCTTTTGCTATGTTGAATGAGTTTCTTTGTTCCATTAACTTTCAGAAGCTTTGTGCAATGTCCAGAAGTGTTAAGAATGATTGTGTCACCTCTGAACATGTGATTTTTTTTATTATGCACTAACCCTCTAATGATTTTGCTTAAAGTTTGGTGTGGAGGAAGTTTTCAAAGGTCAATAGGAGAGGATGATATACTATGATCAAGAAGAGTGACAGGTCTAAGCTTGGGGATGCCCCCGTGGTTCATCCCTGCATATTTCAAGAAGACTCAAGCATCTAAGCTTGGGGATGCCCAAGGCATCCCCTTCTTCATCGACAACTTATCAGGTCACTTCTAGTGAAACTATATTTTTATTCCGTCACATCTTATGTACTTTACTTGAAGCATCTGTTTGTTTTTATTTTTGTTTTGTTTGAATAAGTTCATCCTTGTGTGGGAGAGAGACACGCTCCGCTGGTTCGTATGAACACATGTGTTCTTAGCTTTTAATGTTCATGGCGAAGGTTGAAACTGCTTCGTTCATTGTTATTCGGTTGGTTAAGGAAATGTTGCATGTGGTAGTGGTATAATGAAACACTTGCATAATCTTGTAGATCATTGAGCTTTGATAACTTGATTCTTTGCAAACGTTTTGAGATATTTAGATGGTAGAGCTTGCTGGATAAATAAGTTAAAATTAGTAGTGGATTGTTGTCTTTAAGCTTGTGCCGTACTACAAACTCTACTTAAATAGTTGAAGGTGTAGTTGGACTTGATAGCTTTCCATGTCTAAGAGTTCATCGTAATAACTAAGTTGTGCTGAAGGTCAGTGAAATTTTAATCATGCTCTTAATGTTGAACCTGCTAGATGTTTGCAATAAGCTTGTGAGTTCTTTTTGACTAATGTTAAGCTACGGTTTTTGGCACTTCCACCATCCATATTTGCTAGCCTCTTCGGTACTGTGCATTGCCTTTTGCTCACATTGAGAATTGTGCATACTTCGCCGGTACATCCAAACCCGTGGGAGGACTTTCTCTTGTTCTCCTACACATAAGCCCATACATCTCCTCAAAACAGCCACCATACCTACCTACCACAGCATTTCCATAGCTGTTCCGAGATATATTGCCATGCAACTTCCATTTTACATTACATGCCATGTTGTCATTTATTATTTGTATATTGCTTTGCATGATTCTATACAGCTGATGTGTGGTTTACCCATGTTACGCTAGATCATTGCACATCCTGCTACACTGGCAGAGGCATACAGTTTCATACATCATGTTTTATTCATTATGAGTTATTTGTATCAAAAAGTGTGTTGTCATATTAGGATGTTGCCCCTAAAAGTGAAAAGAGCCATGGAGGCCATCAAAAAGAGAAAAGAGAAAAAGAAAAGAAAGAAAAAAATAGAAAAGAAAAAGAAAAAGAAAAAAGAGAATAAAGAAAAAGGGGGCAGCATTACTATCTTTTATCCACACTTGTGCTCATGTTTTAGCACCTGCATATTCATAGTCATCATTTGTGCTCATGTTTAGCACCTACACTCCATATGAGAGAGTTTTCATGTTTTACTAGTATAACTATGTGGGGAATTTACACTATAGAACTTGGGTTGTATATTCCAATGATGAGCCTCCTCAAAAGTGCTCTAGGTCTTCGTGAGCAACCAAGTTGGATGCACCCCCACTAGTTCCATTGGAGAGCTTTCATACACATATAGCTCTATGTGCATCCGTTGCATGGCAATCACTACTCCTTGCATAGCTTCGATTATAAGACTTCCTCTTGTCTAGTAATCACTTATAGCTTTGTGAGACTTTCTTCCATTTGGCCTTCCAAACCCCCATTAACGTTCTTTATGCCATAACATCCTGGTGCTAATACCAAATGCTTGCGCTCACCGGTTGAGTAGACTTCGAAACAGTTGATTCATGACGTTCATGTTTATGTTTACTTGACTGAATCCTTCTTATGTTGTGAAAATTTACTTGATGCTTGGAATGAAGGATAGAACTTCTACGCTGAATACTTAACACATCTTTAATGAACTTTGTACGGTTTCATGTCTTTGAAGCAATAGTTCATGAAAACTTCTAGCTTGTTTAACTCTTGCATTATCATCTCTTATATCAATATAGACATTTGCTTTGAGTGATTTGATCTCAGTTCACATGCTTTACATCATTATTGGATCAAGATTGTGTTGGTAGCATGTCACTTAAGAAATTATTCTTGTTATCGTTTACCTACTCGAGGGCGAGTAGGAACTAAGCTTGGGGATGCTTGATACGTCTCCAACGTATCTATAATTTCTTATGTTCCATGCTAGTTTTATGACAATACCTACATGTTTTATACACACTTTATGTCATATTTATGCATTTTCCGGAACTAACCTATTAACGAGATGCCGAAGTGCCAGTTCCTGTTTTCTGTTGTTTTTGGTTTCAGAAATCCTAGTAAGGAAATATTCTCGGAATTGGACGAAATCAACGCCCAGCATCTTATAATTGCACGAAGCTTCCAGAACACCCGAGAGGGACCAGAGGGGGGCCACAGGGCCACCACACGCCGGGGGTGGCGCGGCCAGGGTGTGGGTCGCGCCCCCCTATTGTGTCACCGCCCCGTCAGCCTTCCGACTCCGCCTCTTCGCCTATTTAAAGGTCCCGACCTAAATCTTCGATACGGAAAAGCCACGGTATGAGAAAAGTTCCAGAGCCGCCGCCATCGCGAAGCCAAGATCGGGGGACAGGAGTCTGTTCCGGCACGCCGCCGGGACGGGGAAGTGCCCCGGAAGGCTTCTCCATCGACTCCACCGCCATCTTCATCACCGCTGCTGTCTCCCATGAGGAGGGAGTAGTTCTCCATCGAGGCTAAGGGCTGTACCGGTAGCTATGTGGTTAATCTCTCTCCTATGTACTTCAATACAATAATCTCATGAGCTGCCTTACATGATTGAGATTCATATGATGATGCTTGTAATCTAGATGTCATTATGCTAGTCAAGTGGATTTTACTTATGTGATCTCCGGAGACTCCTTGTCCCACGTGTGTAAAGGTGACAGTGTGTGCACCGTGTGGGTCTCTTAGGCTATATTTCACAGAATACTTATTCACTGTTATGAATAGCATAGTGAGGTGCTTATTTATATCCCTTTATGATTGCAATGAGTTTTGTATCACTATTCATCTATGTGCTACTCTAGTGATGTTATTAAAGTACTCTATTCCTCCTGCACGGTGTAAAGGTGACAGTGTGTGCATCGTGTAGTACTTGTCGTAGATTATGATCATAATCTCTTGTAGGTTATGGAGTTAATTATTGCTATGATAGTATTGATGTGATCTATGCCTCCTTCATAGTGTGATGGTGACAATGTGCATGCTATGTTAGTACTTGGTTTAGTTGTGTTGATCTATCATGCACTCTAAGGTTATTTAAACATGAATATCGAATATTGTGGAGCTTGTTAACTCCGGCATTGAGGGTTCGTGTAATCCTACACAATTAGTGGTGTTCATCATCCAACAAGAGAGTGTAGAGTATATCATTTATCTATTTATTCTGTTATGTGATCAATGTTGAGAGTGTCCACTAGTGAAAGTATAACCCTAGGCCTTGTTCCCAAATACTGCAATCATCGCTTGTTTCTGTTCTCTGCATCTGTACTGCCTGCAATATCACCACCATCAACCATACGCCAGTTGTAGCATCAAGCTATTTTCTGGTGCCGTTACTATTGCTCATATACATTCATACCACATGTAATTATCTCTTCGCCGAACTAGTGCACCTATACATCTGACAAGTGTATTAGGTGTGTTGGGGACACAAGAGACTTCTTGCTTTGTGGTTGCAGGGTTGCTTGAGAGGGATATCTTTGACCTCTTCCTCCCTGAGTTCGATAAACCTTGGGTAATCCACTTAAGGGAAACTTGCTGCTGTTCTACAAACCTCTGCTCTTGGAGGCCCAACAATGTCTAAGAATTGGGGGGAGGTATGCCGGCATCACTCATTCATTGCATATTACAATTGCTGGATACTTGTATATACTTGTTTAGCTTCTTGAAGTGGTTTTCTAATAAGAGGGAGATGATATTTGGGGAAGTGCTGCCTGAAAACAGATTCTGGGCTGTTACTAAAAATATTCGTGCGCACAGCCAGAACGTTATTTTGAGTTGCAAATTTTTGTGCATGTTCCCCAGGATGTTATCTAACTTTCATTAGTTTAACACTTTTCAAACTGAACAATGGAAGATTTTTGTAAAAATCGATTTCTGTACTGCTGTCAGGTTTTGGCAGATTTCGCCATCCTGCTTTGTGTTTCTTCTAGTTTTCATTCTTTTGTTTTTGTTTTGTTTCTTTCCTAAAACACAAAAAGACCAAAAATATTTCTGTTGTTTCTTTTTACAATTTGCTATTTTGGTTTCTTGCTTTCATTTTGCTTTATTTGCTATCGTTGGTTTGCTATAAGAAAATCCAAAAGATTTTGCTTTGTTTGTTTGTTTCCTTTTGTTTTTGTTTCAAAATTCGAAAAAACCAAAAATATTTGCTGTTCTTCTTTGGTTTTGTAAAGTTCATTATGGAGTTCAGTGGTCTTCGGTCGTTGGAGCTTGGTTTTCATTCCATATTATTCAAGCTACACAAGTGAAAAGGCAATAATGACGATCTACGACAATCTGATTGTGGTGAGAGGCTGGTATGAACTCTATTTGTTTTCATTTTTGTACATATACTCATCCATGTGAGCATGCTTAGTTGGTTCATGTGAGGTATATGTCATTTAAGAAAGTCTAGTAGTTCATGGTCTCTCATGTTTAGCTCCAATCTATTAATATGAGTAGCATGTCATAAATATTTGCTTGTATTGCTTTATTCATAGATAGATATGACATTGTGGTATCCTCCTCTGAATAATTCACTTGAATCGACTTGGCACATGCTCACGCATGCATATGACTGAACAAAAGTCAATTAAGCCTCGAGGATTTATTTTGCCTCAGAGTTCTTGTGTCACTTTTATGCCTCTGTTAATTTATTTTGCCGCAAGCATGATTATGACAGTTACTGCTCTCTTGATTGTCGCTCCCCAGTCTATTGCTAGCCTTCACTTGTACTGAGCGGGAACGCTGCTCGTGCTTCCAAACCCCTGAAACCAAGTTATTCCAGAGTGTCCACCATAAATACCTATGCATGGCATTTCAAACCATTCCAAGTAAATTCTCATGTGCTACCTTTAAAACCTTCAAAATGCTTCTCAATTTGTGTTAATGTTTTATAGCTCATGAGGAAGTATGTGGTGTTTATCTTTCAATCTTGTCATTTATTTCGGACGGACTTTCACCAATGGACTAGTGGCACATCCGCTTATCCAATAATTTTGCAAAAAGACCTGGCAACGGGGTTCCCAGCCCCAATTAATTAACTTTCATAAATTTACAAATAGATACTCCTCCATGGTATGTGATTGTTGGTCGGCACCCGAGGATTCGGTTAGCCATGGCTTGAGAAAGCAAAGGTGGGGAGGAGTGTCATCTAAATAAAACTAAAATAAAAAGGCACTCCTTCATGGTATGAGATTGTTGGCAGGCACCCGAGGATTCGGTTAGCCATGGTTTGTGAAAGCAAGGTTGGAAGGAGTGCCACCCAAAAAAAAAATTCATGGGAGCCGCTCTTGAAAGTCTGGTTGATGAGGTAGTTAGAGTACCCATTACCATTCGTTGACAACAACAAACACCTCTCAAAACCATTTTACTTCTGTCTTTAGAAAAATAAAAAGCTCTAGCACATGTTAATCCCTGCTTCCCTCTGTGAAGGGTCAATCTTTTACTTTTACATTGAGTCTCCATCTTTTCTTTGAGTACTTTCTTGAGAGCACAACTGTCATTCTTAGTATAATATGCTTGTCCCAAAATGTGATTAATTTGTGGTATAACTTTGATGCTTTTATCTTTGATAATCTCTACTTCCAGTCTTTCCATGAACTTCAAAGGTGCCCGGGCATTTATGTTTTGCTGTTCAAATACGGGCAAGCGAGATACCACTTTATCATATCCTTTTATGAACATTGCAATCCTGCTGATAGACATGATTCATGATGCTTATTGTTAATTTGTTGGTACCTTTTCCATGATTGATATAGCTATTAGATGATTTTATTTGCATGTATCTTATTATGAATTGCTTAAGTACTTGCCATATCATGAGAATATTTACATCATATGAACAAATGTGTTCGTGAAAGTTCTTTTATCGCACTCAGTTGTTAACTGAATTGCTTGAGGACAAGCAATAAGCTAAGCTTGGGGGGACGTCAAAACGTATCTACTTTCCCGAACACTTTCGCTATTGTTTTGCCTCTAATTTGTGTAATTTGGATGCAACTAACACGGACTAACGCTGTTTTTAGCAGAATTGCTCAGTGTCTCGTTTTGTGCGAAATCCAACTTACAGGAAAATCCTCGGAATTTATGCAAAAGGTCTTATTTTCCCGGAAGAACCACGGAGCGGAAGGGCAAGCGGTGGAGGCGAGGCCCCCACACACTAGGCGGCGCGGCCCGGAGGGGGCGCGCCGCCCTGTGTGTGGCCCCTCGGCTGGCCTCCCGCCCCCTTTGGACTTAAGGTTTCGATCTAAAAACGCGAGACGAGAAGTCGGGTCGCCGAAACCATCCAGTACGCCGCCACCATCGCGAAACTCCGTCTCAGGACCAGAAACTCCGTTCTGGCACCTCGCCGGGACGGGGAATTGGAGATCATCGCCATCATCACCACCGACGCCTCTCCATCGACCAGCCATGTTTCCCCCATCCATGTGTGAGTAATTCCCCCGCTGTAGGTTGAAGGGGATGGTAGGGATTGGATGAGATTGGTCATGTAATAGTCATAAGATTGTTAGGGCATAGTGCCTAGTATCCGTAGATGTTACTTTTATGATATTGTTGCAACTTGTTATGCTTAATTCTTGTCACTAGGGCCCGAATGCCATGATCTCAGATCTGAACATGTTATTGATTCATGAAGATATTCGTTGTTTATGATCTTACCTGCAAGTTGTATACACATGTTGCTGTCCGGAACCCGAGGCCCCAAAGTGACAGAAATTGGGACAACCGGAGGGGAAGGCGGTGATGAGGATCACATGTGTTCACGGAGTGTTAATGCTTTGCTCCGGTACTCTATTAAAAGGAGTACCTTAATTTCCAGTTTCCCTAGGCCCGGCTGCCACCGGCTGGTAGGACAAAAGATGTTGTGCAAGTTTCTCATTGCGAGCACGTACGACTAAATATGGAACACATGCCTATTGATTGATTAGTACTTGGATACCGCTTTATTATTATCTGCAAATGCCCTACATTGATTGTTATATGAATTCTCTCATCCATGCAACGCCCGTTCATTCATCACTGTGCCTACAATATTTTAATCCTGCTGTTTACTATAATCACTACGCTGTCTTTGTTACTCTCTTTGTTATTTCACTACGCTATTGCTATAAAACTGTTACTACTGATAAACTCTTGCGAGCAAGTCTGTTTCCAGTGCAGCTGAATTGACAACTCTGTTAAGGCTTTCAAGTATTCTTTGTCTCCCCTTGTGTCGAATCAATAAATTGGGTTTTACTTCCCTCGAAGACTGTTGCGATCCCCTATACTTGTGGGTCATCAGTCACTTCAAAAATTATCTTTGTTATCGTTTACCTACTCGAGGGCGAGTAGGAACTAAGCTTGGGGATACTTGATACGTCTCAAACGTATCTATAATTTCTTATGTTCCATGCTACTTTTATGACAATACTCGCATGTTTTATACACACTTTACATCATTATTATGCATTTTTCGGCACTAACCTATTAACAAGATGCCGAAGAGCCAGTTGTTGTTTTCTGCTGTTTTTGGTTTCAGAAATCATACAAAGGAAATATTCTCGGAATTGGACGAAATCAACGCCCAGGGTCTTATTTTTCCCCGGAGCTTCCGGAAGACCGAAGAGCATACGAAGTGGGGCCACGAGGAGCCGCCACCATGGCGCGGCCAGGGAGGGCCGCGCCACCCTATGGGGTGGGCCCTCGTGAGCCCCCCTACGCTGCCCTTTCGCCTATAAAATCCCTCCCGCGAAAACCCTATTGCCGAGAGCCACGATATGGAAAAAGTTCTGTGACGCCGCCGCCAATCCCATCTCGGGGATTCGGAGATCGCCTCCGGCACCCTGCTGGAGGGGAATCATCACCGGAGGGCTCTACATCATCATGCCCGCCTCCGGATTGATGCGTGAGTAGTTCATCCTTGGACTATGGGTCCATAGCAGTAGCTAGATGGTTGTCTTCTCCTCTTGTGCTATCATGTTTAGATCTTGTGAGCTGCCTAACATGATCAAGATCATCTATTTGTAATACTACATGTTGTGTTTGGTGGAATCCGATGAATATTGAATACTATGTCAAGTTGATTATCAATCTATCATATATATGTTGTTTATGTTCTTGCATGCTCTCCGTTGCTAGTAGAGGCTCTGGCCAAGTTGATACTTGTGACTCCAAGAGGGAGTATTTATGCTAGATAGTGGGTTCATGCCTCCATTGAATCTGGGACAGAAAGTTCTAAGGTTGTGGATGTATTGTTGTCACTAGGGATAAAACATCAATGCTTTGTCTAAGGATATTTGTGTTGATTACATTACACACCATACTTAATGCAATTGTCTGTTGTTTGCAACTTAATATTGGAAGGGGTGCGGATGCTAACCTGAAGGTGGACTTTTTAGGCATAGATGCATGCTGGATAGCGGTCTATGTACTTTGTCGTAATAATGCCCTGATTAAATCTCATAGTGATCATCATGATATGTATGTGCATCTTTATTTGTCAATTGCCCACCTGTAATTTGTTCACCCAGCATGCTATTTATCTTATTGGAGAGACACCACTAGTGAGCTGTGGACCCCGGTCCATTCTTTACATCTGAATACAATCTACTGCAAACTTTGTTCTTTACTGTTTTCTACAAGCAAACATCATTTTCCACAGCATACGTTTAATCATTTGTTTTTAGCAAGCCGGTGAGATTGACAACCTCACTGTTAAGTTGGGGCAAAGTACTGTGATTGTGTTGTGCAGGTTCCACGTTGGCGCCGTAATCCCTAGTGTTGCGCCGCACTACACTCCTTCACCAACAACCTTCACGTGGCCCTTGACTCCTACTGGTTCGATAACCTTGGTTTCATACTGAGGGAAACTTGCTTCTATACGCATCATACCTTCCACTTGGGGTTCCCAACAGACGTGTGCTTAACGCGTATCAAGCTAAATTTTTGGCGCCGTTGCCGGGGACGTGAAGGAAAATTACACCACAGAGATTTCGAACTCCCACGTCAACTGCGCGCCAGCACGCGTCTCGTCGAACACCTTGACGCTCAAGTCGGACTCGCCAAGGTAGGAAACGTGAGCACGAAGCTGGCTTCGAGGTGGTGGTAGCACGCGAACTTCTCCCAGCCGGTGTGGAGGTACATCTTGCCGCGCGCGTCGAAGATCATGTCCTCAATCCACCGGCAGCAGCAGCCGCCGGCAGCCTCCCGCAGATGCAACGAGGCCGGCTCGTTGTCGGTGACGAAGTCGGCGAACTTGTCCGACAGCCTCTGGATGCCGAGTGGGTCTCCCTTGAGGATGACGACGAACTTGAACATCACTTCCCACTCCTTCTCATGCAAATCCGACGATGAAGATGACGGCGTCGCAGGCGACGGCGAGCGTGCAGCTCTGCCGCGGCCACGACCACGGCCTCGGCCTCTACCAAACATGGCATCGTCTCTTCAGATGGTGGCGGCTAGGGTTGGGGAGAGAGGCGCTCGGGTTTGTGTGGAAGGGACGATGCGAGAGCGCCCTTTTTATAGGTCGGAGGGAGGCGGGGGAGCGGTGGTGCTCATTAACGCCGGCACGGAGAGCTAGGCGCGACGAGACGGTTCGTTGCGCGTCTACGGAAACTGCACCGGAAACTGCACCGCCTCTGCGCGCCAATAACTTTCGTCACGAGGTAGGCGACGGTTAGGTTAAAATTACATGTGCCTCTAACGCGTCGGCCCCGTCACACCTGCTGGCGTCGACTTTTCGGATGTGTGGCTGACAGACGGCTCCTACGCTCAAAATTTTCCGCCTCGGGAGACGCCGACGCCCCCGATTCGCGCCATTCGCCAAGGGTCCGGCATGGGGTTGCCGACGCTTCTATTGGGCTCGAAAACGCACCGGCGCTATTTAGGGTGCGCTGCTGTGAGCCCGTTTTTGCTCCCAGCTCCCAAAACGCTATCGAGATCGCTATGGGGGCGCCGGTCGGTGGAGATGCTCTAACTCGCCCGATTCACTTGCTGCTATATGTAGTTGCAATGTCTGATCTTACATCCTTAGAACCTGGACTTTCACCCGAATGAAAGGGGATACCTCCGGGAAAGCCATTTGATACACAAAAGGTAGTACCATCTTTTTGAACGTATCTACAGTACATTCAGATATAGCTATTTATTGGGATATTACACTAGAACTCTGAACTTCTAACCTCTGTGTCCCCTCTGGTCCAAATGGGTGTTAGGGCATCTCTAGCGGGGCAACCCATCCTGTTTTGGCCAGTCCGAAACAGTTTGCGCGGGCTGACGAGCAGGTAGCGCACGCTCCAACGACGTGACTCAAACGGATCGACTCATCCATTTATCAAATTTGGCTCACATATGTTGAAATATTGGGCCCACTTTTAGTGGCCCAAATTAGATTTCAGTTTTTCCTATAAATCTCAAAGCCCACATAGTGGCAGCCTTGTGAGTTTGAGCCCAAGTTGGTGGCAGCTCACTAGTGAGTGGCAAGAGGTGGGAAGTTTAGTCCCACATGGAAAGTTGGGAGGAAGTTAGACCACCTTATAAGGTGGGTTGTTTCACCACTAGTAAGTGAGTGAGAATAGGAGTGCTACACGCGCGCTCCTCCTCCTCCTCGCTCGCTCGTCTCGACACGTCACGTCACGTCACGTCACGTCACGACGCGCGCCGCGCTCGTGGTGAGTGGATTGAGCCTCGAGCCGAGACTTTCCTTACTTTTTGCAGCTCAGGAAAACGAACAGAGTCCTAGACGGACGCGTCACAGTTAGTCGGTTCGGGTCGCTCCCGGATCGTGGGCTATCTGTAACCGACTCGAAACGTTCGTGCGACGTGGGCGTGGCCCACGTTGCCTAGGGTTTCCCGAGCCTATATAATCTCTTGCCCGGCTACCGCAGAAACACACCGAATACACGAGTTAGGGTTTCCACCTCTCTCTGCTTGCGCCGCCATCGTAGCCTACTCCATCCCGCGCGCCGACGTGCATCGGCGAACGGGAGAGCAGGTCTCCGGAACCGCTCGTCCTTGCGATCCTGTACGGGAGAGGGCGAATTAGGTTTTTGGGAAGCGCTCTGCGCGACTGCTCAAGCTCTTCATCACGGGTCGTCTTCCGTCCAAGTCGGGCGGTGCTGCCTACCGTCGTCTTCAACGCCGTCTACTTCGACCCGTCGTCCCCGTCGTCAACAACGTTGTCATCAACAACGTTACTGCTGCGACATCATCTGCTACACCTCCACCGCCACCTCCACCAGATCGGTACGTGCGACATATCTCGATCTGTTTAGCGATGGATGCTTTACTGTTTGTGTTGCTGCTACTCATGTTGATTAATGCATCTAGTATGTTCGAGTTTCACATGTTAGTAGTTGCTGTAATCATGTTTTATATTCTGGAATTAATCATGGAAATTGTGCCTAATTATCCAACAATCCAAAAACCTAATTGTAGGCAATTTCCTGAGTTAACAATGGCTGGTTTTGCTGATGCACTGAGGCCGGATAAGTTTACCGGTGTGCACTTTAAGAGGTGGCAGGTTAAGGCCACGCTCTGGCTTACTCATCTGAAAGTGTTCGAAGTTAGTAATGGTTTACCTGAAGGAACTATATCTGACCAAGATCAGAACAAGTTCAAGGAAAACAATACTCTCTTCGTCGGATGCGTTCTGAGTATTCTTGCTGATCGTCTGTGTGATGTGTACATGCACATAACAGATGGTAAAGAGCTCTGGGATGCACTGAATGCTAAATTCGGTGCAACCGATGCAGGCAGTGAACTGTACATCATGGAGAGCTTCCATGACATCAGGATGGTGAACAACCGTTCTGTAGTCGAACAAGCTCATGAGATACAGTGCATTGCGAAAGAGCTTGAACTCCTTAAGTGTGCCTTACCTGATAAGTTTGTGGCTGGATGCATTATTGCTAAGTTGCCCCCTTCATGGAGGAACTTTGCCACAACTCTCAAACACAAGAGACAGGAGATATCAGTTGAAAACCTGATAGCGTCTCTTGATGTTGAGGAGAAAGCTCGGGCTAAGGATACTACTGAGAAAGGAGAGGGTCAGTCTAGCGCCAACATGGTGCAGAAGAAACCCTACAGCAAGAACAAAGGGAATAACAAGCCCTCCTTCAATAAGCCTATGAAGACTACAACCTTCAAGAAGAAGAAGATGATAAACAAAGCAGATCTGAGCTGCTTTACCTGTGGAGAGACTGGCCACTTTTCTAAGGACTGTCCAGAGAGGGCAGACCGCAAGAAAAAGGCGAGGCAAGTCAACACGGTGACCGCTAGCAATGCTGATGGGTACGGTAATCTCTTTACTGTTCTTTCGGTATTTCAATCTCCATGTTGGTGGATTGATACGGGTGCTAATGTTCATGTGTGTGCTGACATATCCATGTTCACTTCTTACCAGGTCGCCCGGGATTCTTCCGTCTTGATGGGGAATGGGTCACATGCTTCTGTTCGTGGTGTTGGCACGGTAGATCTGAAGTTCACTTCGGGAAAGATCGTGCAGCTGAGGAACGTGCAGCATGTCCCTACTATGAACAAGAATCTCGTTAGCGGCTCCCTTCTATGCAGAGATGGGTTTAAGGTTGTCTTAGAGTCGAATAAAGTAGTTGTTTCCAAGTTTGGACAATTTATTGGTAAAGGCTATGAGTGCGGAGGCTTGTTCCGCTTTTCGCTTTCTGATTTCAGTAATAAGTCTGTGAACCATATTTGTGGCAATGTTAGTGATGATACCAGTGTTTGGCATTCTCGTTTATGTCACATTAATTTTGGTTTAATGTCTCGGCTATCCAGTTTAAGTTTAATTCCGAATTTCACCATTGCCAAAGGTTCTAAGTGCCATAGTTGTGTGCAATCAAAGCAACCTCGAAAGCCTCACAAGGCGGCCGAGGAGAGAAACTTGGCACCTCTAGAACTCATACATTCTGATCTATGCGAGATGAATGGTGTGTTGACAAAAGGTGGAAAGAGATATTTCATGACATTGATTGATGATGCGACTAGATTTTGCTATGTTTATTTGTTGCGAACTAAAGATGAAGCTTTAGACTACTTTAAAATTTATAAGGCCGAAGTTGAAAATCAATTAGAGAGAAAGATCAAGCGTCTTAGGTCGGATCGTGGTGGTGAATATTTTCCTAAAATCTTTGATGAATTCTGTGAGGAACATGGTATTATTCATGAGAGGACGCCACCCTATTCGCCCCAATCAAACGGGGTTGCCGAGAGGAAAAACCGCACGCTGACTGACTTGGTGAATTCCATGTTAGCCACTGCTGGTTTATCAAAGGCATGGTGGGGGAGGCTTTGTTGACGACATGTCATGTCCTGAATAGAGTTCCTAACAAGAATAAAGATAAAACCCCTTACGAGGAGTGGTCTGGGAGAAAACCATCACTTTCGTATTTGCGCACATGGGGATGTTTGGCGAAAGTCAATATTCCAATTACTAAGAAGCGCAAACTCGGACCAAAGACAGTGGATTGTATCTTTCTAGGTTATGCTCCGCGGAGTGTAGGCTATAGATTTTTAGTAGTTCAATCTGAAGTACCTGATATGCATGTTGATACTATTATGGAATCTCGTGATGCAACATTCTTTGAGAATATGTTTCCTATGAAAGATATGCATAGCATTGCTAGAATTTCTACTGAGATAGTTCCTGAATCTAGTACATCTAATGAGTATTTTGAACAATCACATGAGATTGTTATTGAGAAGGATGACAATGAAGCTCCTAAACGGAGCAAGAGACGAAGGATTGAAAAATCCTTTGGTGATGATTTCATTGTGTACCTTGTGGATGATACTCCCACGTCCATTGCAGAGGCATATGCATCTCCAGATGCAGATGACTGGAAAGAAGCTGTCCATAATGAGATGGACTCGATTCTTTCTAATGGAACTTGGGAGCTATCAGAACGACCCCATGGATGCAAGCCTGTGGGCTGCAAATGGGTGTTCAAGAAGAAGCTAAGACCTGATGGTACTATTGAGAAGTACAAGGCGCGGCTTGTAGCGAAAGGCTACACACAGAGAGAAGGCGAAGATTACTTCGACACCTATTCACCTGTCGCTAGACTTACCACCATTCGAGTACTACTATCCATGGCTGCCTCCTATGGTCTTATCGTTCATCAAATGGACGTAAAGACAGCTTTTCTTAATGGAGAGTTGGAAGAGGAAATCTATATGGATCAGCCTGATGGGTTTGTAGTAAAAGGTGAAGAAAGAAAGGTGTGCAAGTTGCTAAAATCTTTATATGGCCTAAAACAAGCACCTAAGCAATGGCATGAGAAGTTTGACAGAACTTTAACTTCTGTAGGCTTTGTTGTCAATGAGGCTGACAAGTGCGTTTACTATCGCCATGGTGGGGGCGAAGGTGTTATATTATGTTTGTATGTGGATGATATTCTGATCTTTGGTACAAACATGAAAGTAATACACGAGGTCAAGTCTTTCTTGTCAAAGAGCTTTGATATGAAAGATCTGGGAGAAGCTGATGTGATTCTGAACATCAAGCTGATTAAGAACGAGAGTGGGATTACTCTAACGCAATCCCATTATGTTGAGAAGATCTTGAGCCGGTTCGGCTATATTGATAGCAAGCCTTCTTCAACACCTTATGATCCCAGTGTGACATTACGCAAGAACCGGAGAATTGCCATAGATCAATTGAGATATTCTCAGATCGTTGGCTCACTCATGTACTTAGCGAGCGCGACTAGACCCGACATCTCTTTTGCTGTTAGCAAGTTGAGTAGGTTCATGTCAAACCCGGGTACTGATCATTGGCATGCACTTGATAGGGTCATGCGCTACCTATGTGGTACAATGAGTTATGGGATTCACTATTCAGGGCACCCAGCTGTGCTTGAAGGATATAGTGATTCGAATTGGATCTCAGATGTAGCTGATCTGTACGCCACAAGTGGGTATGTATTTACCTTTGGAGGTGGCGCAGTGTCATGGAGATCTTGCAAGCAAACCATATTGACGAGGTCAACTATGGAAGCAGAACTTACTGCTTTAGACACAACCACTGTTGAATCAGAATGGTTGCGTGAGCTCTTGATGGACTTGCCTGTGGTTGAAAAACCTGTTCCGGCAATCCTTTTGAATTGTGACAATCAAACTGTAATTGTCAAAGTGAACAATTCTAAGGATAACGCGAAGTCATCAAGACACGTCAAGAGACGTTTGAAGTCTGTCAGGAAATTGCGAAACTCCGGAGTAATAACTGTTACATATATTCAAACAGACAAAAACCTGGCAGATCCCTTTACAAAGGGACTATCACGTAATGTGATAGAAAGTGCATCGAGGGAGATGGGTTTGAGACCCGTTGATGTTACACCATAGTGGTAACCCAACCTTTGTGATCGGAGATCCCGTGAATTAGGACCTGGGAAGAACAAACTAGTGGTTTAATTGAGGAGAGTATTATGTAACCCTCTCTATGTGAAGATGCACAACTCTCAATTGCTGTAAGGCAGGTTGGCGACAAGCCTTAATGTGTTTATGTTGGCTATTATAGCAAAGATGCTGTCCTACAGAGCATTCTTGAAATAACACACCTATATGAGTCCGATTGTTAAACGTCGCAATCTATGAGATTTGGGTGATCTCTAGTAAACTCATGAAGAGACCATGAAGTATGACGCATATGCTTCACCCGCGGGGTAGGCTACTGGCAGCCATGTACTGGTCATGACTTTGAGTGAAACCCTGTTCACGCAAAACTTGCAATTCAAGGCTTAGTCCATTGTTCAAGTGTGAATGGATGTAGCTTAAGGTTCTAGGCGGAAGTTCAACTTAACAGTCTCCGCTGAAACACTGGTATATAAACAAGCAGCGAGTATTGGTAAATCTCTAAATGGGGATTTGAGATCTGGTGGGGGATTGTTGAAATATTGGGCCCACTTTTAGTGGCCCAAATTAGATTTCAGTTTTTCCTATAAATCTCAAAGCCCACATAGTGGCAGCCTTGTGAGTTTGAGCCCAAGTTGGTGGCAGCTCACTAGTGAGTGGCAAGAGGTGGGAAGTTTAGTCCCACATGGAAAGTTGGGAGGAAGTTAGACCACCTTATAAGGTGGGTTGTTTCACCACTAGTAAGTGAGTGAGAATAGGAGTGCTACACGCGCGCTCCTCCTCCTCCTCGCTCGCTCGTCTCGACTCGACACGACACGTCACGACGCGCGCCGCGCTCGTGGTGAGTGGATTGAGCCTCGGAGCCGGGAATGACTAGGGCTGCGGCTGGCCCCAGTCCCTCAGAGCGACGGCCCGCAAAGCCTCCTGGTCGCGCGCCGATGCGGGTCGCAAGGGCGTGCCACCTGACCTATACCTGGTCAGGAAGGTATGGATGATGCCTCGCTTAGTTTCCTGGGCACACACGTACACGTTAAATACGAGCCTCGATCGGCTCTCAGGTTGTCCTGTGAATCGGCTCATGGAGCCGATCCACCCATGATTCGTCCAAGGTGGCCGAATATATGGTGGTCCTGCTTGATCAAGATAAAGCATATGAGATCCACGACGATCTAGGGTTTTCACCGCATAATCGGATCATCCTACTCACGATTGGGCCTCGCGCTCACGCACGGTAAACGTAAGCCAGCCCTAGACAAGGCCTAAAAACCAACACTAGGTTGATCCTCGGAACGTCCTGTCTAGGGGCAGCAAACTACACCCTGCATGCCGCTGGATCCTCCAACCCTTTGTAAGGCCTAACTATTGCAGATATTAAACTAATCCTTGATGAATCAAGGAGCGACCATAACGGATCAGATCTACTAAATAAAGATCAAGCGGGGTGCCGCCCCTGCACCCATGATGAGGCACAAGGACGGCTAGACGCGCAAGGGTTGCACTACGCGAGCATATGATGCTAAGAACGATGCTAACCCTAACGCGTCTACGATAACTACGTTGCTCGCCATCAAAAGGCTTCAGTACGAGCAACGCATGAACAACTAGGCAGGCTCGTGCTGCCTAGATCGCGAGATGCGATCTAGGCAGCATGGTGCTTACCGGAGGAACCCTCGAGACGAAGGAGTTGGCGATGCGCCGAGATTGGTTTGTGTTGAACGTTGGTTGTTGTTTATTCCATAAACCCTAGGTACATATTTATAGTCAGGGGACTTTCTAATGTGGGCGTGCACTAAACCGTGCACGAGACAAACTCTAATTTCTAAACTAAGATACACGGGCTAGCTAGCCCAAACTTGGCAAATAAGGCCGATTCACGTATCTCTTCTATATGTATATCTTCAAGTCCATTTTGATCGCGGCCCACCTCTGGCTTGGTCAAATTCTGGTGATAACACATGCCCCCCTGGTTTTGGAAAGGACATTTCCAAAATCATTATGCTTTTCTCTCGTAGGGTCATGTCGTGGCAGAGCAGAACCGTCGCAGAGTCCCTCATCATGACAACTTGCCTTCTCAACTTCTCCGCACGATTTGACAGTTTTGGCACCACTTCCTCGGAAACTGCTGTGGCATTGAATTCCTATTATGTCCCCTTTTATTTAACTGCTACGAACAGTTCTCCTCTGCATCTTCTTCGCATTAGCATCTCGAAAAGCCCTCCTGCGCCACGATGTCTTCTTCTTCCTCTGCTCCATCGGATTTTCCAGCCAGTCCTCCACATCCCGCGAGCCGGCCGGAGTATAACCCAGCAGAAGTCACGCGGCCAACATCCGCCGCGCTATTGCGGCCGGGGAGGAGTCAGACCATGACTTCTCCATCTGGTCAGAGGACGACAGGTCCACTGACCGACGGGGAGAGCGATCTCCGCTTCCTTGCCGATAAGGAAGCGGTAGAAGAAAGCGAGGATGATCACTTCCCCTGGGACGGGGCCACCTCTGAGGAGGTGAAGGAGGAGGAAGAGGAGGACGACGACGACAACAGCTCCCCCGACGAGCCGCCGGCCAAGCGCCATTGCCCTTGGCCGGGAAATCTGAGTGACGACGACGGCACGACGTCGAGGAGGACGAGGACAATGAAGGTCCCGCCGGCGGCCGCTGGAGCAGTGACGACGAGCGGCCGGGAGCAGCGCGACAGCGGCGACGACAGCGACAGAGGGCAGCAACAGCCGTAGATAGGGCCCTTAGCGTAGGATCCGTAGAAGTAGGCGGGGCAATGTATCCCCTTTCGAGGGCAATCAGTTCTACTATGTAAGAAATCTTTCTTATTAATGAAGAACCTTTCCCCAATTTGATTTGCCGATTTCCTCTCCCACTGACCTTGCCGATTCGTCCCCTTTGCCAATGCATACTGAGCCGATAGCACCGTATCGGTCCTTCAAGATTCGCCCTTCCCTTCTCCAAACGATGATTTTCTAAATTTGGCAGAAAATGCAGTATCTTCAGGGAAACCTTCGAACTTTCCCAACCAAACCTAACAATGTTCTTCAATAATCATCACTCGTGAAGAAGGTTGCAATGAAGGACCAGCCGTTGGTATCCCAATCGGCTTTACTGCTGAGCAAAAACAAAGCATCCACCAGGCCTGCTGCCCCCCGAGCCTTACTCGAGGCGAGACTTAGCCGAATTAGCCTGGGCTTGATCATGCAGAGCCAGCCGATTTGCACGTAAATCGGCTTGCAGAGAGCCTTCAAGGTGGGCTGCCCCCCGAGTTTCCTCAATGCGCCTCTTCGTCCCTATAGGTCAGATCGGCTCCCTTCTTTCGGTGGATCTGATGCGACCCACCCTTAACCTGATCTGGACACCCAAGCTGCCCTTAGCATTGTTCTTGAAGAGAAGATCTGAGCTGTTAAACTACTCTCTTGAGGAGTTCTTTCATGGGGGCTTCTCTTCGTAATTCACTAGGGCTGACCTTCTGGTTAACAATTGTATCTCTTGAGTCGATGGCCGCGCATCGGCTATTTCTCAATTCTAAAGTCGATGCCCTTGCATCGGCTGTAAAAATGTTTAAAAATTTTAGGCCGATTTGTGTATCGGCCCCCATACTCAGTATTATTTCATATCCTCGTGTTTTATCCATCTAGGTGCCCCCCGATTCTGTCAAGAGAATTGATGGTATCGGCTCTTCAGGTAGTCCCTGTTGGGTCAAACGTTGATCCCAGGCAGAATGGATGGTGAGGATAATTTGGGCCGATTGCTGGAATCGGCCTCCATGTTGCTTGCTCGGTGAAGGTTTTGTAATATCCCTTCATCAGTTTCGGAGGGCCGATCGCAAGGATCGGCCTCGCCATGTTGCTTATTGACGTAGTCTTGCTACTCGTCCATGTCGGCGGATAAAACCAGCCCAATCTCTGACCTTAGCACGTTGGTGCGCTTGCTGTTATCCATGTCGGGTGCACTGTGTAATCGTGGAGCACTACACTCCGCCGGACGAATGAACACCATGTTTGTGCCAGCCGATGTGTCATCATCGGCTCTCTTTTGCTTGGGGCGCCACTCTTTTCTTTGCGGCAGTCCCTCCTCATCCAGGGTCCTCTGGACTTTGCAGCCAGATCAGGTCGTGCCTTCCTCAGCGTATGCAAGTACATCCTTTCGGCTTCCTCCAGACCGCGCAATCGCTGAACCCTGCGTTTTTGTGTATGGCTGAGACCGTCAGGGCACCACCTTGGACGGTGGCACCTGTCTTCTTCGTATTCCCCTTCGTCTTCTGAATCCTCGAGATCTTCCAACGGAGGGGTCTCAGCACGTCTGTTTTGCGGTGGGAGAGGCCCTAGGCGCTCGAACACAGACACGTTGGCTGTCTCCTTCTTTTTCCGGTTGCATTCTGGGCAGTTGCCGATTGTTGGTAATCGGCTCATTCCTGAATCCCAGCAGTGTCTGAAGAAGGGGCAGTGCCAATGCCTGTCCGTATCGTCCTGCTCCCTGCCGTGGCGCTCCTGCCGCTCCTCATCATGATTATGCCGGCGATGTCTTCCGTCGTTTATGGTCATCCGACCTCTTTCATCATTGTTATCGTATCGCCGGCGTTGGTCATATCGACTAACATACTTGTTGAGGAGGTGATCAGAGAGGGGTCGTTGGTATCTTATGTTCTTCACTTCCCCCTCTGTGACGTAGCGCTTGCCATCTTGACGGAGCCGATCGCATGGAGCGGCCCCCTCAGTGTCCTTGCTCTGAGAGCAGCTGTCCTCATCCCCGTCCTTCTCAGAGCGGTGTCCAAGCTCTACCATGCTGATGTTGGCTGAGAAATCAGGCTGGCACCCTCCAAGGTGGGTAAACTCCACCATGTTGACGGGGAAGGGGTGTGTGTCGACCTTCATGGCATACTGGTTAAAAATTAATCGCCCATTTTCTATCGCCACTTGGATCTGCTGACGCCACACCCTGCAGTCGTTGGTGGTGTGGGTGAACGTGTTATGCCACTTGCAGTATGGCTTTCCGTTCAGCTCTTGCACCGTAGGAAACTTGTGGCCTTCGGGTACCTTTATGTGCTTCTCCGCGAGTAAGAGGTCGAAAATCTGCTCGGTTTTCGTCACGTCGAAGTCGAACCCTCTTGGAGGCCCTGGTGGCTTTACCCATTTGCAGGTTACTGGGCCTGCAGCTCGAGTCCACTCAGCTACTGCGACCTCTCGCTCTCCCGTAGGACCTTCATCTTCGCCTGCGTCAACCATGGTAACCACGCGCTTGAATTTATCTTGGTAGATATCCGGGTGGCGTTGCTCATATGCTGACAACTTCTGCACCATGTGTGCTAATGAAGGATAGTCCGCCTGGGAGGCCACTTCCTTGATCGATGATGATAGACCCACCACCGCCAATTCGACTGCTTCTTTTTCGCTTACATGAACCGAATAGCATCGGTTCCTAACGGTCCTGAAGCGCTGAATGTATTCGACACCGTTTCTCCGCGCTTCTGTCGTACTTGGGCTAGATCGGCAATGCCAGCCTCGGAAGCCTCTGAGTGATATTGCTCATGGAACCGTTCTTCCAGCTGCTTCCAGGTCTGGATTGAGTTCGGTGGCAGCGACGTGTACCATCCGCGATCCTGTGAGGGACTGTGAGAAGTACCTCACGCGCAGCTCGTCTGCGCTGAGATCATGCCCAGCTGTGCCAAATATCGGCTCACATGCTCGATGGAGCTGGAGCCATCTGATCCGCTGAACTTTGTGAAGTCCGGGAGCCGATATTTGGGTGGTAGCGGGATCAATTCGTACTCATTGGGGTACGGCTTGGTATAGCCGATCGCCTTTCTTTTCGGCATCATGCCGAACTGATCTTTCAGGATCGTACAAATTTGATCCGCGGTGATGGCTGCAGGTGCCGAACCCTGAAGATTCGTCGGAGTGGCGTACTTAACCAGCCATGCCTGTTTCTCTGGTTCTGAGCCAACTGCAGGAGCTGGGCTCGGGAGTTTCGTCGGGGTGGCGTATTTAGCTAGCCACGTTTGCTTCTCGGGGTCTGCCTCCGACGTTCCTCCTGTTGCCCCAGAAGTCCCTGCTATAGCAACCTGGTTCGAGGGTGCCCAGGTGCTGCAGTCTGGCACGTATGCACATGCGTATCCGTGCGGGATCTCCTTGGGCGCGTCTTGCAGGAACTGGTAGTCACTGGGGTCACCACCAATCTTGTAGACGACAAAAGCCGATGAGTTCGGCGCCTCGGGCGCTGCCAACGCGAATGGCAGCGGGGACGGGAATGGAGCAGCGCCTCCCCTTGGTGAGTCCCTAGGGCTGGTCCTGACGGAGAGTACTGATGGCTCATGATCTCCTGGATCACGCGCAGCGCGACGCGCTCCAACGTATTCACCAGGCTCTCAGAATGGCGGTGCAGCGAATGAGCCACCATGAAGTTGATCTCCTGACGCAGCGACCTGGTGCGTTCTTCGGACGGGGTGGACAGGTCCACTCCATCAAGCGCGCCTTCAGGTGTGAACCCCTTCCATCTGATGCCATGGGAGCGGGTCCTGTGGAAAGAGCCGATTAGGTCGGCTTCGAGGGCAGACTTGATCTCGTCGTACTTCTTCTTGAGCTCGCCAGTGAGATCCCCGTACGTGACCGGAGTTTCTTCTGCCACTTCTGATGAAGATGGTATGGTGTCTTTCGCCATCTCTGATGTGGATGGCGAGATGGTTGTCGTTGAAGATTGTCGTTGAAGATGGTCCCACCGGGCGTGCCAGAATGTGTTGACGTCAGAAACCCACCGGCGGGCAACGACTGGCCAACACCGTAGAGCCGGGAATGACTAGGGCTGCGGCTGGCCCCGATCCCTCGAGCGACGGCCCGCAAAGCCTCCTGGTCGCGCGCCGATGCGGGTCGCAGGCGTGCCACCTGACCTATACCTGGTCGGAAGGTATGGATGATGCCTCGCTTAGTTTTCTGCGGGGCACACACGTACACGTTAAATACGAGCCTCGATCGGCTCTCGGGTTGTCCTGTGAATCGGCTCATGGAGCCGATCCACCCATGATTCGTCCAAGGTGGCCGAATATATGGTGGTCCTGCTTGATCAAGATAAAGCATATGAGATCCGACGATCTAGGGTTTTCACCGCATAATCGGATCATCCTACTCACGATTGGGCCTCGCGCTCACGCACGGTAAACGTAAGCCAGCCCTAGACAAGGCCTAAAAACCAACACTAGGTTGATCCTCGGAACGTCCTGTCTAGGGGCAGCAAACTACACCCTGCATGCCGCTGGATCCTCCAACCCTTTGTAAGGCCTAACTATTGCAGATATTAAACTAATCCTTGATGAATCAAGGAGCGACCATAACGGATCAGATCTACTAAATAAAGATCAAGCGGGGTGCCGCCCCTGCACCCATGATGAGGCACAAGGACGGCTAGACGCGCAAGGGTTGCACTACGCGAGCATATGATGCTAAGAACGATGCTAACCCTAACGCGTCTCGATAACTACGTTGCTCGCCATCAAAAAGCCTTCAGTACGAGCAACGCATGAACAACTAGGCGGCTCGTGCTGCCTAGATCGCGAGATGCGATCTAGGCGGCATGGTGCTTACCGGAGGAACCCTCGAGACGAAGGAGTTGGCGATGCGCCGAGATTGGTTTGTGTTGAACGTTGGTTGTTGTTTATTCCATAAACCCTAGGTACATATTTATAGTCCAGGGGACTTTCTAATGTGGGCGTGCACTAAACCGTGCACGAGACAAACTCTAATTTCTAAACTAAGATACACGGGCTAGCTAGCCCAAACTTGGCAAATAAGGCCGATTCACGTATCTCTTCTATATGTATATCTTCAAGTCCATTTTCGCTCGCTCCACTCGGCTCGACTCGACACGTCACGACGCCGCGCTCGTGGTGAGTGGATTGAGCCTCGAGCCGAGACTTTCCTTACTTTTTGCAGCTCGGGAAAACGAACAGAGTCCTAGACGGACGCGTCACAGTTAGTCGGTTCGGGTCGCTCCCGGATCGTGGGCTATCTGTAACCGACTCGAAACGTTCGTGCGACGTGGGCGTGGCCCACATTGCCTAGGGTTTCCCGAGCCTATATAATCTCTTGTCCGGCTACCGCAGAAACACACCGAATACACGAGTTAGGGTTTCCACCTCTCTCTGCTTGCGCTGCCATCGTAGCCTACTCCATCCCGCGCGCCGACGTGCATCGGCGAACGGGAGAGCAGGTCTCCGGAACCGCTCGTCCTTGCGATCCTGTACGGGAGAGGGCGAATTAGGTTTTGGGAAGCGCTCTGCGCGATTGCTCAAGCTCTTCATCACGGGTCGTCTTCCGTCCAAGTCGGGCGGTGCTGCCTACCGTCGTCTTCAACGCCGTCTACTTCGACCCGTCGTCCCCGTCGTCAACAACGTTGTCATCAACAACGTTACTGCTGCGACATCATCTGCTACACCTCCACCGCCACCTCCACCAGATCGGTACGTGCGACATATCTCGATCTGTTTAGCGATGGATGCTTTACCGTTTGTGTTGCTGCTACTCATGTTGATTAATGCATCTAGTATGTTCAAGTTTCACATGTTAGTAGTTGCTGTAATCATGTTTTATATTCTGGAATTAATCATGGAAATTGTGCCTAATTATCCAACAACATACGCGTCAGGATGGACAGCGCGCGTCCTCCCGGGCTCTGCCAGTGGCCAGCACGTCCTTCGCTTGGCCACTCCAGGCCCTCCCAAAATGGCTAGAACTGACCGAATGGATCACATGGCTGAAAACACTCGCCTGGCAGGCTGGACATCGGTCGAATTTCTGTCCAGACACGATTCAAACGGATAGAATTGGACCATTTGGGCCGCCGTTTTAGGTTGTCCCGCTGGAGATGCCCTTAGATAACAGATTTAGAGGTTGTGGGTTCAAGTGCAACTATGGAATATATTCTCAGCAAATAGCAGATGGTGGAGAAATTATATCATGTTTTGTTACTGTGAACCTATAGTATGAGTGGTGTCCGTAATTGAAGAATAGTTCTTGTTACTTTATGAACCGGATGGATGATAATTGGGGTAATCAACATTTAATAAAGTTGTGGGATGTATTTAACTACCTGTGAAAACTTTCGATAAATTTTAGGTCAGTTTCATAAATATCTTGATGCATATTTGCCAGACAAGTGCTACCTATTTCAGTTAATCTGCATAATGCTGCAGCCCTGTTATAATGCTGCTTTTTTAGTTATAGTACTTGCTTCTAGCGCTTTTTTTTCCTCCTATTTCCGTTTGTTTCATTTGGAAAAAGGCACACGACAAGTTCCTTGCTAGTTTTCCGTACCATATGAGTGTTCCTTACACTGAATTGAAAGAAGTCTTTTTAAGACCCAATAACATTCATAAAAAATATGCTTAAGAAGTGAGACTAGCTTACTTGGCTAAAGAAGTGGATGTACAACTCAGCTACACATGTTCAGATTTGAGTTCTTTTTTTTTTTTAATCGCTCTAGTGGCTTCTCCTGCTGAATTTCTTTCAAAAAAAACTTTCAACAAATCCTTGAAATATACTACCTGGCAAAATTTGAGAAGCAGCGAGTTAGCATTTTTCTTTTGAATAAGGGATCGGCCTCGAAGGGCCGAGAGAGCTATCCATCCATAAAAGCGGTGGCTTTACATTTTACATAAAGGGCCTTGGAAAAGTTAGAAACTAAAGTCAAGCCCATACAAATTGCACAAAGGACCCTAAGAAGAAAATCTAAGAATCAATCAGGTCCAGTTCTATTGCCACCACTACTAAGCTCGACACTGCCAACCGCAATGCCACCGGGGACGTTACCACTTGGTGCGGAGAGGCGGGAGCCAACAACTTCATCGCCAGAGGGCCTCCGATGCGGCTTGAAAGCCTGGAGGTTGATGTCCTTCAGGCGCTAGCCGGAATACACCGTAGCCAACGCAGGAGGTGGGAGCAGCCACCATTCGGCTCTGAAGAACGAGAGCGAGAACACCACCGTGATGACTCTCCCAAGAGAAGCACAACTCCTCCCTTGCCGCAGATCCAGATCCAACTTCCAGGAACCAAAATCCTGGAATCCCTTCCTATTCTTGCCACCACGACGAGCAAGAAGAAGGAGCAAAGAAAATTGGATGCTAATCTCAGATCTGCCCCTAGAAACGAGCTTTATTGAGAGGGTTGTTGATGTAGCGCCACCACCCACCTCTGGCTCCTTCCATTGGAGCTCCACAAGCAGCCCTCACCAGCAGTAGAAACCCCCATGGCATCTCGCCATTCTCCACATGGGTAAAACCTAACCCTAGATTCGACCTAACCCTAGACCTAGGAGAGAAACCATGGATTTACAAAGGAGGAGGAGGAGGAGACCGGCCTCCTCTCCCCCACCTCCTCTGGCCGGCAAAGCCGCCGAAGTTGGTGGGGAGAGGAGCCGGGGGGGTGGAGGGGACTCTAAGGGGGAGTGATGAAGGAAAAGGGGAGGGGGGTAGCATTTAAGAAATCTGATGCCGTAAAGCTTAGGTGAACTGCTTTATGAAAACTGATGATTGGGTAACCACTAACCAATATCGCAAACACAAACGTCTACCTGCACAATAAATACATTTAAATTGACATGTTTTCTTCTTCGCTCTTCTAGTTGGTGGTGTAGTGTTCGTTGAAGTATATTCCCTCCTTCCCAAATATATGGCATATAAATTGAGTCAAAGTTAAATCTTACAACGTTTAGCCAAATATATAAATAAAATATCAATCAATACAATATTGAATAAGTATATTATAGACTTATACACCATGTATTTTTTATCGAAAAAATACACCATGTATTTTAGGATGGGGAGTACTTGACCAAATTCAATAGGAAATGCATTCCATTTAGGAAATTTGTTCGATTTTAGCTTAGTTTGAGCATGCTATTTCCACGTACAACATTATATGTAAAGGTAATTCATCGCATATGTAAACTTGCCACGTGTGATCAATTTTACACACCAACATGTGAAATTGAATTATGAATAGAGTAACTTGTCACGCGAGAACATTTTTCTACAAATTGGCACATAGAAACGGACACAGGAGCATTCTATAAGACGTGTGTTCGATAGAAGCAAGTGATCTTTTTTGTTGTAATCGTGAGATGTATTTTTAACTCAGACTTTCCCTTTCTAAGCAATACCAAGGGCCTTTTCAATTCGCATGATTTGAAAACGGAGGAATACAAAAAATGGGGGATTTCAATTTCATGTCTATTTCAATCCTATGGGATTTTGTATATATCAAAGTATGTTTTATTCCATCATAGGAAGAGCAGATGATTATTAAAAAGAGGTTCAAGTGCATGTTATATTCCAATGAAATGTAGCAAACTATTGCTTAGAAAAAAACCATATGAGAATCCTAAGAATCAAGCAACACATTAGGAAAGGAATTCTTACGATTTCCAAACCATAGAAAGTTTTCCTTTGGTCATTTAACATCCACTTAAACCTTTTTGTAAGAATTCTTTGTTTTTTCCCTGTCAAGTCAAGCAAATTTGGGTGCATATGAATTTCAATAGGATTATAATATACATGGCATTATAATCTTATGTTTGCCATATTCCTTTTTATTTTCGAATCAAAGAGGCCCTAAGCAGGAATTGTCCTTGTTTTTTTCTTTTTGAGAATAGGAATTTTCCTTTTTTTTGAAATTTAAAACCACTCTATTACGCAAATAGCATGCCGCCTCATTAAAAACCTTCCAGCCCCCTCAAGTACCCTGGAAGGAAAAGAGTGCGTCTGGAACCTGCTGCCGCCAATGAAATAATAGTTACATCGTTTATGAGCATTGGAAGAATAAAACTAGGAGGCTCTATTAACCAATTACAGGAATTCCTATCAGCAAAACAAGCTCTAGCAAACTCATGGGCCACCTCATTTGCTTCTCTTGGACAATGTCTATACTGAATTTTATCAATGTGCGAGGCCAAATCGACACAATCTGCAAATATTGCAAATTCTTCACCCCACCAAGCTTCATCACCATTACACGCATTTACGGTCTCCAGAGAATCAGATTACATGATCACATTGGTGCCTCCATAATTATTAGCCAAAGCAAATCCTTCTCTCATAGCCAGACCTTCAGCAGTCGGAACCGATGATAGGTTTGAAACGTATGTACTCGAAGCCGCCAGGAATTTGCCCTGACCATCCCGAATAACTGCAGCTGTTGCACCAACTCGATCATCATGGTGGAAGGAAGCATCCACGTTCACTTTAATCTGTCCGACTTCGGGTTTCTCCCACCGATGAGCTCCTCTCGGTAATTTTGAAGCAGCTTTCGCTGCATTCGTAACAATGGAGAGAATCGACATCTTACATTGAAAGATCGGGGGCACCTCCTCCCCATGCGTCCGACAACGACGGATCCACCAGAGGTACCAGCAAGATGCCCCTATAAGCTCCTTAAACCCCATATTCGTGAACCCTGGAACGGAAGAGTTCAGATCTCGAAGGGGATATTCAAGAATTGTTGAGCCAGACCGGTCAGACAACAAGGCTTCATCAATGCAATCGATCACGCCCAGGGAAATCCATAGTTCCCGCGCCGTACGACACTGGAAAAGGAGATGGGCCATATCTTCAGGTCCCTGCATACATATGGGACATTGTCCGGAAGTACCAATATGACGGTTCACCAATATTAACTTAAGAGGGATAATACCATGTAAGGCACGCCAGATGAAAATTTTAATCTTGCCAGGTAGTTTTAGTGACCATAGGGTTTTCCAAACTGGGTTTAGCGCGGAATGTCCAGGGAGGGCCAGTTGGTTAGCTCGAGCTCCAAAAGCATGACGCCACTGAAGATAATAGCCTGATCGGACGGAATAACGCCCATTCCTGTTGTAATTCCAAGCAATGAAGTCATCAAACCCATGGTGATTCAAATGAATTTCCAGAATACGTGCGACATCAGTGTCAAAGAAGAGAGATTTTAGGAGATCAATGTCCCAATATCCAGTCGTCGTCGGATCGATTAATTCTGCAACTTTTGTATAAACCCCTATCCCACGTGGGGTTATAATCTTGCGGTCAGCACTAGAGGGGATCCACGGGTCTGAATAAATATTAACTTTTTCGCCGGTACCAATTCTCCAAATATGGCCCCTCTTAAAGGTACCAATTCCCGCCACAATATTTTGCCAAGTAAAAGAAGATCCAGCTTTAGGACCAGCCTTGAGGATATCACAATGAGGGTAATATTTTGCCTTAAGGACCGTTCACACAGAGAATCAGGTTCAATGGCAAGTCTCAAAACCTGCTTAGCTAACATAGCCAGATTAAAAGAGTGGAAGTCCCTGAAGCCCAGACCACCTCTCTCTTAGGATAGCATAGCTTCCACCACGTCAACCAGTGCATCTTATTACTATTTCCAACATCACCCCACCAAAAACTAGAGATAGCATCCATCATTCTTTTACAAATCCCCATAGGAATGAGAAAAACTGACATTGCATAAACTGGGATGGCCTGGGCCACCGTCTTCAGTAAAATTTCCTTGTCCCCAATAGAAATTTTTTTCTCCTTCCACCCATTAATCCACTGGATAGTTCTCTCAATAAAATGCTCGAAACCGTCACTTCTCTCAGCCCCCACAAGAGCAGGAAGGCCCAAGTATTTATCAGAAATAGCTTCCGTGTCAATATGTAGAGCAACACACATTTCGGCTCTAACTAGGACATTTGTATTTGGGGAAAAGAAAATACTTGACTTCGCTAGACTCACCAATTGACCTGAATTAGCACCGCAAGTATCCAGAACATGTTGCAAGGAAGTTGCATTATTCGTATCCGCTTTCATGAAAATTAGGGAATCATCAGCAAAAAAGTAGATGTGATACTAATGGTGCATTTCTGCACACCCTTACCCCAGCAATGCCACCAACTTCTTCTTCACGCAACAACAAACTAGATAAACCCTCAGCACAGAGAAGGAACAAATAAGGGGAGAGGGGATCCCCCTGACGAAGACCTCTAGTCGGAGAGAACATATCGGCCTCATCAGAATTGAACCTAACTTGATATTGAACTGAGCTAACACATTCCATCATCAACGAGATCCACCTTTCAACAAATCCCAATCTTCTCATCATTTTTTTCAAGGAAAATCCATTGTACTCTGTCATAGGCCTTATGCATATCGAGCTTTACTGGACAAGCAACATTAGTACCATTTCTTTTATTCTTGATAGAGTGAATGCTCTCATAGGCAAGGAGAACATTATCAAGACGCCTCAAGACGAAGGCGCTTTGCGGTCTTGTTTGGTACTAGAGTTTTAGTGGGGATTGGCGGGGATAATCCGCTCCAAATTTTAAATCCCCACTTATCCCCAATGCATGTTTGGTGCTAGAGTATGAGAGAGTTTAATCCCCATTTATCCCCACTTTTCTCCACTTTTCCCCAAATTTTTAGTGTAATTTTTTCAATCCCCAATACTCTACCCCTACCTAGTGGATTGGGGATGGGATTTTGTGGGGACTAGATGATACCCCGCGCGTTGCCGCGAGAAGTTTATGAAATAGTAAAATCTAATGTAAAATTTAGATATATGAAAATTGTATCTTGGAATAATTTTAGTAAACTGAATTAGAAGTACCATAAAAGCGTCCAAGGCATTCACAAAGCACGGATGAAAAAAAAATTATGTCTAGATAATACTGTTAAAAGTAGCCATCAAAATAAATGGAACATAAGTGATTTTACTGTGCTTAATTACAAAGTAAGGTCCTTCTTTCGGAAAAGGTCATCCCGGTTCATTTCACATAATCCCACCGTTCATAAAAGAGTGTGTTAGGTAGATACATTTACATTGAAACAAATCTAAACACTTTTTTGGGCAGATGTAGTAATAAAATCATATTGTCCATAAGCATTTTGAAACGAATGCTTGGGCGTTCATCTACCAAATTTTATTGAAGAAAAAATCTTAGCTGTTTAATGCATTGGGTCTCGTAAGTCTTCCTTGGATGATGCTTCCTCCCACCATTATATTACCTCTCCTGCAAGATATTAATATATCTTACCACCTTAAATGGCACATCCACGCATGTACAAAGAGTGACAAACATATCACTTCTAATTTGTAACGATTAGGGGCTAACCATTTTCGTTGAGCTTAAAATAATGTGAAGTGTTGATTAAGAACAACAAAATGTGGAAGGATAAGTAGCTACGTTTTCAATATTTCATGCTAAAAGGCTTTAAAGATTTAAATGGGAAGTGATAAAAACATTGGAGCTTATACGAATCATAAACATCTACCCTGACAAATGAAATCAGTACTTAATCTTACCGAGCAAAGAGGGTAAGGGCAGCTTACATGCTCCTTTCTATCGTTGCCCTGCACAATTCGGATCAAATGTACCATCTGGGCAAAGACCATAGCCACATTTATACTGAAGAAAGCATATAAAAAACAACAATGAAAACTACATGACAATGGTTACCATCAGTTAACTGTAAAGCCGTAAATGTGAGATTTGGGATAATTTAAAAAAAAAAAATATAAGAGGGTACTTCAGGTTACGGTTCTACAAACCAGAGCATGCTAGAGTATCCTATACGGGACCTTCTCGACCTAAGCCTGTGCAGCTGCAACAATAGATAATCAGAATCCGTGCTTGCAGCCAAATGTCTTGCTCTGAACCTGCAAGACATTGCGTCAAGCATTCGGTGGTCAACATAATGGACGCACACTTGGAAACTTGCTTGGGGACCAATATGGTAAGGCAGTGGGTATTGCAAAGATTAGTTACCATGCATCAAAGGAAGCACGCCATCCCAACTCAAGGCATACCAAAGAAACGTCAATGGAAAGAGAAATAGTCAGCATAAGCTGTCATGTTTTTGCAGTCGTGTAGTTCAGCTAACCTTGTGTCATCCGTCCTGCCGATTATAAGTATTTTTTTTTGAAAGCACCAATTATAAGTATAGGAGCAACTTCATTACTTCCCTTTGGCATACTCCACCCACGTGAGCCTAAGAGCAGAAAACTAAATCAATTTCTTTTGGCAGGATGAAAGACGAAACCGGTGATCGTTGCATGACTAAGAACAGACAAAGCTCCTGAAAGCAACATCTGAAATAAAACGGTATGGCTACAGCGCGTGCAGGTAATTCTAAGAAACGTAGTTAGTAGAGGCACAGCCGTAGGGGTTACCGCAGGTTGCCGGCAACAATACCACGGCTTGATCCGATACCACGAATGGTTCCTGACTTCCTGGTGCTGACGAAGTCATAGGAGGCCAGTGCTATGACCTGTAGACAAGTGCTTTGAGGTCTAGAGAAGTGGAGATGTCCTTACAGATCGATAGAACCATGGAGGATTCCAGGACGGGGTGGATGGCGATTGAGAAAGAAAAGGCTTGGAGGAGGTGGTGGGAGAGGACCTTCGGGTATTTATAGTGGCAGAATACGGAGGGGAAAGAGCAATGGCTGGGAGAGGAAAAGATACACACTATTATGATGACTTGTGGACTTCTTGGGAGCCTAAACGATTGGGGTCTGAAAGGCATCGATGGTAACAGCATGCATGAGATGATATGTATGGAAATGAGATGGTTGATGTGGTGGGCCTGCTGAGGTGGTATAGCTGCATGTTTAGAGAAATAGGTTAGTGGGGATGAACTTCTTAGTTATATAGGATTAGGTGACAGCAGTGATTAACCCAATACTCTAGAGTATTATCCCTACTAATCCCCACTAAAATACTACTAGTACCAAACAAGGCCTGCATGGGGAAATAACCTCAGGAAGAATTCGCTACAGTCTGAAAGCAAGCATTTTGAAGAGAATTTTGTATATCACATTACATAAGCTGATCGATCGAAATTGAGTTATAGACTCTGGATTATCAACTTTGGAAATCAGCACAACAGTGGTGTCGTTCCAGCCATGAGGAATCACCCCGTATTCAAGGCTCGCAGAACTTCAGCTGTTATTTCAGCCCCACAAATTTCCTTCTGCCAAAAGAAAAGAAAAAACAACGAACATGCTTTGAAGGTTTATCTGCAAGCGTCTCGTGTCACGGGCCCACGCGGCCACGCTAATCACAATTAGGCCTGCGTTTGCGACCCCCGTCCTATTTTCCACATCCCTCCCAAGAACTCAAGAAGCGCCGCCGCATTTTCGTCAACCGTCACCGGCGCCGGCGCCGCCGCGTTCTCGTCAAACGTCCCCGGCGCCGCCGCCACCTAAGGTTCTGCTCTATTCTTTCTCGCTGTTGCACGGCGCGCCCTTCCTCTCACTCCAGATCGGCCAATAACATCCCATCGCTGGATTTCCAGACTGACCTTCCGCGCCATGGAGGAGAAGAGCCCCAAGAAGTTGCAGACCGACCCTCCTTCCAGTCTCACCGACGACCTTATCGTGGAGATCCTCTCCCGCCTCCCGGTCAGGCTCGTCCACCGCTGCAGTTGCGTCTCCAAGACCTGGCGCGACCTCATCTCCCACCCGGACCATCGCAAGAAGCTGCCCCAGACCCTCGCGGGCTTCTTCTACGGGAGCTACCACAGCGGCCGCGTCCCCCGGATCTCTCGCCATTTCGCCGATATCTCCGCCGCCGGCCCACATCTACCCGTCGACGCCTCCCTACCGTTCCTGCCCAAGTACAGCAACGTCGACCAGTTGGACACCTGCAATGGCCTCGTACTCTGCCGATGCTACAAGACACCTTCAGAGGACGAATTCGATTACATCGTCTGCAATCCCGTCACCCAGAGATGGTTAGAGCTGCCCCCTCACCCTACGCCCGATGAACCAGATTGCATTAGCATCGTCCGTTTGGCTTTCAACCCGGCGGTCTCGTCCCATTTCCATGTTTTCCAGTTTGAAGAGACAGATGAGGAAATGCACATCACAGGAGTGAACATCTACACGTCACAAAGAGGAGCCTGGAATCATAGGAACAGCGAGTGGGATGAGCATACTATCCTGCCTGTCACAACTAGAAGCGTTTTTGTGAATGGCATGCTGCACTTGATCACCGCTGTGCCTGCGCTGGTAATGGTGGATACAGAGGGAAAGTCGTGGGGCACTATTCATGTGCCACACAGTTATTTCGGTTGCATTGGATTGTCGCGGGGGTGCTTGCATTATGTCACTATGACCCCAGATTCCAAGATATCAATCTTGTGTCTTGAGGATTATGACAGTAAAGAATGGGTCCTGAAGCTTACTGTCCGCACTGAAGAGCTGTTTGGAGGGACTGAACAGGCAGACAGCATGATTGCGATTCATCCATATGGTGACATTATTTTCCTTTCTTCAAGGGACACTGGCACACTGGCATCATATGATATACTCCGACAGGAATTTCGTCGTATCTGTAATCTTGAGGAAGGCTTTACAGGTCCATATCTGCCCTATATTCCTCTGTTTACAAAGTCAGTAGTAGATGAGGACTAGTGTACCCTGAACAACATTTGTGTTGTTCTGCCTATATATGTTTCCTTGTTCTCTAAGGGCTGTCTCTTCTGCTGAATGAAATATTCTCCACATGTATAATCTGCATTTCTATATCTACCTTAATTTTGTCCTCGTTTTGTGCGTCTACGAACTTTATTTAAGTTTTGTGCAACGTCCAGTAATTCTACAGCTTAGGCAGGCAGCCTGGCAAACATTCTTGACCATATTGTTGTTTCAAAGATTATCTTGTTCTAGTTTTCCTAGCTGTTATTGGCACCTATTAGTTCCATGGAGTTAAATGATCCTGTACCAAAGATACTACTTCCTGTAGCACATTTTTGTTCTTTTCAAAAGAAATTGGTAGGTGCACTTTCTTTACTTTCAGAAGTAAATCATAAACAGAACGAAAATGTCAGTCTTGCTGAATCCACTTCTTTGTTTCAAGCAAGTCTTAAGTTTTGGAAAATGAATAATAAGGTTGGTTCAGCTTTTGCTAGTTAGTATTAACACTAATCAATCCTCCCTCCCTTCATAAATAGATGTTGATTTAGATAGTTATGTGATCTCCAATATATATCTTCTACTGTTACTTTTTCATACCTGTGTGTTAGTGAAAAATTGTGAATTTTGTCTTATGAAATTATTTTTCATGACAATCTGATACTATTTTCACATTTGCCAAACTAGATATATTTTTCTCTGTTGATATTTGACTGCACACTGTCTAGGAAGTCATGCATTTACGAATGCAGAGAGTATATGCTTTCAAAGATGCGAATCATGAATCTTAGTGCGAGCGTTGGCTTGTTAGTCATGATATTTGGTTATTTTGATTATCCCAATATCAAAATGTTTTGTGCCATTTGCAGTTGCGTAGTGTTCCCTGTGTGATAAGTCACAAGTGGGCCCTCCAAATACGCCTGTGATGTGGTAGAAAATCATTATGTTTCTGTGAAGTGTCATTTTCTTGATGTGAATCTGGGAAATTGGATTCATACTGGGTATTACATGTCCGTAAATTTTTTTCTATAAATTATCGACAAGAAAGTGGTTATAACAATTCGCTGAACCTATATATTCTATCTATTTTGTCTAGCGATGCTTGCCCAGGTGTCAGGTGCCCACATGTAGGTACTTTTAACACCCTAGTGGCTACCAAAGACACTATGAAATCACCATTCATGTTTCGGTACCATTGGCACTTGCCTGCTATCTTTTTCCCAATTTTTCTTTGTTCAAACTCTCATATGTCAGATCTGAGATAATTTTCACCGACAATTTTGTTTTTTTCTTTAATGTTGTTCCAAAAACTTGAGTTCCTTTTGGATTTCCTTCTTGATCAATGAATGTTATTACAAACTGTATATGGTTGTAATAATATGTTATATTGATGTTATTACAACCAGTATTTTTTTTTGAGATGTACAACCAGTATATTGGTTGTAATAACATCTTATATTAGACAGAGGGAGTATTATATTAAACATGGTCTCTTCGGTCCAAGCTAATTGGCGCAGCTACATACTATGTCCACTGATTGTACTCTCGAGACTAGAGTTGCCTCAGTTAATTTAAGCTGGAGGGAGTAGTATATTTCAGGAAAGCTGAGTTCCTGGCTGCTTTCTTTTCTAGCGAAATCAATAGTCAGTACTGCTGTACTAAATTAATTATCTCATTTGAAGATTGTTCTATGTGCTTAGCTTAAAGTTTTCTTTGGCAAGTTAAAGGTACAACCAAAGTTGACGATTCTTTTGTCAAGTCATATTTTCCCAAACCATCTTGTTGTTCCATATTGAACTTTTGGTGGCTGTCGTCTTAACCTGGAGAAATATATTTAAATTAATATGGGGTATCCTAGCAACTACTCTCCATTCAGATTTACTTGGCATTCTGAATTTGGTCAATATCAAACTTTGTAAACTTTGATCAAATATTTACAAAAAATTATCAACATATATAATATAAAATTTATTGCCTTAGAACCGTCATGAAGCATATTTTCATCTTGTGTAAAAAAAAGGTATATTTTCATGTTATATGTATCTGGCATTATAAATATTGATATTTTTTCTTATATTTTTGGTTAAGCCTTGTAAAGTTTAACTTTGACTAAACCTAGATCGCGAAGTAATAAAAATGGATGGAGTAGTTGCACAAAGTCCACTCGGGCCTTCTGGTTGTACATATTAACCATTAGTTTGGTTAATAAAATGTGAACTGTATGTCTATAAAAGCTTCATTAGATTTGTATTCAAAAAGATTTTTAATGATATAATTTTTATGACGTGTAATTCATATTTTCTTGATCAAAATAATGATCAAAGTAGCTTTTTAAACCACGCGCTCGCCTGTTAAACTGATTCGAGAAAAAGTATTATCTCTCGGTCTAGTGCTTGGAATTAACAGCTTCGAATTACGGCTAATTACTGTCATAATTAGGCGAACGTACGTTACGTTTGTGTAATGAGACGAGAAAAGTCAAGTGCACACGTACTTAACACATACGCCACGGTGGGAAGGTTGGTTTCCCATCCATCAAAAGAACAATTGAAATGAAGGAGTAGATAGAAGAGAAAACACTCCATCGTGGACCATGAAGGAGTAGAATAAAGGAGTGTGTTGGGGACTTTGGTGATTCCGCATGGATTGTAAAGACTAGATTTAGATGTGCGCCTTAGGGCACGATCCCGTAAAAATCGCACAAATTTACATTTTAAATAACAACGATATAAATAAGGTGTAAAAAGATAATAAGTTTCTCAAGTTTTACACAATAAAGTCAGTGGAATGAAATTAGGTTAAAACACACGAAATCACTAACGGTGTAGCAAACGCTTATATAAAATTGCTGGACCAGAACCTTTGTTTAACTAACTTCACAAGGATCAGAGTTCTTTTTATTTCTCCTTCAGAAACATGTACATATAAGAAACTAACTTCCGAAGGAGCGGGACATAGTGCCTTATAGCATTTTGACTAACTTCAGAAGGAGTGGGGTTTCTATTTTAACTTAGCCATGCTTATGAAAGATAACATATTTAACTTTTTCTTTGCAATAAAGGTACTAAACCCTGCTTCTTCTAAACTTAGAAACCAACTTATACCGTCCTTATCATCATTAGATTGTTGTTCGCCTTTTTTTCTCCTCTGCTAACCTGATAATGCAGCAACACAAATACTTTGCATCAGTGCGTAATTAGGAGGAACTAAGACAATACCTAACTGATACAACTATGAAACTCCTTTTACGCAAGTGTTAACAAAGATCCCTGAATCAGAGCACTTTTGTAGGTTCCATCAAAGTAAATGGGATACCTAGGTTTTAGTTGAATTCAAGTATTAATCTAATCTTAACCATTCTCAACAAAATTTTGCTTTATTTGCAATGACTGAAGATGATATTTAGAGGGTCTTTACTGATTAAAAATATTTAATTCTGACATGTACTACTGAAAATCTGTGGCAGAACATATAAGCGTTTCGTGTCCATGGGGAATTGGCGATAAATTTCAATAGACATATAATTACCATATAAATAGCTACTCATGTACATACAATCACCAGCTCCAGAGACATTTATTATTCAAACAACAGAAAGAACATATATTGCATCGAGAGGTTAAACTTTACCATTTTCCTGATGTAAATACCAATGCGGTAGTGCCGTTGCCTATTCGACGGTACTCCAGAGGAGGGATCCTCATGGAGGGGAGAAGAAGTAGGGGCCATTGGGCGGAGAGTCCTCGGGACGGTGGTACGCGATTACCCAGCTTCGAACACCTGCCGAGACAGGGCCTACTGCTGCTTGTCTGGAATTATCTGGGCGCTTTCGCGTTGTTACAATGAGTTGTGGTTGTGCCTCTAGGGCTCCCGAGATCCGGCTTATATAGGCGCACGGATCTAGGGTTTACATGGAGAGTCCTAGCCGGATTACAGGTTTCCTAACTACGATACAATATCTTGTCGTGTACGTCAAGGATCCTCCTTCCATCTACGTCGTACTGGATCCGGGTCCCTCATGGGCCTTCACGGATCCGGCTTCCTCCGAAGGTCGGTTAGGATCCGGCTTCCTGATCCTGGGCTGAACCGTCCTTCACGATCCAACGCAACTGGGCCCGATGGGCCATGCCACATCACCGTCTATGGGCCACCCGGGCTTGCTGGATCTAGGCACTGTCGATGGTACACCCATGAAGTATACCTATAACAGTAGCCCCCCAGAGTTCTCCGAGATTCACCTCCTTGTTTCCGCCTTGCTAAAGCTTCGTGGCTTCCGTCAATCTTGGCAACATGGGGAAACTTGAACAACTCCAACTTTACCTTTTCTTTTTTCCCAACCTTTAGTTCGGAAAAAACCTTTATCTCGCGGGACTTCATCCATCGACAGTATTGTTACAACGTGTCTCCGGGTTACTCCCCTGCAGAGGTAACGGTCAATAATTTTTCAAATCTTTACCCGGAACCTTGAAAAGTTCAAACGGTTCCGCCAATCTTGGCGCCATTTTCGGGCGATTCGAGCGGTAACTTATCCTTAGCCATTTTTACCGGTTTTCGACACGTGTCGATCATCCAACGGCGCGACGCTTGCGTTCCGACCACAGGATGCGAAACACGAATCTCCTCCTCTCGGCCTATAAATATCCGCCGTCCACCCTCATTCACCCCATTCGCCCCCTTTTCACCTTCTCGCGCAACGCCGCCTCCGAGCTCCTCCTCCGCCGTACCGGAGTCCGCCGGAAGATCGTCGGAGCACCATCGCCGCCGTGTGCTGTTCTTCGTGTTCTCAAGTTCGGCGAGCCACCGCAGCGAAACCTCACCGCAGGCGACTCCGACCACCGCGGAAACCATTCCGGTAAGCTCTTCGAGCTTTGCCTTCTCGCCGTAGTTGGTAGGGATGAACAGGGTATTTTGACATTGGATCCGGCTAAGTTTAGTCATCTTCGCATTTTCTTTGTAGATGTCTTCTTCTACTCCGCCTCCCTCATCCGAGCCAATCATGGCGACGCCAATCTCATCCGTCCCTCCTCCCCTCGTCCCAGTTCATCTGGAGCCTCAAAAAGACTCCGGCAAGAACATAGAAGGATCATCAGCCAACCCGGAAGAAATCGCGGGTGCTGAACAAATGGAAAGGAAGGTGGAGGAAGTAGCCACCAAGAAATCAAAGGCTCGCACGCGAGATAGCGAAGCCAAGGGAAAATGGTGGCCCTGCACCACCACGGAGACCGAACTCCGCAACCTCGAGGCGGAAGGTTTTCTGAAGCCCGGATCTTGGCGTACGATCCCAGGCGCCCTGTTTCCGGCTCCCGAAGCCGGAGTGTGGGTGGTGACCAAGGCGCTCGTCGAGCGTGGCTTCTCTCTCCCGCCCAGCGATTTCTTCTCGGAAATCCTGAAGGCGTACGAGCTTCAACCTCACCACATTTCTCCGAACAACATCTTGGCCATCAGCAACCACGCGACGCTGTGCGAAGGCCACCTCCGGGTAACCCCGGAACTCTCCCTCTTCCAATACTACTTCTCCGTCAAAAAGGAGAAAGTTTCGCAGACTTCCACGCTGGCCACCTGCGGTGGCATTACCTTCAAGCTCCGCCCCGGGCGCGTGTACCCGCACACAGACCGCCATGAGTCTGTGCGGTACTGGTCCGGCAACTTCTTCTACTTGAAGGACGTTGCTGATCCGGCTTCCCCAAAGGTGCTGCCGGATTTCAAGGACGCCCCCCCCCAGCGAGACTCCGGCTCCCCATCTATCCGAGTCACCTCAATTGACTCGGGCAGTTAGGCGGATCTGCAAGCTAACGGACGAGGGCTTGTCGGGGAAGGACCTCACAATGTCCTGGTTTACTAAGCGGATCCAGCCCCTACAACATCAGGACTGCCTGCTGTTCCAGTACACGGGGCGCGACGATACCATGCGCGCCTCCAAGGACAACCTCTCCGCTGACGCCTTGGACAGGCGGCTCCGGGTGCTGATCAAAATTCCACGTGATCTCCCGATCCATGTGTGCAATATGGACATCCACACTAACGGCTCCGGGACCGCGGTATGTTTCTTTTAATTCAACCGTTGATTCCTTTTTAGTATTTGCTGAATTCGTCTAAGTGTTGGCTGTGTAATTTAGCTTGAGGCCCTCGAGGAAAAGGATCTCGGAACTCTCCTCCGAGTCCCTCACACGGGCAACACCGACCCGGACGTCGCGTCCGACGCGGAGGTTCCCGAAGCTCCGGGTCCTTCCAAAAGGAAGAGGGGTGCTTCCTCCGGCCCAGCTGCTAAACGTGCCCGCGAAGTGCTTAGCAGCGTGGCTACCCGGAAAGCAGAGGCGGAGAAAAAGCGCCTCAAACTCATCGACACCAGCAACAAAGCTCAGCCCAACATTCATCAGTTTTTTATGTCATCCGGGTAAGCGCTTGATTTCCGACTGAAAATTCTTTTGCTACTGTGAGCCAGCATATGTTAAATGTTATGCCTCCTCTATTTTGCAACAAAAGCTCCGGAAGCCAGCCCCCCAAGATCCCCAAGAAGAAAGCCAAACCGTCTCCGGCTTCGATGCCCGTCACCCCTCAAGCGGAGGCTCCGCCAAAGCCTTCTTCATCTGCTGCGGCCAATCCGAAGGACGTCATCAATGTGGATGACCTTCCCGAAGATCCCATTATTGAATCTGGCCAAGGAGGCTCCGGCAAGGGCGAATCTGGCAAAGATGCGTCCTCGTCTCATCTTGTGCCCGAGCAACCAGATATTACTTCGGCTGAAGCTACGGCTAATGATGCCGAACAAAAACTGCTACTAAGTGGTGCAACTGGTACACCCCAGACGCACCCACATATGTTTCCGGTTCTCCAAAATGTTCCCCTCTCTCAGCGCCACGCGGAGATGTCTCGTCTGATGGGCGAGGTGTGGGGAAGCCCGGATACAGAAGAGCAAACATTGTCAAAGCTCGAGGACGAGATCAAGGTCTTCTTTGCCCAGCACAAGCACGTGCGCCAGGTCATACTAGCCCCCAAGCATTGGGTTGGACATTTTTCCGAGTAACATGTGTGAGCCGATGCTTTTAAATACGCACCTTTAGCGGAAATTTAAAATTTTCTCAGCATAAGGATTTAAACTTCTCGCCCAGCCCCCAGAATTTGAATTTCCAGCTAACTCCTGCCTGCTTCTCAGAACACGTGGAAACTGCACGAAGATCTGCGCGTCCATGTGCTGGAGCAAATGACAGAAATTGAAGGGCTGCGCCAGAACGCCGCGGATAGCCAGAAAGCTATATCAATCCTGGAGACCCGCGTAAAAAATTACGAAGGTGAGAACTCCGGGTTGCTCGCGTGTCTTATTATGAACAAACATGGTGTATAACTGTGTGGGTTTCTGCCTTACAGAAGAAATTGCCAAGCGCCCCTCCATCGACGCACTTTCCGCCAAGGTCAAAGTATTGGAGGCTGAGAATGAGTCTCTCAAGAACTTTCTGAAAGAATCCTCCGCGAAGGAAGCCCAGAAGAAGAAGGAACTCTTGGAGAAGCATGCTCATGACATGGCGGAGCTTGCTGATAAGCTCAAAAAGAGCCAGCAGAGGGTCCAGACCTTGGCGGCGAAGAATAAGAGTCATGAGGCGGAGGCGGAGGCCATTGACAAAATGATTTTCTGTAAGGACTTGTTATTTAACTCCGGCTTCTTCATACTTTGCTTTGTCTGCGGGAGAAACTGATCATACTTTTCGCAGCGAGTCTTGGCTTTGAATGGACCAAAGAGTCGACCCTCAAAAGGACTGAAGCGTATGATGAGGTGCGGAATTCAATTGATGACCTCTTCGAAGCATGTCGCGAGGTGATACGCGCAAAGCACACGTCCGTTGGGAACCCCAAGTGGAAGGTATGATGCGTATAGAAACAAGTTTCCCTCAGTATGAAACCAAGGTTATCGAACCAGTAGGAGCCAAGAAGCACGTGAAGGTTGTTGGTGAAGGAGTGTAGTGCGGCGCAACACCGGTGAAACCGGCGCCAACGTGGAACCTGCACAACACAATCAAGATACTTTGCCCCAACGTAACAGTGAGGTTGTCAATCTCACGGCTTGCTGTAAACAAAGGATTAACCGTATAGTGTGGAAGATGATGTTTGTTTGCGAAGAACAGTAAAAACAAGTATTGAGTAGATTGTATTTCAGATGTAAAGAATGGACCGGGGGTCCACAGTTCACTAGTGGTGTCTCTCCGATAAGATAACTAGAATGTTGGGTGAACAAATTACAGTTGGGCAATTGACAAATAGAGATTCACATACATATATCATGATGACTACTATGAGATTTAATCGAGGCATTACGACAAAGTACATAGACCGCTATCCAGCATGCATCTATGCCTAAAAAGTCCACCTTCAGGTTATCATCCGAACCCCTTCCAGTATTAAGTTGCAAACAACGGACAATTGCATTAAGTATGGTGCGTAATGTAATCAACACAAATATCCTTAGACAAAGCATCGATTTTTTATCCCTAGTGGCAACAGCACATCCACAACCTTAGAACTTTCTGTCACTGTCCCAGATTCAATGGAGGCATGAACCCACTATCGAGCATAAATACTCCCTCTTGGAGTTACAAGTATCAACTTGGCCAGAGCCTCTACTAGCAACGGAGAGCATGCAAGAACATAAACAACACATATATGATAGATTGATAATCAACTTGACATAGTATTCATTCATCGGATCCCAACAAACACAACATGGCATTACAAATAGATGATCTTGATCATGATAGGCAGCTCACAAGATCTAACATGATGGCACAATGAGGAGAAGACAACCATCTAGCTACTGCTATGGACCCATAGTCCGGTGAACTACTCACACATCGATCCGGAGGCGATCATGGCGATGAAGAGCTCTCCGGGAGATGATTCCCCCTCTGGCAGGATGCCGGAGCGATCTCCTGAATCCCCCGAGATGGGATTGGCGGCGGCGTCACGAATGTTTTCCGTGTCGTGGCTCTCGATGCTTTGGGGTTTGTGAAGACTTTAAGTAGGCGGAAGGGTGGTCGGGGGCATCACGAGGTCCCACACGCTGGGGCGTGGCTAGGGGTGGGCCGCGCCGCCCTGCGCGGCGTCGCCTCGTACGCCACTTCGTTTCCTTCGGACTTACGGAAGCTTCGTGGAAAAATAAGATCTGGGCGTTGATTTCCAATTCCAGAAATTTCCTTACTAGGTTTTAGAAACCAAAACAGTGAAAGCAACAAGCGGCTTTCGGCATCTTGTCAATAGGTTTGCCGGAAAATGCATAAATATGACATAAAGTGTGTATAAAACATGTGAGTATCATCAATAAAGTAGCATGGAACATAAGAAATTATAGATACGTTTGAGACGTATCACGGGGTCGCCAAATCGCTGTCCTTGAAGAGAGCCGGAACCACGGTGATCGACACCATGTCCAAGCTGATGCGGCAGGTGCCGGAGCTCATCAAGGATTGGCAGGAGTCTTCTGATACGTCCATTTTGCATCACTATTTTATATCATAATTTGCTGTTATTCATTGATATATTTCATATTTGGAGATGATACTTATGTTATTTCATCTATTTTGCATGTTTCATGATTATGGAGGATCGCGCAGAACGATTCTGCTGGAAAAAGCACCGTCGGGATGCAATATTTCGGAAGATCAACAGTTGGCGGATTATATGAAAATTCTATTTTCGAAGTCGAAGGGATCCGAGAGAGTGCAGGGGACCGAAAGTGGGCCCTCATAGGCCGGCGCGGCCCAAGGCCTGGCCGCGCCGCCTGTGAGGAGGGCCCACCCCCTCTCGCCTCCTTTTCTTCGCGTACGTCTTCGTCCGAAAACCTAAGCCAGAGGATAGTCGTGAATAGTCACGGCCGCCTCTGCGGGGCGGAGAGCACCGAGAGAAAGAGCTCTCCGGCGGGCGGGAATCCGGCAGGGAAATTCCCCCTCGGAGGAAATCGGCCATCGTCACTGTCATCGAGCTGGACATCATCTCCATCATCATCGTCATCATCTCCATCATCATCACCGCCATCTCCACCGCTGCACCTCGTCACCGCTTTAACGATTTGGGTTGGATCTTGATTGTTTGATAGGGGAAACTCTCCCGGTGTTGATTTCTACTTGTTGTGATGCTATTAGTGAAACCATTGAACCAAGGTTTATGTTCAGATTGTTATTCATCATCATATCACCTCTGATCATGTTCCATATGATGTCTCGTGAGTAGTTCGTTTAGTTCTTGAGGACATGGTGAAGTCTAAATGTTAGTAGTGAATTATGGTTGAGTAATATTCAATGTTATGATATTTAAGTTGTGGTGTTATTCTTCTAGTGGTGTCATGAACGTCGACTACATGATACTTCACCTTTATGGGCCTAGGGGATACATCTTGTACTCGTTTGCCAATTGCGGGGTTGCCGGAGTGACAGAACCTAAACCCCCATTGGTATATCGATCAGGAGGGATAGCGAGGATCTTAGAGTTTAAGGCTGTGGTTAGATTTATCTTAATTACTTTCTTGTATTTGCGGATGCTTGCAAGGGGTATAATCACAAGTATGTATTAGTCCTAGGAAGGGCGGTGCATTAGCATAGGTTCACCCACACAACACTTATCAAAACAATGAAGATTAATCAACTATATGAAGCGAAAGCACTAGACTAAATTCCCGTGTGTCCTCAAGAACGTTTGGTCTTTATAAGTAAACAAATCGGCTTGTCCTTTGTGCTAAAAAGGATTGGGCCACTCGCTGCAATTATTTCTCCGCATTTTACTTACTCGTACTTTATTTATATGCTACATCAAAACCCCACAGATACTTGTACGTGAGCATTTCGGTGAATCCTTCATGAAACTGCTGCATCCTTTTCTGTACCTCTCGTTAGGTTCTGACATTTATAGAAGTACTCGATACCCCCTATACTTGTGGGTCATCAATGGGGTCACGGGCGTTGGCAGGAGTGAAGCGCTATTGTGAAGTGGAATTGGTGATGCCTTTACCATTGCTTTATTTTGTTACTTTGCTGCTATAAGTCATTATGGAGGATCTTCTCTTGAATTTCTATTTGGAAAATCTACTACATGACAGTGGATGACAGAGAGGAAGTAATACCTGCTAAACCTATAAATGTATTGATGTTTGGACAGCATATGAAGGGGATGGAGCGTCCATCTGGTGATCATTCTTTTTTACATGAACTATGGGTTATTCAAATGTGCAGGTATTGCTTATGGATGAAGTTAGAAAGAAACTATCTATATGTTGTCATGGTAAACGGCGCATTGGTATAAATTGCTGAAGAATGGTGATTCTCTTGATTGGGAGGACATTGTGCCCTTATTTTATTCTAAATTCTATCCTCCGAAGTGACCTTCTACTAATTTCTGGCACTAACAGGAGAAGTCTGCCCAGCAGGAGGAGAGAGTCTTTGCTCCAATGCCCAATTGGAAATGAATCTTATGTGAAATGTTCATGCAAGAGACTTTCCTTGAAATGGCTACCATTGATTAATTTCACAACCTTGTTTCAGGGACATGATCACATGGAGAACAAAGAGAGCAGTTGAAGAGGGAAAAATGATTAAAAGACATTCTTTTGGAAAGGATAATTCTAGAAACGAAACAAAGATGAGTCAGTGGTAAAATATGATTATAAATGCATTGAAGATTTTAAGAATACTGATAAAATTTAATATGATTACTTATGGTCTTGATTCTCAAGTCGTTGCAAATATTTAGAAAGCTTTTGCCTCTCATTATGAATTAGCCTAAAATTTTAATAATTGAAAAGTATACCGTACAAAGAACAACAATTGATTCATGTATAAACAAATGTGTTGTAATCAGAATATTATTCATGAAGAATTAGAGAAAAACTCCTTTCCCTTATTCCAGGAGTGACTGTTACTCATAGTTATAAATATAAAATGAAAGTGAAAACCTATAGAACCTGAAGAGCAAATAAAAGTTGAACCTGCTATTGCAATAGCTAAAGATCTTGACTGAGCTGGAAGATGTGGAATATTGTTCTCATGTTATTCTAATATATGTTTAGATGCTTCTAATATTGTTCCTATGCCATCTTAGAAGAACAGTGTTCCTGCTTATTATGGTTTGGATGTGATCTTTGGTGCAGATATTGAGTGCTATTCCTTGATTGAGCTTTACAAGGGAGATTATGCATTGAAATCTTGTGAACTTGAAGATATTGATGTGGTTATTCGGCTAGCTAATAGAGAAACTATCTCTCCAATTGGTATTGTTCGAGATGTGGAAGTTCTATGTGGTAAGATTAAATATCCTGCTGACTTTTTGGTACTTGGTCTCTGCTAGTAAGTATTGTCCTATCATTTTTGGTAGACCTTTTCTAAATACTTGTGGAGCTGTTATAGATTGCAAGAAAGAGAAAATTTTGACTAAATTTGCTGGTGAATCTTATGAGTTTAATTTCTCTAAATTTGCCAAAACCCCTTATAAAGCTGATTCGCCTAATAATGATTGTAAAGTTGAACAGTGTGCGTCTATTGCTCTTGCTCCTAATAATCCTTTGCAGCAACATTTGGAGAATAGTGAGAGCGAAGTCTTTAGGGAAGAAAGAAATGAGCTTGATGAAATTTTCTTCGTCAACCTATTCTTAAACATGACTTGCCGGTTGAAGATTTAGGTACAACACCACCACCAAAGGAAGATCCTTTTTCGATTTAAAACCATTGCCTGATAATCTTAAATATGCTCATATTGATGATAAGAAAATATCCTGTTATTATTAGTTCTAAGCTTTCAGAGATTGGGGAAGAAGGTTATTGGAAATATTGAAGAAACACCGAGCAGCTATTGGTTACACTCTTGATGATTTGAAGGGGATTTCTCCCTCTATTTGCCAACATGCTATTAATATGGAAGATGATGCAAAGCATGTTGTTGAACATCAGCGTCGTCTAATTCCGAAGATGAAGGATGTGGTAAGGAATGAGGTATTAAAACTTCTTGAAGCTGGTATTATATATCCTATTGCTGATAGTAGATGGGTTAGTCCTGTGCATTGTGTTCCTAAGAAAGGAGGAATGACTTTTGTGCCTAATGATAATGATGAGCTCATCCCTCAAAGAGTAGTTGTAGGGTATAGAATGTGCATTGATTTTCGAAAGGTTAATAAAGTTACTAAGAAAGATCATTACCCTTTACCCTTTATTGATCAAATGTTAGAAAGGTTGTCTAAAAATACTCATTTTTGCTTTCTTGATGGTTATTCTGGGTTTTCACAAATTGCTGTTAAAACTAAAGATCAAGAGAAAACCACTTTCACTTGTCCCTATGGAACTTATACTTATAGACGTATGCCTTTTGGTTTATGCAATGCTCCTGCTACTTTTCAAAGATGCATGTCTGCTACTTTTCATGGCTTTTGCGAGAGTATTGTAGAGGTATTCATGGATGATTTTTTTGTCTATGGGAATTCTTTTGATAATTGCTTGCTGAAACCTCGATAAAGTTTGCAGAGATGTGAAGAAATAACCTTGTTCTTAATTGGAGAGAAATGCCACTTTATAGTTAATGAAGGAATTGTATTGGGACATAAAATTTCCGAGAGAGGTATTGAAGTTGATAGAGCTAAAGTTGAAGCAATTGAGAAGATGCCTATCTAGAGGATGTTAAAGGTATTCGTAGTGTTCTTGGTCATGCTGGGTTTTATAGGAGATTTATTAAAGATTTCTCTAAGATTTCAAAGCCTCTTACTAATCTTCTTCAAAAATATGTACCTTTTGTTTTTGATGATGATTGTAAGGCTTTGAAACTAAAGAAAGCCTTAACAACTGCTCTGTAGTTGAACCTCCTGATTGGAATTTGCCTTTTGAGATTATGTGTGATGCTAGTGATTTTGTAGGCGTGTTCTTGGACAGCGAGTAGATAAAAATTAAATGTTATTCATTATGCTAGTAAGACTCTTGATGCTGCTCAAAGAAATTATGCTACAACTGAAAAAGAATTGTTAGCTGTAGTCTTTGCTTGTGATAAGTTTAGATCCTATATTGTTGATTCAAAAGTTACAATTCATACTGATCATGCTGCAATTAGATACCTTATAACTAAGAAAGATGCTAAGCCAAGGCTTATTAGATGGGTACTTCTTTTGCAAGAATTCGATTTACATATTATAGATAGGAAAGGTGCTGATAATCCTGTTGCTGATAATTTGTCTAGATTGGAAAATATTACTTATGATCCTGTTCCTGTTAATGATAGTTTTCCAAATGAACAATTGGCTGTAATAAAGGTGAACTCGCGAGATAGCCCTTGGTACGCTGATTATGCTAACTTTATTGTATCCAAGTACTTGCCTCCAACCTTTTCAGCTCAGCAAAGGAGAAAATTCTTTTATGACTTGAGGCATTATTTTTGGGATGACCCACACTTATATAGAAGGAGTGGATGGTATTATGCGAAGATGTGTTCCCGAATATGAACAACAAGAGATATTGAGTAAATGTCATGGTAGTGCTTATGGAGGACATCACGCCGGAGATAGAACTGCACAAAAGGTTCTACAATCAGGTTTTTATTGGCCAACTCTCTTCAAAGATGCAAGGGAGTTTATTATATCTTGTGATGAATGTCAAAGGGTTGGTAATATCTCCAGACGCAATGAAATGCCTATGAATTATACTCTTGTTATTGAACCATTCGATTGTTGGGGATTTGACTTCATGGGTCCTTTCCCTTCTTGAAGGTAACACTCATATACTTGTCGTTGTTGATTATGTTACTAAATGGGTAGAAGCTATACCCACAAAGAGTGCTGATGGTGAGACTTCTTTAAGAATGCTTTTAGATATTATTTTTCCTAGATTTGGAGTACCTAGATATATTATGACTGACGGAGGTTCTCATTTTATTCATGGAGGTTTTAGAAAAACTCTTGCTAAATAAGGTATTAATCATAGAATTGCTTCAACTTATCATCCTCAAACTAGTGGGCAAGTAGAATTATCAAATAGAGATTAAATCTATTTTGGGAAAGACCGTTAATAAATCTAGAAAGAATTGGGCTAGTAAATTGAAGGAAGCATTATGGGCTTATAGAACTGCTTATAAAAATCTCATGGGTATGTCACCTTATAAAATGGTTTATGGAAAAGCTTGTCATTTACCTTTAGAACTAGAGCACAAAGCTTATTGGGCTGTAAGAGAACTAAATAAAGATCCTAAACTTGCCGGTAAGAAGAGATTGCTACAATTGAGTTCTTTAGATGAATGGAGAAATGAAGCATATGAAAATGCTAAACTCTTTAAGGAGAAAGTTAAGAAATGGCATGATAGAAGAATTATCAAAAGAGAATTTAATGTTGGGGATAAAGTACTATTGTATCGGTCTCGTCTCAGATTCTTTGCAGGGAAATTGCTCTCAAAATGGGAAGGAACATATGTTATTGTGGAGGTGTATCGTTTAGGGGCAATTAAAATTAGCTCTCTGCAAGGTGATGCCACACAAGTAGTTAATGGACAAAGACTGAAGCACTATATCTCTGGAGATTCTTATAATGAAGATGTTGATGTTATTCAAGTGGTAACTCCGGAAGCTTTCATCAAAGGTCAAAAGGACAGTTCTGTAGAGTTCAACTTTGAGTAGGTATGATCTGGTAATAAAAAGTCCATGATTTACTTTCCGAACAATGTTTTTGCTGTTTTGGAAAATATGAAAAATACGAGATCGAAACGGAGTGGAGGAGACGCACGAGGGCGTGCCCCCATAGGGCCGCGGGCCCCGGCTGGCCGCGCCGCCTATGAGGACACCGCCTCGTTGTCCCTCTCCGACTCTTGTTCGATCTGGTACTTTCCTTCTGTCGTAAAAATTACTGCTATATAATCCCCCGGACCCCTGGAGGTCCGTATATCGTTTTCTCGTCGTGTTTTGTTTCGAGTGTTTTCTGCCAGGATCTGTTTTGGTCTAGAAGCACCATGGTCTCCAACAACAAGGACAAGGGACCCTTGGAGGAAGATATTCAAGACCCATGAAGAAAGAAGTCGAGAGCGAGGATGAAGGAGAAGTGGAGGAAATTCCGCGAGTACACCAGCGTGCCACCGTCGCAAGCATTGGCGTGATAGCAAATCCGTCCAACACCAAGAGAAGTGCACGGATCGCCACCGGAGGAAGAGTTCCACGTCATTACCTAGCTCCAAAGACATCTTCTCCAGGCACTTACCACCCCTTCCGCAATCTAATTTACAATAATCAAATTGAAAGGACTCCCAAGGCAGCATTGCCTAGCAATTGGGATATAGATCGTTCTAACACTGCAGGAAGGATGAAGCCTGAAACTGAAGAGTGGGGAAATAACTCCAAGAGTTGGGACTCGCCGTCGGACATACTTCTTAACCGCGTCGAGCACAATTCGGAGATGATCCGCAACCTCATGTACAAGATTGATGAGCTTCAGGAGCTTGTTGAGCTTGTCAAGAATTCACCATCACCACCGAAGGAGTAATTCATCATCGGTATTGGCATCCCCTAGGTTTGTTCCAAGCTTGGGGGAGTGCCGCGGTATCACATCATCACTATCTTTTACTTTTTATTATCAAGTAGTGTCATATCATGAGTAGGGAAGTTATCATATAAGATGTGTTGCGGTATGGAAGTATCTCTCTTTAGTTGGTTATCTATGTATCCCTTGGTGTGAGTTATCGTTATGGAATATTAATGAGAAGTTTTATCATTTACATATTGCACATCTTATTTTAGTTTGCAATCTCTATTATGTGATTGATCTTGTTGTTAGTATTGGTATCACTTTGGGAGCATCAAGTAAATCTATTTGGTTTTGGCAAACTTAGCATTGGTCAATAGCAACAACACTTTGAGTTTAAGAAGAATAGAGGAAATACATGTAGATATGTTATTATCTTTCTTGTTAGTTCTTAGCTTAGTATTCTGAAGTTAAAATTGTTTGTGCTTACAAGTAAGATGCATGATTGTTTCTATCACATGTATATTTGTTTGTTTCCCTCAACTCTTATGCTTGCTAATTAACCTTGCTAGCCATAGACCTGTCTGAGAGGGAATGCTTCTCGTGCATCCAAACCTTTAAACCAAAACCCATGCCATGTGTGTCCACTATAACTACCTATTATGTGGTATTTCCTGCCACTCCAAGTAAATACTTCATGTGCTACCTTTAAACAATTCAAAACTTTATTACTCCTTATTTGTGTCAATGTTTTATAGCTCATGAGGAAGTATGTGGTGTTTATCTTTCAATCTTGTTGGGCAACTTTCACCAATGGACTAGTGGCTTCATCCACTTATCCAATAACTTTGCAAAAAGTGCAATGGGGTTCCCAGTCCCAAATTAATTAACTTTCGTAATTTTACAAATATCCTCCATGGTATGTGATTGTTGGACGGCACCCGAGGATTCGGTTAGCCATGGCTTGAGAAAGCAAAGGTGGGGAGGAGTGCATCTAAATAAAACTAAAATAAAAGACACTCCTTCATGGTATGAGATTGTTGGCAGGCACCGAGGATTCGGTTAGCCATGGTTTGTGAAAGCAAAGGTTGGAAGGAGTGTCAACCAAAAAGAAAACTTTATGGGAGCCGCTCTTTGAGAGTTTGTCGGCAGGGGGTTAAATTACCGCTACCATTCGTTGACAACAACAAACACCCCTCAAAACTTTACTTTTATTCTCTATATAATTTCAAAACTTGAAAAGCTCTAGCACATGATTTAATCCTGCTTCCCTCTGCGAAGGGCTGTCTTTTACTTTATGTTGAGTCAGTAAACCTATTTCCCTCTATAAGCAAGCATTTGAGTTGTTGTGATCAAACCATCTATATTGTGATCTATTTAGTCATGCCTTTTATTCTTCCTTGTTTAGTACAAGTTTTATCTGATGAATATAGCTTTGAGAGTTATCAATGGTTATGAGGAAGTTATTGATATGCAAGTTGTGATACATAAGCTTTAGTACTAAGAGTCTGCTCGACGAATAAGGATAATCTGTTAAATGTTCTACGACCAAGAGCAGAGTTTGCATTACCAATTATGATTTCCTATGCACCTTTATTTGTGATCTCCTTTTACTTGTTTCAAGATGAACCATATTGGGAACTTGTTCACTAGAATGCTTTATGTGAATTAATATGATGCTTCTTGTCCGTATTTTATTATCGACTCTTCCTCCATAAACATGTGGTCTTGTTTACTGAGTTCCGCTTGGGGACAAGCGAAGTCTAAACTTGGGGGGAGTTGATACGTCCATTTGCATCACTATTTTATATCATAATTTGCTTTTATTCATTGATATATTTCATATTGGATATGATACTTATGTTATTTCATCTATTTTGCATGTTTCATGATTATCTGAGATCGCACGGAGCAGGGATTATGCTGGAAAAAGCACCGTCAGGATGCAATATTTCGGAAGATCAAGTTGACGGAAATTATATGAAAGTCTATTTTTCAGTCGAGAGGAGCCGGAAGGGGGAACCGGGGGACCCAGTGGGCCCACCTAATGGCCGGCGCGGCCCCAAGGCCGGCCGCCGCCTTTGTGAGAGGGCCCCGGCCCCCTCTCGCCTCCTTTTCTTCGCGTACGTCTTCGATCCGAAAACCTAAGCCCCGAGAGGATGATCGCGAATAGTCACGGCCGCCTGCGGGCGGAGAACACCGGAGAAAAAGAGCTCTCCGGCGGGCAGGAATCCGCAGGGGAAATTCCCTCTCGGAGGAAATCGACGCCATCGTCAGGTCATCGAGCTGGACATCATCTCCATCACCATCGTCATCATCTCCATCATCATCACCGCCATCTCCACCGCTGCACCTCGTCACCGCTGTAACGATTTGGGTTGGATCTTGATTGTTTGATAGGGGAAACTCTCCCGGTGTTGATTTCTACTTGTTATTGATGCTATTGAGTGAAACCATTGAACCAAGGTTTATGTTCAGATTGTTATTCATCATCATATCACCTCTGATCATGTTCCATATGATGTCTCGTGAGTAGTTCGTTTAGTTCTTGAGGACATGGGTGAAGTCTAAATGTTAATAGTGAATTATGGTTGAGTAATATTCAATGTTATGATATTTAAGTTGTGGTGTTATTCTTCTAGTGGTGTCATGTGAACGTCGACTACATGATACTTCACCTTTATGGGCCTAGGGGAATGCATCTTGTATTCGTTTGCCAATTGCGGGGTTGCCGGAGTGACAGAAACCTAAACCCCCGTTGGTATATCGATGCAGGAGGGATAGCAGGATCTTAGAGTTTAAGGCTGTGGTTAGATTTATCTTAATTACTTTCTTGTATTTGCGGATGCTTGCAAGGGGTATAATCACAAGTATGTATTAGTCCTAGAAGGGCGGTGCATTAGCATAGGTTCACCCACACAACACTTATCAAAACAATGAAGATTAATCGGTGTATGAAAGCACTAGACTAAATTCAGTGTGTCCTCAAGAACGTTTGGTCTTTATAAGTAAACAAACCGGCTTGTCCTTTGTGCTAAAAAGGATTGGGCCACTCGCTGCAATTATTTCTCTCGCATTTTACTTACTGTACTTTATTTATCTGCTACATCAAAACCCCTTGAATACTTGTCTTGAGCATTTACAGAATCCTTCATCGAAACTGCTTGTCAACACCTTCTGCTCCTCGTTGGGTTCGACACTCTTATTTATCGAAAGTACTACGATACACCCCCTATACTTGTGGGTCATCATCTTCCGCCCGCGGAGTTGCTTCCCTCGTGTTGGCGACGTGCAAAGCGCACTTCCCAACCATGAAATTTGCGGACGTTGCGCGCGGAGCTCCCAAGGGCACCAACATGAGAGCCACTCTCGCGGAGACCCAAGGATATGATCGACTGTTTGCCGGACAAGTTAACCACTTGTTCTAGTATAACAAGTACAATCTTCCCGAAGGTTTCTCTGACGCGGAGGATGAAGAAGAGGAAGGTGTTGAGGAAGGCTATGAAGGAAGCTCCGGGTCAAGCGCTGATCATTCCAAGGAGGGGCTCCGACGCCACTGCGATGGCTCCGTCCACGGCGGATGAAATCGTCAGAGTGACCCTGTCGAACAATCAAACAGATGTACCATTTTGGCCCTGGAGTAGGTTTGTAATATAACTTAAATTCTTAAGTAGCTAGGGACGAAACAATTATGCATGTGGGCGGAAAGAACTTATCCTGCTATCCGTTATATATATGCATGTTTCGTTTATTTAAAAAGCAAGTGCCAGTTTTGAAATGTTCCGGCTTACTCACTTGACCTTCCACGAGCCGGAAAACTTTTGGCCGGAAACGCTCGGATGCGGCGACGAAGCCCAATGGCAATCCGTCAATAATCGCGGAAACAAGCCCCCAACCTAAGTGCCGGAAGTCGCTACCAGGAATCCATGAGTTCGCAACAAAAAACTTATCCACCAGAAAACTTAAGCTCACGTCCTAAGGGACGATTTTGAAACTCACAACTTTCATACACGCCTAGGCGGAAACATCCAGCTCTGCAGTTTTAGTTGGAAAAACATACACGATCCAAAAATGAAAAATTAAAGGAGGTAAAAGACTCTAAGAGTGAACCATATGCTTTATTTCATTGATCATGTATCATAGATATTACAAGGTATGTAATGCGAATATGCTAAGTGTGGAAAGGACGTAGCTGTGCTATCCAGGGATTCTGTTTCATCATATATGTCCAGGGTCTCTGTGCGTTGGTACCAATTAGAAGGTCTATCCTTTAACTCCCGGGAAATCGACAAGGTGACGATCCGTTGTGAAGCACTTTGCAGTGACAAAGGTCCTTCCCATGGAGATTGCAGCTTGTGATCTTTCACAGTGAAGCGGAGGACTAAGTCTCCGGCCATGAGCAACGATTCGAGGCCAGCCGGCTATGATAGCGTGGAGTTTTAACAGTAGATGGTGGAACGTTGGTCGCTAAATTCCGAGCTTCTTCGTCGAGGTCCTAGCTATGGGCCTCGTCGGCAGTTTCTTCATCGTAGGCGGAGACTCTTCGAATGTGGATGATGTTGGAGAGGGAGCACGGCCGGATCAGTATACCGGAAGAGCGGATAAATCGGTTGACTGTTAGAGGTAGTTAAGTAAACTCCACAGACAGAGTCTAACTCATCAGCCCAAGCTCCAGCTGCGCGCCGCAGTGGTTCTTCAAGGCGCGGTTTAATTCCGGATAATATGAGGCCGTTTGCTCTTTCGACCTGACCATTGGATTGTGGGTGCGCCACAGATGCGAGGTCAAGCCGGATCCCTACGTCATTGCAGTAATCCTTCAATTCTCCTGCGAAGTTCGTGCCGTTGTAAATGATTATGCTGTGTGGGATGCCGAATCTCGTTACGAGGCTGCAAACAAATTTTAGTGCCGTGCACCGTCGGCTTTTCTCACTGGCTTTCTCGATCCACTTACTGAACTTGTCAATAGCGACCAGGAGGTACTCAAAACCGCCAGGAGATGATTTCTTTAGTTTTCCAACCATATCGAGCCCCCAGACCGCAAATGGCCAGGTGATAGGAATGGTCTTGAGCTCTTGGGTTGGAGCGTTTGGTTGAGTAGCGTAGTACTGACAACCTCGGCAAGTTTTACGGTTTATCGACATCTTCTTTATTGTTAACCAATAAAACCCTAAGAAAAGCTTTTGCAACGAGGACACAGGGGCGACATGATGCCACCCAATCCCCTGCATGGATCTCTCTGAGGATTTCAATGCCATCTTGATTTGAGACGCATTTGAGAAATACCCCGTTTGCACTTCGTTGGTAGAGCTGTCCATCAACGATTGTGTAGGATCTTGCTCGTCTGATGATCTGTCGTGAGAGGACCTCGTACTCTGGCAACTTTCGATCGATGAGGTAGTCCAGGAACAGCTGTGTCCAGGCCGGATTGATAGCCATCACTTCCCTAGCCGGAGATACTGCCATGTCTGGATTCTAGGGTTTGCGCCCTTCAGAGGGTATCCGTAGGTGCTCTAGGAAAATACCAGGCGGAATTGGTTTTCTTGCGGATCCAATCTTGGATAGCATATCTGCTTTGTGTTATCGTCTCTCACACTTGACTTCGTATCCGAGGAAGCACTTGGCGATCTCATCAACTTCGTCTCTGTAGGCCGCCATGACGGAGTTTGGCGTTCGGTTAGGCTACTTGTTGAGCCACCGGTCAGAATCTCGCAGCATATGATGTGCTTGATCCCAAAGTCCTTAACGTGCCAATCCGTGTAGTAGAGCCTCGTATTCCATCATGTTGTTTGTAGCCGAAGTGAATGCAAGACATACTACATTCTTCTCCGGTTGGTGACTTGGATGACTCAGCCCGAGCCTTGGTGTTGTTTGGATCGTAAGTGCATGATCCATGGTTCTGGTTCCGGGTCAGGTGCGCCCTCCGACGTCTCCGTCCAATCGGCAATAAAATCTGCCAATACTTGGGATTTGATCGCAGTTGGCTTGGTTGATATGAAGGCAGATAATTCAATGCCCCATTTTTCCACTCACCCTGTCGCGTCGGAATTGTGAATGATAGTTGACAAGGGAGCTTTGCTCACCACTGTCATGGGATGCTCCTGGAAGTAGTGCCTCAGCTTCCGGCTGCCTAGGAAAACTCCATAGACTAGCTTCTGAAAGTGAGGGTAGCGTTGCTTGGATTCCGTTAGGACCTCGCTTATGTAGTAAACTGGCCTCTGGACTCCGTGCTCGTAGCCTTCTTCCTTTCGCTCCACCACGATAACTAGGCTTACGACCTTGTTGGTGGCTGCCAAGTAGAGGAACATGGGTTCTGACTCGACTGGTGCCGCCAAAATAGGTGGGGATGTGAGTAGTTCCTTCAGCCCCTGAAGTGCTGCGTCTGCTGCGTCATCCCAGACAAATTTGTCTGATTTCTTCATCAGCTTGTATAAAGGTAGCGCCTTCTCGCCAAGACGGCTAACAAATCTGCTGATTGCGGCAACGCAACCAGTTAATCGTTGCACATCTTTGAGACAAGTTGGCCTTTTGATGCACAGAATTTCCTTGATCTTTTCCGGGTTAACTTCGATGCCTCTGTGAGACACTATGAAGCCAAGGAGTTTTCCGGCTGGCACACCAAAGACGCTCTTTAGCAGATTCAACATCATCTTGTACCGTCGGAGATTGCCAAAGGTTTCCGTGAGGTCGCTGATCAAGTCGGATCCTTTCCGGGTCATGACCACGATGTCGTCGACGTAGGCGTGCACATTCCGACCAATTTGGTCATTGAGGCAGCGCTGCATCGTACGTTGGTAGGTGGCACCTGCATTTTTCAAACCAAAGGGCATGATGACGTAGTAGTAAGTGCCGAAGGGTGTGATGAACGAGGTCGCCTTTTGGTCGGACTTCTTCATCCGAATCTGGTGATACCCGGAATATGCGTCAAGAAAACACAGGAGTTCCGCCCCTGCCATCGAATCAATGACTTGGTCAATGCGCGGCAAGGGGAACGGATCCTTCGGACAATGCTTATTCAAGCCGGAGTAATCGATGCACATTCTTAGTATTTCAGAATTCTTTTTGGGTACAAGGACGGGATTTGCGACCCAATCAGTATGGATAACTTCTACTACAAAACCTGCCTCTAGTAACTTTGCTAATTCCATTCCTATGGCGCGGCGCTTCTTATCTCCAAAGCGTCGCATAGCTTGCTTCACCGGTCTTGCTCCCGGATTTATGTTGAGGTAGTGCTCGGCGAGTTCCCTTGGTACTCCGAACATGTCAGAAGGTTGCCATGCAAAGATATCCGTGTTAGCGCGGAGGAACTCGACGAGCGCGCTTTCCTATTTGGGGTCCATGTCGGCTCCGACTGAAACCTGCTTGGAGCTGTCGCCTGGCTTGAGGTCGACTTGCTTGGTTTCTATCGCGGCCTTGAACGAGTTCTTCTATTCAGAGATCTGCTTCTTGGTGGTATGCATCTTTGTTGGATCCACCGCGGCTCTGTAGCCTTGCAGCTCCTCTCCAGTTATGACGGATTCTGCAAAGGCGGCTTCGCCCTCCTCGCAGTCCTGTGCCTTTTTGTAGTCTCCGGATATGGTAATCATACCATTGGGACCCGGAATCTTGAGCTTGTTGTAGATGTAGCATGCCCTTGCGTGGAACTTGTGGTAGGTGGGCCTGCCGAAGATTACATGGTAGGAGCTTTTGAACGGCACAACCTCAAACATGATCATCTCTTCACGGTAATTGTTAACGTCGCCGAAGGCCACGGGAAGTTTGATGCTGCCGAGGGAGCTGCCTTTTTACCCGGAACCACACCATGGAACTCAGTGGTGCTGTGCTTAAGCTGTTCCTTGGTAAGGTTCATCCTCTCCAAAGTCTCCAGGTACATGATGTTTAGGCTGGCTCCGGCATCCATGAGGCACTTGGAGAAGTCATACCCATCTATGCGGGGACTTACAACCAGGGCGTAGCACTCTTTTGGGATGATGGCCGGTTGATCCGCCCTGTCAAAGGTGCAGGGTTTCTCTGACCATTTGACATACTGAGGTACAGCCGGAACCGTCACATTGAGGATCCGGAGGGCCGATTTTTTGGCCCGGACCGTCGGAGTTCCGAGGAAGGTGTGGTAAGCTCCAACACTCTTATTTCCGAAGGGGTTGGATTTGTTAGCTGCGGAGCCCTCTTTGGGATCCGGCGAAGCATCATCCTCGTCCATGGCCTCGGAGGTGTCCTCTTCTTTGTCCTTGTTCTTTCCCTTGCCTCCTTTGCCGCGAGGGCGGTGCTTCCGGGCTCACTTGTATCCTGCTTCCGGGTCAGATTTGAGATCATTGACCCACTTGCAGTTGCGGTTGGTGTGAGTGGACTTTCCCGGATCCAGATGGGCGAGCGGGCATGTCTCTGTACTCCTCGTAGGTTTGGGGGCGCGGGTTCCGGCGACGGTGACTTGTGCACGGCTGCCCCCTGCCGGCTCCGCCTCCGTGATCGCGGCCTCTTCCGCCTCCTTGACCTCCGTGTTGGAACGCCATGGCCACCATGTCGGATCCTCCGCTCTTCTGGTCTTCAGAGGGGTTTTTCCGCTTGTTGTTGCTGCTGCCGCCGTTGTGCGGTTCTTCTTTTGCTGCAGGGGTAAAGCTGTAGCTGCAAGTTCTCGCCCGCGTCGTCATCGGCGGTGTGGTTGCTGGCGATGTTGATCATGTCATCCAAAATCAGCTTATTCTCATTGACCAAGCATGTCAGCTTATGCCGGAGTAGGCTTCCCCTCTGCAATCCACCAATGAAGGCGTGCATAGCTGTACGATTATCCACGTTCTCGCACTCGTTCCTGGTTTGCAACCATCGGGTGAGGAAATTCCTCGATGTTTCACCCTTCTTCTGGATACACGCCGCTTGTTGTGGCAGGCCTTTTGTACGTGCCTCTGAAGTGCTTCTCGAAGGCATTCTTCAGGTCAAACCAACAAAAGATTGAATTCCTCTCGAGGTCGCTGAGCCAGATTCGGGCTGGGCCTACAAGGTACAACTGGAGCATGCGACAAGCTATGTTAGGGGTTCCTCCGGCAAAGGTTACTGCATTGTAGTAATCCTCTATCCAGGTATCCGGCCTTTCGCTGCCATCATAATGCTTCAAGTTTCCGGGTAGCTTGAGGCTCGTCCTTGGCTTTGGTTCCTCTCGGATCATCCTGCCGAAGCACTTTGGGCCGATGTAGTCAGTTCTGTACTCATTGAGGCGTTCCCGGGCATCGCGTGGGCCGCCACCAGGGGTTCTTGAGTGGGAGCGGGATCTCCGGCCTCCGCCTCCGCCTCCACCTCCTCCACTTGGTGGCGAGGGAGACCTACGAGGGGGCCTATAGGATTTTTTGCTTCCTCCCTCGGATTCCCGGCGTTCTTCCCGCAGCTCACTCCGGCTTCGGTGGCTACCTTCACCTTGGTGATAGTCGCCTCCGTCGTTCCGGCTCCGGCGGGGCTCCGGCCCGTGTTCTTCGTTCCAACTCCTCCTGGGCTCGGGCTCACGATCATTGTTCCGGCTCCTTCTGGGCTCAGGCTCACGATCGTTGTTCCAGCTTCGGCGAGGTTCCGGCGTACGCTCCCTGTTTCCGCTCCTCGGAGGCGGCACGTTGTCGCGGATATTGATTCCACCGGCCCCATGAGGCCTAGTGTTTCCGATTGGACTACGGCGACGAGGGGGTGGGGGACGCGGGTGCCCGTTAGGCGGAGGTGACGGGTTCCGGTATTTGTTCATACCAGCGTACATTGCATCATTTCCCTTCTTCGGATCTGACGGAGGCGTCTTTGACGGTATGGGGATCAGATTTGGGTGTTCTCTAGTTTTCCTTCTACGCTCTGTGGATCCGGTGCGCGATTCGTCATCGTGATGGTGATTGTCGTAGGCGTCCTTCTGCGCGGTAGACATACAGTGATCCGGGTTGGATTCCAACATGCGCGAAGTATCTGTCTTGCTCTGCTGCTTCATCGCTGAGGCAACGAGCGTACGGACATAGTCGATATCAATCTCCTCGTCCTTCTTCTTCAAAATCTCCGCAGCATTTTTCATATTATCCTTTGGAGTTGTGAGTGGCTGTTGCTCGGTGGGAGTTGCGAAGGTGATCATGCGGGGAGTAACAGCTTCCCGTCTAATCCTATCAGTCTCCTTTTGAGCCTCGCTCACTTTGACCTCCCAGTGCTTCCGGAGTTGCTTGCCTTTTTCCAATGACTCGTCAACCTCGCGCCCTCTCTTGAGAAAGTTGTCCACGAATTGCGCAGCCTCTTTCCTCTCATCCAGCATTGCTGCTGCGGTGGTGGCAAATTTTTTGGCAGTTGCCAGCATCTCTTGCCTCTTGGCTTCTAGAGCCTCTAGATCCGCAGCGTCGTCGGGAGTTATTGGTGCAGCAAAACACTGTTTAAAATAGACAGCTAGCAAAAGCAAGCATAAAGTATATGATGTTGAAGAAAAGCATGAGACGTTGTTTAATCTATTTGGTGAGCAACTGTTCTACAATTTATCAGTCTATAAGCATGGATTCAGAAGAGTCTTCAGTTTGTTGGTTCCATGAAATAACACATGCACAAATTTACCAACTCTTATACCAGGTCATTCACAAAGCAGGAGGCAGAAAGATAAACACTCAATATTCACGGAAATTGAAAATATAGCATCAAAAGGCCAATAGGAGAAAAACAAAGGTCATGAATGTATTAGGATAATGATTTCACCTTGAGGTTATATCCTGCAGTGCGCGCCTGTAGAGCTATTTGTTTCAGGTCCAATTGACAGTCCATGTTGACGGTGGACACAATATTCCTGTCATCAGAGCAAACACCACCAGAAAGCAGAATCCACCGAGAACGTCAGTAGTAAAAAACACATTAAGGAACTCTATTTGCTCCCGAAACTCAATATATCATAAAAAAAATAAAAAAATAGCGAATTTGAACACGCTGCGTTGACAGGGTTTGTGCATAATTACAGCCTTGTTTTAAAACTGATGCTGAACATAACAAATTATTTTTATCCCAAATTCAAGTATGTGTATCTTAGTAATGCTTCCTTTTCCCCGAACTGTGGGTAGCTTAGCATTATAGGTTTCATTCATGCATTATAGAGCATTCAAGTCATGTTGTGGCATGAATCTTAACCCAACCTATTTCACTGGTGGACCTCATTATGTGAGGGCCAGGAAATTTATATAGGTTATTCACAGTACAAGGGCCACGACTCTGGGTAGTGAACATCAAAGTTTACACAGAGAAAAGTATGTCGTCTGCACCTCCAAGTCTAGAGCATACAAAAAAAAAACCTAGACCAACATTTTTTGAATATCCAGGAGGATCATATAGAATTTTGGACAAAAGAGAGGCAATTGTTTTTTCAAGCACCACATGACCTCACCTGCTGACAATTTGTCTATTACTTTCTTTAAGCATAGAAAATCATGTATTACTTTCTAAATATTATTCAATAATACTTCCATGGATTGTATATGTCAACACTTCAGTGGCAGTCTGGGTGTGCCACTGAACCTTTGATTGTATTATTCAATAATATACTTCCATGGATTGTATATGCAACCACTTCTAAGTTCATAATTGATTAATCTGGAATAGGAGAATATAAAGAAAAGGAAATATTCAGAAAAAATGAAGTCAGTATTCAGGAAAGGCGAAGGAAATGTTCAGGAAAAGATAAAATAGCACGAAAAGCAAAACTACAGCTGGTTGTGTTTGATACATGCTCTAGACTGAGGATATAAATCTGAATAAAACAATACATATAATTAAGTATTTGTTATCCAAACATAATGGTCTCGCTAAGAGTAATCCGTGCTGCTAGCAGTGGCATGCAAGAACTCTAGACCAGCAACAGTGGCAAATAAAGAGAGTAAGATAGCAGTAAGCTATTGCTGCTTACACTTACAGGCAGATGCAAACACTGGGGGTGTTATCTTAGTGAGCTCCTGGCTTTGTGCTTTTCTGAGTGGATCAAGTTTATACTTTGTGCTTTTCTTTCACTGATAGTCCACTCATGTCTTCCTCTGATAGTCAAAGAAAAGCACAAATCCAGGAGACGTTTTTATCTGTGGGGATGTGAAATAACTAAGAGTTTGGTAGGTTGATCTTAAAGAGAGAAAGGGGAATACCAAAGTGCCACATAACTTTGAACTTAGAAAATCTATTACTCTAAAAAAAATGCAAAAATAGGAGAGTGGATTTTGTACACCCACGCATGGGTGTGGGTGTTTCCGTCACCGTTCATTGTGCTTTAAGATTCGGATAAAAAGAGGAGAGAGAAAGGAATCTTTCTATCTACCATGGTGGGCACGAATCTCGAGGAATAAATGAACGGTGATAGAAACACCCACACCCATGCGTGGGTGTACAAAAGTATTTCCGGCAAAAATAGAGTAGACTTAAATTATTCTCAAATGCAACATGGGTTTGTATATTCCTTGGAAACCCATCAATGTGAAATATTATTCCACCTGATCCAAGGAGATCAAAGCATAAAACTTAAGTTTTAGGACTATCCAGGCAAGAATAATAAAGCAGAAATGTGCAAGAGGAAGAGGGAGCAACAAGAAGAAAATAAAGAAGTTCAGCATAAGAAACTGCAGGCAGGACAACCTCTATTACGTCCTCTGCTTGTATTAATAAAAGCACAACACCATGCCCAATCAAGATTTATGCCATGTCTGTTCTAGAATGATCCTATTATATTTCTTCCGCCACCATCCAATCGAAAAGAAAGAGGATCTCAAAATCCAAAGTGAACCATTAACCTAAGACCGCTTCTTTCACCCCAATTATTTGTAAGAGAACTTTTAGCTTGGCAACAAAGATCAAACAGAAAAAACTTACTTGTGTAATGTTATTTGTAATGACAAATATTTTAGCACCACTGACTATTTTATCAAACATTGTAAAATAACAACCAAGATAATATCTAGTCAACCATTGAAGGGATCAATATTTGAGAAAGCAAGATAAATCCAGGAAGTGATGGTAATATCCATATTTGATCTCACTGTGAATGCAGATTATCAACCAAGATGCAAACAGAAGTGTAAGTCTAGGGAGTAAAGCGTTGAACTGAGATGAAGCAAACCGTATGATATGGATGCCAAATTTATCTGAAATAGCAACCACTGTAGGAAATGAGAAGCTCCAGGGAGTATAAATATGAGGTAGTAACTACTATGTATTTTTTCAAACACTGCATGCATGCGCTTTCTATAGTATTAAAGATGGTTTGGTATAGGAAAGAGTGAAATATATTGAATGTATGATTATTAATGACTAGAAATGTTCATGCTAACAGGAAAGGAGCAAGAAAATTATGTTCAGTTCATTCAGTAAAGACAGAGCACAAACAATTGCAAATAATTCAGTTCTGAACATTTAAGCCGTCATAGAAGAAAGTGAGTTGAAACATGAGATGGCATGCATTTCCATATTTTTCAAACAAAGATAAATGGTTGAATTTTTGAAAAACAGTTGCATCACTTAAAAAGCATGTACATGATACATACCCTTAAGACTACTCTTAGTCTTATTCAACTGATAATTTGATCCAGCGAGATGCCGTGTGTGAAGAGTGTTACTGCCATTTAACATCTTGACAAAATTTTCACCCGGAAAAGATGCACCGCGGAAAGTTAGGATCCATAAAAATTAAAGGTATTTCTCTCTGGTAAAATAGTAAAATATATTGAGGAGTCCATTTCAGTTGAAAAGTATGGTTCTCTGTAGACAAATAATTTAATTCACATGTTCAAACAAACAAACCTCATAAATAGACTTGAGATGCTGATACAAGTCACTCTCCAGGTGCCACTTCAGCAAACATAGTAGATTGCATCCCACGTTTTTGTTCAACATGGAGATAAAGCATCTGACTTAGCAACTTAATTCTACGCATTTCTGATGCATTTAGTGCAAGCACACAATCAAGTAATCAACTGCAGAACTTGGAGCTATCTCAGTAAAACCATTAAAGCCACTTTCAAGGATAGAATAAATAAATATTCCGTAACCAACCTTTTGTCAAGAACAAATATGAACAATAATTAAAGTTACTCCAAAATAATAATAATAATAAATATAAATATAAAACTAATGTGGACTTCAAATTTTTACTAAAAAAGGATTACCCTACAAATGGTATTTTATTCCATAAGCTACAACTTCTAATTTATAGGATACAAGGAACACACACACACACCTTCTCAGTTTCCACAAAACAAGGTGGTTCTGCAGCTGGAGAGGTGGAGCAGTGAAGCAGGATTTTAGAGTTTGGAAGCTCGTGAGGATGCCCATTTCTGCCGAGTCTGGCATCCTATACAATCAAGAAAAGAGATAAGTATATCACGGAATAGTTATAGTTAACTAACAAAGTATCTTACACGGTATGAAAAGAATCCAACCTAATAAAATTAATATATATCCTTTTCATTACTACGTGGAGTACAAAAGTTGATATCAGTATTTATTAAAGAAAGAAAATGTGGGAAAGAAATACAGCTTAAATACAAGTCCATGATGCTAGAACCTAGGGCAATGGATCAAACTGAGATGAAGGAAACTGAGCTCACCTAGGAGACATTTAGCTTTGTGTTTATTAACTCTGTTTTCTATTATCTAAAAGGATACTAAGCATGAGGCTAGGAAGAAAGTAACACAAAGATGAAGAAATTCAAGTGCATCTGCCAAATGGGTAAAGTGTAAGACTATTCTCACACTTGTCTCAAGAACAAACTAGATTAAATAATATTAGGCTACTTACCAAGAGGTTAGAGATAGCACGGGAGGCATATTTCATCTCGCCACGTTACGGAGAGACAAGCAATGCCTTGCAGGACATGATTGGAGATGTCACCACCATGGCCATGGTGTTGAGGCATTTATCACCTCAGCCTATAGGCCACCAGGTCAATCGTGATATGAGGCCGTGAAGGCAGGTGCAGAGAGGTAGCATGTATTGCCAGAAAACCAACCATCAATGAATTAATCCTAAGAAAACAAATCCAATTAATAAAAGCAATAAACTTGAATCCCAAACTTAGTTAGCATAATTCCTTAATACATTTCCAACCGAGAAACCACACATAATCTTACCATAATCTTCTTCAGAGTGATATTCCTCAAACCTTGATAGTGGACGGCTTGGTCTGGAGCATGATGGATGCAATGGATCAGGCCTCAAAAGGGCTGGACGATCAAAATGCACAACCATCAATAATAGATTAACATAGAGGGGGTGGATAAATAATGTTACTTCTAGTGTTGGTGCAGCAGATACAACAATATGCAAAAAAAACATCTCTAAAAATAAAACGATCAGAACTCACTTAACCCAGACAAATTTCTCTCGTCACCATCGAACAAACAAAAAACTTCCTCGTCAGCTAATCTTGGGTTACCACCAATGATGATGCTCAACACCAATTAACCTATGAGACAAATAAATACACATATAATAAATGATGATGCACCTTCTCGTTGTAGATAGATAAATAAGAATTCATGAGGTAAATATGAATTGGAAAAAAAAGCTACTGAAAATGAAGACTAATAAGAATACACGGGATCAGATTGTTACTTAAAGGTTAGAGGATTCAATTGAATAACTACCACAAACCGTAGCTATTTTCTTTTCTTTGTACAAATGCACATAAGAGGATAGATTGCCTTGGTCCGGTTAAGTATACCAGCTTCCATAAAATCAGACCTTCCATTGATCCTTTTCCTTCTTCTCTACAAACCATTGATCCTTTTCCATCTTCTCTGCAAACAAAAAAAAGCTATTGATAAGTTTAATCATGCAGCATGCATCAAGCAACAGACAAAAAATATTAAACACTTTATGAACAGAAATGAACACACAGTTCAATCACTTGAGAAATTATCCGAACAAAATATTCTTATTAAAATGACCTTGGTCTTCTTCAGAAAACTCCCCCCAGATTCTTCTTTCTTCTCTTCTTCGTCAAACCGACACACACAGTTTTCAGAAAAACCAACAATTCATATATTTCAATCACATCAGAATTTAATCGAACAAAATATGACTCGGAAAAATTGACCTTGGCCTTCTTCTTATTCTTCACAAAACTCCCCCAACATTCTGTTATCACCAGAATTTGACCGAGTCAGAGGTGGGCCGCGATCAAGATGGACTTGAAGATATACATATAGAAGAGTTACGTGAATCGGCCTTTTATACCAAGTTGGGCTAGCTAGCCCGTGTATCTGTAACATATTAGATCGCATCTTAGTTTAGAAGTTAGAATTTTACCCGTGCACGGTTTGGTGCACGCCCACATTAGAAAGTCCCCTGGACTATAAATATGTACCTAGGATTTATGGAATAAACAACAACCAACGTTCAACACAAACCAATCTCGGCGCATCGCCAACTCCTTCGTCTCGAGGGTTCCTCCGGTAAGCATCATGCTGCCTAGATCGCATCTCGCGATCTAGGCAGCACAAGCCTGCCTAGTTGTTCATGCGTTGCTCGTACTGAAGCCTTTTTGATGGCGAGCAACGTAGTTATCTTAGACGCGTTAGGGTTAGCATCGTTCTTAGCATCATATGCTCGCGTAGTGCAACCCTTGCGCGTCTAGCCGTCCTTGTGCCTCATCATGGGTGCAGGGCGGCACCCCGCTTGATCTTTATTTAGTAGATCTGATCCGTTATGGTCGCTCCTTGATTCATCAAGGATTAGTTTAATATCTGCAATAGTTAGGCCTTACAAAGGGTTGGAGGATCCAGCGGCATGCAGGGTGTAGTTTGCTGCCCCTAGACAGGACGTTCCGAGGATCAACCTAGTGTTGGTTTTTAGGCCTTGTCTAGGGCTGGCTTACGTTTACCGTGCGTGAGCGCGAGGCCCAATCGTGAGTAGGATGATCCGATTATGCGGTGAAAACCCTAGATCGTCGTAGATCTCATATGCTTTATCTTGATCAAGCAGGACCACCATATGTTCGGCCACCTTGGACGAATCATGGGTGGATCGGCTCCATGAGCCGATTCACGGGACAACCTGAGAGCCGATCGAGGCTCGTATTTACGTGTACGTGTGTGCCCTGCAGAAACTAAGCGAGGCATCATCCACACCTTCCGACCGGGTATAGGTCAGGTGGCACGCCCTGCGACCCGCATCGGCGGCGCGACCGGGAGGCTTTGCGGGCCGTCGCTCGAGGGACAGGGCCAGCCGCAGCCCTAGTCATTCCCGGCTCTACGGTGTTGGCCAGTCGTTGCCCGCCGGTGGGTTTCGACGTCAACACATTCTGGCACGCCCGGTGGGACACATCTTCAACGACAATCTTCAACGACAACCATCTCGCCATCCACATCAGAGATGGCGAAAAGCACCCCGGTCGAGTACGAGGATCGGAATGGCAAAGTCAGGGCCCTCCGTGAAGCCGACCTCATCGGCTCTTCCCACGACGCCCGCTCCCATGGCGTCAACACGGTCGATCTCAGCCACTCCATAAGGGAACCAGGGTTCTCTTTCGATGCCAATATGGCAGGGTTCGTGATTCGCCATGACGCGGACAAAGCAGAGAGCAGCCACGCTCGTGGCAAAGAGAAGGACGAGGCCGTTCCACGTGACCGGCCCCAGGACGACAATAAACGGTACCTGGCCGAGGAGGAGGTGAGAGGCATGCGGTATCCACGCTCATTATCCGTGCATCTCCTCAGCAAATACGATCAGCCATACGACCGACGCCACCGCTACGGCGGAGGCGGTCAAAGAGATCATCGGTCTGATGCAGACGGGAGGTATCGTCGGAACAACGACGGGTATGAACGGCGCGCCAGGGGGAGGTCAGAAGAGCAATACAACATGGACGAGCACTGGAACTGTCCCTTCTTCAGACACTGCTGGGATCAGGAATGAGCCGATTACCAACAATCGGCAACTGCCCAAGATGCACACAACAAAGGGGAAGGACGAACCGAGTTGCAGTGTTCAAACGTCTAGGACCCCCCACCTCAGAGCAAACGGACTGAGTCGTCTCAAGAAGAAGACTTCGAGGAGTCGGGTAGAGAAGAAGATGGGTACCGCCAACCAAGGCGGTGCCCTGATGGACTCAGCCAGTCTCGGGAGCGCCGGGTGCAGCGGCCGCGAAGTTTGGAAGAGGCCGAGGCACGGTACTTATACATGTTGAGGATATCACGACCCGATCTGGCCACGAAAATCCAACGAATGGTGGAGACAAAGGCGCGCCCACCAAAGAAAGTGTGGCGCCTCAAACAGGCTGAAGACGATGCACAGGCATCAGCTGATGCCGGTGCAGACGCATCGGTAGACACAGACGTGGCCCAGGAATGGACAACATATGAACAGCGCCATCCAGAATCGTACCAGGACAAGTGCAGGCGCGTCACCCTGATCGAGAAGGACGAAGATGAAGTTCCAGCAAGAGATCAGGAGTTTACCAATGTTGAGTGGACCCGGGGGGCAAAACCCGTGTCCTGCAAGGGGGCAAAGCAGCCAGGACCAGCAAAGGGATTCGACTTCGACTTGAGCAAAACGGAGCAAATTTTTGATTGGCTCCTGAAGGAAAAACAGCTGAAGTTACCCGACGGCCACAGGATCCCCATGTTACAAGAAATTACCGGCCAACCATACTGCAAATGGCATGACACGTTCACCCATGCCACCAACGACTGCGAAGCCTTACGCGGACAGATTCAGGTGGCAATAGAACAAGGCCGGTTACTCTTCGACCAGTTCGCCAGGAAAGTTGACACGCAGCCGGCTCCGGAGGTCAACATGGTCAATCTCAACATTCTGTGAATAGTCGGATCGACCACTGCAAGGTGAGACGATTCCAGCAATCGGCTACGATTGCTCACACCACCCTTGTGTACTGATGTGCTATTTCGCATGGGTGAGTGGCGAGAAAATCTTGAATTGGCTGGAAAGCCGATATCTTCAATCACGTGAAGGATTCGGCTCGGGGGGCATATACACGGAGAAGGTACAAAGCCACAAAGGATGTACCCAGGGGGAGCCGAGTCGTGAATCGATCGGCTAATAAAAAAAAATCGCAAAGTATAGAAATTTTTGAGCACAGCCGATGCATGGCCATCGACTCAAGGAATACAACTGTTGCAAATGGAAGCCCAGGGCTACTTTAGTTGGCGGATTCGGTGGGGTGAGCAAGAAAATTAGTGTGGGCGTCCAGGGCCACTTTTAGTTCGTTAGAGCCGCTACATTTGGGGGCCTCTTAGTTCGAGGGGGAGGTTGACTGCATCGGCTATTTGGATAAAAGTTTTTCTGCTACATTGATGAAAGCTGAAGAAGCTCGGAGGGCAGTTCTCGTTGATGGTCCTCTGCTTTTGAAAGCCGATTTGGCTAGAATCGGTTGGTGCTGCACCTGTTACAGGATGGGGCTCTATGAAGGTTTCTCCAACTGTTTGGCGACTCAGGTCTTCTCCGCGAGGGCCTCTGGCGTCGTTTGCAAGCCTTCAGGTGTAACGCTGCTGGCGAATTCAAGGATTGCAGCCATACCCAATCAGGCTAGGATCAAGAGAGCAACCGACGGTCATCCGGCTAGATTGGACTCATTTCCACCAGAGGTTCTCTGTTGTTGAAGGTTCTCTGTTGTTGACGGTCGAGTTGGTCGGGATCGGTTGATGCTACACCGCAGCTGAGAGGTGGATAGTGGCCCGATACTACCGGTTCACTTTCATGCTCACCTTGGTCAAAGGCTCGGGGGGCAGCTGACCGTGGAGGTTTCTTTGCCCTGGAGGATCCTTTGCTATCAAAAGCCGGTTTATTTTTGGAATCGGCTCGCGCTGGTGTCACTAAAGTATATCAGTTCCCACATCAATTGGGAGACAAGCCTGGAGCTCCGATTGAGGGCACTTGCTCGAGATCAAATCATCAGCCTGCGCAAAGCCGATGCGCAGCTATCGGCTCTAGTACAAGCACTCAAAGTTGCCTCATTACCGGTTCGGCAATGCCGAAGACGTTGGCATCCCAAAACAGCCTATTGTTCCTTAAGTCAGGGGTGATCGCCTAAAGTAGTGGCTGGCAATGGGAGAAGGGAGATCGGCTTATTAAAGATCGATCGAGTTGTCAATCGGCTAAGTTAGCATAAAAAAGAATCAGTGAAATCAAGGTGGGGAATTTTCCATTGATAACTGGATTTCTTACAAGGGAGGAACCGATTGCTTAAGAAGAGAAGAACAAAAGGAGCGGCCACTACTACTAGACCTACACTAGTAGATCCTAATCTACGGGCCGTCACTGCCTTCATCATCATCCCCGGAGTTCCCATCGGCGCTGCTGCCGACGGGCTCCTCGTCGCTGCTCCCGAAGCCCTTTGCGGGGGCTTCATCCTCTTCTTCGTCATCGCTGTCGTCGTCGTCCCACCACATGCGGAGGCGCTTCGCTGGTGGGTAGCCCTCGAGGGAGTCGTCGTCGTCTTCTTCCTCCTCTTCCTCCTCGTCGGAGGAGAAGCCCCCTTCACAGGGGAAGAGGTCGTCGTCACTTGTTGCTTCCAGCTCTCCGTCAAGAAGGAACCGGAGGTCTTCTTCCCCATCGGTGAGGGGTTCGTCGTCTTCCGACTCTTTGGAGAAGTCCCAGTCCCGCGCGTCCCAATATTCTGGGGCGCGGGCCTCGTAGATGGCCATCAGATCGACCTCCTGCTCGAGCTCGCTGGAGGAGGAGGACTGGAGAGACAGGCCAGAGGAAGCAGTGGAAGAGGAAGAATCCATGGGACTAATGAGGGTTTTTGGGTGTGCCGATGGCTACTGTGGAGCAAGGGGGTGAATGGGAGTGGCCAAATGAAAGGTGCGAAGCAATTTAATGCCGAGCAGTTTCCGAGGACGTGGTGCCGAGAACCGTCAAATCGCGCAGAGAAGGCGAGGAGGCAAGACGTCGTCATAAAGTGTACTACGACAGTTCGCTCTGCCATGACATGACCCGACGGAAAAAGGAATGATTTTGGAAATGTCATTTCCAAAACCAGGGGGGCATGTGTTATCACCAGAATTTGACCGAGTCAGAGGTGGGCCGCGATCAAGATGGACTTGAAGATATACATATAGAAGAGTTACGTGAATCGGCCTTTTATACCAAGTTGGGCTAGCTAGCCCGTGTATCGTAACATATTAGATCGCATCTTAGTTTAGAAGTTAGAATTTTACCCGTGCACGGTTTGGTGCACGCCCATTAAAGTCCCTGGACTATAAATATGTACCTAGGGTTTATGGAATAAACAACAACCAACGTTCAACACAAACCAATCTCGGCGCATCGCCAACTCCTTCGTCTCGAGGGTTCCTCCGGTAAGCATCATGCTGCCTAGATCGCATCTCGCGATCTAGGCAACAAGCCTGCCTAGTTGTTCATGCGTTGCTCGTCGAAGCCTTTTTGATGGCGAGCAACGTAGTTATCGTAGACGCGTTAGGGTTAGCATCGTTCTTAGCATCATATGCTCGCGTAGTGCAACCCTTGCGCGTCTAGCCGTCCTTGTGCCTCATCATGGGTGCAGGGGCGGCACCCCGCTTGATCTTTATTTAGTAGATCTGATCCGTTATGGTCGCTCCTTGATTCATCAAGGATTAGTTTAATATCTGCAATAGTTAGGCCTTACAAAGGGTTGGAGGATCCAGCGGCATGCAGGGTGTAGTTTGCTGCCCCTAGACAGGACGTTCCGAGGATCAACCTAGTGTTGGTTTTTAGGCCTTGTCTAGGGCTGGCTTACGTTTACCGTGCGTGAGCGCGAGGCCCAATCGTGAGTAGGATGATCCGATTATGCGGTGAAAACCCTAGATCGTCGTAGATCTCATATGCTTTATCTTGATCAAGCAGGACCACCATATGTTCGGCCACCTTGGACGAATCATGGGTGGATCGGCTCCATGAGCCGATTCACGGGACAACAGAGCGATCGAGGCTCGTATTTGCGTGTACGTGTGTGCCTGCGAAACTAAGCGAGGCATCATCCACACCTTCCCGACCAGGTATGGTGGTGCACGCCATGCTGCGACCCGCATCGGCGCGCGACCGGGAGGCTTTGCGGGCCGTCGCTCAGGGACAGGGGCCAGCCTAGTCATTCCCGGCTCTACGGTGTTGGCCAGTCGTTGCCCGCCGGTGGGTTTCTGACGTCAACACATTCTTCCTTCTCATTTTTCTTAGATCTGCACACAGTGTTATTACAAAAAATCAAGTAATAATTTCCCTAGCCCTTATAGAGGGAGCAATTTCAGAAACACATGCGTTGTTTGGTGCTGCTGCTACGGAAAAGTCACGGCGCGTTGACCCAGATGCCGCCGCCTCACGCCATCATGTCTGCACTGCCGACACGAAAGTTCAAAGCAGGAGAGAGAAACCGAGAGGGGAGGATACAAGATGGCATGGACTTGCCAAGACATGACGCCACAAACTCAAAAAGGTGGGCTGGGGGGGAGGAGAAGAGGCGGAGCCTGCAGACCTTGACAAAGGCAACATGGAGAAGCGCATGCTGCTACGCCACTGGCTGGGAGGGCGATCGCCTCAGAGGCCTGCGCTCTACCGGCAGCGCCGCTTCCCGCGCGCTCCGCCGCACCTCGCCGGCGGCCCTGCTCCCGCGCTCGATGGCATGTGGAGGTCGCCCACGCAGCCCTCCCACGCCGTTCCTGTGGGGACCGGTCGCGCCGCCCCTTGCCCGCGCCGTCGGCCCCTAGTTCGGCCCTGCCGGAGGTCGCCCGCGCCGGCGGTTTCAGAGAGCGACGTTGTGGAGGCAGAGAGGCTGGCGGCGGGTGATGCGCGTAAATGTACACGTCCGTTGGGAACCCCAAGAGGAAGGTATGATGCGCACGGTGGCAAGTTTTCCCTCGAGAAAGAAACCAAGGTTTAATTGAACCAGGAGGAGCCAAGAAGCACGTTGAAGGTTGATGGTGGCGAAATGTGATGCGGCGCAACACCAGGATTCCGGCGCCAACGTGGAACCTGCACAACACAACCAAAGTACTTTGCCCCAACGAAGCAGTGAGGTTGTCAATCTCCGGCTTGATGTAACAAAGGATTAACCGTATTGTGTGGAAGATGATTGTTTGCAAGAAAACGATGACAAGTGTGCATAGATATGTATGTAAAGAATAGGACCGGGGTCCACAGTTCACTAGAGGTGTCTCTCCCATAAGATAAAAGCATGTTGGGTGAACAAATTATAGTCGCAATTGACAAATAGAAAAGGGCATAACAATGCATATACATGATATGATAAATATAGTGAGATTTAATCGGGCATTACGACAAAGTACATAGACCGCCATCCATTGCATCTATGCCTAAAAAGTCCACCTTCAGGTTATCATCCGAACCCTTCGGTATTAAGTTGCAAAGCAACAGACAATTGCATTAAGTATGGTGCGTAATGTAATCGACAACTACATTCTTAGACATAGAATCAATGTTTTATCCCTAGTGGCAACAGCACATCACAACCTTAGAACTTTCTGTCACTGTCCCAGGTGTCAATGAAGGCATGAACCCACTATCGAGCATAAATACTCCCTCTTGGAGTTAAGAGTAAAAACTTGGCCAGAGCCTCTACTAATAACGGAGAGCATGCAAGATCATAAACAACACATAAATAATAGATTGATAATCACCATAACATAGTATTCTCTATCCATCGGATCCCGACAAACACAACATATAGTATTACAGATAGATGATCTTGATCATGTTAGGCAGCTCACAAAAGATCCAACAATGAAGCACAATTAGGAGAAGACGACCATCTAACTACTGCTATGGACCCATAGTCCAGGGGTGAACTACTCACTCATCACTCCGGAGGAGGAGATCATGGCGATGAAGAGTCCTCAGGAGATGATCCCCTCTCCGGCGGGGTGCCGGACGTCCCCAATCCCAGAGATGGGATTCGTGCGGCGGCGTCTCAAGGTTTTCCGTGTCGTGGCTCTCGGTACTGGGGTTTCGCGACGGAGGCTATTTGTAGGCGGAAAGGCAGGTCAAGAGGCGGCCGAGGAGGCCCACACCATGGGTCGGCGCGGCCGGGGCCTGGGCCGCGCCGCCTGTGGTGTCGCCACCTCGTGGCCCCACTTCGACTCTCCTTCGGTCTTTGGAAGCTTCGTGCAAAAATAGGACCCTGGGCGTTATTTCGTCCAATTCCGAGAATATTTCGTTACTAGGATTTCTGAAACCAAAACAGCAACCGGCTCTTCGGCATCTTGTTAATAGGTTAGTTCCGGAAAATGCGTAAATACGACATATAATGTGTAAAACATGTAGATATCATCAATAATGTAGCATGGAACATAAGAAATTATCGATACGTTGGAGACGTAGCAGCATCCCCAAGCTTAGTTCTGCTCGTCCCGAGCAAAAACGATAACAAAGATAATTTCTGAAGTGACATGCCATCATAATCTTGATCATACTATTTGTAAACATATGTAATGAATGCAGCGATCAAAACAAGGGTAATGACATGAGTAAACAAGTGAATCATAAAGCAAAGACTTTTCATGAATAGTACTTCAAGACAAGCATAAATAAGTCTTGCATAAGAGTTAACTCATAAAGCAATAAATCAAAGTAAAGGTGTTGAAGCAACACAAAGGAAGATTAAGTTTCAGCGGTTGCTTTCAACTTATAACATGTATATCTCATGGATATTATCAACATAAAGTAATATAACAAGTGCAATATGCAAGTATGTAGGAATCAATGCACAGTTCACACAAGTGTTTGCTTCTTAAGGTGGAGGGAGATAGGTAAACTGACTCAACAATAAAAGTAAAAGAATGGTCCTTCAAAGAGGAAAGCATCGATTGCTATATTTGTGCTAGAGCTTTTATTTTGAAAACATGAAACAATTTTGTCAACGGTAGTAATAAAGCATATGAGTTATGTAAATTATATCTTACAAGTTGCAAGCCTCATGCATAGTATACTAATAGTGCCCGCACCTTGTCCTACTTAGCTTGGACTACCGGATCTTCGCAATGCCATGTTTCAACCAAGTGTCACAAAGGGGTATCCATGCCGCTTGTACAAAGGTCTAAGGAGAAAGCTCGCATTTTGGATTTTCTCGCTTTTGATTATTCTCAACTTAGACATCCATACCGGGACAACATGGACAACGGATAATGGACTCCTCTTTAATGCGTAAGCATGTGCAACAATTATTATTCTCATATGAGATTGAGGATATATGTCCAAACTGAAACTTCCACCATGATTCATGGCTTTAGTTAGCGGCCCAATGTTCTTCTCTAACAATATGCATGCTCCAACCATTAAGGTGGTAGATCTCTCTTACTTCAGACAAGACGGACATGCATAGCAACTCACATGATATTCAACAAAGAATAGTTGATGGCGTCCCCAGAAGCATGGTTATCGCACAACAAGCAACTTAATAAGAGATAAAGTGCATAAGTACATATTCAATACTACGATAGTTTTTAAGGCTATTTTGTCCCATGAGCTATATATTGCAAAGGTGAATGATGGAATTTTAAAGGTAGCACTCAAGCAATTTACTTTGGAATGGCGGAGAAATACCATGTAGTAGGTAGGTATGGTGGACACAAATGGCATAGTGGTTGGCTCAAGGATTTTGGATGCATGAGAAGTATTCCCTCTCGATACAAGGTTTAGGCTAGCAAGGTTATTTGAAGCAAACTCAAGGATGAACCGGTGCAGCAAAACTCACATAAAAGACATATTGTAAACATTATAAGACTCTACACCGTCTTCCTTGTTGTTCAAAACTCAATACTAGATATTATCTAGACCTTAGAGAGACCAAATATGCAAACCAAATTTTAACAATCATTTCTTCATTAATGGGTGCAAAGTATATGATGCAAGAGCTTAAACATGAGCACAACAATTGCAAAGTATCACATTATCCAAGACATTTTAGAATTACTACATGTAGCATTTTCCAATTCCAACCATATAACAATTTAATGAAGAAGAAACTTCGCCTTGAACATTATGAGTAAAGCCTAAGGACATATTTGTCCATATGCAACAGCGGAGCGTGTCTCCCACAAAGTGAATGCTAGGATCCATTTTATTCAAACAAAAACAAAAACAAAAACAAAGACCCTCCAAGTAAAGAACACAAGATGTGATTGAATAAAAATATAGTTTGAGAGGAACCTGATGATGTTGTCGATGAAGGGGATGCCTTGGGCATCCCCAAGCAGAAGCTTGAGTCTTCTTAAAATATGCAGGGATGAACCAGGGGGCATCCCCAAGCTTTCACTCCTCTTGATCTTAGTATATCATACTCCTCTCTTGACCCTTGAAAACTTCCTTCACACAAACTTCAAGCAAACTCATTAGAGGGTTAGTGCACAATTAATAATTCACATATTCAGAGGTGACACAATCATTCTTTACACTTCTGGACATTTCATAAAGCTACTGGACATTAATGGATCAAAGAAATTCATCCAACATAGCAAAAGAGGCAATGCGAAATAAAAGGCAGAATCTGTCAAAAACAGACCAGTTTGTAAAGACGAATTTTAAAGTGGCACCAGACTTGCCCAAATGGAAAAACTCAAAACTAATGAAAGTTGCGTACATATCTGAGGATCACGCTCGTAAATTTGCAGATTTTTTCGAATTTTCTACAGAGACTTGTGCCCAGATTCGTGACAGGCAGCAATGCTGTTTCTGCGCAGCGATCCCAAATATAACATCAACTTTAACATAGAAACTTTACTTGGCACAAAAACATGATAAGGAGAGGTTGCTACAGTAGTAAACAACTTCCAAGACTCAAATGTAAAACAAAGTACTGTAGTAAAAACATGGGTTGTCTCCCATAAGCGCTTTTCTTTAACGCCTTTCAGCTAGGCGCAGAAAGTGCAAATCAAGTATTTTCAAACGAAGAAGCATCAACATTATTACCTTGAGAGTTGGGAGTTTTCTCAACAATGCATTGTATCTGATCTATATAAGTAACTCCTCTCTCATTGCTCCTAGGCTTACTATTCTCATCAAACAAATTTTCAGGAACAAGCCAAGCATAATTATTTTCCAAAGCTTCATGCATCCCTAGTAGCTTACTAGGTATTGGCGCTTTAATTTCCCTACCATCATTAACATTACTAGTATACTTAATTCTATCCATATCCATCTTTTCAAGTATTTGTTTAAAATCAGGAAAGAAACCAAGCCTCTTATGCTTGATAAAAACTTTTCTAGCTTCTTTAGCTATATCTTCAAATTCTCTAACAAGGACTTTTAAAACAAAATTTCTCTTTTCTCCCATCTCTATATCCGTAAGTGTAAGAAACATATGTTGTATTATGGGATTGAGATTAACAAATCTAGTTTCCAACATGTGTATTAAACAGGCAGCAGCACTTTCATAAGTAGGGGCAGTTTTTAATAATGGTATATCTTTAAAATCTTCATCCATACTAACATGGGTGAAAAATTCTTCTATATTATCTCTTCCAATGATACACCCACGCCCTACCGGTATCTTTTCCAAAGTAAACTTAGGATTAAGCATGATGAAATAAGCAAAAAGTAAACTAGGCAAATAAAGTAACTAATTTTTTTGTGTTTTTGATATAGAGAGCAAGACAGTAAATAAAGTAAAACTACCAACTAATTTTTTTGTGTTTTGTTTAGGTGCAGCAAACAAAGTAGTAAATAAAATAAAGCAAGACAAAAACAAAGTAAAGAGATTGAGAAGTGGAGACTCCCCTTGCAGGTGTCTTGATCTCCCCGGCAACGGCGCCAGAAAACAGAGCTTGATGCGCGTAAATGTACACGTCCATTGGGAACCCCAAGAGGAAGGTATGATGCGCACGTGTAAATTTTCCTCTGAAAAGCAAGGTTTAATCGAACCAGGAGGAGCCAAGAAGCACGTTGAAGGTTGATGGTGGCAATGTGATGCGGCGCAACACCGGGGATTCTGGCATGCGTGGGCACCAACACAACCAAGTACTTTGCCCCAAGCAGTGAGGTTGTCAATCTCACCGGCTTGCTGTAACAAAGGATTAACCGTATTGTGTGGAAGATGATTGTTTGCAAGAAGAAAAGTAAACAAGTATTGCAGTAGATTGTATGCGATGTAAAGAATAGGACCGGGGTCCACAGTTCACTAGAAGTGTCTCTCCCATAAGATAAAAGCATGTTGGGTGAACAAATTAATCGGGCAATTGACAAATAGAAAAGGGCATAACAATGCATATACATGATATGATAAATATAGTGAGATTTAATCAGGGCATTACGACAAAGTATATAGACCGCCATCCAACTGCATCTATGCCTAAAAAGTCCACCTTCAGGTTATCATCCGAACCCCTTTCAGTATTAAGTTGCAAAGCAACAGACAATTGCATTAAGTATGGTGCGTAATGTAATCGACAACTACATCCTTAGACATAGAATCAATGTTTTATCCCTAGTGGCAACATCACATCACAACCTTAGAACTTTCTGTCACTGTCCCAGGTGTCAATGAAGGCATGAACCCACTATCGAGCATAAATACTCCCTCTTGAGTTAAGAGTAAAAACTTGGCCAGAGCCTCTACTAATAACGGAGAGCATGCAAGATCATAAACAACACATAAATAATAGATTGATAATCACCATAACATAGTATTCTCTATCCATCGGATCGACAAACACAACAGTATTACGGATAGATGATCTTGATCATGTTAGGCAGCTCACAAGATCCAGCAATGAAGCACAATTAGGAGAAGACGACCATCTAGCTACGCTATGGACCCATAGTCCAGAGGTGAACTACTCACTCATCACTCGGAGCGATCATGGCGATGAAGAGTCCTCAGGAGATGAATCCCCTCTCCGGGGGTGCGGAGAGCGTCTCTGAATCCCAGAGATGGGATTGCGGCGACGTCCTGGAGGTTTTCCATGTGGCTCTCAATGCGTGGGTTTTCGCGACGGAGGCTATTTGTGGCGGAAGGGCAGGTCAGAGGGCGCGAGGGGCCCACACCATAGGTCGGCGCGGCGGGGCACGGCGCGCCGCCTGTGGTGTCGCCACCTCGTGGCCCCACTTCGGCTCTCCTTCGGTCTTCTGGAAGCTTCGTGCAAAAATAGGACCCTGGCGTTGATTTCGTCCAATTGAGAATATTTCGTTACTAGGATTTCTGAAACCAAAAACAGCGGAAAGACTGGCTCTTGACATCTTGTTAATAGGTTAGTTCGAGAAAATGCGTAAATACGACATATAATGTGCATAAAACATGTAGATATCATCAATAATGTAGCATGGAACATAAGAAATTATCGATACGTTGGAGACGTATCAGCGGGGATGAAGCCGGCAGCCGCCGCACGCGCAAGGAGAGGGAGAGGTGGGGACGGGGCAGAGGAGTGGGGATTGGGGAGCGATTGGGGGGTCGTGGGATAGGGTTTGGTGATTTTGTTTGGGCTCAGCTGAGCCAACTAAATGGCGACACGTGGTCCACTTGGTGGAGTAAGAAACGAGGCAACCAGCCAACCCTTGCTCGCCTGGTGGCGTGCGTGTGTCAACACCAAGATTTTTAAGTCCAGATGCCTATTATGTCATTCATCGCAATCCCATGAATATTGTTTTTGCGAGACATAATAGATTGATATCACAAAACATCATTCATTACATAACATCATTGTCTTACATAGAGGGATCACATGATCCAGTCTTACAACATAATGGATCTAGAGATCCTATTACAAAACACATAGCGGAAGCGAAGTAGTAGCGGTCGTGGTCCATCTGTTCCACAGGCAACTGTTGACGTTAGGAGTAGTCCTAGTTGTCATAGACGTCCTACTGTCCATCTTTCTCGTTCTGTTCTCCTTCATAGTACGGCCATTTGAATAGCCAGGGATAAAGCCATGAGTACTTTCGTGCTAAACTAATACTAATGCTATCAACTATAGTAAAGGGGGTGCTAAGCTCTAGGTTTATTTGCATAAAGCCAATTTTAGTTCATAAACATTTAGTAAAAGACTCTCATTTGCTAACTAACTCAAGTACATTAGTGTCATTCCCACAACTCTGTTGTGATTCAAGTCAAATTCACCATTCACCTTTCAAGTTCAAGTCACAAGTCATAGGTCATATTTTTGAAAAATGGTCTGATGACGAAACAGTATGGCCTTTCCAACCGTTCTTAACCGTGGACGCGGCTATTCGAATAGTTTTACACTCTGCAGAGGTTGCACACTTGTGCCACAATATTTGATTACATCCGTTAGGGATAACTCTGAATAATCGTAACTCAGTACGCGGATCATCAACCATAACCTTTCACTTACATATCCTATTATAGGCACCTCTCCCCATGAGCTTGGCCTTCCAGTGAAGACAAACCGTCAACCAACTGCACAGGGCTTGGGCCGGACATTCACCTCATATTCACGTCATTTCACATCATTTCACTTTCAACGGAGGCAGCCTCGGCATAACCCCTATGACGCTTGTTTAGAGGGAACCCATACTAAGACACATAAACTTCCAGTTAAGCCCTACCCATAATCAGGTATTGTGGGGGTACTTGTAAATTGGAATGGTATCGCATCCGAACCCAACCATCAGTTTTTATCAAATTCATCATGTCATTCAAGTCACATTCACCTTCAAAATCATTCAATGTCATTTCATTTCACAATGTTCCCATCTAGAGTAGTCAATTTTATTTGTTAGCACTAGCAACTAGTCATGAGGGGTGCTAACTAGCTTTGGTTGCCATAGGCTAACTTTGATGATCTTGTTCTACTCTAGACCAAGTGAATCATGAATCAAAAAGTACTTTGATAAAACAAAAGCAATAAAGCTTGTAAGTAAAATCTTGTAAGTAAAAACTTGGGATGGGCTCATTAAGCATAAAGTAAAAGGTGGGATGCCTTGCTCTTGTAGAGCTTTGCACTTTGCAAGAATATTAGCTTGCCTTGGTTGGTGTATTGATCAAAGTGGTCTTACTCTCCTTGGAAGTAGACCTCCTCCTCCTCTTGATACTCCTCGGTACTAGCGTCTAAAAACGAATACGATACACACAATCACCAAACAAAACTTAACTACTAGGCTAAGCTCACATATGAGTCACACAAGCTAGGCTAGCATCACAACATTATTATTATGTTGGTTGACTCTATTTTCTTCTTTAAGAAAAATAATTTCCTCTCATTACAATATATTATTTACTATTTCTATTTAATTCTTTGGAGAAATAATTTCCTCTCATTGAATCTTGTTAAGATTTAATTTCCTCAAGTAATAATATATGACCTAGGTTGACCAAGGTCAACCTCTTCATAATCATCATTTGGGAAAATGATTTAAATGAGGTGCTACACCTCATACAATTTAATACTAACATTATAATGATTTAAGGTCATCAAATAATTCAATATGAGATTTAATAGACCATTGTCCCTACCTCATTTTGAGTTATTTGAGACAAGATTTAAATGAGAGAAAAGCTCCCATACTATTTAACAAAATAACTTTGGCACAATTTAAATGGACTAGAAATAGCCATAGAGCCATTTTTTAAACTAGAACATGATCATACAAACAACTATGTCATATTTCTACATATTTTTATAGACAATATGAAATATGATTTTGAGAGTTGGAATCAACTCAAAAGCATTTTTGGTTGATTTCTAACAATTGCTTGAAGTTGCAAAAGGCCCTGCCTTGTTATTTTTGTCACATTAATTCTACAAATCATCTAGGGTTGAGACCAGTGTAGTTGTGTAGATAATTTGATAAGCTTTCCAAATATATAAAATTTGTCAAATTTGGTTTGGTGGATTTTATTCTATTCAAATTTGAAAACAGCATCTGTGAGCAATTTGGCAAATTCGAAAATTCGAATTCAAACTAGACGGGTCTGGCGGGAAACGTTACTGGGCTAAACAGAGGAAAAACGAACGGGCCGGCCCAGCTGCACGTCTCGCGTGAGCGGGCCGCCTGACAAGGTGGGGGCCACTCGTCAGTCTATCTTAACCAGCGAAACGGTATGAGTCTATCTGTGCCGCACGATTAGAAGAGGATCCTACGGTCCACGTCCATCGTCGACGACGACGAGAGGCGCGGCTACTGGCAGCGACAGTGGGGGGTGGGAGGCTCACCGGCGGCGCAGCAATGGACGGCGACGTGCTGCGGTGAGGTTGTCGACGACGAAGCAGCTGGTAGCGTGGCGTCTCAACGGTGGCCGAAATCGCCGGCGAGCTTCTAGCACCTCCGCGAGCTCCGGTGGCTAAATTGGGTGGCTACGGTGGTGAATCGAGCAAGGGCAGTGGTCGAGGAGCTTGAGAAGAGAGAGGGGAGCAAGGTGGTGTGAAGATTGGAGCGCGGGGGTGGCTCCTTTTATAGCAGCGGATGGTGGCCGTGGTGCTGCGATGGTGGTTGTCTTGGCGACGCGGCTACAGGGGGTTTGGAGCACTGGCGCTGACGCTCCTGGCTCGGCGACGTCACGGCGAAGAAGTAGGGCTTGAGCGGTGAAAACGAGGCTACAGCGAGGACGGGCGCGTGGCCGAAGCTCGCGTACGCGGCGGAGGACGTCGTCGATGCGTCGTCTACATGCGGCGCGAGCCAATGGGCGTGTTTGGGCGGCTGCAGTGACGTGGGGAGCGGTGGTGCGAGATATGGCGCGAGGGTCAACGGTGCGGCGAGCGACGTCGTGGCGGCGTGTGTGACGCGCACCATGCGTGCTCTGGCGTGCGCGTGCGTCTCTGGGCGTGCACGGCCTGGCGCGTGTGGTGCACCAGCGTGCCGATGAGCGTGTCTAGCAGGCTCAGGTAAGTGTGAGGAAGCGAATTGACATGGTTGTGCACGTTGGAGTGCACCAGAGAGAGGGAGAGCAAGGGCATGTCCATGCCATGCCACGTCATGGTTTGTTTAGGTCAATTTGGTGATGATTGCCTGTACCATTCCTTGTCTCTTGTGCTTGGCAAGGTTCAGAGGGGTCAATGGAGTACATTTGATGAGCAAAGCATGATGGTTTAGGGTATGGTCTGATGGTTATTGGAGTGTGTTGGTTTGACAGATTTGTGCATGCCACCTGTTCGACACAATGGCCGCAAGAAATTTAGTTTCGAATTTTTGAATGAATTTTGGTGGGTTGCAATCATATATTATTTGAAGTAGAGTGGTGGTGGTGGTGGTCAAATTTGAAGTGGTTTGCAAAATTTCAAAATGTGCATGATCTTCATTTTGCTTTATGGTTGCAACTTGGCTTGATCCTCATTTGAATTTGAGAAAGAATTAGCAGGGGTTGTTTTGGGCAAAGTTGTTCACCTTGATGTTGTCTTGGATGAGGTGCAAAGAGTTGGCAATGTTTAGTTTAGAAATTTTCCAAAACAGAGGCTCAAAGAGGGCATCAGGCTAACTTTTGCCAAAATGACCATTAGTGCATGTGAGCTTGTTTTGATTTCAAATTTGATTCAATTTGAGTTTCTTTGATTCCAAAAGTGTTAATATGTGTTTAGTAATTTACCACCAATGGTGCAAGCCAAAATGGTCTAGGTTAAGGATTTGTAAAAATGGTCATATGCACATATGTCCATTTCATATTTTCATTTCCTTTTCTTTTTCTTTGACCCTAGGTCTTGGTTTTGAGTTCATGGAGGGTTAGATTAGATTTAGGAAGGGTAGTAAACCATTGGAGCCAAGTTTAATGCATAGGTCAAAATTTGGTATTGTGGCTATGTGCCACATATGCCTCTATGCAAGTTTTATCTTGCCAGAGCTTCGTGAATAAGCTCACCGGTTCTCAGCTGCTGCTCCATGCTCCCCCCGGTCACCGTGGTGGTGGAGGTGAGGAGAAGGAGAAGCATCTTCTTGGCTGTTCTGAAGGAAATCAGGCGGAGCTCAAAATTTCAGGTTCATCAACTTCAACTCTTGAAGAGGATTTCCAGTCTGGTGTTTTTGAGTCTGCAGTTGGGGAAGCTCATCAGCAACGACATGTATTGGGAAGCTACGCCGCCCATGGTGGTGGTCGAAGGGCGGTCTCCTTCGGGGGCTACGCCGCCCACCGCTCTGGTCGACTGGCGGTCTTCCTGACGTCGTCGCTTCTTCTGGTCGAATGGCGACCTTTTCTTTTCCTCCCGGCCAACGTGCCTGAAGGGAGGCAGTGGCTCTTCCCCGCAACGTCTATGGTGTTCTTCCATGGAAGCTTCATCGTCCCAAGTGGCATCATCCCCGGCGGCGGCGAGGTGCTTGTGCGGGAATGGTCTTGGACCCAATTGCATTCTCCATCAGATGTTTGGGGTCCTCTTTGTAAAAGAGAGGGACCAAGTTGTAATTTCCTATTTCCTTTGGATCGATCTGACACTCCTTCTGTTCATGAATACAAGACCACATCGTTTTTGGTGTCAAACTTTTACAAATAGTTTAGTCAACCAAATATAATTTATATGTCATTCAAAATATACCATTGAAATGTGCATCCGATGATATAATTTTTATTGACATGCAAATATGCGTTAAAGTTGGCCTGCAGCGTTGGCGAGGCGGGGGAGGGCGCGCCTGTGTCGTCTTCTCGTCAAATTGGTCCCCGTCGGGGTGGCGGCATATGTGCAGAGGGTTGGGGAGTTCGGGGCCAGAGAGACAGAATAGGAGGAAGAATGAAGAAGAAAGAGGAGGGAAATTCAGATGGTTGGATGATAGGTGGGTCCTACCTTCACCTCAGCTTGTCCTCCACATGGGCTCCCAGGTCACCTCTTAAAGGTAGACCCACCAATCAGTGTTGCTGTCAAAATACTCTTTGATAAGAATTAGAGCGATTTGTTGCACTCTGTCCCACAAATGGTATTTATGTGTGAAAATTACCACTGTTGGCGCTAACCTGTGACCGGTTGAAGTTTCATGTAATTTACTCGGCGTATCTTGATATTTTTTTTCATTGGGAATTGGGCTTAGACTAGAGTCTACGGTGGCCATGTTTATCCTTTCCCACGTCACCTAACCACCCCGCCGGCCCAGATGGCCCAACGAGTTTCCCTGCTGTGCTCTCACCGGATCACCCACCCACGTTCGAGTCTCCGTATAGGCTTTCCTTTCCTCTTTCCTGCAAACGCTATACACGGCGGCGCCGGCGCCGGCGTGCGTGGCCGGGAATCCCAATTGGTCCCTGCCCTCTCACTTTTTTTTCTTGGGCGGCGTACTAGCGCCTGCACTTCTTCTTTTCGGATGGCTGGCTTAGGCGACGCCGCCAAGGAATACATCGCTGGATCCGTTGCCGGCGTAGCCCAGGTGGTCGTCGGCCACCCTTTCGACACTGTGAAGGTAATTCTGTTTCCTCCTTTCATCCGTTCAATTTTCTTCCAATCTAGTGACTGGCGTGCATCTTTCTTCGCGTGTTTCAGCTGCTGTGCTTGCTTCATGCTTTGGTTGTCTTCTGTATGCTAGGCAATGCCTGCAGCGTCGCTGTTCGGTCAAATGCTTGCTTCGTTTCATCCTGTAGGTAGATGGCCACCAGTGTGTCAGCTCACCTTCTTCCGGAATAAACGTGGGTGGAGTGTTTGGTTTGCAGGGGGCACTACTAATGATGAATGCACAGTTTCCATTGGCGCAAAGCATCCCACCAAACTAGACTGTTTTTGTTGTTCAATTTGTACTGCTGCCAGTCTTACATAGAAAGAGAAGCACAGTGATCATTCGATAACTCACACATAAAATATCTGTCAGCAAGGTTCATAGTACTGTACTAAACTTCGCTTCCTTGGGGAAAATTTCTGGGATACTAAAAGGATACATAAGTAAAGTTGCACAATGACAATACTTTCAGAACCACAACTGGAGCCAATTACATTGCATAGATTAAACAACCGGTGACCATAAACTCAAGGGATTCAAGATATTGGGTTAATACACCATATCAAGGCCAAATAAAGCTCCTCAAATGGAAACGAGATTCCTATGGCTAGGAATTGAGATGAGAGGAGTACTGACAAGTAAGAGTATGATCGCTGCAGCTGCTAGTTGCTACTATAAGATCACAAGTGCAATGTTACTGCTTGCTTGAGAATGCTTTGCTCCTTTCATCATTTGTATGTCTGTCTGTTATGGAGCTTTCTGATGATGAAGTTTGATGAAATATCTGTTGATAATTTGTTTGATATTACCAGATATTGATTGTGTTCAGAATGCTGTCGTTCATAGCAGTTGTGTACAATACCGAATTTAGCTGGGTGCATTTTCCATCTTTAGACACGAGTGGGCAGGCATCACTGCATTGATTCAAGGGATGTCAAGCTGTATATCTTCTGTGAGTTAGGATTTTTTTTTAATGTTTGCAGATGCACAGGTGCTACCTAATTAAACGTTTCACCCATAAGTGATCTTATCCGTAGGATCTTATTACTTGTCTCGACTTAATTCTATGATTTTCTGGTTCACAATGAACACTTTAGGGGTCCTGACAAGTTGTTTATTAAATCATACTGTAGTGGACCTTTCTAGTGCTGATGTTGGAGATTTTTGAGCCATACTAATTGATGCTAAATTTGTAATTTCCTGACAAGACAACACTCCTACAGAAGGCATTTTTGCCCTAAGATCCATATGTCAGGTTCTTTTGGCACTCTATGACTACATATGGTCTGGCTGCCCATTGTATGTGAGGAGATACTGGCAAATACTTGGGAACTAATTGAACTAGTGTTTTTGCTGTAACTAGGTTACAGCATTAAAGAACCTGCTTTTGCCAAAGCATGAGAATTCGTAGACTGTTTTTATTTTTCTGTGCATGTACTAGGTAAAACTCTGTAGTTCTGATGGAATATATGTTTACCATTTTCTGCATATTTTTGTTCATGTACAATTCAAGATAACTTTGTTTACCAATAGGTCAAACTGCAAGCTCACAATACCACGGCTCACGGAAAGGTCTACAAGAATGCATTCCACTGCACTAGTAGGATACTGGTTGAGGAAGGAGTATGCCCCTTCTTTCTTATTTGTCACTTTAGATTTAAACATGGTTTGTCTTACTCAATTAATCAAGGTGTATAGCTTATACACAAAGTACATCATGTTGCTTTAGTCCTGCATATACATCCCATCGTCTATTCCATAAATATTTTCTTTTCTGGCAATTATAAACTGCAATTCATGCTAGGATAATTGCCTAGACCATAGTTGCCAACGAACCGGATCGCTTGGATCGAGGAACACAGGATCGCGGAACGAGGTTCGTTATGCCAGCGAACAAGGATCGGTCAGGGGTATACATCTTCGGTACGCTAAGTTGGATCGTGGATCCCGATCCACTTTGGTTTGGATCGATGATCCCGGATCGATAGAGTGGATCGTGGATCATGGTCTGTTTGGGCGAATGAAAAACTGCTGGAAGGAAGCACAACTTGTAGGATTTTTGTTAATAATGCGGAGAGCAATCCGGAAAGCGGCCTGTCAGCCCAGCCGCTGGAGGCCCAGCTCGTGGAGGGGCACTCGATCTCCTGCGAGCTCGCACAGGATCAAGCCCGAACACACACGGAGCGAGCGAACAGGATCGCGATCCGAGGACGAATCGCGTCGATCCTCTCGCGTTCCCGATCCCCGATCCGGGTCGATCGACCCGGGGTCGCGGAACGCGCCAGCGATCCCGAACCCTGCAACTATGGCCTAGACAGCGCTGTGTGTTCATATGACTATATTTTTGTCAGTTGAAAGCATACCTTTATGGAGACTAATTTCGTATAGCACTCTTCATACATCTCTAGTTTGTGTCACTAAGAAAATTACAAACAAAGCGACTACCTTATGATAGCATTTGCATTGCACCTTACTACACATGCTATTAGTTAGATCAATTATTAACCTATGTTGGTCATCATTCATCTAGTTTAAAGGATCAGATTACCTTTTTATCCACAGATAATGCTAACCACAGTTTAGACTTTACAGTTATTAAACTGAAAACCAACATAGGTTAGTTTATCTAGATTTTAAAATGATATAATCTTATCAACATGATACTGGAAGTTCCTTACATGATTATTTTCCATTACAGGCAAGAGGGTTGTATAGAGGCGCATCATCTTCATTTATTGGTATAGCACTTGAAAGCTCCCTTTTCTTTGGCACATATGCACAGGCCAAACAATTACTACAGGTATTCCTTTTCTTCTTTGTTATAGCAGTAGGACGAAAAATGCTTGCGTCAAGTCTTTATCTTAGTAAAATATATCTGTTTATTTTTATTTTAGGGAAAGTCTGAGGATTCTAAACCTCAGCTACATGTAATTATCCCTTCTGCTGCCTGTAGTGGAGCCCTGATCAGCTGCATCCTTGCTCCGACTGAGCTGACCAAGGTCAGTCCTGCCGCCAATCTCTCTTTTCCAGTTAGTTAGCGAGTACATAGGTAACATGATTCAGGTGGCATTTAATGATGTAATAGACATCTCCAGTGCAGAATGCAAGTTCAAGGGAAGGAAGCAATGTATGCAACTCGATATTCCAGCCCTCTAGATTGTGCTGTGAAAACACTTCAAAATGAAGGGGTGAGCTTAATTGCCTTCCGCAAGCTCTTCTATGCTGTTTCTAGTCTAAGGAGATGTTGTTATGTTACAGGTTAGGGGTATATTTCGTGGTGGTTTAGCAACATTGTTCAGAGAGGCAATTGGCAATGCTTTCTTCTTCTGCACTTATGAGTACAGCCGATACTGGATGCATAACTATATAGATTCTCGACGATTTCCTGACAACAGTCACTTAGTTGTGGCAAAAGACGTCGGAATAGGAGTCATGAGTGGTGGGATTAGTGGAATGGCTGTAAGTATCTCAATATCTTTTAAACTCAATGCAAGACATATTTTATTCAATTTGACCAATTTTCACTCCGCAGTTCTGGACAGCTACCCTGCCACTCGATGTTGCAAAAACTATTATTCAGACTGATCCTGACCCTCGGTCGAGCCGAAACCCCTTTCGGGTTTTAAACATGGTATGTGCCCTGCAATAGTTATTTCTGTTTTCGTTAGGTGTAGTGGCAAGTGCTTGATCATGGCAACCATGCTTAACCTGTTGCAGGTCTATAGGAGAGCTGGTCTGGCTGGCTGTTATGCTGGTCTAGGACCAACACTAGCAAGAGCATTCCCTGCGAATGCAGCAGCGATTGTTGCCTGGGAGTACAGTGCTAAGATTCTTGGTTTAAGGCGTGACTAGTACTGTCGTTTTGTACGAGAGATACAATGCGGGTTTGTACTTGTGGGCTTCGGGCAATATTTACTTTTTTTTTCCCACAAACTCAGAAAGTCAATGAGTTAATCAATTTTCCTGGATTAGTTGGTATTTATCTCCATGATGACAAAAAGGGAAGAGTGGCTTTATTTAGGGCTGATGTATCTCCACGTTTATAATTGCTGTCACTTCGGTTGCTGCTACTATGGAAATCGCTTTAGGGTTTACAGATTGGAGTTTACTTTGAGAATTAGGAAGAACGTTGTTAGTCACTGCCTCACTGGGCAGGACACAAATAGTCTTCCAGGAAGAGAGTGCGGTACGAAGTACATGTCAAAACAATTATCCCCTTGGCAAGTCCTCGTTGCTTCACCTGTACATTGTGGTACCAGCTCTTTTCCAAGACTAGCTAGCTAAATACTCGTGTGTGTGTATAGAATTCAAATGCCCGTGTATTGTAATATAAGATTTTCCATTGCTGAGTTATTTGAGCACCTGTGCCATTGTAGGCTCTAAATTTGTGCGAATTAAAAATATCTTAAAATATGCATAAATTGAATCAACTAATCATATGGCGGTAATTGATTTCGTGAAAACTTAAAGGGTGATCTCTGATAGTAAATGGAGAGCCATCAACTTAGATCCTTACATATTTTCTAAGATTTGTGTTTCTACTCTGCATAAGATTTAGGTAATGGATATACATAATTTCACGATGTATGTAGTTTCATTTCTCTCCATCAGCTGAACTCGAAATGAATACCGATAGGTGGGTTTAAGTCAAGAGTTTTAGTTGGGCATTTCACACAGTCCTGAAATGCCCATCCATCTTTAAAAAAGCAACATTCCAGAAGAAGTTTCAGTTCATTAGTGCTTGTTCCAAACTTGATATTCGATTTCGTTGAGTCCATATCGGGGTTTCAGGTAAACTTCTGTTTATGCTTTTGCAGTTTGATTTCCTTCAATTTGATCTCTGGCAGTTTAAATACTTCCTACTGGGTTGGGTTGGGTCTTTAAAGGCCCATTTGATAAATTAAGAAGAGTGTTTGGAATAGATAGTCAGTACAAAACGATTACAAAGGATTACTCTTCCGGTATCAAATCACCTAACCTTTTCGCACCCGCGATCACCCAAAGACGGGCCTATTTCTTATCTTTTCGAGAACTACCATGTCTGGCGCATATCTGTTACGGAAGACCCTAGCGTTACGCTCGTTTCAAATTTCCCGAGTGACGAGCAAGGTGAGTGAGGCGTTGCCCTTCCGATTGGGACCCCCATTTGTCATTGTCCTCCACCAATGGTCGATAGTGAGCCCCAGCCATTGGCTAGGGTGCATGTTGCAATGCCCATTCACTCTTTAATCTCTTGCCATATGCACACAGTGAAGCAGCAATGGATGAAGAGGTGTCACAATGATTTTGTAGTTTGCTTGCATAGAGGGCAAAGACTGCAATTTGGCCAAACACGTTTTTGAAGCCGTTCCGCCGTTCAAATTCTATTTTGCGTTACAAGCCAAGCGAAGAATTCAGTTTTGGGAGGAGCCCACACTTGCCACACCATTTTATGCATAATAATGGAGGTCGTGGAGCCAAAGAATTCACTTGTAGGCGGACCTTCCCGAGTAATGACCACTAGCCGTGAGCTTCCAAGAGATGTCATCGTCAACATCATGAAGAAGGTGCACACTTTGAAGGCAAACCCAAAAGTTGACAAATTATGTGAGGTGCTCTAAGGTTGTGAGATATGCCAAGTTGATTTTCCTCACCCAATCGTTTTCCTTCATCGCTTGGTTGACCTTCCATGATTTCCTCTTGGAAATGTCAAAAATGAGTGGTGCAATGTCCTTCGGCGCTCTCCCACCAAGCCAAGGGGCCTCCCAAAAAGGATTTTTGCAACCATTGCCAACGGTGATTGTGGTTGAGGCATAGAAGATTTCCATGTCCTCCTTGGTGCACGGAGTTCGGTAGCCCGCCCAAATTTTAGTAGGGTCCTTCCACGCTAGCCATGACCAACGAAGATGGAGGGCCGTAGAAAATTTGTCCAAATTTATTACCCCAAAGCCTCCAACCTTCTTTGGGTGGCAAACAGTTTCCCAATTTACTTTACATTTTGCGCCATTGGTATTTGCTTTGCCCGACCAAAGGAAGGCTCTTTAATCTTGTGGATGAACTTGAGGGTACCCGGCGGAATGGCAACGGGTGTGATGTAGTAAGTTGCTTGCAACGTATCAGCTGTGCTGTGCAGGCATGCTAGGCAGCATAGATTGTATGCATTGAACATGGAAAAAATTGTCCAAAAGGTTGGCAAGGCTTGTATTGTGACCAGAGCAGCGACCCAACAATTGTTTTTGAGGCCGTTGCATCGCAGAATCTTTGGATTTGGCACGGTTTTTTTTTGGTTTGCCCGGTTCACTCAACGATATCAATATCTTGCATCGATCCCATGTTCTTGCCCGGCTTGCTAAAGGTGATGCCCCGGCTTGCAACTACACCGTCAACGGGTGGGAGTACACAATGGGGTACTACCTTGCCGACGGTATATACCCGGAATGGGCCACATTTGTGAAAACCATCCGAGAGCCAGGGAACAGAGATGAAGCTGAGTTTGCAAAAGCACAAAAGGCAGCTCGAAAAGATATAGAACGAGCTTTCGGTGTTTTGCAAGCTAGATTTGCAATAGTCCGAGGATCAACCCGATTTTGGGATATGGACACACCCAAGGACATCATGACCACATGTGTCATTCCGCACAATATGATCATCGAGGATGAGAGGAGTTGAAACTTATCATTTTTTTTTGATAATGTTAACACCCGGGTCAAACCTTCAAGAAATCCAGATACTGTGCAAGTTTTTCTTGAAACATACCGTCTGATTAAGAATGACAAGGACGCAAAACAGATCCAGGAAGATCTCGTTCGCCACCATTGGCAAAGACACATCAACTAGGATTTATTTGTGTTTCTAACTATTTCTTATTTGTTCAATTTGCAAAACATTTGTTCCAATTTAAATTGTTTGTAATGTATGACAGTAAACATTTGTGTAATAATTCGGATTATTGTTGTATTTATTGTATCAATTTGTGTAATAATTTGGATTGTGCTATTTTGCAAAACCCTTTGTTTCCGGTTTTGGTTGCGGGCCGAAAGACAGTCGCGCAGGCCAGACGCGCCCCGCATAACAACATATTTATCTGGACTGCGTGGCTTTTTTCGGCCTCTAAAACGTGTTTGGAGTGGTATGAATACACGAATTTAGGGTTTACGATTTGGGGGATCTGCTAGAGATTCTCTTAAACCACTTCTTGGGACAACACTGGGCACACCCAAGTTCTCAAATTCGTTTGAAGCAACCAAATTTCACGTCAGAGCCAAAAGCACATCGGCTAGCACCTGGTATTTGACGGATGACAGGGGCATCCAGCAGAACGTGAGGATCAAGGAGCAAGCAGAGTGCCGATCGACCTATTCCCTTCGGACATGCTACCTGCATATCGATCATACGTGCGAATTTGTGCTTTTGATTATACTTAGACATCACATTCGAGATTTCTTTTACTGGTTCTTTAATTTAAGGGTTTTTTAAAGTGGAGTGGGTCGAGCGATTAGAACCATGAAAATGAACTGATGTGCACTAAAAAAATAAAAATGAAAATAAACCGATCAAGTGACCGCGTGTATCCCGTGTTCAACACGCCATGTTCCAACTTCTACTAGTAGTGACAATTTTGCTGTCTAGTAAATGAGTGATACGGCATGAGTAATCAAATGAACAAGGAGCAGACGAGAGATACCACACGCAACGGCGTCACGCTGCTTAGCTTGTCCAACGGGGATGGCTTCATGTCATAGTCCGTACGGCATCATCTACCGTCAAGCAAGTCCAATCATTTCTTATTACACACCATCAATCAAGTGATCCAGTTCTCTCTCCGTTAAAAGCTCTCACTCCCTCGCTCACTTTTCACTGCAACAGTAACAGTGCAACTCGCTAGTTGCTTACGACTTTAAATCTGCATCCATCGACCACTTGCTCGGCCACGGTCGAACATCCACCATGGCCTCACCAGCCGCTGACCTCCCGACCCAAGCCTGCCCTCTCCCACAGTCCAAAGCCCCGGCCGACGACCCTGAGCTCCAGACGCGCCGACGCCGCCGCAGGTGCTGCTGCATCTGCTTTCTCGTCACCCTCGGCGTGCTCGTGATCCTGGGCGTCACCCTCCTCGCCCTCTTCCTCACCGTGCTCCGCGTCCGCGACCCCAGCACGCACCTCATCTCCAGCCGCATCGTCGGCGTCGCCCCGAGCCTCACCCAGCCCAACTTCACCTTGCTCATCACCGCGTCCGTGCACAACCCCAACCCGGCCTCCTTCTCCTTCGCCTCCGGCACCACCGGGCTCTGGTACCGCGGCACCCACGTCGGCGACGCCCAGGTCGATCCCGGCAGCATCCCCAGCAAGGGAGACACGGTCGTGGAGCTGGAGATGACGGTCTTCACAGCCGGCTTCACGGCGAACATGACGCAGCTGCTCGAGGACATCGAGGCCGGGTCGCTGCCGCTGGACTCGAACGCGAGGATCCCTGGGAGGGTTGCCGTCTTCGGCGTCTTCAAGATCAAAGTCGTCGCCTACTCCGACTGCCACGTCGTCGTCGGCTTTCCGGACATGGGCATCCGCGGCCAGGACTGCCGCGACCACGCCAAACTCTAATCCATCACATTGATGGCTTGTTCGTTTCGTCGGAGCGTGGTCGATGATCCTGGAGTTCCTTCTCATGGTGCATGTCTACAGTCCAGAAACTAGATTATTCCTTTGATTGGTACTCATCATGTGCATCAACAGAGTAGCTTAATACAGGTTTCAATTTCCGTTGATCATGTGTAAATGGTATTCAATCTTTTCATTTTCGATTATAAATTGTCATCTCTATTTTCTTTACTAGCCGATTGACCCGCACAATTGATGCCACTTGATTTTATATTATCGTAAAATGTTGTTTGATTTGAGCAGTCTTCAGCATCGCAGCTCTGTATTAATTGCAAAAGATAGTACCATGGTCCAACAAAGCTATGATATCTATATCTATATCTATATCTATATCTATCTATAATAATAAAGGAGCTAAGGTTTACTGTAGAAATTTTAATCAAAGCTTTGTTTGGGCCGTTTTACCTCCCACTAAATCACATAATACACTGCCATGTACCTTTTTTTTTCATCGCTACATATGGGCCGGGCCATACGTACATCCAGGCGTGGTGCACCAACAGTCCAACAGCAACGAGGCCATGGTTGCTTTCCTGCCGCATCAAAAGCTGACATAGTCGATTTAGTCCCACCCTGCTCCCTTAATCCATCTCCACCGGTTATACATCCAAGATTGCCTGGAGTGCCAGTGAGCTGAGTCGGGAACAAACAAGCAGCAACATCATGATTTGCTTTGAAGATAATATGGTTTGCCTAATTGACATATACATTCACCGTGAGCTAAATATAATTGGGATGAATTGTGGGCTGCCTGCGGCGGTGCGTGGAGAGACTTTGCGGAGGGCGGGACAAGTGTAGAGATGTTTGAGGGATAAAAAGAATGGTAGAGACGATGGCGAGATTTTTTGGCAGGCAGAGAGAGATTGACATACCAGCTGAGTGACATGCCAAAATGTTACTCAATATTGAAACTGGAGGTGGAACTCCAAAGAAAAATGACGCATATACTTAAAAAAGACTACTTATGAAAATGACTGTGCACATCAGATTATACATACTCTATAAAGTATTCATTAAAAAACCAGTTGCAATGCATGGATATATTTAAATTTTATTTTTCCCGGTGCAACGCACGAGCATTCCTAGTAATAATAAATGGACTAAGGTTTCTGCCAAAATTTTCGTCTAACTTTTCACTCGACCGTTTATCCTCCCACCAATCCGCATAATACTGCACAACTGCCACACCTCGTTACATAATGGTTCGTTTAGTTCGATCTCTGTTCATCCATCGCTGCTTCTGGGCAGTCTTTTGCTACTGCTGCAGCCCAACACATTCAGGCACATGTATTTCTTTGTATCAGTCAGAGCAGTTTATATACACAAGTTTTTGGGGTACATCAAGCTGCCTTGGAACTACAAGCGGCATCTATCCGAAGGAATTAAAGAAGGAATTGTACGAAAATATATGAGAGAAAATGTTAAGGATAGAAGAATTTGGGAAAATCGGATGAGGGGATTGTATGAGAAATATGAGGGAAACAAGTTGCGGGCAAAATATGAGCATCATTTGATCGGAGAAAAATTTGGCAAATCGATTTCGAATCGAAAGGCGAGGCGGAAGGAAGTGAGCGTCGGCGCAGTCGAAACGCCGCACGAGTGCCGCGAGGAGGCGTGGTGCGGTCCCACGGCGTTGAGGACGCGCGATGGCCAGAGCAGAAGGCTGGCTTGGAGGTGCACGCGTGAAGCGTGTGTGAAGGGGAATGGAGGAGGTCCTCGCGCGCATGGTGCGTGGGGCGGCGCGCTCACGCGAGGCGGTGGCGACGGAAGGACGAGTGGGCAAAGATGAGAGGGACGAGGCTGCGAGAGGCGGAGCCGTGGAGGAGCCAGCCTCACTCGGTGTGTTGGTGGGAAGGACCGAGCGAAGAAAAGAATAAAGGAAGAAGGGGTTGTTTGCAAAATTGACATGCGGCGGGGGTGGCCGCAAGATTGTCTCCACCTAGGTTTGCTCCGGGTTGTTGGGCCACGTGGATGAGGCTCTGAGCCTGGCGGGTGGGAGCTTTCTCCTTTTATTCAAAACATTATTATTTATTCATGATTGTTTTAAAACTGTTTTCAATAGGTGGGAGGTCTTCTCCTTTTCTATTCAAAATATTTATTATATTCGATATGATCTAAAAAAGCATTCAATAAAATCAACTCGGTGCAACGCACCGACACATTTCTAGTCATGCTTAATATCGATCGATAGTGTCGTGGATACTTTAATGGATGTACCACCGATAGTGATGAGGCCTATGGCTCATGGTTGAATACAGATGAATCAGGAAGTCTAGCCGGATAAGTAGCCAGATCCACCGACCTTGGAATCGTCGGATCCTTGGCGTGTGATACGTCTCAGCATATCAATAATTTTTGATGCTCAATGCTTATTTTACACCAATTCATATATATTTTGCTCATACTTCGTTGCACTTTTATACATTTTGTACTAACCAATTAACAAGATATCACTTCATGTCAGTTTCTGTTTCGCTATTTTGTATTTCGAAAAGTTGTCTGCAGGAAATATTCTCTAGAATGGACGAAACAAAAGCCGAAATAATGACGAGAGTCGGAGGGTCGAAGAAGTGGCGCAGGGTGGCCAGACCACACCTTGGCGCGGCCTGGCATGAGCCCACGCTAAGGGTTGGTGTGGGCCCCAGGCCTCTACCGACCTCGCCCTTATCTATTTATTCACGATCTCGAGAAAAACCTAAACACCCAAGCCTCCATCCATGAAAAGATCCGTCCGCGACCGCCATCGGCCCTAGCTCGGGAGGTTCACGAAACTCTTCCGCACCCACGGAGGAGGAAATCATCGCGGAGGCATCTACATCGTCATGCCCGCCTCCGAAGTCGTGAGTAATTCATCCATGGACTATGGATCCATAGATAGCTAAATGGTTGTATTCTCCAATGTGTGCCTCATGTTTAGATCTTGTGAGCTGCCCTACATGATCAAGATCATCCTTATATAATGTACATGTTGTGTTTATAGGGATCATGAATATTGAATACTATGTTGAGATCGATTATATATTCTTGTATATGTTATTTGTGATCTTGCATGCTCTCCGTTGCTAGTAGATATTCTGGCCAAGTAGATGCTTGTGACTGCAAGAGGGGGTATTTATGCTCGATAGTAGGTTCATGCCTCTAGTTTTCTGCAAGAGTGACAATAACTTCTAAGATTGTAGATGTGTTGTTGCTACTAGGGAGAAAACAACAATATTTTATCCAAGGTGATAATTCTATTGTTTACTTTCACATGTTCCTTTGCTATATTGATGATACCTACATGTTTTATGCACATTATATATATATTTATTGCATTTTAACTAACCTATTAACAAGATGCCGAAAGAGCCAGTTGATGTTTTCTGTTTTTGGTTTCAGAAATCCTAGTAAAGAAATATTCTCGGAATTGGACGAAACTTTCGCCCAGGGTCCTATTTTTGCACGAAGCTTCCGAAGACCGAGAGACCTAACGAAGTGGGGCCACGAGGCAGCCGGGGGGGTGGCGGGCGGCCGGGCCTTAGGCGCGCGGCCCTATCCCTGGGCCTCGTGTGGCCCTCGCGTTGACCCTCCGCCTACTTAAAGCTTCCGTCGCGAAACCCCCAGTACCGAGAGCCACGATACGGAAAACCTTCCGGAGACGCCGCCGCCGCGAATCCCATCTCGGGGGATTGGAGATCGCCTCCGGCCCTGCCGGAGAGGGGATTCATCCCGGAGGACTCTACACCGCCATGGTCGCCTCCAGAGTGATGAGTGAGTAGTTCACCCCTGGACCATGGGTCCATAGCAGTAGCTAGATGGTCGTCTTCTCCTTTGTTGTGCTTCATTGTTGGATCTTGTGAGCTGCCTAACATGATCAAGATCATCTATATGTAATTCTATATGTTGTGTTTGTCGGGATCCGATGGATAGAGAGTACTATGATTATGGTGATTATCAATCTATTGTTTATGTGTTGTTTATGATCTTGCATGCTCTCCGTTATTAGTAGAGGCTACGCCAAGTTTTGCTCTTAACTCCAAGAGGGAGTATTTATGCTCGATGATGGGTTCATGCCTCCATTGAATCTGGACAGTGACAGAGAAGTTCTAAGGTTGTGGATGTGCTGTTGCCACTAGGATAAAACATTGATGCTATGTCTAAGGATGTAGTTGTTGATTACATTACGCACCATACTTAATGCAATTGTTGTTGCTTTGCAACTTAATACTGGAGGGGGTTCGGACGATAACCTGAAGGTGGACTTTTTAGGCATAGATGCGGTTGGATGGCGGTCTATGTTCTTTGTCGTAATGCCCAATTAAATCTCACTATATTTATCATATCATGTATATGCATTGTTATGCCTTTCTCTATTTGTCAATTGCTGACTGTAATTTGTTCACCCAACATGCTTTATCTTATGGAGAGACACCTCTAGTGAAGCTGTGGACCCGGTCCTATTCTTTACATAGCATACAATCTACTTGTTTTACCTGTTTTCTTTGCAAACATCTTCCACTCGTCGTTTAATCCTTTGTTACAGCAAGCCGGTGAGATTGACAACCTCACTTTGTTTCGTTGGGACAAAGTACTTGGATTGTGTTGTGCAGGTTCCTAGTTGGCGAATCCCTGGTGTTGCGCGCATCACATTTCGCGACCATCAACCTTCAACGTGCTTCTTGGCTCCTACTGGTTCGATTAAACCTTGGTTTCATACTGAGGAAACTTGCTTCTATACGCATCTTACCTTCCACTTGGGGTTCCCAACGGACGTGTGCATCTACGCGTATCAAGCTAAATTTCTGGCGCCGTTGCCGGGGATCAAGACACGCTGCAAGGGAGTCTCCACTTCTCAATCTCTTTTACTTTGTTTTTGTCTTGCTTTATTTTATTTACTACTTTGTTTGCTGCACTAAATCAAAACACAAAAAAATTAGTTGCTAGTTTTACTTTATTATTGTCTTGCTCTCTATATCAAAAACACAAAAAAATTAGTTACTTGCATTTACTCTATCTAGTTTGCTTTATTGTCCTGCACTCTATATTTAAAATACAAAAAAAAAATTTAGTTACTTTTATTACCATGTCTAGCTCTGAACCTGTTACTTCTTCACCTGAAGACTTAGTTTTCACTTTCAAGCAAGGGGATGAGGAGAGTTTTAAGGATGCTTGGTCTAGAATTTTTACTTCTTATCGTAAAACTGAACCTCAAATGACTCTAAGTTTGCTCCTTAGTAATTTTTATTTTGGTCTTATGGTTCGCTATAGATATGCTTTGGACACTTTAGTAGGAGGAGATTTCCTTCATTGTAATGGGGATCAAGCTTTTAATGCCATAAAGAAATTGGTTGCATCACATGATTCAGCTAATAACTTTGATTCAGCCCTTATTAGCATTCATAATAGATTGAACAATCTCGAGATAAGTACATCTCGCTTAAATGACAATTATCACTGTGTTCGTAATCGTCTTGAACAAGTCTTAGAGAATCCTAAACCTTCATCATGGGACCCTTCTGTTAAAATTGTTATCGGTGATCGAACTCTTCATGCCTATTGTGATATTATGTATGAATTTTGCCTTATGCCTGAAAACATTTATAAATCTTTGAAACTTTGGGGAGTCGATAAAGGGGGAGAAGAAATAGCTCTCATTGATAACTCTATTATAATTCCTAAGGGAATAGCTGCAGGTGTGCATACAACCATTCATGGAAGAACAATATCCATTGATTATCTTATTATTGAAACAGGAAAAATCATACTCGGAAGATCCTTGCTGAAACTATTGGGAGCAGTCATTGATGTGGGAGAAGGCACTCTGAAATTCACCTCTATACCAGGGGGAAATCATATATTTCCTAAACCAAAAGGAAAGAAAAACAATAAGAAAGGTAAAGATGAAGCCCAAGGTAAGGTTGACACACCATCTCTCGACAATACTTGATTTGCACTTTCTGCGCCTAGCTGAAAGGCGTTAAAGAAAAGCGCTTATGGGAGACAACCCATGTTTTTACCTACAGCAATTTTTTTGTTTTGTTGAGTCTTGGAAGTTGTTTACTACTGTAGCAACCTCTCCTTATCATGTTTTTGTGCCAAGTAAAGTTTCTATGTCAAAGTTGATGTTATATTTGGGATCGCTGCGCAGAAACAGCATTGCTGTCTGTCACGAATCTGGGCACAATTCTCTGTAGAAAATTCGAAAAAAATCTGCCAATTTACGAGCGTGATCCTCAGATATGTACGCAACTTTCATTAGTTTTGAGTTTTTCCATTTGAGCAAGTCTGGTGCCATTTCTAAATTCGTCTTTACGGACTGTTCTGTTTTTGACAGATTCTGCCTTTTATTCGCATTGCCTCTTTTGCTATGTTGGATTTATTTCTTTGATCCACTAATGTCCAGTAGCATTATGCAATGTCCAGAAGTGAAAATAATGATTGTGTCACCTCTGAATGTGTGAATTATTAATTGTGCACTAACCTCTAATGAGTTTGCTTGAAGTTTGGTGTGAAGGAAGTTTTCAAGGGTCAAGAGAGGAGTATGATATACTATGATCAAGAGGAGTGAAAGCTCTAAGCTTGGGGATGCCCCGTGGTTCACCCCTGCATATTTTAAGAAGACTCAAGCGTCTAAGCTTGGGGATGCCCAAGGCATCCCCTTCTTCATCGACAACATCATCAGGTTCCTCCCCTGAAACTATATTTTTATTCAATCACATCTTGTGTTCTTTACTTGGAGCGTCGGTTTGTTTTCGTTTTTGTTTGAATAAAATGGATCCTAGCATTCACTTTGTGGGAGAGAGACACGCTCCGCTGTTGCATATGGACACATGTGTCCTTAGGCTTTACTCATAATGTTCAAGGCGAAGTTTCTTCTTCGTTAATTGTTATATGGTTGGAATTGGAAAATGCTACATGTAGTAATTCTAAAATGTCTTGGATAATGTGATGCTTGGCAATTGTTGTGCTCATGTTTAAGCTCTTGCATCATATGCTTTGCACCCATTAATGAAGAAATACATAGAGCTTGCTAAAATTTGATTTGCATATTTGGTTTCTCTAAGGTCTAGATAATATCTAGTATTGAGTTTTGAACAACAAGGAAGGCAGTGTAGAGTCTTATAATGTTTACAATATGTCTTTTATGTGAGTTTTGCTGCACTTGTTCATCCTTGAGTTTGCTTCAAATAACCTTGCTAGCCTAAACCTTGTATAGAGAGGGTCATGCATCCAAAATCCTTGAGCCAACTACTATGCCATTTGTGTCCACCATACCTACCCACTACATGGTATTTCTCCGCCATTCCAAAGTAAATTGCTTGAGTGCTACCTTTAAAATTCCATCATTCACCTTTGCAATATATAGCTCATGGGACAAAATAGCCTTAAAAACTATCGTAGTATTGAATATGTACTTATGCACTTTATATTTTATTAAGTTGCCTGTTGTGCGATAACCATGCTTCTGGGGAACGCCATCAACTATTGTTGAATATCATGTGAGTTGCTATGCATGTCCGTCTTGTCTGAAGGTCTATCATTTTAGTGGTTGGAGCATGCAAAATTGTTAGAGAAGAACATTGGGCCGCTAACTAAAGCCATGAACCATGGTGGAAGTTTCAGTTTTGGACATATATCCTCAATCTCATATGAGAATAATAACTTTGCTACATGCTTATGCATTTAAGAGGAGTCCATTATCTGTTGTCCATGTTGTCCCGGTATGGATGTCTAAGTTGAGAATAATCAAAAGCGAGAAATCCAAAATGCGAGCATTCTCCTTGGACCTTTGTACAGGCGGCATGGAGGTACCCCTTTGTGACACTTGGTTGAAACATGGCATGCGAAGACCCGGTAGTCCAAGTTAAGTAGGACGAGGTGCGGGCACTATTAGTATACTATGCGTGAGGCTTGCAACTTGTAAGATATAATTTACATAACTCATATGCTTTATTACTACCGTTGACAAAATTGTTTCATGTTTTCAAAATAAAAGCTCTAGCACAAATACAGCAATCGATGCTTTCCTCTTTGAAGGACCATTCCTTTACTTTTATTGTTGAGTCAGTTTACCTATCTCCTTCCACCTAAGAAGCAAACACTTGTGTGAACTGTGCATTGATTCCTACATGCATATTGCACTTATTATATTACTTTATGTTGACAATATCCATGAGATATACATGTTACAAGTTGAAAGCAACCGCTGAAACTTAATCTTCTTATGTGTTGCTTCAACACCTTTACTTTGATTTATTGCTTTATGAGTTAACTCTTATGCAAGACTTATTGATGCTTGTCTTGAAGTACTATTCATGAAAAGTCTTTGTCATATGATTCACTTGTTTACTCATGTCATTACCATTGTTTTGATCGCTGCATTCATTACATATGTTTACAAATAGTATGATCAAGATTATGATGGCATGTCATCAGAAATTATCTTTGTTATCGTTTTACCTGCTCGGGACGAGCAGAACTAAGCTTGGGGATCTGATACGTCTCCAACGTATCGATAATTTCTTATGTTCCATGCTACTTTATTGATGATACCTACATGTTTTATGCACATTATATGTCATATTTATGCATTTTACGGAACTAACCTATTAACAAGATGCCGAAGAGCCGATTCTTGTCTGCTGTTTTTGGTTTCAGAAATCCTAGTAAAGAAATATTCTCGAATTGGAAACTTTCGCCAGGGTCCTTTGCACGAAGCTTCCAGAAGACCGAAGACCTAACGAAGTGGGGCACGAGGCAGCCGGGGGGTGGCCGGCGCGGCCCAGGCCTTGGCCGCGCGGCCCTATCCCCCCTGGGCCCCTCGTGTGGCCCCTCGCGTTGACCCTCCGCCTACTTAAAGCCGCGAAACCCCCAGTAACGAGAGCCACGATACGGAAAACCTTCGAGAGACGCCGCCGCCGCGAATCCCATCTCGGGGGATTCGGAGATCGCCTCCGGCACCCTGGCGGAGAGGGGATCTCCCGGAGGACTCTACACCGCCATGGTCGCCTCAGGAGTGATGAGTGAGTAGTTCACCCCTGGACCATGGGTCCATAGCAGTAGCTAGATGGTCGTCTTCTCCTTGTTGTGCTTCATTGTTGGATCTTGTGAGCTGCCTAACATGATCAAGATCATCTATATGTAATTCTATATGTTGTGTTTGTCGGGATCCGATGGATAGAGTACTATGATTATGGTGATTATCAATCTATTGTTTATGTGTTGTTTATGATCTTGCATGCTCTCCGTTATTAGTAGAGGCTCCGGCCAAGTTTTTACTCTTAACTCCAAGAGGGAGTATTTATGCTCGATAGTGGGTTCATGCCTCCATTGAATGTGGGACAGTGAGAGAAAGTTCTAAGGTTGTGGATGTGCTGTTGCCACTAGGGATAAAACATTGATGCTATGTCTAAGGATGTAGTTGTTGATTACATTACGCACCATACTTAATGCAATTGTCTGTTGCTTTGCAACTTAATACTGGAGGGGGTTCGGACGATAACCTGAAGGTGGACTTTTTAGGCATAGATGCGGTTGGATGGCGGTCTATGTTCTTTGTCGTAATGCCCAATTAAATCTCACTATATTTATCATATCATGTATATGCATTGTTATGCCTTTCTCTATTTGTCAATTGCCCGACGTAATTTGTTCACCCAACATGCTTTATCTTATGGGAGAGACACCTCTAGTGAACTGTGGACCCGGTCCTATTCTTTACATAGCATACAATCTACTTGTTTTACTGTTTTCTTTGCAAACATCTTCCACTCGATACGTTTAATCCTTTGTTACAGCAAGCCGGTGAGATTGACAACCTCATTGTTTCGTTGGGACAAAGTACTTGGATTGTGTTGTGCAGGTTCCACGTTGGCCGGAATCCCTGGTGTTGCGCCGCATCACATTTCGCGACCATCAACCTTCAACGTGCTTCTTGGCTCCCCCCCGATTCGATTAAACCTTGGTTTCATACTGAGGAAACTTGCTTCTATACGCATCATACCTTCCACTTGGGGTTCCCAACGGACGTGCACATCTATTATCAAGGGTAATTCTATTGTTTACTTTACACACATTGCTTAATGCGATAATCTGTTTGCAACTTATCTGGAATAGGTTCGGACGATAACAGGAAGGTGGATTATTAGTCATAGACGCAGTTGGATTACGTTCTATGTATTATGTTGTAATGCCCAAACGAATCTCATAGTAATCATCTTGTCATGTATGATCTTTATTCTCAATTGCCCAACTGTAATTTGTTCACCCAACATGTTATTTATCTTTGTGGAGAGACACCTCTAGTGAACTATGGACCCCGGTCCTTTCCTTTATACTGATAAATTCATCCACTGCAATCCTGCTCGTTTTGCTTACTGTAGCATTGTTCTCTTTAATTAAATATCTCTTTTCACTCGTCGTCTAATCCTTTATGTTCAGCAAAACAGCGAATGGAATCTCTGGTTTCTTGGGAGTGAAAAATTACCACGAAGTTGCCAGCACCCACACCACATGCATGGCTTGATCTCCGTGGTGTAATTTTCTCTTGATTCCGGCTGCTTGGCTGCACCAATCTTGACGGTGCTTGATGGAAGCGGTTGGGGAACCAAGAGGAAGGTGTGATGAGCATAGAGCAAGTTTTCCCTCAGAAAGCCAAGGTTTAATCGACCGTAGGAGAAAGGCGTGACTTAGAAGGTGTTGCTAGCTGACTAGTAGCAGGGCACACTACCGGCGTCAAAAACAATGTGGAACACTGCCCACCAAAATACTTCGCCCCAACTTACGGTGAGGTTGTCAATCTCTTTGGTTTGCGAACACAAAGGTTTTAAACGTATCGAGTGAAGGAGATGTTTGCAGTAATTAAAGAGAACAATGCTTGCGGAAAGTAAACGAGCGGGATTGCGATGGATAATTCAGTGTACAAAGAAAGGGGTCCACGGTTCACTAGAGGTGTCTTTCCATAAATATAAATAACATGCTGGATGAACAAATTACAGGCGGTGGGCAATTGACAGAATATCAACCATACATGACAAGATGATTACTATGAATTCTTTTTGGGCATTACAACATAATACATAGACCGTGATCCAATTTGCATCTATGACTAATAATCCACCTTTCGATTATCGTCGAACCCCTTCCGTGTTAAGTTAACAGTAATGCATTGAGCAATGTGTTTAAATTATACAATAGAATTGCCCTAGGATAAAACATTGTTGTTTTCTCCCTAGTAGCAACAACACATCTACAATCTTAGAAGTTATTGTCACTCTTCCAGAAAACTAGAGGCATGAACCTACTATCAAGCATAAATACCCCCTCTTGTAGTCACAAGCATCTACTTGCCCAGAGTATCTACTAGCAACGGAGAGCATGCAAGATCACAAATAACATATGACAAGAATATATAATCGATCTCAACATAGTATTCAATACTCATCGGATCCCAGCACAACATGTAGCATTACATAAGGATGATCTTGATCATGTAGGACAACTCACAAGATCTAAACATGAGGCCCAAATTGGAGAAGAGAACCATCTGCTACTTCTATGGATCCATAGTCCAGCGATGCAGATACCTCACGGCGATGATTTCCCCCTCGGTAGGGTGCCGGAAGAGCTTGGAACCCTCTTGAGCTTGGGTCTCCAATGGCAGCCATGACGGAACTTTCGTGGATGGAAGCTCGAGGTGTTCGGGGTTTTCCGAGATCGTGATTAAATAGGTGGAGGGCGATGTCGGTGGAGGCGGTGCCCCACCCCCTAGGCGCGGACCAGGGCCAGGCCGCCTAGGGTTGGTTTGGCCGCCCTCTTGTGCTCTTCGACTCCTCGGACTCTGTCTTTGTTATGGAAAAATATTGACTTTGGATTTTGTTTCGTCCAATTCCAGAATATTCCTGTACATCTTTTCTGAAATACAAAACAGCAGAAAACAGGAACTAACACTGTGACATCTTGTTAATAGGTTAGTGCCGGAAAATGTATAAAAGTGCAACGAAGTATGAGCAAAACATATATAAATTGGTGTAAAACAAGCATGGACCATCAAAAATTATAGATACGTTTGAGACATATCAAGCATCCCCAAGCTTAACTCCTGCGTCCTCGAGTAGGTAAGTGATAAGAAAATAATTTTGAGGTGACATGAAGCCAACACAATCTTGATCAAGCATGTAAAGCATTGTGAGCTGGGATCAAAGTACTCTAAACATAGGCATGATAGATACAATTCTAACAATAGAACTTAGAAACTATGTTATAACATGAGAAGTAACTCAAACAAAGGATCATGAATAATAGTTTGCTGAAAGCAACTTGTTTGTTTATGAGCAAAGAGAAAACATAACGCGTGGTACTCAAAATGTCCTTTATGACGTAGCAAAACTTAAATTCTAGGATACCTTCAAAGTTCAAAGGGTGACTAGATACAAGTAACTTTAAGAACAAGCAATAGCATAATCATGAATCAATCAATAATAATTTTAGGACTATGCACATTGCACTAAGAATGACAACTATGCTCTCTTAATTGGTGCATAAAGTAGAAGATGAAGACTCAACATAATAGTAAAAGAGAGACTCTTTGCAGAGTAAGCAAGATAAACAAGTTTTATAAACCTTCCAAAAAGTATGGTACTCATTAGCTTTGAGCTCTCATTGCCCCTATCATAAGCATCTTGAATGGTTAAAGTTAATGTGAGGGCAAATATGAGTTATATGCTTGACAAATCACAAGTTGAAAATCTCATGCCCCTTGAATACGAGTACCTAAACCTCATGCTACTCAACTTAGGTCCCAAATAAGTTCTTGTCATTGTAAGTATACATGTATCATTGAGAACCGCCAACGGGGTACCTCTTGCCCGATGATATGGAAGTACTCTTGTAGGAGCAATCCCATGCCAAAATGACAAGACAAACAGACAATGAGCATCTCAACAATTTTTTATTTACTATGGGTATAGCTTTTTATTGAAAATGCTTCATAGAATGCTCACTATGGTTCGTTGTAAATTTCCACCATGAATGATGCATGGCTTAGATTAGCGGCCCAGGCGTTTCTCTAACTCATATACAAACTCCATGGACTTACAAGTTTCCATTTTATTTTGCACCGCTAGGCATCCATAAACAAAAGAACATGACATCAACTAAATATGAATAAGTGCAATGTTGAAAGCGTTCCCCATGAAAGCATGGTTGTGCTAACTCCCAACTTGCAATTTGCAAACATATAAACTTCATAAGATAGTCACAATGATCAAGTTTATTAAGTGCAAGAAAGTAAATGTGCCATCAAGTTCGTGAGAGCTTTACTGACTAATTTTCTCATGCCAAAATTTAATTTGGAAGATAAATAAAAACATGATGAATATACTTGGAATAGCAATAATGCTACTAGGTAGATATGGTGAACACAATTGGTAAACTTTGGTTTATGGTGGTTGGATGCACGAGTAGAGTTCATACTCAGCATGAAAGCTAGCAAAAGACTGGGAGCCACCAACTAAGAGAGCAATAATGGCCATAATCATGCATAGCGACAAAAAAATATCAATCAAAGCATAAAATGATATTACAAGTCAAAAACTAAATGATCATAGATGATTTAGTTGACTGGTTATAGTCATAACATGGTGTAAGCATGTGCCAAGTCAACCCAATAAAGCATCAAAGGAGAATACCACAATATTATGCTTTTATGATGGAAACAACACATGATTCTTTCAATAGCACATTATGCACTCTCAGCTATTTGAGACAAGTCATGCTACAACAATAAATACTAAGCATATGAAAAAATAACATCCAACATGACATGCCAAAGTCTATGCCACACTCTAGACAAGCTTCCTTTTGCATCACTATAATCATGAAACATTTTACTCGTCTCCAACACCAATCAACTTATTTGAAATAGCTCTCAGAGATGAAAATAAATATGGACCAGAGAGATAATCATACATAAATAAATAATACTAACGAGCTCTGAACAAAATTAGAATGAAAACCAAGAGCTAAACGCGGTACTAGAAAACTAGAACACTCGCAGAACAATAACAACGAAAACTAGAGCGTTCTATGCAATTAAAACGGAGTGGGTCTTTATCCACAACAAATGTGTTCCGGGATCCAACATATGCTACAGAAAAAACAAAACTAAACGAAAAAACAAAAATAAAGACGCTCCAAGAACAACACATAGCGTATGAAGCAATAAAAATATAGCGCATAGAGAGATGACATGTTGCTTTGTTGATGAAGAGGGGATGCATCCCCAAGCTTTGACGCTTGTACCTCTTGAATATTTCTTGGGGTGCAGGAGCTTGTTCTTTTGTCCATTCTTCATCTCATTACATCATTCTTCTCTCCCTACACTTGAAAAGTTTCTTCATACAAAACTTCACACAATCCTTACTAGCAGCATTAGTACAATCAAAATAATAAATCCACTTGGGTTCAGTTCTAACATATATCAAACATCTATTAAAGCATTAGATACTGTAGCAACTCTTCAAAAAGCTCTTTGATCAAAAGAACTAAAAAAGAAAGAGATTAAGATGCAAATGCAAATAGTGGCAGAAATCTGTCAAAACCAAACAGCAGGTAAAGATCGATTTTTAGAAAATCTTCTGTTGCTCATCTAGAAAAGTGGTCAACTAACGAAAGTTAGATAATAACCTGGGGCATATGCATAAAAATTGGCAGATCAAAATTCCGCTCTGGATATTTATACGATTTTTTATGGTGGCAGCACAGAATCTGTTTTCTGGACAGCAACTTCCCCAAATCTTACTTTCTTCCTATTAGAGGCTATTCTTGGCACAAAAACGAAATAAAAATGATATGGAGAGGTTATTACAGAGGTAATAACTTTAAAGACTCAACAAAAGAAAAATTACAGAAATAAAACATGGGTTATCTCCCAAGAGTGCTTTTCTTTAACGCCTTTGCTAGGCGCAGAAAAAAGCTAGCATCAAGTATTATCAAGTGAAGAAGCATCAAGATCAATCACTTCCTCTAAAACACAACTTGTCAAAATAGGCACTTTAGATACCCCTGGAGATGATTCAACATGTAAACCACTCTTAGTTGTACTAAAAGTTTTATCAATTTTAAACATATTATGGGGTTTTGGTTTAGATGCCTTAGGAACATACATGATTTTTGTTCTTTTCCCACAAAAGCTTTCTCCTTCTTAAACCCAAGAGAGGAAAAGGTTGAACTTAAAGTTTCCATAGCCTCCTCTAGTTTACCAATCCTAAGGTTTATACTATCATGGGTATTGCTAGCTTCTAAAACAGTGATTCTTTTATTGATACTTTCTATTGATTCATTAATTTGGCTAGCATTATCAAGGCAATGTGGCAAACTTTTCTCTAGATAGCTTAGTCTCTATAACATCTTCCAAAGTGATCTCAGTTTTAACAACATTAGTAGGTGGGATTCCTACCAAGCTTTCAATTAAATTGCAGGCTTCCAGCGGGAGTACCCAGAAAATTACCCCCCGTGAGAGTATCCAAAACATATCTATTCCAGCTAGATAAACCAACATAAAAATTTCTAAGGAGGATCATGGTAGAATATTTTTTAGTACATCTATGATGAGCATTACTTATTCTATACCAAGCATCTTTCAAACTTTCTCCCCCTTGTTGCTTAAAAGAACGAACCTCAACTTCAGGAATACTCATTTTAGCAAAATTAAAACTAAGCAACAGAAATAATGGCAATAATAGAAAATAATTTTTTGTGTTTTTGATATAATGAAGCAAACAAAACAAAATAAAAGAAACTAAGCAAAACTATAACAAAGTAAAGAGATTGGAGATGAGAGACTCCCTTAGAAATCCTATTTCTCCCCGACGCGCGGCGCCATAAAATTTTGATGGTGTGCGCGTTGTGGTGAGGTGGCAATCTATGTGGTGTAACACTGTCGGTTTCCGACAACGACGCCGAGAAAATCTTGACGGTGCTTGATGGAAGCGGTTGGGGAATCCCAAGAGGAAGGTGTGATGAGCACAGGAGCAAGTTTCCCTCAGTAAGAAACCAAGGTTTAATCGACCAGTAGGAGAAAGGCGTGACTTTTGAAGGTGTTGCTAGCTGACTAGTGGCAGGGCGCACTACCGGCGTCAGCAACAACGTGGAACCTGCACACAACACAACCAAAATACTTTGCCCCAACTTATAGTGAGGTTGTCAATCTCACCGGTTTGCTGAACACAAAGGATTAGACGTATCGAGTGGAAGGAGATGTTTGCAGTAATTAAAGAGAACAGTGCTTACAGAAAGTAAATAGAACAGGATTGCAGTGGATTGATTTATCAGTGTAAAAGAAAGGACCGGGATCCACAGTTCACTAGAGGTGTCTCTCCATAAAGATAAATAACATGATGGGTGAACAAATTACAGCTGGGCAATTGACAAAATATCGACCATACATGACAACATGATTATTATGAGATTCGTTTGGGTATTACAACATAATACATAGACCATAATCGAATTGCATCTATGACTAATAATCCACCTTCCGTTTATCATCTGAACCCCTTCCAGTATTAAGTTGCTAGCAACAGATTATCGCATTAAGAAATGTGTAAAGTAAAAAATAGAATTACCCTCGAATAAAACATTGTTGTTTTCTCCATAGTAGAAACAAAACATCTACAATCTTAAAAGTTAGGGATTTCTATTTTCGTGCCCTCGGGTCCTTAGTTGTGCTCAGTTTTCCCCGGCTCCTTAGTTTTTCCTCAGTTTTACCCAAACGTTTGTCTGAAACCATCACACGTGATGTAACGGCCGGTTGCCCGACGGTTGACCGTTATCTTCTGACTAGTGGGGCCACGTAGAGCCTGCAAAGACACGTCAGACCATCCATCTTTGTTTGACCGTAAGCATCGCTGTATCCCTGACCAAAACGCGAACGAGTGGGGCTTCGGTATATCAAATGACAAGTGGGGCCATGACGCTGATACAAGGGGCAATACACGGGTAGGATTAGATTTTTAAACGGAGCTCTACAGCGATGGCACGGAGGAGGTGGCATGCGGGGTGCCGAGATGAGATCGACGTCCACAAAGAACTGCATGAGGCGAGACCAGACGCATTAGATAGATATGAACTAGACGCGTTTAACCATGCAAAGAAGAGAAGAAATGGTCGACGACATCGACGACCACCTCAAAACTTTGACTGACCGTGTCGGACACGAACGCGAGCAATGTAGAGAAAACTAGTGTCTCTCCTTTCTGGCGTGTATAGGTGGGTGCTAGGAGAGTGTGGTGGCGAAGGGAAAGACCTCGCGGCGGTCTGTGGCGTCCAGCATAGCGGGTCGGCGTGGCCGTGCCCACAGCGGCGTGCATGCATGTTCGGCATTGGCATCAGCATGTACGTTCGGCATTGGCCTCGGCGGTATCTCTGGTGTGTCAGTGATCGAATGAGGGGACGGGATTGAGGGTGCATCCCGACGTTGACCTAGCAGTGGCGGCGAGCATAGCCGTTCTGACCATGCCGATATCGGCATCGGCATCGTTTGGAGGCTGTGGTGCTCGAATCAAGTTGGGATTTGTTTCTTGTAGGCCAAAATGAATTTGAAACAAGTTTCATGTTGAAGGTTAGGTAACGAAAGTTTGTAACTATCCCAAAATTATACTAGCGCCATGGTGAGGTTCTTTTTGATAGAGCTATACGGTTGGGCAAACTTTTTTGACACTTTTTAGATAGGGTTCCTTGTTGTTACACGTATGGCATCATGTATGGAAAATTTGGGGTCATTTGGAGATGTTCGAAAAAATCACTTTGCTTAAGCGCATGCCGTTTCGTCTCGCTGAAACCAGCTTTTCTAACAAGGTGATTTTTTCTACCTTCTCTAAATAACCTCAAATTTCATACAGCTGATCTTCTATACATAGATAGATAGATTGTTTCGTTTTTACATTTTTCGAACTTTTTATTTCCCTTTATAATACCCAATTGATTTTCAGGTCAAAACCTCGAAAAACAGCATCATGTATGGCATCATTTTCACCCTAAATTTCAAATTTTCTGAAACTTTCCCTTTTAGATATTCCTTGTTGTTATAGGTATGCCATCATGTATGCCAAACTTGGTTAGGTCTCACTGAAACCAGCTTTTGTAACAAATTAGGTTTTTTCTGCCTTCTCTAAATGACCTCAAAAATCATACGTGATAGGTTTATCATTCTATACAAAGATAGATGGTTTATCATTTTTTGCGTGAAAAGTAATGGCTACAACAAATTGTTGATGGTTTATCATTTTTTTGCGTGAAAAGTAATGGCAACAACAAATCGGTGATGCATGGTTTATCATATTTTTTGCGTGAAAAGTAATGGCAACAACAAATTGTTGATGGTTTATCATTTTTTGCGTGAAAAGTAATGGCTACAACAAATTGTTGATGGTTTATCATTTTTTGCGTGAAAAGTAATGGCTACAACAAATTGTTGATGGTTTATCATTTTTTGCGTGAAAAGTAATGGCAACAACAAATCGGTGATGGTTTATCATTTTTTTTTGCGTCAAAAGTAATGGCTACAACAAATTGTTGATGGTTTATCATTTTTTGCGTGAAAAGTAATGGCTACAACAAATTGTTGATGGTTTATCATTTTTTGCGTGAAAAGTAATGGCAACAACAAATCGGTGATGGTTTATCATTTTTTTTGCGTGAAAAGTAATGGCAACAACAAATCGGTGATGGTTTATCATTTTTTGCGTGAAAAATAACGCCTAAAAGAGTTTATAATTTTTAGCGCGTGAAAAATAATACAGAAAACCGCCCTTCAGCATACTTAGAGGGTGGAAGCTAATTAACCGCCAACAGAGAGAGAGAGGGGTTATCCTGCCCGTTCCCTATATCATACGATCAACGGTCGGCGGGCACGATCCGCGTGACATGGGCTAGACCAATCAGGGCGATGATGCACGTCTGCGAGAATTTGTGAAGAGAGAGGGCAAAACTGAGTACTATCAAGAAACCAAGGGCACCTGAGTAGTAAATAGACTAAGGGATTCAAATATGAGATTTAAAAAATGGAAAATGCGTGTTTTGTACAATGAAACCCATCTTGGCCTACCTCAAACTATTTGCAATACCAATATACATCAGTGTGAGAATTGTGGCCTCATTTAGACAAAGTATGATTTGGGGGAAGCTGTTTTGGGAAGGGCTTATTGTGGAAAACCATGCACCTTCATAGCTACTAGGTGATTTGAGAAGTGGCAATTTGTGGTAAAACTTGATTTATCTATGATTTATCTATGATTTGAGAAGTGGCAATTTGTGGTAAAGACTCCATGAGTAAGTGCCACTCTTTTTAGGATTTTTTTGCACATTAAATGACTCATTTAACTAGTTAATCCCATTTGTTGACTCTCTGTTGACCAGCCACTTGAGGGTAAAACTGAGTATATTGCACTAGCCAGTATTAGCACTCGAGGGGAAAATTGAGCACACAAAAAATGCTAGTATAAGACTCGAGGGTATACCTGAGTATATCTAAATTTCCAGGGTTAGACTCGAGGACACGTGCAATTGTTGACGCGTAGACGCGGGTCGCGGTGGAGAAGTCGAGACGTGCAATCGTGGACGCGTGTCGCGTTGCAGAAGTCCAAGACGTGCAGACGTGCACCTGTGCACGCGTAGGACGCGGGTCGCATTAACCACCCCTCGCCTTTATAGACGCCTCCTCGCACTCTCTCTGTCACTCTCACTCGCTCACGCATCGCCAACTCTCTCACGTCCCATCATCTTCTCCAAAGCAAAAAACCCTCTCCCTCTCCCTCTTCCTCTTCCTCCGCCGGAGAGATGGACAAGGAGAATGCCAATCCCATCGTCGAGGTTGGCTCAAAGCGCGACGCCTCCATCTTCGGCGCCGTCCCCTCTACGGACGACGCCGCCGCCGCCGCCGTCGCCGGTGCATCGGAGGCTGCTGCCGCCGGTGGCAGTCAGATCCCGGCGGGATGGGACCCCTACGACCCCGTGCCGTACGTCCCGCCCCCGAACCCCTACGACACCTCCCTGGAGGACCCATGGAACGAGGTAACTACGGTTTGCTTCCTTTTTTGTTCCCCATTCCTTTTTGAACCCTATTTTTGCTGGTGTAGATGGATCTGTAGATGGATGAGTATTGGGCTAATATTTGCGCCGATTTTATTCCATTTTGTTTTGATCACTTCTTGATTTCGTTTAAGATTTGGGGTTCGGCTGTTCGGTTAATTTATGCAAGTAATATTGGATCTCAATCAGTTAATTTATGCAAGTAATCATGGGATCTCAATCAGTTATTTTATGCACTAATCAAAAGATATCAACCGTTTAATTTTGCAAATAATCTCGAATGTGTTCAAGTTTAGATCTAGTTCAGATCTAGAATCTGTTTCTTTGCCTATGATGAATGGTTGGGCACAAATTTTTACAGGGAGGGTTCAGCGAACCATTGCTGTGTACAAATCTGTTGTGCATGAGCTTTAGTTCGCTAACACCTTCCCTGTAGATATATAATCATGTCCACTCTAACTGAGGCTGACTCTGTTTTTCTTAACTTTGTTATCATGTACGTTAGTCATCGTTGCAACTCATTCACTAGTTTCTGTTTGATATGGATCAGATGTCTGGCAGCGACGTCGGCAGCGACGAAGAGGAGGAGGACGTCAAGACTCGCCAGGTCCTGCGGAGGCTGCAGGTCGGCCAGTACATCTCCTACTTCGCCAAGGAGGTGTACAGGTGCCCCTTCTGCACCAGGAGACTCGGCGCCACGGACTTCAACTGCCTCGTCACGCATGCTGAGAACATCAGCAACACCTTCCCCAAAGTCGGCACGACGGTGAACGTCCACTCCTTCCGCGCCAAGCACAGGGCGCTCGGCATGCACCTCCGCAGCTTGCAGCGGGTGGAGATCTCCGCCGGGCGCATGCCTCCGCTCAAGCCCAAGGCTCCCAAGGGGAGCAAGAGCAACAAGTGGAGGCAGAGCCAGATGGGGTAGGCGGAGTCCTGGACGTGTGCTGCTGCTGCTGCTGCCTCCTAGTTTGTTGTTGGGATCCCTTTGTTGTTAGCTAGGGATCCCTTGTTGTTATGTTAGTATGATGGTGCTGTGAAGAACCTGTTACTATGTTGGCTGCTGTGTATGCAGCCTATTATCTATCCATATTATCTAGGGATTATCTATCCCTAGTCTACTATATTTTGTTGGCCGTACTTAGTTTTCTTGATTTACTATGACTGTGAATTTATCGTACATTATCCTGGAGATTTGCTTCTAGATTTAACTACATACATATGGACCAGAGGGAGTACTAGATTTGCTGCCATATTGGGCAAACAACGAGGGCCAAAAGGCACAAATAATTGAAGAAAGTCAGAAATGCAAGCTTCTCTAGATTTTATACTAATTTGGTGAAAAGGACAGAGAGAAAGAGGGGAAAAAGGTGCACTTAATAATGCCAATTTGGGGCCGAGAGAGACAGAACCCAGCTCCTGCTCACGTGCAACCAAACGCTTCTCGTCCTGTCCCACGCGGTCCCTTTCTACCAGCCCCACGCGACGCGGGCCCACACGACGCGGCCCCACACGCGGCCCCACACGTGACAGAACGGTCAACTAAACGGGAATCCTGCCGTCTGAGCTGCTTCTGCGGGTTTCAAACAAGGGCTTGGGGAAAACTGAGGAAAAACTAAGGAGCTGGGGAAAACTGAGTACAACTAAGGACATGAGGGCACGAAAATAGAAATCCTAAAAGTTATTGTCTCTTCCAGAAAACTAGAGGCATGAACCTACTATCGAGCATAAATACCCCCTCTTCGAGTCACAAGCATCTACTTGGCTAGAGTATCTACTAGCAACGGAGAGCATGCAAGATCACAAATAACATTTGACAAGAATATATAATCGATCTCAACATAGTATTCAATATTCATCGGATCCCAGCAAACACAACATGTAGCATTACATAAGGATGATCTTGATCATGTAGGGCAGCTCACAAGATCTAAACATGAGGCACAAATTGGAGAAGACAACCATCCAGCTACTGCTATGGACCATAGTCCATGTATGAACTACCCACTCATCACTTCGGAGGCGGGCATGGCGATGTAGATACCTCCCGATGATTTCCCCCTACGGCAGGGTGCCGGGAAGAGCTTGACCCTCCCGAGCTAGGTTCTCTAATGGAGGTTGCGATGGAAATTTTCATGGATGGAGGCTCGGGTGTTCAGGGCTTTCCCGAGATCGCGATTAAATAGGCGGAGGAGATATGTCGGTGGAGGCCAGGGTGGCCCACACCACCCCTAGGCGCGGACCAGGGCTAGGCCGCGTCTAGGGCTGGTCTAGCGGCCCTGCTGCCTTTCTGCGACTCCCCTCTGGACTCTGTCTTCGTTATTGAAAATATTGACTTCGGCTTTTGTTTCGTGCAATTCCGAGAATATTTCCGTAAAATTTCTAAAATATAAAATAAAACTGGAACTGGCATTGTGGCATCTTGTTAATAGGTTAGTGCTGGAAAATGTATAAAAGTGCAACAAAGCATGAGCAAACATATATAAATTGGTGTAAAACAAACATGGAGCATCAAAAATTATAGATACGTTTGAGACGTATCAGCTACCGCGCCCTTTTATGCTTGTCTACACAGGATCTCAAAATAATAAGTCAATAATAAAATATCAATGAAATTGAAAACTATCATTTTCTAGCATTTTGACATGATAGAAATTATTTTGCACCTAATCACGCACACTGTGCGAAAGGACAATGCGAGGACAGGTTCCAGCAGCTCTAACGGGCATCGGTGCAGGCGGGGCCACTGTACCATCCACATGTACCACCCTCCGGAAGCATCGCATCGTCAAATACTTTCACCTCCCGTAGATGGATCAGAGATCAACACACACAACAGCGAAACCGAGAAACACCGGCCCAGATCAGATTTCAAGAAGGAACTTTGGAGAAGACAAGATCCGGGCTGCTACGTGGATCCTCAGACGACAAGGCATCATCCCCTTTATCATCATCAACCGCTGCACCTCCACCATCATCATCCTCCAACCATAGTTGTAATCTTGATTGCTATTGTGGATTTGTATTCGAATTTGTTCCATTCCTTTAATTCCTTTCACAAGATTATGATGATGTTCTTGATTGTCTCCATGTGTGAGTAGTCCTATTAGTTCTTGGGGAGATGGAGAAACCCTAGCATGAATATATGGTTTTAAGTATTAATGTGTGTTAGTTTTCTCTCTTGATATTACGTGTTGTGCACCATGTAATATATGCCTTATGGTCTTGAGAGGGAACTACTCTTTGAAGTGTGGTAAAGTGAACGGCGGAAGTGACATTACCATATCGGCGCTTTGACACATGAATAAGGGGGATAAGAGGGATTCACAAAGCTCATATCGATAACCGGGGTAAACCCCTTAATAGCAATAGTCAATATGTGGCTTGCAGAAGGCTAGCTATTGTGGTTATTTAGAGATGCGATGACCGATGGCTTAATTACGGAGCTCTCCCACACACAATATGCTTAAAAGCATATTTTATTTTAATTAACATGAATCCTAGTGCTAGAGGTGGATCCAATAATCCTGAGAACACTTTGTCTCATTAAGTTTGAACCCATTTCTTATAATGTTTTTACTGCTTTATTTACTTTATCGCAACCATTTACAACACCCCCTTTAAGTATTTTGAGATTAGAAAATAATTATTAGGTAATCTTTAGTAGAAAGTACCAAGGGTATTAAGACCCTAACCAGTAGCTCCTCGTGGTTCAATACTCTTATTTCGAAACTAGCTACAACGATCTGTGTAAATAACATCCTATCATTTAGGCAAAATGATAATGAACATGTAGCAACAACTTGGGAAAGAATTAAAAACATGCTTAGAACTTTCCTTCACATGGAGTAAATGAATGGACCATCCTACCTCTTTTTATAATGGTTTAAATATAATGTCAAGAAGCATGATAGACTCTCTTTGCGGTGGTGCATTCATGAGTAAAACGTGCCTGAACCTAAAGCCATCTTAGAAAGCATGCTACATAATCATAGCCAATGGTACACTGAAATAGCACCTAATCCAACAATGAAAATTCACACTATTGAAGAAGTAGACCCCTTATCAAATAAAATTTATTCCATACTAGCTTACATAACAAAGCAAAATAATGATAATGTTCCTCTAGAAGAATTAGTATGAAACACCAATGAAAATGTAGATGTCAACTATAAAATAAACTTTGGTAATAATGGGTATGGGAACAACTACAATAATACATATGGCCATCCCCATATGTACCCAATAAATATACTAGTGATAATAATAACTCTAATGAATTAGAAAATACCATTATATCCTTTATATCCATACAAAAAGAATTAAACAATCAGTTCATAGCAAAGTTTGAAAGACAAGATGCTTTAAATGTGAAAGTGGATCTCTTAACACAAGAAGTTTTGTCTTTTAAGAATCTCCTACAACAGAAGAATCATGAAGAAACTATCAAATATGTGCAAGAGGTAATAGACAAAGCTTGGGAGACTCTTAATGCGATGGAAGATAAGGAAACACTTATGTTTGCAAATGATAAACAAATGATAAACAATTCTAAAGATCCCACTATCAATGTTCATCAAGCTGGATTTGGCTCTCATATTGGTAATTATGTTATCAAAGAAAAGATATAAAGATATAACAAAGAAGCTATGATATCACCTAAGCTTGGGGATGCTTAGATCCCCAAGATATTAATTACTATAGACAAAGAGACACAACATACTATTTCTAGATTTAGGATCTAGTGTCTCTGTTTATCTAAAGAGCTATATGGTTTGTTAAATCTTAAGAATATGAAAAGTGCTCTATATATCTTTTACTTGTTGATGAATCAACTGAAAAGCATTAGGAAGAGTTAATAATGTTATGGTTGAATTACATATGACATTTGTACATGTGGATTTTATTGTCATTGACATGGGTAGCAATACCTCTAGTCCTATAATTCTAGGGAGACCCTTTTAAGAACTACATGGGTATTATTGATTCAAAAGATGGGAATGTTAAATTACAATACCCACATAACTTATGATGAAATGTAAAATGCGTACATGAACTTTGTACTTTATTAACACATATTCCCACATATTTTTACAACATATATTGATTTATGTGGATATACCAAGGATCCCCTTTATTTGGCTTATAACTCTGCATGACAGGAAACCCCTGTTTTGTGTAGTTTTCACTTTCATAGACCTACACGGAGTCAAATTGAGATAGGATTTAGGGGACGTCATTTTCATCAAGAGAAGCAGCGTGAGCACTAGGACCTGACCTGGAGGACCTGGAGGCCCAAAAGATGGCAGGTGGCACACCCAGCAGGGGGCGCGCCACCCCACCTCTTTTCACCGTCGACCGTTCGATTCGCTTGATTCTTTCGCGAACCGACTTCTTTTGTCCTAAAAAACTCTATATATATGACCCCCCGAGGGTTCTCGGGGGGAGAGCGCCGCAAAAGCACAGAAACATGAAAACGGAGGCTGCAACAGTGAAGATTGGAGGGGGAAACTCCGCTGGAGCCGCCTCCGGAGTGATCTCCACCTTCTCCAACGTCTTCCTCGTCAACACCATGATCAAGGGGGAGTATTTCACCTTTGGATAACGGTTTTGTGGCAGTATCTTGATATATTTCTCTGTTCTTCATAGTTCTTAGTACCATATGAGCTGCCTAACATGATTAAGGTCATATTTGTAATCCCTATGTGGTGAATCTTTATTCTATGATATTGTGATATGATATTTGAATCTATTTTGTGTAAGATGTATTGATATATGTATATTATGTACCCCGTTCTTAAGTATTAATTCTAATATAACGTGTATACAAGAACATGTTTGGGAAGATGTGTGTATTAGATGTAGTAGCATGGTTATAGTGATTGGATAGTGACAACAAATTCATGATCTATTATGGCTTTGCCTTTTCTTTTGCTACCTCACTAGAGATAAAGTGAATGCATGTGATGTTCATCACGTGATAAAAGTGATGATCTTGTTTGTTCAAGGTAGCATATTTGATATTTAAACATCATGTCAAAGTACTTATGGCTATGCTCTGTTAATTCTTAATACAAGATTGCATGGAGTTTTCCTTTTCTTGTGGAGTATAAGAGAGATATGTTGCATCATCTCTATGTTAGGAGGTGATGCCCATATGAATGTGTATCTTACACATATTGAAGTTCTTCCTCCGCATCGACACCTTTTTGGAGATCCGCCCACAGAGAAGCTCACTTGCACCGACCATCATGAGTCAAGGGCAGGATTTGTTCATCCATGTGACGGATAAATACTCTCGGCCCACACAGTGAGATTACATCCATGAAGTTGTGCAGCGTATGACTAGGTCATTGTGATGGAATCACATGGGAACGAGTTGAATGTCCTTGTCGGTAATGAGATCAAACTAGGTATGATGATACCGATGATCACATCTCGGACGAGTGCTAGAATCGAAGAACAAAGAGAGCGGGACTCGCGTGATGGTTCAAACAACGAGAAGACACATGTATTATTATGGTTTTCTAGACCCCACAGGGATCAGATCGGAGAGGCATCTCCATCTTTTGTGTTGTTCTCGAACCATAGGGTAACACACTTAAGGTTTCAACGAAACTTAAGATAGTTTTGGATTCATCGAGAAAATAGAGAAGGGGAACCGAAAGGGTTCCGGAGTATCCGAAAGATGTTCGGAGTGGTTCGCGAGTGTAATATATATTAATTGAATGAATTAAAAATGATTTATTGAATTAAAAATGATCATGGCCAATTAAATAATATGTAATATATATTAATTAAATTAATGAATTAATATACAAAAATGATTTATTTAATTACAAAAAGGCTTCCCACCCTAAATGGGCCCCTCTGAGAGGGAGCCCATTAAGGGTGATGTGATGATGTCTACGCTTCTATTCTGTGACAGTGTTGGGCCTCCAAGAGCAGAGGTTTGTAGAACAGCAGCAAGTTTCCCTTAAGTGAATCACCCAAGGTTTATCGAACTCAGGGAGGTAGAGGTCAAAGATAGTCCTCTCAAGCAACCCTGCAATTAAGATACAAGAAGTCTCTTGTGTCCCCAACACACCTAATACACTTGTCAGATGTATAGGTGCACTAGTTCGGCGAAGACATAGTGAAATACAAGTAATATGGATGATTGTAAGTAGTAATTGCAATCTGAAATAAAAATGGCAGCAAGCAAACATGTAGCAGAACTTGTTGGAAACGGTGTTTCAATGCTTAGAAACAAGGCCTAGGGATCATACTTTCACTAGTGGACACTCTCAACATTGCAATCATAATTGAATATAAATATAAGCACTTCACTATGCTATTCTGAATTACTCTCTGGCTGGATAACGAACACTAATTCACCGTGTAGGGCTGCAAAAGCAAACCTTAAAGATGTATTCCCAAGTACTAATAAACACCCCACGCTGTCACTTTGAGCATTCATAGGAGGTACTAACACACCACAATTTCATAGAGACATCCAACTCAAATCATAACCCAGTGAACAAGTATTCTGTGAAATATAGCCTAAGAGACCCACACGGTGCACACACTGTCACCTTTACACACGTGGGACAAGGAGTCTCCGGAGATCACATAAGTAAAATCCACTTGAATAGCATAACGACATCTAGATTACAAAGCTCATCATATGGATCTCAATCATGTAAGGCAGCTCATGAGATCATTGTATTGAGGTACATGAGAGAGAGATTAACCACATAGCTACCGGCAGAGTCCTCGGCCTCGGGGGAGAACTACTCCCTCCTCATCATGGGAGACAACAACGGCGATGAAGATGGCGGTGGTGTCGATGGAGATGGCTCGGGGGCAATTCCCGTCCGGCGGCGTGTCGGAATAGAGACGTCCCGAAACGGAGTTTCGCGATGGCGGCGCCCCTGGAGTCTTTCTGGAGTATGATTGCTTGATTGAGGGTTTTCGTCGAGGAATTTATAGGCGGAAGGGCGATGTCGGTGGAGTCCGAGGGGCCCACACCATAGGGTGGGGCGGCCCCCCTCCTGGCGCGCCGGCTGATGGGGAGGAGGCCCTGGGCCTCCTCTGGCCTGGCCCTTCTGGCTCCGTGAGTCTTCTGGCGGAATAGAATTTATGTGATTTTTCTGGATTTTTCCGAGCACTTTGGTTTTTGGGCCTTTTCTGCAATAAACAGACATAATAAACAGAAACTGGCACTGTGGCATCTTGTTAATAGGTTAGTCCAATAAATGCCATAATATGATATAAAGTGCATATAAAACATGTAGGTATTGTCATAAAACTAGCATGGAACATCAGAAATTATAGATACGTTGGAGACGTATCAAGCATCCCCAAGCTTAGTTCCTACTCGCCCTCGAGTAGGTAAACGATAAAAACAATAATTTCTGAATTGACATGCTACCATCATAATCTTGATCAACATTATTGTAAAGCATATGAGATGAATGAAGTGATTCAAAGCAATGGTTTGCTAACAAAAAGATAATGACTAAACAACTGAATCATATAGCAAAACTTTTCATGAATAGTACTTTCAAGACAAGCATCAAAAAGACTTGCATAAGAGTTAACTCATAAAGCAATAGATTCAAAGTAAGAGGTTTCGAAGCAACACAAAGGAAGATTAAGTTTCAGCAATTGCTTTCAACTTGTAACATGTATATCTCATGGATAATTGTCAACACAAAGTAATATAATAAGTGCAATAAGTAAACATGTAAGAATCAGTGCACACAGTTGACACAAGTGTTTGCTTCTAAGATAGAAAGAAGTAGGTAAAATGACTCAACATAAAGTAAAAGAAAGGCCCTTAGGAAGCAGGGATTACTCATGTGCTAGAGCTTTTATTTTGAAAACATAGAAACAATTTTGTCAACGGTAGTAATAATTCATATGTGTTATGCATAAAACCTCTTATAAGTTGCAAGCCTCATGCATCGAATACCAATAGTGTTCGCACCTTGTCCTAATTAGCTCGGATTTCCATGGATTATCATTGCATTACATATGTTTCAACCAAGTGTCACAAAGGGGTACCTCTATGCCGCCTGTACAAAGGTCCAAGGAGATAGATCGCATTTGATTTCTCAGTTTTGATAGATCTCAACTTGAGGACATCCATACCGGGACAACATAGAAAACAGATAATGGACTCCTCTTTAATGCTTAAGCATTCAACAACAGATAATATTCTCATAAGAGATTGAGGATTAATGTCCAAACTGAAAACTTCCACCATGATACATGGCTTTGGTTGGCGGCCCAATGTTCTTCTCTAACAATATGCATACTCAAACCATTTAATCATGATAAATCACCCTTACTTCAGACAAGACGAACATGCATAGCAACTCACATGATATTCAACAAAGGTGTAAAAGTTGATGGCGTCCCCAGAAACATGGTTACCGCTCAACAAGCAACTTATAAGAACTAAGATACATAGCTACATATTCATCACCACAATAGTTTTTAAGCTATTTTCCCATGAGCTATGTATTGTAAAGACAAAGGAATGAAATTTTAAAGGTAGCACGCAAGCAATTTACTTTGGAATGGCAGAAAAATACCACATATAGGTAGTTATGGTGGACACAAATGGCATGGGTTTTGGCTCAAGGTGTTTGGATGCACGAGAAGCATTTCCTCTCAGTACAAGGCTTTGGCTAGCAAGGTTGTTTGAAGCAAACACAAGTATGAACAGGTACAGCAAAAACTTACACAAGAACATATTGCAAGCATTATAAGACTCTACACTGTCTTCCTTGTTGTTCAAACACTTTTACCAGAAAATATCTAGACCTTAGAGAGACCAATCATGCAAACCAAATTTCAACAAGCTCTACGGTAGTTTTCCACTAATAGATTTAAACTACATGATGCAAGAGCTTAAACATGATGGATGAGAACTCAAAACAATTGCCAAGTATCAAATTATTCAAGATAATATACCAATTACCATATGAAGCATTTTCTGTTTCCAACAAAATAACAATAAATGCTGAGGCTTTCAGCTTTCGCCATGAATACTAAAGTAAAATGAAGAACACAAGTGTTCAAATGAAAAAGCGAAGCATGTCTCTCCCACACAAACATGTTGAGATCCGAATTTATTCAAACACAAAAAAAAACACAAAGTCGTTCCAAGTAAAGCACATAAAATGTGACGGAATTAAAATATAGTTTCACTAGAGGTGACCTGATAAGTTTGTTGATGAAGAAGGGGATGCCTTGGGCATCCCCAAGCTTAGATGCTTGAGTCTTCTTGAAATATGCATGGATGAACCACGGGGGCATTGTTGCGCGTAGATGTACACGTCCGTTGGGAACCCCAAGAGGAAGGTATGATGCGCACAACAGTAAGTTTCCCTCAGTATGAAACCAAGGTTATCGAACCAGTAGGAGCCAAGAAGCACGTGAAGGTTGTTGGTGGAGGAATGTAGTGCGGCGCAACACCAGTGAAACCGGCGCCAATGTGGAACCTGCAAAATACTTTGCCCCAACGTAACAGTGAGGTTGTCAATCTCACCGGCTTGCTGAAAACAAAGGATTAAACGTATCGAGTGGAAGATGGTGTTTGTTTGCAAAGAACAATAAAAAGTAGAATGTATTCAGATGTAAAAGAATGGACCGGGGTCCACAGTTCACTAGAGGTGTCTCTCCAATAAGATAACTAACATGCTGGGTGAACAAATTACAGGCGGCAATTGACAAATAAAGATTCAATACATATCAACGATGATTACTATGTGATTTAATCAGGGCATTACGACAAAGTACATAGACCGCTATCCAGCATGCATCTATGCCTAAATAATCCACCTTCAGGTTATCATCCGAACCCCTTCCGGTATTAAGTTGTAAACAAGATAATTGCATTAAGTATGGTAATGTAATCAACACAAATATCCTTAGACTAAGCATCGATGTTTTATCCCTAGTAGCAACATCACATCCACAACCTTAGAACTTTCTGTCACTGTCCCAGATTCAATGGAGGCATGAACCCACTATCGAGCATAAATACCCCCTCTTGGAGTTACAAGTATCAACAGAGCCTCTACTAGCAATGGAGAGCATGCAAGTACATAAACAACACATATATGATAGATTGATAATCAACTTAACATAATATTCTATATTCATCGGATCCCGCCAAACACAACATGTAGCATTACAAATAGATGATCTTGATCATGTTAGGCAGCTCACAAGATCTAAACAATGATAGCACAAGCGGAGAAGACAACCATCTAGCTACTGCTATGGACCCATAGTCCAAGGATGAACTACTCACGCATCAATCCGGAGGCGGGCATGATGATGTAGAGCCCCTCCGGTGATGATTCCCCTCTCCGGCAGGGTGCCGATCTCCTGAATCCCCCGAGATGGGATTCGCGACGGCGGCGTCTCTGGAAGGTTTTCCGTATCGTGGCTCTCGGTACAGGGGGTTTCGCGACGAAGGCTATTTGTAGGCGGAAGGGTAGGTCAAGGGGCGTCACGAGGCCCACACAACGCGGCGGCCGGGGGGCTTGGGCCGCGGTGTGTCGCCACCTCGTGGCCCCACTTCCTTTCCCCTCGGTCTTCTAGAAGCTTCGTGCAAAAATAGGACCCTGGCGTTGATTTCGTCCAATTCCGAGAATATTTCCTTACTAGGATTTGAAACCAAAAACAGCAAACAAAACCACTACAAGAAAAGTTCATAGACAACGTCTCAAAATCGTCCGCTAAGGGGTATTTTTCGTCGCCTATGGGCCTAACCCGACGATATGGGTTCCGTTGTGAAACTGCGTCAGGCAAAGTCCAACGACGATTTTTTCGGTCCGTCGCGCTTGGGCGCCCTTCCGCCACGGAAAATCGGACCGTTGCGGAAGTGTTTCGGGAGCCCGTTGACTGCTGACGTCATGCAAACTGACCGTGGCGACGCAGTTGCTGCGTTAACGGCGTTAACCGCTGAAACCCGTGGTAGATGGTAGGCCCACACGAGGCCTGCCACGTCTTAAGCGGGCGGGCCAGATGACATAGTTTGACCGGTCAACTATATAGCTGGGCTGGTCCATTAGTTACGTGGGCCGGGCCTAACCTCTAAGGTTGACTGGTCAAAACTTAAATGGGCCGGCCCATTTAACATGTGGGGTCCACCTTACAGCAAGGGCCGGCCCATTTAGTGTGTGGGGTCCACCGTATAGCAAGTGGGCCGGCCCAACAAGCTAGTGGGCCGGGCCAAAAACACAGTGGGTCCCACTTTCCGTTAAAGGGTCGGCCCATTTAGTTTGTGGGGTCCACCATATAGCAAGTGGGCCGGCCCAACAAAATAGTGGGCGGGCCAAAAACACAGTGGGTCCCACTTTTCTGTTAAGGGCCGGCCCATTTAGTTTGTGGGGTCCACCATATAGCAAGTGGGCCGGCCCAACAAAATAGTGGGCCGGGCCAAAAACACGGGTGGGTCCCACTTTCTGTTAAAGGGCCGGCCCATTTAGTGCGTGGGGTCCACCATATAGCAAGTGGGCTGGCCCCAAGATAGTGGGCCGGGCCAAAAACACAGTGGGTTCGTTAAAGGGCCGGCCCAATTAGTATGTGGGTCCACCATATAGCGGTGTGGCCGGCCCAACAAGATAGTGGGCGGGCCAAAAACACATGTGGGTCCCACTTTCCTCTTAAAGGGCGGCCCATTTAGTATGTGGGGTCCACCAAAAGCAAATGGGCGCCCAATTAGTGGGCCGGGCCAAAAGCACGGTGGGTCCCACTTTTCTGTTAAAGGGCCGGCCCAATTAGTATGTGGGGTCCACCATATAGCGGTGGGCCAATTAGTTTGTGGGGTCCACCATATAGCAGTGGGGGCCCAACAAGATAGTGGGCTGGCCAAAAACAGGCGGGTCCCACTTTCCTCTTAAAGGGCCGGCCCATTTAGTATGTGGGGTCCACCACAAAAGCAATTGGGCTGGCCCAACTAAGTAGTGGGTGGGGTCCACCTTAAAGCAAGTGGGCCAGCCCAACTAGAGTGTGGGGTCCACCGTATATCAAATGGGCTGGCCCAATAAGTAAGTGGGCCAGCCCAATAAGTAAGTGGGCCAGCCCGTTTAGTTGCTGTTTATATGCTGGCATAATATGGGCTTTAGGAATTTGCGGGCAGGCACATATGTGATTTCGCTTAAATGGGCCGTTTAAGGGATGGGAATTCGTGATTTAGATACTGAGAATATTTACGCAGCATTGATTTCTGTCGGATAGCCTCACTTACCACAAGCACCAAAGAAAAAATGCGCGAAAGAACTATAAAAACTAACTAAATATTACATCAGCTGCAAGGCATTGAAAAAATATTACAGAACCCAGAGAAATTGAATGGTAATTAAACCTAGCAATACAATGAAGCGATCCGGCAATCTTTTAAGTTGTCCATGCAGCACCTATATCTGAAACAAAGACATTACAAGTTAAGACAGCAACAATGGAAAGGCAAAGACACTACAATATTGTTTGCCAAAGAATTTGGAACTCATCATTTCGTCGTTATAACAAGATCATTGTAATGCGCACAATAAGCAAACAAAGAGTGCATGCCGCATACCAACAGCCAATATAACAGAGCATGTTAGAATGAAACAGCAGACTTACTACTGTCGAGTCCCATGCAAACCAACATGTTCAGGGAGTACAAAATTGGCATGAACAACAGAGTAGCAGGCTATAAATTTTGTAACAACGACTGAGCAAGATGAAGTTATGATGGCTACATCTACAGAGCAGGGAATGTAAACCAAAAAATAGAAGTTACGATGGCAAAAGCTAAAGAGGAGGGAATGTGAACCAACATGTGCCAAGTGCAATTACTTCATTTTGGCCGTGAACTAAATAATACTCCTGAACTTATAGTGAAGGGGATGCAAATCAAGATGTTTCGGGATATAAACTTGTAATGAGCAACACATAGAGGATAGTTGATGCTGGAGCTTAGGATGGACCAGATACAGAATATAGTGGGATCACCTGTGAACTTGTATAAGAGGGAATGCAAACCAATATGTTCAGCTTTCCATATGTGAGCGTCATGCCAAGTCAGAGAAACAAGTCAATAATGCAGCTTTTGAAGAACAAGATGGCACGCAAAATTATTATCTAGTAGTATGACAAGTTTATTTGTACTACAGGCTAGATAGCAGAGTGATAGCATGCCAAACTAAGTCCTTACTTTGTTAGCTTACAATGAACTAGATACAAAACAATGGCATCACCTGTAGTACAGGGAATGCAAGCCAACATGTTCATGGAGTAAAAAATTGGCACAAACAACATAGTAGCAGGCCATAATTTTTGTAACAACGACTGAGCAAGATAAAGTTATGATGGCTAGATCTACAGAGCAGGGAATGTAAACCAAATATAGAAGTTACGATGCCAAAAGCTATAGAGCAGGGAATGCGAACCAACATGTGCAATTACTTAAAATTGGCCATGAACTAAATAATAGCAGGATGTTACTATAATACCTACAGTATAATTTTTGTAACAACGACTGAGCAAGATAGAAGTTATGATGGCTACATCTACAGAGCAGGGAATGCAAACCAAAATGTTCAATCGCTTAAAGTTAGCAATGAAGTAGAAAATAGGAACGTGTTACGGTCATAGCTAGGAATGAACTAAAAGAGCTTCAGACAAACAAGCATCTGAACCCAGAACATGGCGCTAAAACAAGGGACTTACATTAGGAGAAGCACTCTGTGGGAGTCACACAGATCTTCCTGGGGTTGATAGATCCGGTGATGAAGTACGCTACATGTGCTACTTGGGGTTGGAGAGACGGCCATTACACTTCATGGTTACTCATCTCATCTGCAAAAACGTAACGGCGCGTCGTTAGCACAAACAGGTTCCCCCAAGATTAAACAAGAACTTGCAGGCAAGCAATAGAAAAGCGACAGTAGAAGAGTTTAGATCATGCACGGCGCCGGTGAAGCAGATCCGGTTCATGCACAGCGGTGTCGGTGAGCAAGATACGATGCGGTGGACGACGGATCCGGCGAAGCGGCTCCGGTGGGGTGGACGATACCGCAGCTGAAGCGACTGCGGTAGACTGCTGGATGAGCATATGGTTTCGAGGTTCGGCGGGGATGATCCGGTCCGGTTGATGACGGCGTCGATGAAGCGGCTCCGGCAGGCAGCCGGATGACGAGGATCGCGAGGGCTCGGGTAGGCCAGGGAAGTCCGGCGGGGATGTTCCGGTGCGGTGGTCGTGGAGGTGGTAGAGAGAGGGACTTGAGAAGTTCCGGTGGGTGGTCTCAGATGAGAGACTGAGGGAAATGAATTTTTTTGGGAGGGTATCCGGGGCTAGGGAGGTGGTGATCCAAAAAATGACGGCCAGACCCCCCCACCAACCGACTTTGCTGTCATCTCCACAGGGGTAGAATCGGAATTTGGAAGCGTGTGAAATTTTTGTATTTTGTGGGCGGGAAGTTTTGCCGCTATGAGATTTTGAATTTCGCTAAGGTACAAGTATAATGATAAAAAATTGTGAGACCGTACTAGTACCTCTGTTCAAGGCCGACTGTAAAATCAAATCATCATCAAGTTGAACATCGGTTACTACCATGATCATCATCGGACACAGATCTGGTGACATGCACCTGAAATTGGTGCATTCGTTGCAAAGTATAATGCTAAAAAAATTAGTGACCGTACTAGTACTTCTGTTCAAGCCCGAGTGCAACATCAAATCATCATCACGTTGAAAATTTGTTACCACGATCATGATCTATCTCTAAATTTGGCGCATCCGCTAAATCTGGCAAACTATAATGATAAAGAAATTGTGAGACAGTAGTAGTACTTCTGTTCATGGTCGAGTGCAACATCAAATCATCATCACGTTTAAAATTTGTTACCATGATCATGATCTACCTCTGAAAATGGGCGCATCCTCTAAAACTTGCAAAGTATAATGATACAAAATTGTGAGACCGTACTAGGACTTATGTTCAAGGTCGAGTGCAACATCAAATCATCATTACATTGAAAAGTGTGTTACCATGATCATGATCTATCTTCTAATTTGGCGCATCCGCTAAATCTCGCAAAGTATAATGATAAAAAATTGTGAGAATGTACTAGTACTTATGTTCAAGGCCGAGTGCAGGATCAAATCATCATCACGTTGAAATTCGTTACAACGATCATGACATATCTCTAAAATTGGTGCATCCGCTAAATCTCGCAAAGTATAATGATAAAAAAAATTGTGAGACTGTACTAGTACTTGTGTTCAAGGCCGAGTGCAGGATCAAATCATCATCACGGTGAAATTTATTACAACGATCATGACATATCTCTTAAATTGGCGCATCCGCTAAATCTTGCATGTGGCGCATCTCAGTGCGGAGCAACAGGCCGGTGCTATCAAGGTTGAGGCGTCAGTAGCGTCATCGGGCTCTCCTTTTTTGATAGATCTTCTACATGGCGTGGCGCACCGCCCGTCGAGAAGCAGTCACATGTGATACCGAGGTGGAGACGTCGCCGGCATCCTCGAGGCGCGGCCGCCCTTCTATGAGCCAGCGTCGACTCAAGGTATATATGAATCCATGCGTTGTCGCGCCCCTTCTTCCGATGAAGTGGGGTGCCTTAGATTTATTGTTCTTCTCTTACGATTATTTCGAGCCGAACATGTGTGCTCTTTCTCTGAATATATTGCTTGAAAAGCTAACCAAGTTAATTAAATTCACTTCATTCTTAATCTTGCGTGCTAATTCTGTTATTTTTGCTGGCAGTGGTGCGTGCAAGGAGATTTATTTGTGGGTGTGCTGAGCTGTTAGGCCTAAGTCATCCTCAGCTTAACGAGGCCTCAGCTTAACACATAAAAAAGGTGTTCAATCTCGCCCACAATGTCCTTTTCTTTCCTCTTCCTTTATTGGAACTTGTTTTGCACACAAGGAAAGTGGCACGTGTAATGTGAGTAAAACCCTCTTAGCCAAAATCAGCTACAAGCAAGATTTTCTGTATTGTAGATGCCCCAATTGACTCTAATCCCCAATGTAGTCTTTTTTTTATGTCAGTATAGACTTCTTTACATGGCATGCATTTGCCTAATGAGCAGCATTGTATTGCCATTCTAGCCAACCTGATCGATATGTCAAGCTTCATGCACGAGATGCCATGTTTAATTTACTCCCTCACTCCGATCCATATTTCTTGGTGTAAAATGAATGTGAATCGAAGGGAGTACTTTTCTTAGATACTAGTAGTACTATACCATTTCAAAAAAAAATACTAGTACTACTACATCACAAATGCATCAAAAGAGTACTACCATCACAAGACCACCACGGTTGTACTAGTAGAGTTTAATACTGAACTTCCAAAGGGAATAAGATTACACATATGAACTTTAAACAGGACCAGGAGCATGAGGGCCAGCAGCAGGGGCGTTGACTGGGAACAAGCCAGGCAAGACGTAATTCTGGAGGAAGAGGCCATATGCTGCGTGCTTGGCCTTGGTTGCAGGGCGGTGCTTCCCCGATGTACTTAGGCCTACACCCGTCGCATGCTGGATCAGGCTGCGGATGTCCTTCTGGAGGATTTTGCCACAGAATGGGCAAAATAGCTCCCCGCGCTTGCGGAAACGAATTTCACCACCCTTCAGCCGCTTCAGAACGTAGCGGCTCTTCTGGTCCCTGCGCTCCTTGTTGTCGTCCATGTCATCAGAATATTCCTGTGAATTATAAAGTACATAATAATCAGGTGCTTAATGACAGATCGAATAAATACTGCACTATCATAAGCAAACCTTAGAAACCCTAAAATTAAATGTGTAGAACAAGTAAATGGCAGAAGAAATCATACTAAATCACGAGAAAACCCTATGAACAGCAATGAACATAAGCCACAACAATTGCAAGTCCACTAAGTATGAACACATAAATTAATTATATGACAAATCAAGCCAACTACATGGCAGATTAGTCGAAATTAAACTAGAATCTGACCGTACGAACCGTAGAATCAAGTACGTCTACAAGAACAAGGTAGGAGATCAAATCAATCAAGAACCAGGTTCGTGCAAACCACGTGAACAGTAATATGACACAAAAAGGATCGGGACAGTTTCGGTAAAAGAGCAGTACCTCCTCGTCGTCACCCTCGACATCCTCCTGGAACTGAACGTTTGGGCCGAAATCGTCGAAGGGGTCGAGGTCCGCGTCCAGCACCGGGTCGAGGAAGACCTCGCCGTGGTGGCCTGCAACGCCTTGCAGATCTTCGGCGGGAGCAACGGCGTTGCTATCCACCTTCTCCTCGACGGCCAGGACGCCCGTTTCGACCGAGGTCGAAGAATCAGACAAGCAGAGGAGACGAGCGGCCTGGGTACCCGGTGAAGCCTCACCCGCCGCGACGGCCACTACCGCAGAGGCATCCTCTGCGCGAGCGGCCGCCGATTGCTCCGCCTCGTACGCAAGACCTGTCTTCATGCTGCTGCGGTTGGAAACGAGGAAGTCGATGCCTCGGAGGTGCGGTGAGTTGATGGGAGGGGAGAGGACGAGCTCGCGAGAGACGATGAGGCCGATTATTTTATAGCCTCTGACTCTCTGTATCAGAATGGCATTAGTTGTGGACGCGAGAGACGATGAGGCCGATTAGTTGTGGACGCGTGAAGTCGTGCATGTACTCGATTCTCACGTATACCAATACTTCCAAACGTCATAAGTAATTCACAATCATTCAGAATAATATGAGACCTTAACATTTTATTGTTTGTGTCAGATATTGTCCATGAAAAATAACATCCTTCAAAAAATAAATCCCCTATGCCAATCCGGTCATGCCCGTCTACTCCAACTAGCTTCCTCGAGTAATTTGTCACCTTACATTCTTAAAATGAACCAAAATTTGGCACAGGGGCATCACATGGAAAATGATGTTACCATTCTCTCTTCCCATTTTTGTTTGAATTTTTCAAAATTGTCATGCCCTAACGGAAAAAATGTATGTTCCTTCTATGAAGCATGTATCAGAATGGCATTACCAAAACCTGGGGGTGGCGGGGCACATGGTGGTGTGATGATACATCACATTTGGACCACACAACACAATTTGGACCAACCAAAAAAATTCAACAACCCTACACAAACCCTGGTCAAAACTAATTTGACCAATATTACAAAAGTTGTACATAATTCAGAAACAGTCAGAAATATACGAAGCATTCAGGAGTCAATACTGAAGACAAAGCAATTATGCCAAAAGACAAAGGCAGAGGAGGAACAGGTCTTGCTATATTGCACAACAAAGCCAAATTCAACTTTTCATCGATTCCAAAATTCTGGCTGCAATTAGCACACCCTGGTCTCCTGATGTCGCAATAGTTGGCTGCTGGGAGCGGAGACACTCGACTTCCTTCTTCAACTTATCGCACTCTGTGCGAACTTTCAAGTACTTCGTCTCGAAATATTGCGCATGTTCAGCATGCAACTCCACTTCCTGTTGAAAACTTTCACAGTCACAGTTGCAATCACACTGACCAGCCTTGTCAGTGACCACACTCATCGGTGGCTGGGCGCGTAGTTCCTCGACTTCCTTCTTCAACTTCTCACACTCCACGAGAACGTCTGAGTACCGTTTATCAAAAGAAGATTGCATGGAACGGGCATTCTCCTTCGATATGGCACGATTTAAAATGCACCTGCCCACGAGGTGGCGGATTTTCTTATGAAGGATGATGTTGTGGCCCTTGATCTGGTCCAGTTTCGCGGAGAATCGTGTTATCACATCCTGCATTGCAAATTCAACAGCAATGAAGTATGCAGAGTGCAGATGAGGGGGGAGAAATAAACAAATGGAGTGCCAACCTCTTCAATATGCCTGAGAGCTGCAAAGTCCTTGTCCATAGGAACCTCTTCAACGATGGAACCGCCATCCCTGGAAGAAAGACATTTAAGTAGTTGGATCTGGCAGCCAGCAAGGAGGCGATGAAACTGCGGCACGGCAATGGAAACATACACGGCCGAAGATGCACACACGCGCACTGGCTGCTCCTCTCCCGGAGACTGGGCATTCGTCTCTGATTCTGCATTCATGATACCAAACCTATGCAAGAGTTTGAGGTTTCTGTTCTGAAGGGTGGTGTTGTGGCCCTTTAATCTCATAATCCCTTCCTGCATGGAAAAATTCACCAGGAACGAATCAGGGATCCTTTTTCATTCACAGGATATGAAAATCATAAGATTAGGAAAAGCATAGGATTTTGTATACATTACAGAGGGTGTATGCGCTATTTTATGGGCTATTTGGAATGTACAAAATGAAGTCGAGTTTAATAAACCCAAATCTCATCCCTTCTTGCAGGTTATCCCTATGATTATTCACTAGATCCGTATGTTTCTTATCTCCAGCCCGAGGATCAGCAGGATATCATGGAGTCTGGGTGCAACTGACTAGAGACAGCCGCACGGGATTTTTACAGCCAGGGTGGCTGGCAGTTTCCTCATAGAATTACTTACTGATGTGTTTTTGCCTTTTTGGCACCCGCTGTTTTCTATGTTTCGTTGGTGGATCTTTGTGTCGACTCTAGCTGATCCGTGAGAAGTTGTCATAATTTGTGTATGAACTGAAGAAAGCAATAAAGCAGCCATATACATCATTTTGATGCAGAGGCTGTGATATGTCCCCCATTTCGAAAAAAGGAACAAACATAGGATATATTTCTATAAATCAAACAACTAATGTAGGAAAAAAAACCATAGGATCTAAATGCTACACAATTCTTATAGAAGTCCTACGAATTAAAGAAGCCCTCATGCAGTACGGAGATGAAGAGGAAGAAAAAAAAGCAATGGATATATATTATATAGTGCATACATTATTAATGCTCTTGAGAGCTAACAAGTGCTCATCAAACAACGGGTCCTCGATAGCTAAGTACGAAGTGGATCCTGCGGTAGAAAGCACGAGCCTGGAACCGTCGGCCCTGGAAGATGATAGCCGGTTTAGTTGGCACCGCCTGCCAGCAAGGACTCAACGAAAATCCGGCATGGCGATGGAAACATACCCAGGAGCTTCGTACCCACCAGGTTGGCGAGAAACGAGCGATTTCTCAACTTGGGTAGGAATGGCGCTGAAACCAGCCGCCATGGAAGAAAGACGGTTAAATTGTTTGATCCGCTAGCCAGCCAGAAGGCAGAGAAACTTCGGCATGGCGATGGAAACATACCGGGGAGCTTCGTACCCACCATCTTGGCGAAACACGGTCGATTTCTCGGCATCGGTAGGAAGGGCGACACTTGAACGGGCGGCCCTGGAAGAAAGACGGTCAAATAGCTGGTTCTCCCGGGTAAAAAAATAGTTGGATCTGTTTGCCTTGCTGTAATCTGCGTTCATGGGGGCAAAGAAAGCACATGGCGATAAAAACCTACCAGGACTCTTGCTGGATTACTCTGCCCTGACCCAACAAGCCCGAAGCAGACTGAGCTTGCGATGGAAGCGCAGACATGCCTGTCCGCCGGCGCCGCTGGTACACTTTCAAAGTCGGAGTTTGCAGGACTTTCAGCGGGATGGATTTCACCGCGGATTTAGTCTCAGACAACAACGCCTCCTTCCTCTTCTTACACTTCTTCATGTTCTTCTTAGACAACTTGTTGAACGATGGATGAATCGCTGGAGGAAGAAGGAAGGGACAAGCAGGTGGGGATAGAAGGGGTCGGTGTAGAGCTCTCCGGGGAGGGTTCCCCGGGGAGGAGGATGAAAACTGGAACGAACAGGACAGGGATGGGACTGGGCAATCTTGTCCGTCCATCCAAAATCAAAGGGCGGGAGCACATAAGACTTTGGGCCATTGACAGGCTGGTCCTGCCACAGGCGGACCCCAAGTTTCAGCGATTCAATGTCAGTGAAAAGATGGGCAATGTAAAAGAATCTTGTTCGGGGTCGGCCGCGGAAGCCAAATCTCTGTGTCCCAAAGTCTACTAGTAGTCTACTCCTATATAGGTATAGCTGCATAGCCATCATACCATTGCATTGATCGAGCTGTACGCCTTTACCACTCTGATTCAGGTACAAAATATTAGTGTTCTCTTGTCAAATCAAAGGCCATGTCAGTTTAACGAAATGGACGTTCTTTAACTCACAAACTACTCCAAGGACATCATTTACGGACTACTGAAGCCATGTACATAATTTCTGGATCGATTTAGTAATTTGCTACAACTGTAATATTATTTCCAATTTTCAGCAATTTATTTGAATTTTAGGATTTTACTTATAAATTTCGCTAATTGACATGTGTAGGAAAGATAGAAAACAACTAGTGTATGCATGACCAATTAATCTGACTAAATAAATCTTATAGTGGCCACTTTGCATCACTCAAACTGAGAGGGCATGTTAGATTCATATGATAGAATAATGGAGAATCGCTATGACATATGCCTCCTTGAATCCTACGGGAAAGAAATCTACATGAATTGGTAGAGCTAGGTGTGTGATGGTATCATCGGAAAGACAAAGGAAATTTCTATAGAGATTGAGAGTGCATAGCATAGTTGTCACAGATGCATATGAACTTTTCCAAGAGGTCTAACCTCTTATTAGAAATCCTATAGGGTTGTACTAGTATAAGAAAACAATACATAGAAATTTTGGAGGATTCAATTCTTCAAATCAAACAAGCTATATAGGGGGAAAATCATATCCTTTGATTCGTACAATTTGTATAGGAGTTATGTAGGATTTGACTATAGGAGTTATGTAGGATTTGACTATAGGATTTGAATATTTGTACGGTTGTGTAATATTTTTACCCAGATCAATTCACATACCACCGGTTATGTATTTTTTTGGGCTATAAAAATAGGAGGTGTGGTATATTTGATGTGTGTAGAGATAATCTCACCATCTTATAGCCACCCCTAACATTTCGAGCAAACAAAAAAAATCTATACCACTACCCACCTCTCGTCCTACACTCAATTCCTACACAACCAAACAACAAAAATTGGCTATCCTAGCCAGGTGGTTGGGGATACTCTCATCCCATAAACCTATCCCCTAAACCAAACAACCCCTAATATGGAGGGAAGGAAAACCTAGATCTGATACTGTACAAAAACACATAAAGCAATCTGGAACCGTCCACATAGAATCAACGGGCCAGAGCAGATGCCTTCTTTGGGAAGGGTCTTGCGCGGAAGCCAAGGAATCCTCTGCGTCGACAATCTGGTGTAGCAGTAAAATAGACCATCATAGCGGAACATTGATGGAGTCACTACAATGCGTCCGAATCCGGGTATAGTCTTGTCATATCAATGGCCATGTCAGTTTCTCCAGATATAATCTATCCGTTAGCTAGTACTACTACTCTAGAGGCTGACGCCACATGCAGAAGTTGTACAGTACTACGACTACTATCGAGTATCGACTAGTCCGATCACGTCCAGGTCGCAACTACTCAAAAATGGCCGTAAAGAAAATGCAGAAGTAGGATGGGGCCACGACAAAAGACATACATCTATTTATGGACAGAGGTAGTATCATATCAGCATGCATTAGCATCTCATTTGCAACTAGTTGCACTCGCATCCTATTATCGGATATCACACTTCTGCACTTTTAAAAAATATGAAGAAAAACAAAACTGGGACACATATTATGTTGTGTATTGCTCCACAGGTCACAGATGAGTATGTAAAAAAAATTCTAGCTTGCACAAAAAAGACAAATGATATGTGAATAGTTAAGGAATATTATTCACATTGGTCTTTTCTTTTTTCCACAGCTCACATATGGTCACCTTTTGAAACAAATGTTTAGATGTGCGAAAGATACAACATAACCCGTGACTATGATTTGAATTTACATTTTTTTACAAACTCGAAATGTGACATCCGACAATAAGATGAGGGATCAACTAGTTGCGAAATGTTTGCACTCCTGACCATGCATCTGAATCTATCTACTAGACTACTACAACAACATACAAAATGCACCAGTTTTGAACTAGAGATGTAACAGCAGTACTAACCGTTGGTTTCCAAAATCTAACGCTTGTGATTAGAGGGATTCGCGTCAAGAGATACCACAACAGCATACACTTCTTTCTAGAACCATCATGTAGCCATTATGTAGAAGAAGAAAAAAGCAGGGTCACACCAATATCACACGTCCCACTCGATAGTAAGAAAGGTTCCAAGTTATTGTTCCCATTTCTCAACTGGTCATACCTATTTCGATGGTGTAACCTACGTAGTATAAGTTATATATTAGTTGTATGGAAAGTTTGAGCAACATTTAGAACATAATTTTGTACTCCTAATTGGTCCAACATGCATGCTAAGATTGGGGTCTTCACCTTGAAACGGCGAGCGCCGAAAAGCGGGTCAAAATCGCCCAGATCCTCGAAGATATCTACAGGCGCAGCCGCTGTATGAGAGACGGAGTGGGAAACGAGTGGGGCGATGTATGAGAGACGGAGTGGGGGTGTAGTATGTACTATAGTAAGACGGCGAGACGGCGAGGTCAGAGTGATTAAGACTAGTCACAATGGGAAGTACGTAGTACGTAGTATCATACACTACTAGTTTGTGATACTACCTCCACAATGCATAGTATCATAATATGGTTCATACTTATGTCATATTTAAAGTTTTGTAGAATCTCAATGCAAATGTGTGTACATGATGTATTTGTCATGAAGTTTTCTAAGTTTTCTAGGTTTATGTGTTATAATACTACTCTCATATCTCACCTCATAATTGATGTGACACATTAGATTTTTGCCAACATGGCATGTATGATACTACTTACGAGCCTTAAAAGCACTTTTTTGTGATGTTGATCAAATTGTACTCTAAAATTGTCACTGGACAACAGGTCGGCCTATTGCAAACTTGTTTGAATGAGCTAAAATAGTTAGAAATCTAGAAAATTTGTCACTTCAATGAATTTTCATCCTATAACGTTTACTTAATTTGAAAAACGAATGGGGACGTTTGCCATAATGGGACGATCATTTCTACAAAAAAGAATAAGATGGAAAGTCTCGCAATGTTATTTATCATGACAACATTGACAATGTCACAACCGTGGGGTGATTAGGGAATCCACTCCGCTAGAAAAAACAAACTTATATAAGGCATGTGTGGCAATGCAGTTTGTCTACCTTATACACATATCTAGATGTGTAGCTATATATGGATTTTATTTTCCAACTTTAGATGATCAGTTTATAGTTCACCATTTAATTAGAATTCATAATTTTTGGGAATAAAATACTTGGAGGTACCCTGCAAGTGTGGTACCACAAACTAAGCCAAAACATGGGTCCCAATAGTACAACATAGCGCGCATAGGAAGTTTGAGCAAATTTGAAACCAACCAAATGAGGTAGAAACAAATCAGAAAAAAGTTGTGAAACATGTGCATGGAGCCATCACATGACATGTACTTACTACTAACAAGTAAAAAATATAAAACCCTATCATACATAGAGGTTTGGGGTGAAGAGTTATTATTCACACACATATAGAATAAATATGGACTGCTTTTGGCTTTCTACCCATTAATTTGAGCAAGCTTCATGCAGTGTCCACTTCAAACTTGACAACATTGGAACCATAGCTGCTTGAGTTCGCCTCGCTAGCCTCTTCCCATATGTAAGCTTAATTAATTGGTTACACTACGAAAACCACAATCAACTTCTGAATAATGCATGCATTGCCCCCCTTTTGCACATATGCAACTTTGCAAAGTAGGGATTTTTGGTTTACCACACATTAGTGTGTTGTTTTCTTTTTATTAGGACCCATGTTTGGTAGCCACATTTTTCCAAAGCCAAAGTGTGGTTAGCCAAAAAAAAAGCTAGTATGGCTAGCCACCAAATTGTGGCTTAAAATATTAAAGCCAAACTTTGTCAAAACTTTGTAAAAAAAAGTTGAGTCTATGACAAATGGACCATATATACATGCAATGAAGTGTGATAAGCCAAATTGTGGCAAAAACCAAACACATGCCAAATAAACTATATGCATGCATGGCTGCCAAATTTTGGCTTCTTGACAAATTGTGGCTAGGAACCAAACATGCCCTTGCTGGCCAAAGGGGTCCGAATATGTGTTTTGTTTATTCGCTATCATGTGCAGTACGTGTGTGCACAATACCGCAAATCAAAATTTCACGGGTAGGCCAAACATGCATGCATGGTAGGCGAATCGCCATTTCGAAGGCTAATTTGTCAAACTAGCTTACCATGAAACCATCATGTGTACTCCAATTAATTAAGTTCGGATATGAATGGTGGTCATCAACCAAACTAAAAAGAATTCAAAATTTGGGATGATATAGGGATGTGCCCTATTGTTGTGGAATCAGAAAACATTAGCCAACGAAAATGTGGGTTGCATCCAAGTATAGTAGCTCACAAAGTCGATTGCCAAGAAGTTTTTGCCTAAATTTGAAATAAAGCCAAAATGAGGTTCAAACTTATTGAAATCAGCAAGCAAGGCAATCACGAAGTCACCAATTACTACTTTTATCTAGGAAAAATAACAAACATGATGGCATGCAAATATTCTTGAGAAGCAGAATCATTCTGTAAATATATATTTTTGGAACCATGCATGTTGGACATTGATTCGCTTCTTGCCACATGGGTGAGCTAGCTTGGTTACCGCAAGAACCATGCATGGCGAACTTTCGAATCATGACCCCTTTTTTAAGAGATCAATGAAAAACTTCTTATTTTCGACTATACTTTGCCAAATAAAGTTTTTTTGGTTTTCCACATAAAGTCTTTTCATTTTTATTGGCCGAATTAAGGGGGGCAAAATTAAAAGGATGTATTTGTGAAGTGGCTACCGCGTGTATTGCGCACACTACCACCTATACAATTTTCACAAGAGGGTGACATGGTTGGATGGCCATGCATTTCCATGGTTTGTTGGATTATCTCATCATGTAGTATATAATAAATTAATTTTGTAAATATTTTTCAATTCAAGTATTAACGATGGTTATATTACAACTCAAATAAATTGGGAAAATACTGGGGTTCGCCTCCCTAGAATCAATCTTGCCCGTCCATTTCCTATCAACTGACTATAGGGAGTACTAGATTTAAATGGCGGTTGGAGTTAATTCCTCAACCTCATCGCAGTATTATTCCCATCTGTCCCCACTAAACAACCCCTGGCGGTTCGTTCTCCCCTGCATTTCGGCAAGTTCCAAAAAACCCCATTGTTTGCAGTTGCTCTCCCTCCCTCCCCCTCAATCCCTCCGATCAGTTCGACGTGCTTCAGCGCTGCCATGGCCGACGGCGGCCTGTTTACGCTAAAGAGGAGCGTCGTTCCCCATGGGACGACCAAGGTGAACGTGGTCTACACGAATGACCCTTCCGTTCTCGAGCACACCCTCAAGATGTACGAACAAAAGCTACTAGAGGACAGGTCCAGGTTCGTCGGCCTCGACCTAGAATACACTGCGGACCAAGTAAGTACCGCCGTCGTTCAGTTGGCCATGGACGACCACGTCCTGGTGTACCATTTCTGCAGGTATGTTCTTCACATGCCTTCCTTTATCCTTTTGTTTTTTAATATAGAAACTCTTCCTTTATCTTGGATCTGCTTTTTTATTTCGACATAGACTAGGTTCTAACTTGTATGAAAACACGAACAAACTAACTTGTATGAAAAATGTGGTCTGGAACGTAATATCCAACATATACTTGTATAATTTTTTTGGATTGACCACGATATCTAGTTTCATGATTTTGGTACTCAAAATTTGCACAAATTTCATGTACTCATACTCACCGATAATCGGCATGGATGTCAAGATATTAACATATAGTAACTGAATCTTAACTTGATGACACTTAAATAATTAGATCATATAGTCGCAACAATAATTCATGTTATTTTGATGTGTATCACTGATGCAAAATCATTGTTTCACTGCAACAAGTATACAGTTTACTGGAAGAAAAATATGTGTACTATTTCAGCATATACGATCTTACAAGATTGATTTGTGTTAACATGCAGGAGTCCTGATAATCTGGCACTGCAAGAATTCCTTCAACATAAAGGAATTTGTTTCACAACTGTTGACATCAGGGGTGACTCTAGCAGGTTTGCTAGAGATGGCATTAAAATTCCTAAACATAATTGGATTGACATTCAGGATATGATCAATTTCAATGGTCCTGGCAATAGGACTGGCATGGGTGATTTGGCAGCCGCCATCATTGACCCATCTTACAAAGACATGAAGACCAAGTTCCCTACTAGCAGCCACGATCAATGGGAGTGCATGCCATTGCCTGAAGTAAACTTGAGGTATGCTGCGATTGATGGGTATGTCAGTTTTGAGTTGTACAGGCGACTCAAAAAAATCAATGATGGGCAGCGTCAAGCACAACCAATTCCAAGGGAAGTGGTTTGCCCGGATTGCAAGGAAGCGGCTAGGTTGGCCGCTCTTCCCCCTGCCTGGCGCGACGAGAAGAAGCAGTGTGTCGGGACAACCTACTGGGAATTTGTATCTTATTGCTTTAGGCACAACATACCATTTGATCCGAAGAAAATGCCACCATGGATAAAGGACTCGTGCGAGCCTACTTCGGGGTCTCCGTGGGATGGCGGTTCACACGGTGAGCAAGCTAGGGCAACGGCTGGATGTGGTGAGCTAGCAAGGGCAGGGCCTGTATCTGGTTGGGAAGCTCCAACAAGGATTCCCGACACACGAAGTGCGAACGAGTGCAGAACTTGGACTGCCAACCCATGGGAGGCAGGTACAAGCGGCACCGGCAAGCGCATCAAGAGGGATGATGATAATTGGTGAACTAGGCTGGCGTTATATGTTTCCAAGATTGTACATAAGTTTAGAATTATGAACTGGTAGTATTGTTTAGGTGATGTAATTACTTTTGCAACAATGTGTATGAGGTTTCAGAATCACGCATCCTTATTTAAACATGTTTAAAACATGGAAATGAAAAGGTAAGCCTGCATCCTTCTTAGTCACTCCAAAATTAAGCTTTTGGGAAGGTATTTGAAATTTCCATGTTTGAAACCCAAAACGACTTCTCTTCGTGATTGACTTCATAAGACAAAGTTCAGGCTTAGGGGTAGATACATGATTTTTCTGGTTTGAATATGACTAGACCTTGTTTATCAACTTGAGTGCTTACTACTACCTCCGTCCCAAGGAATAAGGCGCACGCGTATTCCAAGACGAACTTTGACCATAAAAATTGAGCAACACAATCTTGATTATATTATATGTAATTAGTATCGTTGGATTCGTATTGAAAAGCACTTTGTAATGATGCTAATTTCATACAAACAATCTTTATATATTTGAAGTAATTCTTGGTCAAACAAAAAACACGTAAAACGAGGGCGCCTTATTCCTTGAACCGGAGGTAGTATATGACATAAGAAGGCTATGTGCTTTGGTTTTTCATTTTTTTTTGAATCTTGGTCAATTCCTAGGTACGGTTTGACCAAGATTTGAACAAGTTTAAAATATGAAAATAAAATGTAAGCCCGGTCTGGATCCTTCTTAGTCACTCTGAAATGAAGCTTTTGGGAGGTTTTTGAAATTTCCATGTGTTTGAAACCCAAAACCACTTCTCTTCATGCTTGACTTCGTAAGATAGATTTTAGGGTTAGGGGTAGATACGTACATGATTTTTCTAATTATTTTTATGCCCATTTGAATCTTGGTCAAATCATAGGTTTGACCAAGATTTAAACATGTTTAAAATATGAAAATGAAAAGCTAAGCCTGCATCCTTCTTAGTCACTCCAAAATGAAGTTTTTGGGAAGGTTTTTGAAATTTCCATGATTGAAACCCAAAAACGACTTCTCTTCGTGCTTGACTTCATAAGACAAAGTTTAGGGTTAGGGGTAGATACATGATTTTTCTGGTTTGAATATGTCTAGACCTTGTTTATCAACTTGAGTGCTTATTATATGACATAAGAAGGCTATGTGCTTTGATTTTTCATTTTTTTATACCCATTTGAATCTTGGTCAAATCCTAGGTTTGACCAAGATTTGAACAAGTTTAAAACATAAAAATAAAAGGTATAAGCTCGACCTGGATCCTTCTTAGTCACTCTAAATTGAAGCTTTTGGGGGGTTCTTGAAATTTCCATGTTTGAAACCCAAAACCACGTCTCTTCATGCTTGACTTCATAAGACAGAGTTTAGGGTTAGGGTAGATACATGATTTGTCTGGTTTGAATATGTCTTGACCTTGTTTATCAACTTGAATGCTTAATATATGACATAAGAATACTATGTGCTTTGGTTTTCATTTTTTGATTTTTTCTGAATTTTTATGCCCATTTGATCTTGGTCAAATCCTAGGTTTAACCAAGGTTTAAACAAGTTTAAAACATGAAAATGAAAAGGTAAGCCTGCATCCTTCTTAGTCACTCCAAAATGAGGCTTTTGGGAAGGTTTTTGAAATTTCCATGTTTGAAATCCAAAACGACTTCTCTTCGTGCTTGACTTCATAAGACAAAGTTTAGGGTTAGGGGTAGATACAAGATTTTTCTGGTTTGAATATCTCTAGACCTTGTTTACCAACTTGAGTGCTTACTATATATGACATAAGAAGGCTATGTGCTTTGGTTTTTCAGTTTTTTTGAATTTTTATACCCATTTGAATCTTGGTCAAATCCTAGGTACGGTTTGACCAAGATTTGAACATGTTTAAAACATGAAAATAAAAGGTAAGCATGGATCCTTCTTAGTAACTCTAAAATGAAGCTTTTGGGAGGTTTTTGAAATTTCCATGTTTGAAACCCAAAACCACTTCTCTTCATGCTTGATCGACTTCATAAGACAGAATTTAGGGTTAGTGGGTAGATACATGATTTGTCTGGTTTGAATATGTTTAGACCTTGTTTATCAACTTGAATGCTTACTATATGACATAAGAATACTATGTGCTTTAGTTTTCATTTTTTTGATTTTTTCTGATTTTTTTGCACATTTGATCTTGGTCAAATCCTAGGTTTAACCAAGATTTAAACATGTTTAAGACATGAAAATGAAAAGGTAAGTCTGCATCCTTCTTAGTCACTCCAAAATGAAGCTTTTGGGAAGGTTTTTGAAATTTCCATGTTTGAAACCCAAAACCAGTTCTCTTCATGCTTTACTTCATAAGACAGAGTTTAGGGTTAGGGGTAGATATACGTGATTTGTCTAGTTTGAATATGTCTAGACCTTGTTTTATCAACTTGAATTCTTACTATATGACATAAAAAAACTATGTGGTTTGGTTTGATAGTTCATTGTTCATAATTCATAGTTGATCATACATACGGATCATACATACAGAATTGCGCGATCCTTATCGCGACTTCTAACCTATCTAGTCGTCGAGGAAGATGATGGTCGCGTTCTCCTCCGCATCCCGCGCCTCCTTCTCCTTCACGGCGGCGATGGCCGCCGCCTTGTCTTCTTCCTCCGCCCTCTTCTTGTCGGCATCGTCCTTGAGGGACGCGGCCAGCGCCTTCAAGAAGAGGGGGTCTTCCCCTTCCTCCGCCTCCTCCGCCTCCTCGCCGGCTGGCGGCGCGAATCCGCCGCTGGTGCTCGCCTCCCACGCCGCCTTCGACCGGCGGTTCCTCTCCCGGTCGGCGCGCCATTTGTTGAAGACGGGGCCGCTCATCGGTTTGAGCGGCGGATCCGCCTTGTACCAGAGCCCGCCCGGGGCGAACTCGCGGAGCGACGACGGCATGTACAGGGAGCCTCTGTACCTGCACGCCGCGCGCCGACTCCCGGCGGCGGACTGCTTGCACTGGAGCCGCCACGCCTCCTCGAGCGTGTCCGGCGCGCGGGATCGCTTCGATCCGCTCGCGGGCGACGCGGAACTGGTACGGCGTGAATACATGGCGAGCGGCGAAGAATCACCACCCTGCAATCAAGGCCAAGCACGCAGCATATGGCCTCTTCCTTACGTCTTTTGCCTGGTTTGTTGCCGGTCAACGCCCCTGCTGCTGGCCCTGATGCTCCTGGTCCTGTTTAAAGTTCAGCATTAAACTCTATACTATACAACTGTCGTGGTCTTGTGATGTACAGTAGTACTCTTTTGATGCATTTGTGATGTAGTAGTACACTGTACTTTTTTTTTGAACTGATATACTAGTACTATCTAAGAACAGTACTCCCTCCGATTCACATTCTTTTTAGCACCAAGAAATATGGATCGGATCACCGGAGCGAGGGAGTAAATTACCCTTTTGTTGTGGCTTATTTTGACTTTGGCAAAAGCCAAAAAAAAAGCACCTAAATAGGTGCTTTTTGGGCTTTTGGATTTTGGAAGCCAAAAGAATAGAATCTTTGTTCTTGGCTTCCAAAATCCAAAAGCCCAAAAAAGCACCTATTTACGTGCTTTTTTTGGCTTTTGCCAAAGCCAAAAGCCAAAAAAAGCCACAACAAAAGGGCCATAAACATGGCATCTCGTGCATGAAGCTTGACAGATTGATCGGGTTGGCTAGAACGGCTAAACAATGCTGCTCATTAGGCAAATGCATGCCATGTACGATAGTATACATCTAGTAAAGAAGTCTATACTGACATAAAAAAGACTACATTGGGGATGAGAGTCAATTGGGGCATCTACAATACAGAAAATCTTGCTCGTAGTTGATTTTGGCTAAGAGGGTTTTGTGCCCATATTTGTATCTTGGTATAATCCTAGGTTTGACAATGATTTAAACAAGTTTAAAATATGAAAATGAAAAGGTAAGCATGGATACTTCTTAGTCACTCTAAAATGAAGCTTTTGGGAGGTTTTTGATATTTCCATGTTTGAAACCAAGAACCACTTCTCTTCATGCTTGGCTTCATAAGATAAAGTTTAGGGGTTAGGGGGTAGATACATGATTTGTTTGGTTTGAATATGTCTAGACCTTGTTTATCAGCTTGAATGCTTACTATATGACATAAGAAGACTATGTACTTTGGTTTTTCATTATTTTTTTTAAATTTTATGCCCATTTGAATCTTGGTCAAATACACTAGCTATGACCAAGATGTAAACAAGTTTAAAACATGAAAATGAAAAGGTAAGCATGGATCCTTCTTAGTCACTAAAATGAAGCTTTTGGGGGGTTCTTGAAATTTCCAAGTTTGAAACCCAAAACCACTTCTCTTCATGCTTGACTTCATAAGACAGAGTTTAGGGTTAGGGGGTAAATACATGATTTGTCTAGTTTGTTGTTTAGACCTTGTTTACCAACTACTAGTTCGATTTTGGGCTACTAATATAAAATTAAAATAAGTTGAACTAGTATTCCTCTAAAAAATCATTTTGGTATGCATTGTTTGATACTTTTCATAGCTATAGTGCATCACAAATTTATGATTTCATGCTTTGCTTTGCCAATTTCGATTTTTTCTAACCACCTTCTCTTTGATTTCAAATTTAGGTCAAACTATCGATGCCTACTATGTGTTCTACTTGAATTGGATGCAGCGTGCGCACATGTTTTGCCATTGTTCTGGGCTTCCACACATCTTTGGGGCATCCAAGTATTTAAGTTACCTTGTTTTTTGAATTGTAATTCATACCCTTCCTCCCAATTTTTATGCACATTTGAATCTTGGTCAAATCCTAAGTTTGACCAAGATTTGAACAAGTTTAAAACATGAAAATGAAAAGGTAAGCCTGAATCCTTCTTAGTCACTCAAAAATGAGAAGCTTTTGGGAGTTTTTTGAAATTTCCATGTTTGAAACCCAAAACCACTTCTCTTCATGCTTGACTTCATAAGACAGAGTTTAGGGTTAGGGGTAGATACATGATTTGTCTAGTTTGTTGTTTAGACCTTGTTTATCAACTTGAATGCTTACTATATGACATAATAATACTATGTGCTTTGGTTTTCATTTTTTTTGATTTTTTCTGAATTTTTATGCCCATTTGATCTTGGTCAAATCCTAGGCTTAACCAATATTTAAACAAGTTTAAAACATGAAAATGAAAAGGTAAGCCTGTATCCTTCTTAGTCACTCCAAAATGAAGCTTTTGGGAAGGATTTTGAAATTTCCATGTTTGAAATCCAAAACGACTTCGATCTCTTCGTGCTTGACTTCATAAGACAAAGTTTAGGGATAGGGGTAGAAACATGATTTTTCTGGTTTGAATATGTCTAGACCTTGTTTACCAACTTGATCGAGTGCTTACTATATGACATAAGAAGGCTATATGCTTTGGTTTTTCATTTTTTTGAAATTTTATGCCCATTTGAATCTTGATCAAATCCTAGGTACAGTTTGACCAAGATTTGAACAATTTTAAAACATGAAAATAAAAGGTAAGCCCGACCTGGATCCTTTAGTCACTCTAAAATGAAGCTTTTGGGGGGTTCTTGAAATTTCCAAGTTTGAAACCCAAAACCACTTCTCTTCATGCTTGACTACACATAAGACAGAGTTTAGGGTTAGGGGTAGATACATGATTTTTCTTGTTTGAATATATCTAGACCTTGTTTATATCAACTTTAATGCTAACTATATATGACATAAGAAAACTATGTGCTTTGGTTTTTAATTTTTCTGATTTTTTTATTTTGATAGATGCACATTTGAATCTTTGTCAAATCCTAGGTTTGGCCAAGATTTAAACAAGTATAAAACATGAAAATGAAAAGGGGAAGCCTGTATCCTTTCTTAGTCACTCTAAAATGAAGTTTTTGGGATGTTCTTGAAATTTTCATGTTTGAAACCCAAAACCACTTCTCTTCATGCTTGACTTCATAAGATAGAGTTTAGGGGCTAGCTAGGGGATAGATACATGATTTGCCTAGGTTTGAATATGCATGTCCAAACCTAGCTTGTTTATCAACTTGAATGCTTACTATATGACATAAGAAGACTATATGCTTTTGTTTTTCATTTTTCTGATTTTTTTTAAAATTTTATGCCCATTTGAATCTTTTGGTCAAATCCTTGGTTTAATTTGACACGGATTTAAACAAGTTTAAAATATGAAAATGAAAAGGTGGTAAGCAGGCATGTATCCTTCTTATATATATTAGTCACTCTAAAATGAAGCTTTTGGGAGGTTTTTGAAATTTCCATGTTTGAAACCCAAAACCACTTCTCTTCATGTTGTTGACTTCATAAGATAGAGTTTAGGGGTTAGGGGTATATATACATGACTTGTCTTGTTTGAATATGTGTCTAGACCTTGTTTATCAACTTTAATGCTTACTATATGACATAAGAACACTATGCGCTTTAATTTGGTTTTTAATTTTTTTAAATTTTGATGCACATTTTGAATCTTGGTCAAATCCTAGGTTTGACCGAGATTTGAACAAGTTTAAAACAAGAAAATAAAAGGTAAGCCCGCCAGACTGGATCCTTTCTTAGTCACTCTATAATGAAGCTTTTAGGGGGGTTGTTGAAAATGTAAGCATGTATCCTTCTTAGTACGTCACACCACAATGAAGCTTTTGGGAGGGTTTTTGAAATGTCCATGTTTGAAACCCAAAACGACTTCTCTTCGTGCTTGACTTCATAATTAAGACAAAGTTTAGGGTTAGGGGTATATAGATACATGATTTTTCTGGTTTGAATATGTCTAGACTTTGTTTATCAACTAGCTTGAGTGCTTACTATATGGCATATATAAGAAGCTAGGCTATGTGCTTTGGTTTTTCATTTTTTTTGAATTTTTATGCCCATTTGAATCTTGGTCAAATCCTAGGTACGTACGGTTTGACCAAGATTTGAACATGTTTAAAACATGAAAATAAAAGGTAAGCATGGATCCTTCTTAGTCACTCTAAAATGAAGCTTTTGGGAGGTTTTTGAAATTTCCATGTTTGAAACCCAAAACCACTTCTCTTCATGCTTGGCTTCGTAAGATAGAGTTTAGGGTTTGGGGTAGATACGTACATGATTTTTCTAAGTATTTTTACACCCATTTGAATCTTCGTCAAATCCTAAGTTTGACCAAGATTTGAACAAGTTTAAAAACATGAAAATGAAAAGGGTAAGCCTGGATCCTTGTTTACGGTTAGGGGGTAGATACGTACATGATTTTTCTAAGTATTTTTACGCCCATATGAATCTTCGTCAAATCCTAAGTTTGACCAAGATTTGAACAAGTTTAAAAACATGAAAATGAAAAGGGTGTAAGCCTGGATCCTTGTTTAGGGTTAGGGGGTAGATACAAGATTTTTGTGGTTTGAATATGGCAGACCTTGTTTATCACCTTGATATATGACATAGGAAGACGGTGTGCTTTTGTTTTTCTTTTTTTTGAATTTTTATGCCCATTTGAATCTTGGTCAAGTCATAGGTTTGACCAAGATTTAAACAGGTTTAAAACATGAAAATGAAAAAGTAAGCCTGGATCCTTCTTAGTCACTCCAAAATGTACCAATTGATAAATGAGTTAACTTGGCTTCATGGAAAAAATAATGTCATGTAAATGATTTAACTTGGCTTTCGTACCCTTGAATCCATAGGAAACTTTGTATAAATGTAGTAGTATAATAATCAACCGAGTTTTTACATCAACAGGTCTGTCACTTACGTGTGGTGCCCATGCGTGAGGTCCCACACTTCAGTGAGCACAAGTCACGTGCAATAGGTACGCAAACTCCCAGCCATTTTCTTTGTCAAGAGAAGACGCATCAGGATGCGTATTGGAAGTATGTGGGTCCTTCTGGATCCTTCGGTTGTCCCTCTCACAAAAAAAACAAATCTCTCTCATTCTCGGCCTCGCTCGACTCGCTCGCTCGCTCGCTCCTGCTCACTGACAAACCCTGCACAAAAGTCAACATCATCACCCGAAAAAGGGGAGACACCATAATTCTCTCCCTTCTTCTCTCCTTCCGAGTGATCCCTTCTTCCTCCGAGTTTCACTCGACGGGCAAACACACATGTGCTGCATAGTAATAATAAAAAAGTAGAAAAATCGACCTACGAATCTATGATTAAATAGGTTAAACTAGGGTTTTGCCCACTACTACAGATCAAGTTCAGAAATATCCAACTACTAGTTCGATTTTGGGCTACTAATATAAAATTAAAATAAGTTGAACTAGTATTCCTCTAAAAAATCATTTTGGTATGCATTGTTTGATACTTTTCATAGCTATAGTGCATCACAAATTTATGATTTCATGCTTTGCTTTGCCAATTTTTTTTTTAACCACCTTCTCTTTGATTTCAAATTTAGGTCAAACTATCGATGCCTACTATGTGTTCTACTTGAATTGGATGCAGCGTGCGCACATGTTTTGCCATCGTTCTGGGCTTCCACACATCTTTGGGGCATCCAAGTATTTAAGTTACCTTGTTTTTTGAATTGTAATTCATACCCTTCCTCCCAATTTTTATGCACATTTGAATCTTGGTCAAATCCTAAGTTTGACCAAGATTTGAACAAGTTTAAAACATGAAAATGAAAAGGTAAGCCTGAATCCTTCTTAGTCACTCAAAAATGAGAAGCTTTTGGGAGTTTTTTGAAATTTCCATGTTTGAAACCCAAAACCACTTCTCTTCATGCTTGACTTCATAAGAGAGTTTAGGGTTAGGGGTAGATACATGATTTGTCTAGTTTGTTGTTTAGACCTTGTTTATCAACTTGAATGCTTACTATATGACATAATAATACTATGTGCTTTGGTTTTTTTTTTTGATTTTTTCTGAATTTTTATGCCCATTTGATCTTGGTCAAATCCTAGGCTTAACCAATATTTAAACAAGTTTAAAACATGAAAATGAAAAGGTAAGCCTGTATCCTTCTTAGTCACTCCAAAATGAAGCTTTTGGGAAGGTTTTTGAAATTTCCATGTTTGAAATCCAAAACGACTTCTCTTCGTGCTTGACTTCATAAGACAAAGTTTAGGGCTAGGGGTAGAAACATGATTTTTCTGGTTTGAATATGTCTAGACCTTGTTTACCAACTTGAGTGCTTACTATATGACATAAGAAGGCTATATGCTTTGGTTTTTCATTTTTTTTGAAATTTTATGCCCATTTGATCTTGGTCAAATCCTAGGCTTAACCAATATTTAAACAAGTTTAAAACATGAAAATGAAAAGGTAAGCCTGTATCCTTCTTAGTCACTCCAAAATGAAGCTTTTGGGAAGGTTTTTGAAATTTCTATGTTTGAAATCCAAAACGACTTCTCTTCGTGCTTGACTTCATAAGACAAAGTTTAGGGCTAGGGGTAGAAACATGATTTTCTGGTTTGAATATGTCTAGACCTTGTTTACCAACTTGAGTGCTTACTATATGACATAAGAAGGCTATATGCTTTGGTTTTTCATTTTTTTGAAATTTTATGCCCATTTGAATCTTGATCAAATCCTAGGTACGGTTTGACCAAGATTTGAACAATTTTAAAACATGTAAATAAAAGGTAAGCCCGACCTGGATCCTTTAGTCACTCTAAAATGAAGCTTTTGGGGGGTTCTTGAAATTTCCAAGTTTGAAACCCAAAACCACTTCTCTTCATGCTTGACTACATAAGACAGAGTTTAGGGTTAGGGGTAGATACATGATTTTTCTTGTTTGAATATATCTAGACCTTGTTTATATCAACTTTAATGCTAACTATATATGACATAAGAAAACTATGTGCTTTGGTTTTTAATTTTTCTGATTTTTTTATTTTGATAGATGCACATTTGAATCTTTGTCAAATCCTAGGTTTGGCCAAGATTTAAACAAGTATAAAACATGAAAATGAAAAGGGGAAGCCTGTATCCTTTCTTAGTCACTCTAAAAAGAAGTTTTCGGGATGTTCTTGAAATTTTCATGTTTGAAACCCAAAACCACTTCTCTTCATGCTTGACTTCATAAGATAGAGTTTAGGGGCTAGCTAGGGGATAGATACATGATTTGCCTAGGTTTGAATATGCATGTCCAAACCTTGTTTATCAACTTGAATGCTTACTATATGACATTAGAAGACTATATGCTTTTGTTTTTCATTTTTCTGATTTTTTTTAAAATTTTATGCCCATTTGAATCTTTTGGTCAAATCCTTGGTTTAATTTGACACGGATTTAAACAAGTTTAAAATATGAAAATGAAAAGGTGGTAAGCAGGCATGTATGGATCCTTCTTATATATATTAGTCACTCTAAAATGAAGCTTTTGGGAGGTTTTTGAAATTTCCATGTTTGAAACCCAAAACCACTTCTCTTCATGTTGTTGACTTCATAAGATAGAGTTTAGGGGTTAGGGGTATAGATACATGATTTGTCTTGTTTGAATATGTGTCTAGACCTTGTTTATCAACTTTAATGCTTACTATATGACATAAGAACACTATGCGCTTTAATTTGGTTTTTAATTTTTTTAAAATTTGATGCACATTTTGAATCTCGGTCAAATCCTAGGTTTGACCGAGATTTGAACAAGTTTAAACCAAGAAAATAAAAGGTAAGCCCGCCAGACTGGATCCTTTCTTAGTCACTCTATAATGAAGCTTTTAGGGGGGTTGTTGAAAATGTAAGCATGTATCCTTCTTAGTACGTCACACCACAATGAAGCTTTTGGGAGGGTTTTTGAAATGTCCATGTTTGAAACCCAAAACGACTTCTCTTCGTGCTTGACTTCATAATTAAGACAAAGTTTAGGGTTAGGGGTATATAGATACATGATTTTTCTGGTTTGAATATGTCTAGACCTTGTTTATCAACTAGCTTGAGTGCTTACTATATGGCATATATAAGAAGCTAGGCTATGTGCTTTGGTTTTTCATTTTTTTTTGAATTTTTATGCCCATTTGAATATTGGTCAAATCCTAGGTACGTACGGTTTGACCAAGATTTGAACATGTTTAAAACATGAAAATAAAAGGTAAGCATGGATCCTTCTTAGTCACTCTAAAATGAAGCTTTTGGGAGGTTTTTGAAATTTCCATGTTTGAAACCCAAAACCACTTCTCTTCATGCTTGGCTTCGTAAGATAGAGTTTAGGGTTTGGGGTAGATACGTACATGATTTTTCTAAGTATTTTTACGCCCATTTGAATCTTCGTCAAATCCTAAGTTTGACCAAGATTTGAACAAGTTTAAAAACATGAAAATGAAAAGGGTAAGCCTGGATCCTTGTTTAGGGTTAGGGGGTAGATACAAGATTTTTGTGGTTTGAATATGGCAGACCTTGTTTATCACCTTGATATATGACATAGGAAGACGGTGTGCTTTTGTTTTTCTTTTTTTTTTGAATTTTTATGCCCATTTGAATCTTGGTCAAGTCATAGGTTTGACCAAGATTTAAACAGGTTTAAAACATGAAAATGAAAAAGTAAGCCTGGATCCTTCTTAGTCACTCCAAAATGTACCAATTGATAAATGAGTTAACTTGGCTTCATGGAAAAAATAATGTCATGTAAATGATTTAACTTGGCTTTCGTACCCTTGAATCCATAGGAAACTTTGTATAAATGTAGTAGTATAATAATCAACCGAGTTTTTACATCAACAGGTCTGTCACTTACGTGTGGTGCCCATGCGTGAGGTCCCACACTTCAGTGAGCACAAGTCACGTGCAATAGGTACGCAAACTCCCAGCCATTTTCTTTGTCAAGAGAAGACGCATCAGGATGCGTATTGGAAGTATGTGGGTCCTTCTGGATCCTTCGGTTGTCCCTCTCACAAAAAAAAAAAAAACAAATCTCTCTCATTCTCGGCCTCGCTCGACTCGCTCGCTCGCTCGCTCGCTCGCACCTCCTGCTCACTGACAAACCCTGCACAAAAGTCAACATCATCACCCGAAAAAGGGGAGACACCATAATTCTCTCCCTTCTTCTCTCCTTCCGAGTGATCCCTTCTTCCTCCGAGTTTCACTCGACGGGCAAACACACATGTGCTGCATAGTAATAATAAAAAAGTAGAAAAATCGACCTACGAATCTATGATTAAATAGGTTAAACTAGGGTTTTGCCCACTACTACAGATCAAGTTCAGAAATATCCAACTACTAGTTCGATTTTGGGCTACTAATATAAAATTAAAATAAGTTGAACTAGTATTCCTCTAAAAAATCATTTTGGTATGCATTGTTTGATACTTTTCATAGCTATAGTGCATCACAAATTTATGATTTCATGCTTTGCTTTGCCAATTTCGATTTTTTCTAACCACCTTCTCTTTGATTTCAAATTTAGGTCAAACTATCGATGCCTACTATGTGTTCTACTTGAATTGGATGCAGCGTGCGCACATGTTTTGCCATCGTTCTGGGCTTCCACACATCTTTGGGGCATCCAAGTATTTAAGTTACCTTGTTTTTTTGAATTGTAATTCATACCCTTCCTCCCAATTTTTATGCACATTTGAATCTTGGTCAAATCCTAAGTTTGACCAAGATTTGAACAAGTTTAAAACATGAAAATGAAAAGGTAAGCCTGAATCCTTCTTAGTCACTCAAAAATGAGAAGCTTTTGGGAGTTTTTTGAAATTTCCATGTTTGAAACCCAAAACCACTTCTCTTCATGCTTGACTTCATAAGACAGAGTTTAGGGTTAGGGGGTAGATACATGATTTGTCTAGTTTGTTGTTTAGACCTTGTTTATCAACTTGAATGCTTACTATATGACATAATAATACTATGTGCTATGGTTTTCATTTTTTTTGACTTTTTCTGAATTTTTATGCCCATTTGATCTTGGTCAAATCCTAGGCTTAACCAATATTTAAACAAGTTTAAAACATGAAAATGAAAAGGTAAGCCTGTATCCTTCTTAGTCACTCCAAAATGAAGCTTTTGGGAAGGATTTTGAAATTTCCATGTTTGAAATCCAAAACGACTTCGATCTCTTCGTGCTTGACTTCATAAGACAAAGTTTAGGGCTAGGGGTAGAAACATGATTTTTCTGGTTTGAATATGTCTAGACCTTGTTTACCAACTTGATCGAGTGCTTACTATATGACATAAGAAGGCTATATGCTTTGGTTTTTCATTTTTTTTGAAATTTTATGCCCATTTGAATCTTGATCAAATCCTAGGTACAGTTTGACCAAGATTTGAACAATTTTAAAACATGAAAATAAAAGGTAAGCCCGACCTGGATCCTTTAGTCACTCTAAAATGAAGCTTTTGGGGGTTCTTGAAATTTCCAAGTTTGAAACCCAAAACCACTTCTCTTCATGCTTGACTACACATAAGACAGAGTTTAGGGTTAGGGGTAGATACATGATTTTTCTTGTTTGAATATATCTAGACCTTGTTTATATCAACTTTAATGCTAACTATATATGACATAAGAAAACTATGTGCTTTGGTTTTTAATTTTTCTGTTTTTTTATTTTGATAGATGCACATTTGAATCTTTGTCAAATCCTAGGTTTGGCCAAGATTTAAACAAGTATAAAACATGAAAATGAAAAGGGGAAGCCTGTATCCTTTCTTAGTCACTCTAAAATGAAGTTTTTGGGATGTTCTTGAAATTTTCATGTTTGAAACCCAAAACCACTTCTCTTCATGCTTGACTTCATAAGATAGAGTTTAGGGGCTAGCTAGGGGATAGATACATGATTTGCCTAGGTTTGAATATGCATGTCCAAACCTAGCTTGTTTATCAACTTGAATGCTTACTATATGACATAAGAAGACTATATGCTTTTGTTTTTCATTTTTCTGATTTTTTTAAAATTTTATGCCCATTTGAATCTTTTGGTCAAATCCTTGGTTTAATTTGACACGGATTTAAACAAGTTTAAAATATGAAAAATGAAAAGGTGGTAAGCAGGCATGTATCCTTCTTATATATATTAGTCACTCTAAAATGAAGCTTTTGGGAGGTTTTTGAAATTTCCATGTTTGAAACCCAAAACCACTTCTCTTCATGTTGTTGACTTCATAAGATAGAGTTTAGGGGTTAGGGGTATATATACATGACTTGTCTTGTTTGAATATGTGTCTAGACCTTGTTTATCAACTTTAATGCTTACTATATGACATAAGAACACTATGCGCTTTAATTTGGTTTTTAATTTTTTTAAATTTTGATGCACATTTTGAATCTTGGTCAAATCCTAGGTTTGACCGAGATTTGAACAAGTTTAAAACAAGAAAATAAAAGGTAAGCCCGCCAGACTGGATCCTTTCTTAGTCACTCTATAATGAAGCTTTTAGGGGGGTTGTTGAAAATGTAAGCATGTATCCTTCTTAGTACGTCACACCACAATGAAGCTTTTGGGAGGGTTTTTGAAATGTCCATGTTTGAAACCCAAAACGACTTCTCTTCGTGCTTGACTTCATAATTAAGACAAAGTTTAGGGTTAGGGGTATATAGATACATGATTTTTCTGGTTTGAATATGTCTAGACTTTGTTTATCAACTAGCTTGAGTGCTTACTATATGGCATATATAAGAAGCTAGGCTATGTGCTTTGGTTTTTCATTTTTTTTGAATTTTTATGCCCATTTGAATCTTGGTCAAATCCCGTACGGTTTGACCAAGATTTGAACATGTTTAAAACATGAAAATAAAAGGTAAGCATGGATCCTTCTTAGTCACTCTAAAATGAAGCTTTTGGGAGGTTTTTGAAATTTCCATGTTTGAAACCCAAAACCACTTCTCTTCATGCTTGGCTTCGTAAGATAGAGTTTAGGGTTTGGGGTAGATACGTACATGATTTTTCTAAGTATTTTTACACCCATTTGAATCTTCGTCAAATCCTAAGTTTGACCAAGATTTGAACAAGTTTAAAAACATGAAAATGAAAAGGGTAAGCCTGGATCCTTGTTTACGGTTAGGGGGTAGATACGTACATGATTTTTCTAAGTATTTTTACGCCCATTTGAATCTTCGTCAAATCCTAAGTTTGACCAAGATTTGAACAAGTTTAAAAACATGAAAATGAAAAGGGTAAGCCTGGATCCTTGTTTAGGGTTAGGGGGTAGATACAAGATTTTTGTGGTTTGAATATGGCAGACCTTGTTTATCACCTTGATATATGACATAGGAAGACGGTGTGCTTTTGTTTTTCTTTTTTTTGAATTTTTATGCCCATTTGAATCTTGGTCAAGTCATAGGTTTGACCAAGATTTAAACATGTTTAAAACATGAAAATGAAAAAGTAAGCCTGGATCCTTCTTAGTCACTCCAAAATGTACCAATTGATAAATGAGTTAACTTGGCTTCATGGAAAAAATAATGTCATGTAAATGATTTAACTTGGCTTTCGTACCCTTGAATCCATAGGAAACTTTGTATAAATGTAGTAGTATAATAATCAACCGAGTTTTTACATCAACAGGTCTGTCACTTACGTGTGGTGCCCATGCGTGAGGTCCCACACTTCAGTGAGCACAAGTCACGTGCAATAGGTACGCAAACTCCCAGCCATTTTCTTTGTCAAGAGAAGACGCATCAGGATGCGTATTGGAAGTATGTGGGTCCTTCTGGATCCTTCGGTTGTCCCTCTCACAAAAAAAAAATCTCTCTCATTCTCGGCCTCGCTCGACTCGCTCGCTCGCTCGCTCGCTCCTCCTGCTCACTGACAAACCCTGCACAAAAGTCAACATCATCACCCGAAAAAGGGGAGACACCATAATTCTCTCCCTTCTTCTCTCCTTCCGAGTGATCCCTTCTTCCTCCGAGTTTCACTCGACGGGCAAACACACATGTGCTGCATAGTAATAATAAAAAAGTAGAAAAATCGACCTACGAATCTATGATTAAATAGGTTAAACTAGGGTTTTGCCCACTACTACAGATCAAGTTCAGAAATATCCAACTACTAGTTCGATTTTGGGCTACTAATATAAAATTAAAATAAGTTGAACTAGTATTCCTCTAAAAAATCATTTTGGTATGCATTGTTTGATACTTTTCATAGCTATAGTGCATCACAAATTTATGATTTCATGCTTTGCTTTGCCAATTTCGATTTTTTCTAACCACCTTCTCTTTGATTTCAAATTTAGGTCAAACTATCGATGCCTACTATGTGTTCTACTTGAATTGGATGCAGCGTGCGCACATGTTTTGCCATCGTTCTGGGCTTCCACACATCTTTGGGGCATCCAAGTATTTAAGTTACCTTGTTTTTTTGAATTGTAATTCATACCCTTCCTCCCAATTTTTATGCACATTTGAATCTTGGTCAAATCCTAAGTTTGACCAAGATTTGAACAAGTTTAAAACATGAAAATGAAAAGGTAAGCCTGAATCCTTCTTAGTCACTCAAAAATGAGAAGCTTTTGGGAGTTTTTTGAAATTTCCATGTTTGAAACCCAAAACCACTTCTCTTCATGCTTGACTTCATAAGACAGAGTTTAGGGTTAGGGGGTAGATACATGATTTGTCTAGTTTGTTGTTTAGACCTTGTTTATCAACTTGAATGCTTACTATATGACATAATAATACTATGTGCTATGGTTTTCATTTTTTTTGACTTTTTCTGAATTTTTATGCCCATTTGATCTTGGTCAAATCCTAGGCTTAACCAATATTTAAACAAGTTTAAAACATGAAAATGAAAAGGTAAGCCTGTATCCTTCTTAGTCACTCCAAAATGAAGCTTTTGGGAAGGATTTTGAAATTTCCATGTTTGAAATCCAAAACGACTTCGATCTCTTCGTGCTTGACTTCATAAGACAAAGTTTAGGGATAGGGGTAGAAACATGATTTTTCTGGTTTGAATATGTCTAGACCTTGTTTACCAACTTGAGTGCTTACTATATGACATAAGAAGGCTATATGCTTTGGTTTTTCATTTTTTTGAAATTTTATGCCCATTTGAATCTTGATCAAATCCTAGGTACAGTTTGACCAAGATTTGAACAATTTTAAAACATGAAAATAAAAGGTAAGCCCGACCTGGATCCTTTAGTCACTCTAAAATGAAGCTTTTGGGGGTTCTTGAAATTTCCAAGTTTGAAACCCAAAACCACTTCTCTTCATGCTTGACTACACATAAGACAGAGTTTAGGGTTAGGGGTAGATACATGATTTTTCTTGTTTGAATATATCTAGACCTTGTTTATATCAACTTTAATGCTAACTATATATGACATAAGAAAACTATGTGCTTTGGTTTTTAATTTTTCTGTTTTTTTTATTTTGATAGATGCACATTTGAATCTTTGTCAAATCCTAGGTTTGGCCAAGATTTAAACAAGTATAAAACATGAAAATGAAAAGGGGAAGCCTGTATCCTTTCTTAGTCACTCTAAAATGAAGTTTTTGGGATGTTCTTGAAATTTTCATGTTTGAAACCCAAAACCACTTCTCTTCATGCTTGACTTCATAAGATAGAGTTTAGGGGCTAGCTAGGGGATAGATACATGATTTGCCTAGGTTTGAATATGCATGTCCAAACCTAGCTTGTTTATCAACTTGAATGCTTACTATATGACATAAGAAGACTATATGCTTTTGTTTTTCATTTTTCTGATTTTTTTTTTTTATGCCCATTTGAATCTTTTGGTCAAATCCTTGGTTTAATTTGACACGGATTTAAACAAGTTTAAAATATGAAAATGAAAAGGTGGTAAGCAGGCATGTATCCTTCTTATATATATTAGTCACTCTAAAATGAAGCTTTTGGGAGGTTTTTGAAATTTCCATGTTTGAAACCCAAAACCACTTCTCTTCATGTTGTTGACTTCATAAGATAGAGTTTAGGGGTTAGGGGTATATATACATGACTTGTCTTGTTTGAATATGTGTCTAGACCTTGTTTATCAACTTTAATGCTTACTATATGACATAAGAACACTATGCGCTTTAATTTGGTTTTTAATTTTTTTAAATTTTGATGCACATTTTGAATCTTGGTCAAATCCTAGGTTTGACCGAGATTTGAACAAGTTTAAAACAAGAAAATAAAAGGTAAGCCCGCCAGACTGGATCCTTTCTTAGTCACTCTATAATGAAGCTTTTAGGGGGGTTGTTGAAAATGTAAGCATGTATCCTTCTTAGTACGTCACACCACAATGAAGCTTTTGGGAGGGTTTTTGAAATGTCCATGTTTGAAACCCAAAACGACTTCTCTTCGTGCTTGACTTCATAATTAAGACAAAGTTTAGGGTTAGGGGTATATAGATACATGATTTTTCTGGTTTGAATATGTCTAGACTTTGTTTATCAACTAGCTTGAGTGCTTACTATATGGCATATATAAGAAGCTAGGCTATGTGCTTTGGTTTTTCATTTTTTTTTGAATTTTTATGCCCATTTGAATCTTGGTCAAATCCTAGGTACGTACGGTTTGACCAAGATTTGAACATGTTTAAAACATGAAAATAAAAGGTAAGCATGGATCCTTCTTAGTCACTCTAAAATGAAGCTTTTGGGAGGTTTTTGAAATTTCCATGTTTGAAACCCAAAACCACTTCTCTTCATGCTTGGCTTCGTAAGATAGAGTTTAGGGTTTGGGGTAGATACGTACATGATTTTTCTAAGTATTTTTACACCCATTTGAATCTTCGTCAAATCCTAAGTTTGACCAAGATTTGAACAAGTTTAAAAACATGAAAATGAAAAGGGTAAGCCTGGATCCTTGTTTACGGTTAGGGGGTAGATACGTACATGATTTTTCTAAGTATTTTTACGCCCATTTGAATCTTCGTCAAATCCTAAGTTTGACCAAGATTTGAACAAGTTTAAAAACATGAAAATGAAAAGGGTGTAAGCCTGGATCCTTGTTTAGGGTTAGGGGGTAGATACAAGATTTTTGTGGTTTGAATATGGCAGACCTTGTTTATCACCTTGATATATGACATATGAAGACGGTGTGCTTTTGTTTTTCTTTTTTTTTTGAATTTTTATGCCCATTTGAATCTTGGTCAAGTCATAGGTTTGACCAAGATTTAAACATGTTTAAAACATGAAAATGAAAAAGTAAGCCTGGATCCTTCTTAGTCACTCCAAAATGTACCAATTGATAAATGAGTTAACTTGGCTTCATGGAAAAAATAATGTCATGTAAATGATTTAACTTGGCTTTCGTACCCTTGAATCCATAGGAAACTTTGTATAAATGTAGTAGTATAATAATCAACCGAGTTTTTACATCAACAGGTCTGTCACTTACGTGTGGTGCCCATGCGTGAGGTCCCACACTTCAGTGAGCACAAGTCACGTGCAATAGGTACGCAAACTCCCAGCCATTTTCTTTGTCAAGAGAAGACGCATCAGGATGCGTATTGGAAGTATGTGGGTCCTTCTGGATCCTTCGGTTGTCCCTCTCACAAAAAAAAAAACAAATCTCTCTCATTCTCGGCCTCGCTCGACTCGCTCGCTCGCTCGCACCTCCTGCTCACTGACAAACCCTGCACAAAAGTCAACATCATCACCCGAAAAAGGGGAGACACCATAATTCTCTCCCTTCTTCTCTCCTTCCGAGTGATTGATGACCCACAAGTATAGGGGATCGCAACAGTCTTCGAGGGAAGTATTACCCAATTTATTGATTCGACACAAGGGGAGACAAAGAATACTTGTAAGCCTTAACAGCGGAGTTGTCAATTCAGCTGCACCTGGAAACAGACTTGCTCGCAAGAGTTTATCAGTAGTAACAGTTTTATGGCAGTGGAAATAGTGAAATAACAGCAGCGGCGAAATAAAGACAGCAGTAGTGATTATAGTAAACAGCAGGATTAAAATACTGTAGGCACAGGGACGGATTTAACGGGCGTTGCATGGATGAGAGAAACTCATATAACAATCAAAGCATGGGCATTTGCAGATAATAATAAAACAGTATCCAAGTACTAATCAATCAATAGGCATGTGTTCCATATTTAGTCGTACGTGCTCGCAATGAGAAACTTGCACAACATCTTTTGTCCTACCAGCCGGTGGCAGCCGGGCCTCTAGGGAAACTACTGGATATTAAGGTACTCCTTTTAATAGAGTACCGGAGCAAAGCATTAACACTCCGTGAACACATGTGATCCTCACATCACTACCATCCCCTCCGGTTGTCCCGATTTCTGTCACTTCGGGGCCATTGGTTCCGGACAGCGACGTGTGTATACAACTTGCAGGTAAGACCATAAACAATGAATATCTTCATGAAACAATAACATGTTCAGATCTGAGATCATGGCACTCGGGCCCTAGTGACAAGCATTAAGCATAACAAGTTGCAACAATATCATAAAAGTGACATCTACGGATACTAGGCACTATGCCCTAACAATCTTATGACTATTACATGACCAATCTCATCCAATCCCTACCATCCCCTTCAGCCTACAGCGGGGGAATTACTCACACATGGATGGGGGAAACATTGCTGGTTGATGGAGAGGCGTTGGCGGTGATGGCGGTGAAGATCTCCTCCAATTCCCCGTCCCGGCGGAGTGCCAGAACGGAGACTTCTGGCTCCCGCGACGGAGTTTCGCGATGTGGCGGCTCTCTGGAGGGTTTCTGGCGATGTCGACTTCTCTCCGTGCGTTTTTAGGTCGAACCCGATAAGTAGTCCAAAGGGGGGCGTCGGAGGCCGGCCGAGGGGGCCACACCATAGGGCCGCGCGGGCCCCCCCTGGGCCGCGCCGCCTTATGGTGTGGGGCCCTCGGGCCTCCACCTCCTTCGCCCTTCTGGCTCCGTCAATATTTTGGTAAAATAGGGCCATCTGAAGAAATTCCGAGGATTTTCCCGAAAGTTGGATTTCTGCACAAAAACGAGACACCAGAGCAGTTCTGCTGAAAACAGCGTTAGTCCGTGTTAGTTGTATCCAAAATACACAAATTAGAGGCAAAACAATAGCAAAAGTGTTCGGGAAAGTAGATACGTTTTGGACGTATCAACTCCCCCAAGCTTAGCTTATTGCTTGTCCTCAAGCAATTCAGTTAACAACTGAGCGATAAAAGAACTTTCACGAACACATTTGCTCATATGATGTATATATTCTCATGCTATGGCTAATACTTAAGCAGTTCATAATGAGATACATGCAAATAAGATCATCCAACAGCTATGTCAATCATGGAGAAGTACCAACAATTAATAATAAGCATCATGAATCATGTATGTAAGCAAGATTGCAATGTTCATAAGAGAATATGATAAAGTGGTATCTCGCTTGCCTGTATTTGATCGGCAAAACATAAATGCCGAGGCACCTCTTGAGTTCATAGAAAGACTAGAAATAGTGATTGTCAAAGATAAAAGCATCAAAGTTATACCACAATCAATCATATTTTGAGACAAGCATATTATACTAAGAATGACAGTTGTGCTCTCAAGATAGTGCTCAAAGAAAGAATGGAGACACAACATAAAAGTAAAAGATTGACCCTTCGCAGAGGGAAGCAGGGATTAACATGCGCTAGAGCTTTTCATTTGTAAAGCAGGAGTAAAATTATTTTGAGAGGTGTTTGTTGTTGTCAACGAATGGTAATGGGTACACTAACTACCTCATCAACCGGACTCACAAGAGCGGCTCCCATGAATTATTTTTGGGTGGCACTCCTTCCAACCTTTCTTTCACAAACCATGGCTAACCGAATCCTCGGGTGCCTGCCAACAATCTCATACCATGAAGGAGTGCCTTTTTATTTAAGTTTTATTATGATGATGACACTCCCCCCAACCTTTGCTTACACAAGCCATGGCTAACCGAATCCTTCGGGTGCCGTCCAACAATCACAAACCATGGAGGAGTGTCTATTTAAGTTAATTAATTCGGGACTGGGAATCCCATTGCCAGCTCTTTTTGCAAAATTATTGGATAAGCGGATGTGCCACTAGTCCATATGAGAGTCCGTCAAAAGTAAATGACAAGGTTGAAAGCTAAACACCACATACTTCCTCATGAGCTATGAAACATTAACACAAATTGAGAAGCATTTTGAAGGTTTTAAAGGTAGCGCATGAGAATTTACTTGGAATGGTTTGAAATGCCATGCATAGGTATTTATGGTGGACACTTATGGAACAACTTGGTTTTCAGGTGTTTGGAAGCACGAGCGGCGATACCGCTCAGTACAAGTGAAGGCTAGCAAAAGATTAGGGAACGACAAATCAAGAGAGCAGTAACTGTCATAATCATGCTTGCGGCAAAATAAATTAACGGAGGCATAAAAGTGATACAAGAACTCTGAAGCAATATAAATCATCGAGGCTTAATTGACTTTTTGTTCAGTCATATGCATGCGTGAGCATGTGCCAAGTCGATATAAATGAATTATTCAGAGGAGGATACCACAATGCCATACTTACTTATGAATAAAACAATGCAAGCAAACATCCATGACATGCTACTCATATTAATAAATTGGAACTAAACATGAGAGATCATGAACTACTAGACTTTCTCAAATAACATATACCTCACATGAACCAACTAAGCATGCTCATATGGATGAGTATATGTACAAAAATGAAAACAAATAGAGTTCATACCAGCCTCTCACCACAATCAGATTGTCGTAGATCGTCATTATTGCCTTTTCACTTGTGTAGCTTGGATAATATGAAATGAAAACCACGCTCCAGCCACCGAAGACCATTGAACTCATGATGAACTTTACAAACCAAAGAAGAACAGCAAATATTTTTGGTGTTTTCGAATTAGAAATAAGAACGAAAGAAAACAAGCAAACAAAGCAAAATCTTTTTGGGTTTTCTCATAGCAAACTAACGATAGCAAATAAAGCAAACTAAGAGCAAGGTACCAAATAAATAAATGGTGAAGAGAAACAACAGAAATATTTTTGGTCTTTTTGTGTTTTAGGAAAGAAACAAAGTGAAAACAAAAGAATGCAAACTAACAGAAACACAGAAAAGCAGGATGACAGAAATCTGCCAAATCCTGACAGCAGTACAGAAATCGAATTTAACAAAAATCTTCCATTGCTCAGACCAAAAAGTGTTCAACTAATGAAAGTTAGATAACAACCTGGGGCACATGCTCAAAAATTGGCAACTCAAAATAACGTTCTGGCTGTGCGTACGAATTTTTTTGGTAACAGCACAGAATCTGTTTTTGGACAGCACTTCCCCAAATATCATCTCCCTCTCATTAGAAAACCACTCTAGAGACTAAACAAGTATGTACAAGTATCCAGCAATCATAATATGCAAAGAATGAGTGATGCCGGTATACCTCCCCCAAGCTTAGGCTTTTGGCCTAAGTGGAGTTCATTCCCACGGTCCCCATGAAGTGGTGTCTTCGTAATATGACGAAGAACGACCCGGTTCCATGTATGTGCTGGAGGAAACGTCGGGGTACGTGACGGTGTAGTCGTAGGAGGGCTCGGCGTTCTCGGAGTCATGTTGCTGGTGGAATTCTTGTATCTTCATATGCTCTTCCACCACCTCCTTTGTTAGCGACCATGATTGCCTGTCAATATTAAACAAACCCTGCTGGGGAAGAGGGATTTCTTTCTCGTTCCCGTCAGCAAACAACATTTTATAGACAATATTATCTATGGTGGAGTTAGTAGTAACAAAATGATGGCTCTTCATAGCAGCAATATCTAACTTCCTAGGGGTTAATGGTACATCATTAGAGTCAAGAGGAATATCTAGATGTGTTAAAATGCGCAGTGCAATAGTTCCTCCAAAAATAGGCCCCCTGCTAGACAGGCGGCGAGCAATAAGAGAACCAAGATGATAAGGTGTCTCTCCAGTAAGTGCAACATTCAAGAAAGCAAGATGGTAGCTAGAAATGTTACTAGTATTTTCTCTACCCAAAATGCTAGTACCAACGTAATATGCGAAATACTTAATAGCGGGGAGTTGAATGTTTCTTATCTTCCCTCGCTGGATGGTGCGGCAATCATCCCCGGTGATCCCTCGGTAGAGCTCCAACAAGTCCCGGGGGTTGTCATCAATCCTCCTTGCTGTACCTACAGGGGCAATACCCAATGCAAAACAAAATTCCTCCAATTTCATGGTAACAGGAATATCATAAATCTTGAATGCGACTGTCGGCTCATATTCCGTGTTGTGGAACTTGAAGCTCTCAACGAAAATCTTGGTGAGCCTGTAATATTGTCCCCTCTCGTCTCCCACGTAGGTGGCTAGGCCTGCCCTGTTGACGAGGGTGAAGAAGTCATCCATTAACCCTGCATTGGTTAGAAACTCATAACAAGGGAAGGATGAAGCATTAGGGGCCCCTTGGTCCTCCTCGGGCGCGAAGCTAGGCGCGATGACATCCTCATTGTAGGATCGCCTAATTTGAGTAGACGCCCTTGAGGGCCTACCGGTGCTGGTTGTTGCTTTCTTGAACAACTCTCCAAACTTGAATTTCTTCATCTTCCCCTTCTGAAATTTTCAACAATCATTATAAAATTTGATTTCAAGGTGTGTAATTGAAGGGAACTACTATAGGAACTTGCTAGAGTACTACACATGCATCAAAACTAATTTCTACCACTTAGAACAAGCATGCAAGCTCACTAAACATGTTATCTACAGCAGCAAAATATTCAAGATATACTCAACCAAATGAAATTCTAATTGGACAATCAAAGGAGTCACATACCAAGGAGTAAATGTGCCAAATTTCAGACAGAAATCTGGGCTGAGCAAGGAGATCGAAAAATCGCGAGTTCTTGAGCAGAAACACGAGTGAGAGAAACTTGGTACGAGTTTTTTCGGGAGAGAGAAGGTGCTGGGAGGAAGAGATGGTGTAGTGGGGCAAGGGGTGGCCCACACCACATGGTGGCGCGGCCCCCTTGCTGGCCGCGCCGCCCTATGGTGTGGCACCCCCTGGTGCCCCACAGGTCATCCTCTGGTGCTCCCAGGTGCCTCGTCGAAAAATAGGACCAACGGTGTAATTTTTGTAATTTTTAGAGAACTTTGAAAAATGCACATTTCTGGGTATTAAATTAATGATTACTGCGCAGGAAAATGATTTCTAAAATCTTAAATGACCTAAGCATATTGCAAAACAAAAGTGCTACAGCAAGTAAAATAGGTGAAGGGAGAGAGAAAGAAAGAAGTGTTGTTTAACTCTCCTATGCAATAAAATATACTTGTTAACAAGGTTGATCAAGTCTTGCTATCAAATAAATTTTATATGACATAAGAAGAAATAAACCCCAAATCAATCATGTTACCTTATATTGAATTGATATGGATCCAATCACAAGAGTTTGATATTCTTCTTTAGGCTCATATACAGGACAATCAATGGATCCCACTTTGATAGTTTTCACATTAAAAATTGTATTGACTCCACATACTTTATCAATCCTCTTGGGAAAATAGACAGTGTGTTCCTTATTATCAACATTAAAAGTAACCATGCCTTTATTGCAATCAATAACAGCCCCTGCAGTATTAAGAAAGGGTCTTCCAAGAATAATGGACATATTATCATCTTCAGGCATTTCCAACACAACAAAATCAGTTAATATCAAGCAATGTTGAGTAACTTGAACAGGAACATTTTCACATAAACCAACAGGAATAGCGGTAGATTTATCAGCCATTTGCAAAGATATATCAGTTGGTATCAATTTATCTAAATCAAGTCTCTTATAAAGAGAAAAAGGCATCACACTCACACCTGCTCCCAAATCACATAGAGCAGTTCTAACATAATTATTCTTGATGGAACAAGGAATAGTCGGTATACCTGGGTCGCCCAACTTCTTTGGAATCTTACCATTGAAGGAGTAATTAGCGAGCATAGTAGAAATTTCCTCATTGGGGACTTTCCTTTTGTTAGTAACAATATCTTTCATATACTTTGAATAAGGAGGCAATTTAATAGCATCAGTCAAAGGGATTTGCAGAAATAAAGGTTTCATCCAATCACAAAATTTATTATAATGTTCCTCCTCCTTTGATTTTAGTTTCTTAGCAGGAAAAGGCATTTGCTTTTGAACCCAAGGTTCTCTTTCATTACCATGCTTCTCAGTAATAAAGTCTTCTTTAGTGTACTTTTTATTTTTAGCATGCTTTTCAGGTTCTTTTTCAATTTCTTCTTTATCAGGAGTATCATTCTTATCATTATCTTCATCATGTTCATTACCACTTTCAGTTTCAGCATCAGAAATAGAAATACTATTAGGATCATTAACAGGTTCAGAGGATTCTACAACATTCTTATGTTTCTTTTTCTTTTTCTTAGATGGAGCACTAGTTTTAATTGGTTGAGAATCTTGTTCAATTCTTTTGGGATGCCCTTCAGGATATAGAGGATCCTGGGTAGAAGCACCACCTCTAGTTGTTACTTCATAAGCATGTTTTTCTTTAGAATTATTTCCTAACAAGTCATTTTGCACTTTAGTAAGTTGATCAATTTGAGTTTGAACCATTTGAAAATGTTTAACAAGTATCTTAACATCATTGGAGGTTCTCTCCACAATACCATGCAATTCACTAATAGCTCGGGAATTTTCCATTAAATGATTCTCTATTCTCATATTAAAATTTTCTTGCTTAACAATATAATTATCAAATTCATCTAAACATTGAGCAGGAGATTTTGAATACGGAATATCTTCTCTAGTAAAGTGTTGAAGCGAGTGTACCTCAATCATGGATGAAGGGGGAATTGTCTCACATATATCTTCTATAGGGGGTAAATTCTTCACATCTTCAGGTTTAATACCCTTCTCCTTAAGAGACTTCTTGGCTTCCCTCATATCTTCATCATTCAATTTAATCATACCCCTCTTCTTCACTATCGGTGTCGGGGTTGGTTCAGGTGTAGACCAATCATCATGATTCCGGCCTATTTTAGCCAATAATTCTTCAGCGTCTTCTGGAGTTCTTTTCCTGAAAACACAACCAGCACAACTATCCAGGTATGCCCTAGACTCAATAGTTAGTCCACTATAAAATATATCAAGTAAATCATGCTTTTCCAAATCATGGTCAGGCTGAGCTCTAATAAGAGAGCAAAATCTCGCCCAAGCCTCAGGCAATTTCTCTCCATCCTCCTGGTCAAAATTATAAATTCTCTGCAAAGCAGCATGTTGAGCACTAGCAGGAAAGTATTTCCGAAAGAAAATATCACGCAAATCAGTTGGACTTTTAATAGAACCAGGAGGCAAATTATTATACCAAGTTTTAGCATCATCCTTTAATGAGAACGGAAAAATTTTAGCAACAAAATAAGTACGCATCTTGACATCATCAGAAAACACACCACTAAGAGTAGATAACTCAGTCAAGTGTTCAACAGCACTTTCTTTTTCAGTACCACAAAAGGGTGTTTTCTCAACAATAGCTATATGAGATAGATCAAGAGAAAAATCATAATCTTTATCCCTAATGTTTATAGGAGATGTGGCAAATTTAGGATCAGGAGATGGTTTATATCTAACAGCATGTTCTGCAAGCAACTTTTTAATTTTTCTTGCATCAGTAGTAGCCTTGCATTTTTCAATAAAATCATTATCAAGCTCTACATAATCCTCATCAAGATCATCACTAGAATATTCAACAGACTCAGGTGAATTAACAGGTGTAGCAGCATTAGGAGTTTCAGTATTTTCAATTTGTCTAGACTTAGCAATTGTAGCATCTAGAAAAGATCCCAATGAACCACTATCATCAAGCACAGCAGAAACATTATCAATATTATGAGAATTTTCAGATTCAGCAGAAGTACCAGCACGCGAAGCATGTGGCGGTGAAACAAGTTTATCAATCACAGATGGTGAATCAAGAGCAGCAGAGGTACTCAGAGTTGTACCTTTTCTTGTAGTGGATGGTAATATGGCGATCTTAGTATCGCGAGGTTTACCCATGATGGAGAATTTGCAGCGAACAATATCAATCCAAGTGAACTTCCAAATAAAGCTATGCTCCCCGGCAACGGCGCCAGAAAATAGTCTTGATGACCCACAAGTATAGGGGATCGCAACAGTCTTCGAGGGAAGTATTACCCAATTTATTGATTCGACACAAGGGGAGACAAAGAATACTTGTAAGCCTTAACAGCGGAGTTGTCAATTCAGCTGCACCTGGAAACAGACTTGCTCGCAAGAGTTTATCGAGTAGTAACAGTTTTATGGCAGTGGAAATAGTGAAATAACAGCAGCGGCGAAATAAAGACAGCAGTAGTGATTATAGTAAACAGCAGGATTAAAATACTGTAGGCACAGGGATTTAACGGGCGTTGCATGGATGAGAGAAACTCATATAACAATCAAAGCATGGGCATTTGCAGATAATAATAAAACAGTATCCAAGTACTAATCAATCAATAGGCATGTGTTCCATATTTAGTCGTACGTGCTCGCAATGAGAAACTTGCACAACATCTTTTGTCCTACCAGCCGGTGGCAGCCGGGCCTCTAGGGAAACTACTGGATATTAAGGTACTCCTTTTAATAGAGTACCGGAGCAAAGCATTAACACTCCGTGAACACATGTGATCCTCACATCACTACCATCCCCTCCGGTTGTCCCGATTTCTGTCACTTCGGGGCCATTGGTTCCGGACAGCGACGTGTGTATACAACTTGCAGGTAAGACCATAAACAATGAATATCTTCATGAAACAATAACATGTTCAGATCTGAGATCATGGCACTCGGGCCCTAGTGACAAGCATTAAGCATAACAAGTTGCAACAATATCATAAAAGTGACATCTACGGATACTAGGCACTATGCCCTAACAATCTTATGACTATTACATGACCAATCTCATCCAATCCCTACCATCCCCTTCAGCCTACAGCGGGGGAATTACTCACACATGGATGGGGGAAACATTGCTGGTTGATGGAGAGGCGTTGGCGGTGATGGCGGTGAAGATCTCCTCCAATTCCCCGTCCCGGCGGAGTGCCAGAACGGAGACTTCTGGCTCCCGCGACGGAGTTTCGCGATGTGGCGGCTCTCTGGAGGGTTTCTGGCGATGTCGACTTCTCTCCGTGCGTTTTTAGGTCGAACCCGATAAGTAGTCCAAAGGGGGGCGTCGGAGGCCGGCCGAGGGGGCCACACCATAGGGCCGCGCGGGCCCCCCCTGGGCCGCGCCGCCTTATGGTGTGGGGCCCTCGGGCCTCCACCTCCTTCGCCCTTCTGGCTCCGTCAATATTTTGGTAAAATAGGGCCATCTGAAGAAATTCCGAGGATTTTCCCGAAAGTTGGATTTCTGCACAAAAACGAGACACCAGAGCAATTCTGCTGAAAACAGCGTTAGTCCGTGTTAGTTGTATCCAAAATACACAAATTAGAGGCAAAACAATAGCAAAAGTGTTCGGGAAAGTAGATACGTTTTGGACGTAGTGATCCCTCTTCCTCCGAGTTTCACTCGACGGGCAAACACACATGTGCTGCATAGTAATAATAAAAAAGTAGAAAAATCGACCTACGAATCTATGATTAAATAGGTTAAACTAGGGTTTTGCCCACTACTATACAGATCAAGTTCAGAAATATCCAACTACTAGTTCGATTTTGGGCTACTAATATAAAATTAAAATAAGTTGAACTAGTATTCCTCTAAAAAAATCATTTTGGTATGCATTGTTTGATACTTTTCATAGCTATAGTGCATCACAAATTTATGATTTCATGCTTTGCTTTGCCAAATTCGATTTTTTCTAACCACCTTCTCTTTGATTTCAAATTTAGGTCAAACTATCGATGCCTACTATGTGTTCTACTTGAATTGGATGCAGCGTGCGCACATGTTTTGCCATCGTTCTGGGCTTCCACACATCTTTGGGGCATCCAAGTATTTAAGTTACCTTGTTTTTTTGAATTGTAATTCATACCCTTCCTCCCAATTTTTATGCACATTTGAATCTTGGTCAAATCCTAAGTTTGACCAAGATTTGAACAAGTTTAAAACATGAAAATGAAAAGGTAAGCCTGAATCCTTCTTAGTCACTCAAAAATGAGAAGCTTTTGGGAGTTTTTTGAAATTTCCATGTTTGAAACCCAAAACCACTTCTCTTCATGCTTGACTTCATAAGACAGAGTTTAGGGTTAGGGGGTAGATACATGATTTGTCTAGTTTGTTGTTTAGACCTTGTTTATCAACTTGAATGCTTACTATATGACATAATAATACTATGTGCTATGGTTTTCATTTTTTTTGACTTTTTCTGAATTTTTATGCCCATTTGATCTTGGTCAAATCCTAGGCTTAACCAATATTTAAACAAGTTTAAAACATGAAAATGAAAAGGTAAGCCTGTATCCTTCTTAGTCACTCCAAAATGAAGCTTTTGGGAAGGATTTTGAAATTTCCATGTTTGAAATCCAAAACGACTTCGATCTCTTCGTGCTTGACTTCATAAGACAAAGTTTAGGGATAGGGGTAGAAACATGATTTTTCTGGTTTGAATATGTCTAGACCTTGTTTACCAACTTGATCGAGTGCTTACTATATGACATAAGAAGGCTATATGCTTTGGTTTTTCATTTTTTTTGAAATTTTATGCCCATTTGAATCTTGATCAAATCCTAGGTACGGTTTGACCAAGATTTGAACAATTTTAAAACATGAAAATAAAAGGTAAGCCCGACCTGGATCCTTTAGTCACTCTAAAATGAAGCTTTTGGGGGTTCTTGAAATTTCCAAGTTTGAAACCCAAAACCACTTCTCTTCATGCTTGACTACACATAAGACAGAGTTTAGGGTTAGGGGTAGATACATGATTTTTCTTGTTTGAATATATCTAGACCTTGTTTATATCAACTTTAATGCTAACTATATATGACATAAGAAAACTATGTGCTTTGGTTTTTAATTTTTCTGTTTTTTTTATTTTGATAGATGCACATTTGAATCTTTGTCAAATCCTAGGTTTGGCCAAGATTTAAACAAGTATAAAACATGAAAATGAAAAGGGGAAGCCTGTATCCTTTCTTAGTCACTCTAAAATGAAGTTTTTGGGATGTTCTTGAAATTTTCATGTTTGAAACCCAAAACCACTTCTCTTCATGCTTGACTTCATAAGATAGAGTTTAGGGGCTAGCTAGGGGATAGATACATGATTTGCCTAGGTTTGAATATGCATGTCCAAACCTAGCTTGTTTATCAACTTGAATGCTTACTATATGACATAAGAAGACTATATGCTTTTGTTTTTCATTTTTCTGATTTTTTTAAAATTTTATGCCCATTTGAATCTTTTGGTCAAATCCTTGGTTTAATTTGACACGGATTTAAACAAGTTTAAAATATGAAAATGAAAAGGTGGTAAGCAGGCATGTATCCTTCTTATATATATTAGTCACTCTAAAATGAAGCTTTTGGGAGGTTTTTGAAATTTCCATGTTTGAAACCCAAAACCACTTCTCTTCATGTTGTTGACTTCATAAGATAGAGTTTAGGGGTTAGGGGTATATATACATGACTTGTCTTGTTTGAATATGTGTCTAGACCTTGTTTATCAACTTTAATGCTTACTATATGACATAAGAACACTATGCGCTTTAATTTTTTTTTTAATTTTTTTAAATTTTGATGCACATTTTGAATCTTGGTCAAATCCTAGGTTTGACCGAGATTTGAACAAGTTTAAAACAAGAAAATAAAAGGTAAGCCCGCCAGACTGGATCCTTTCTTAGTCACTCTATAATGAAGCTTTTAGGGGGGTTGTTGAAAATGTAAGCATGTATCCTTCTTAGTACGTCACACCACAATGAAGCTTTTGGGAGGGTTTTTGAAATGTCCATGTTTGAAACCCAAAACGACTTCTCTTCGTGCTTGACTTCATAATTAAGACAAAGTTTAGGGTTAGGGGTATATAGATACATGATTTTTCTGGTTTGAATATGTCTAGACTTTGTTTATCAACTAGCTTGAGTGCTTACTATATGGCATATATAAGAAGCTAGGCTATGTGCTTTGGTTTTTCATTTTTTTTTGAATTTTTATGCCCATTTGAATCTTGGTCAAATCCTAGGTACGTACGGTTTGACCAAGATTTGAACATGTTTAAAACATGAAAATAAAAGGTAAGCATGGATCCTTCTTAGTCACTCTAAAATGAAGCTTTTGGGAGGTTTTTGAAATTTCCATGTTTGAAACCCAAAACCACTTCTCTTCATGCTTGGCTTCGTAAGATAGAGTTTAGGGTTTGGGGTAGATACGTACATGATTTTTCTAAGTATTTTTACACCCATTTGAATCTTCGTCAAATCCTAAGTTTGACCAAGATTTGAACAAGTTTAAAAACATGAAAATGAAAAGGGTAAGCCTGGATCCTTGTTTACGGTTAGGGGGTAGATACGTACATGATTTTTCTAAGTATTTTTACGCCCATTTGAATCTTCGTCAAATCCTAAGTTTGACCAAGATTTGAACAAGTTTAAAAACATGAAAATGAAAAGGGTGTAAGCCTGGATCCTTGTTTAGGGTTAGGGGGTAGATACAAGATTTTTGTGGTTTGAATATGGCAGACCTTGTTTATCACCTTGATATATGACATAGGAAGACGGTGTGCTTTTGTTTTTTTTTTTTTGAATTTTTATGCCCATTTGAATCTTGGTCAAGTCATAGGTTTGACCAAGATTTAAACAGGTTTAAAACATGAAAATGAAAAAGTAAGCCTGGATCCTTCTTAGTCACTCCAAAATGTACCAATTGATAAATGAGTTAACTTGGCTTCATGGAAAAAATAATGTCATGTAAATGATTTAACTTGGCTTTCGTACCCTTGAATCCATAGGAAACTTTGTATAAATGTAGTAGTATAATAATCAACCGAGTTTTTACATCAACAGGTCTGTCACTTACGTGTGGTGCCCATGCGTGAGGTCCCACACTTCAGTGAGCACAAGTCACGTGCAATAGGTACGCAAACTCCCAGCCATTTTCTTTGTCAAGAGAAGACGCATTTTATGCCCATTTGAATCTAGATCAAATCCTAGATACTGTTTTGGGTGATTTGTCATTCAAAAATTTGGTATCATTCGGATCGGAGGAAGTATAGTTGGAGATGAATGGCCCACCAAGTCTCTGCCTTGAAGTTTGCTCTTTGACTAGTATTACTACTCGCGAGGTGCCGAGGAGACGGGGAGGCCAAATTTAAGAACTAACCTTTGCTCTTGCCGTCTTCCTCAGTTCACCACTTTGTTTACCTCTTGGAATACTACTTCGCCACCATGACCGGGAGCAAGTCTCGCCACAGAAGGGCTCGTGCGGCTGCGGCGAAGCTGAGGGAATCCCAGCAATGGCGTCCCTGTGCTGCTGTCGAGGTGCCTTCTGCGCAAGAGTCTTCAAGGGCGTCGCAGCCCGCGACTGCTACCTTCAGGCGATCCTCCGTTCTTGCGCATCTTTCTATGTCTTTCACAACTTATCATCCCCTCCTTTTCTTACCTTCTCTCAATCGTATATTCAGGTCGGGCGGCCTTAGTTTTCCCGCAGCCCTCCTGCCTGCGGAAACATCTTCCACGGAGCCAAGTTCTCAAAGCAGCGAGGTATAGACATTCGTGCAAATTGGGATTCCCATTTTCTCTTTCTTGGTACTTCTCTGGGTACACTTCTGATTTTGTGCTCCATCCCCATCTGATAGAAGCCCCGCTACGAGATCGGTCCCATTTTAGAAATGGTTATGGGCGATTTCTGCGTCGAGACGGCGGACAGAAGCGCCCTCGCCGATGAGTGCATGAGACTTTATTCTGAGCTCGCCACTGAGAAGATCCGGATTCGCATTCTCGACGATATCGCCATGAAATCGTTCACTGCGAGTAATGAGATCCAGCGGCGGAGCCTCGGCCAGGCGGAGACCATGGACAAACTCGCCGGACTGATCCTGAACCTCACGGTTAGGACGGACAAACTAGAGGCCGAGCTGTCACAGGAGAAGGCTCTCAACTCCGAGCTGAAGCGTCAAGCAGGCTCAAGGTAGATCTTGACCAGGTCACTGTGTACCACTAGCTGCAATCCTTGATGACTGTTGTGTCACCTGGCTTCCGAGTTTCTGAAGGTTAATTTTCGAAATTTTGTTCGTAAAATTGGCCTGTGGAAATGTAAACTAACTAGTACTCTTACTTTATTATATTAGTACTTGTGTCAATGTAGTAGTTGTGTCTGAGTCGAGTCAATGTTGAGTCGTTCTCGTTGAGTCACCTAGTCTTCTATTATATACTAAAAGCAAAATAAGATGTTTTAATTTTAAATAGAGACACAAGGTTAATCCACATCATCTTAATTATTATTAATCGTTGGATCTGTAATTTGTGACTAGGATTTACTAATAGATGAATATAACGTAAACGTACACATGTGTAACACGAACTCAAACTTGACACGATCTATTTTTTTTATTTGGTGCGGGAAAGTCTAAGGTTGCACGTAAAAGTGTAGTTTTGGGAAAAACATGGAAACAGAGTCTGTTGCCCATACGAGTTAAACGTACACATGTGTAACACGAACTCAAACTTGACACGATCTATTTTTTTTATTTGGCGCGGGAAAGTCTAAGGTTGCACGTAAAAGTGTAGTTTGGGGAAAAACATGGAAACAGAGTCTGTTGCCCATACGAGTTTAACATATGTTGTTTTCTTTCTTTGACCGTAAGAATCCTATCAGATTCTGTCAAAAAGAAAAGAATCCTATCAGATCACGTTTAAATGGGATCTAGATTGAGCCATATATTTACGTGCATGTGACCTATCCCGTCACGTTTAGACCAGTTTTTTTGAAAGTTTAGATGAGTTATCTGTGTATTATCCTAGCGTCGGACTGTGTCGTGTGCATACATATTCTGAACCACACGTGCATGACAAGGTTTTTAAACTAGGACGTGTAATATTTTAAAATTAGAATTCATTTTTTTAGTAACCACATGAGCTGAGCGAGAGTGCCGGCGAGGAGGACGTGTTATGCGTCGAGCTACTACGGTCGTCCTGCCGTCGAGCCGGGTAGCCTGGAAGATGAGGATGTACGCTAAATAGTGTGAAGTGGTTTATACTACATGAATTGAGTGTACTTAAACAAATCGAAAGAAAAAAGGTTACCCTCACTCTCGAGAAGGATATAGCAGATTTTTAAAATTGGGACGTTTCTTTACACCTACACTAAATAGTGTATAGATTCATCAAAATTTAAAAAGAATTGCGACATCTTTTTCTGAACAAGGTAGTACAAAGTAGAGCACATGTATGTACTCCCTCCGTTTGTTAATGTATGACATTTAAACAAGCTAGATTGGCTAGCTAAAACGTCTAATATTTATAAACAGAGGAAGTATGATATAAAAAAATATTATCTAAAAATATTGAGCACGCATCTTGCTCCACAATTATCTTGCTCGATAGTTAGATACGAAGTTTTTCCCCAAACTTCATTTGTAGGTAATACGGTTGGTCATTGCCATAATCATATACACTCATGGTAACCACATGCTATCCTGTGTTCGTCACACACAAACATTCCATCTGGTCTATCCCAAATCATTCTAAATCAGTTATTATGAGAGAAGGGTGTAATTGGTTCTGAAGAGTGAATAAGTTCCAATTAGACCAATTATTTTCGATAGAGTGCTGTGTTTCGAAGAAACATGTTAGAAAAATCTCTATAGATGATTATAAATACATTATTATATGATTTTGGATTTAAAGCTCACCGCCATGTTTAGCTACGTTTATTTATGAAAATTTTACAAAGTGTAATATCTAGATAGTCATGTCCCACTTCTAAGTCGGCTACACAAGTTTATGGTTATACTAATTGGGACTCCGGGTCAGAGGGTACGACGCGGTAAATAAAAAACAATTATATCCGGGTGAGAGTACTATTTTGCGTGGATTTAAGTGGTTTTATCAAAATTTCCACAGGCGTATGGATATAGAATCAGGACAAGATTGCTCCATTGTACCTTAAGTGTTAGTTTTAGAAAGATCATGTCAACAATATTGGAGTTCTTATTTGGAATCAAACTCATAGGCACATAAGTAATCCACTAGCATAGTTGGATTAAATAGAAGAGAGAGTAAGGACAATATGTATATGGAGGTAGTTCGTCGGTCTATTATTAGAGAGAATAATGATGTAAGTGTAAGAGTAGCAATAACAATAGGTTGTTTTGTCACGATAAAAATCCACTAATGCAAGGCTACACCTTCAATATTTAGTCATCAAACCAGTGGAATTTTAAATACCAAAAACTCAAATATAAATTGTAGAATATGTGACATGGTATTCTTGGAAATGTCATAGTAACTATTCATGGTAAATCAAAATTGCGAGGGCCATCTTGCTAGTATCTATAATATCTAAATAGGAACAAGAAATCCAAAATTTTCAAATTCTGGCAAAAATTAGAACTTCTCAGGAAAATCTATTTTTTTATAGGAAATCAAAAACACTGAAACGAGTATACTATTTTAATTTGAGCCATTTATGTGCAGATTTGCATAAAAAGACTGACATTTTCCCTAAACTTTGTATATTGTGAAGTCAAGCATGGAGAGAAGTGGTTTTGGGTTTCAAACATCCTTTTCATTTTCTTGTCTTAAACTTGTTTAAATCTTGATCAAACCTAAGATTTGACCAAAAGATTCAAACATGCATAAATTCAAAAAAATCAGAAAAATGAAAAAACAAAAGCATATAGTCTTCTTATGTCATATAGTAAGCATTCAAGTTGATAAACAAGGTCTAGACATATTCAAACCAGAAAAATCATGTATATATCTACCCCTAACCCTAAACTCTGTCTTATGAAGAGAAGTGGTTTTGGGTTTCAAACATGGAAATTTGAAGAACCTCCCAAAAGCTTCATTTTAGATTGTGACTAAGAAGGATCCAGGCTTACCTTTTCACTTTCATGTTCTAAACTTGTTTAAATCCTAGTCAAACCTAGGATTTCACAAAGATTCAAATATATGGGTATAAAATACAAAAAAATAGAAAAATGAAAAACGAAAGCACATAGTCTTCTTATGTCATATAGTAAGCATTAAAGTTGATAAACAAGGTCTAGACATATTCAAACTAGACAAATCATGTATCTCCCCCTAACCCCTAAACTTTGTATTATGAAGTCAAGCATGAAGAGAAGTGGTTTTGGGTTTCAAACATGGAAATTTCAAAAACCTCTTAAAAATTCATTTTAGAGTGACTAAGAAGGATGCAAGCTTCCCTTTTCACTTGCATGTCTTAAACTTGTTTAAATCTGGGTCAAACCTAAGATTTGACCAAAAGATTCAAACGGGCATAAAATTCAAAAAAATCAGAAAAATGAAAAACAAAAGCATATAGTCTTCTTGTGTCATATAGTAAGCATTCAAGTTGATAAACAAGGTCTAGACATATTCAAACCAGAAAATCATGTATATATCTACCCCTAACCCTAAACTCTGTATTATGAAGTCAATCATGAAGAGAAGTGGTTTTGGGTTTCAAACATGGATATTTCAAGAACCTCCCAAAAGCTTCATTTTAGAGTGTGACTAAGAAGGATCCAGGCTTACCTTTTTCATTTTCATGTACTAAACTTGTTTAAATCCTGGTCAAACCTAGGATTTCACAAAGATTCAAATATATGTGTATAAAATATAAAAAATAGAAAAATGAAAACCAAAGCACATAGTCTACTTATGTCACATAGTAAGCATTCAAGTTGATAAACAAGGTCTAGACATATTCAAACCAGAAAAATCATGTATATATCTACCCCTAACCCTAAACTCCGTCTTATGAAGTTAATCATGAAGAGAAGTGGTTTTGGGTTTCAAACATTGGAATTCCAAGAACCTCCCAAAAGCTTCATTTTAGAGTGTGACTAAGAAGGATCCAAGCTTACCTTTTCATTTTCATGTTCTAAACTTGTTTAAATCCTGGTCAAAACTAGGATTTCACAAAGATTCAAATATATGGGTATAAAATTCAAAAAAATAGAAAAATGAAAAACCAAAGCACATAGTCTTCTTATGTCATATAGTAAGCATTAAAGTTGATAAACAAGGTCTAGACATATTCAACCTAGACAAATCATGTATCTACCCCCTAACCCCTAAACTCTGTCTTATGAAGTCCAACATGAAGAGAAGTGGTTTTGGGTTTCAAACATGGAAATTTCAAAAACCTCTTACAAAATTCAGTTTAGAGTGACTAATTAAGAAGGATGCATTCTCCCCTTTTCATTTTCATGTCTTAAACTTGTTTAAATCTTGGTCAAACCTAAGATTTGACCAAAAGATTCAAACGGGCATAAAAAAATCAGAAAAATGAAAACCAAAGCACATAATTTTCTTATGTCATATAGTAAGCATTCAAGTTGATAAACAAGGTCTAGACATATTCAAACCAGAAAATCATGTATATATCTACCCCTAACCCTAAACTCTGTCTTATGAAGTCAATCATGAAGAGAAGTGGTTTTGGGTTTCAAACATGGAAATTTCAAGAACCTCCCAAAAGCTTCATTTTAGAGTGACTAAGAAGGATCCAGGCCTACCTTTTCATTTTCATGTTTTAAACTTGTTTAAATCCTGGTCAAACCTAGGATTTGACAAAGATTCGAATATATGGGCAAAAAATTCAAAAAAAATAGAAAAATGAAAAACCAAAGCACATAGTCTCCTTGTGTCATATAGTAAGCATTAAAGTTGACAAAAAAGGTCTAGATATATGCAAACTAGACAAATCATGTATCTACCCCCTAACCCCTAAACTCTGTCTTATGAAGTCAAGCATGAAGAGAAGTCGTTTTGGGTTTCAAACATGGAATTTTCAAGAACATCCCAAAAGCTTCATTTTAGAGTGACTAAGAAGGATCCATGATTACCTTTTCATTTTCATGTTTTAAACTTGTTTAATCTTGGTCAAACCTAGGATTTGACCAAGATTCAAATGGGCACAAAATTTAAAAAATCAGAAAAATGAAAAACCAAAGTACATAGTCTTCTTATGTCATGTAGTAAGCATTCAAGTTGATAAAATGGTTCATGCCGGCGTCTTAGCTGCTAAAAAAAATTATACACCAATTGATTTGACGAATTGATGATTTACTCTAGTCTGCTTCTAGACCATGCAGCTAGCGAGTATTCATATGTACTGCATGGAGCCCCCAACTTTTGACTTCCCGTGTCGGAAAAGGCCTGTCTAATAATGTGGGGCAGTGAGGTATCCCGAAGTATCTAGAGGGTTCCAGTGTTTCAGGCTTTCAGCATCGCCAGTCCAAGGGAAGGATGGGTGACGAATCCGTGCATTCACAGCCGTTTAGATCTGAAGAGTCCTTGTATGATGAGCGGTAGATAGCACCTCTAAGCTGCAAATCAACAGCTTCAATTACTTCAAATGAGCATTGGCCGGAAGGCTGACAGAGTGAAAAAATTCAATTTCAAAAACTCATGTATAGAATAGAAAAAAATAAAAAACATGTAGATAGAATAGAGGTATAGATAGATTAGCCCAAAAAAGAAGAGGACGGGGAAATTTCGAACGCTCGCCTTTAACTCAGCACAGCAGACACCTCCCTCGCGCTCCTAAACTTTCGAACGCGCGCCCAATATTTCGAACGCTCGCCTTTAACTCAGCACCCAGCCCACCTTGTTCTTCTCTAGACACCTCCTTCGGCGCCCTGTTCTTCTCTAGACACACCCTCGGTGAACCAGGCCGCGCACCAAAACTTCCCCACGCTGTCTATCAGCCGCGTCAGCCGGCGACTGCTGGTGGCGCCGTTCTTCTCCAGCCGCACCGGCAGGCGCGGTCAGCTGGTAGATCCTCACGGTATGCATGCTATCTTCAGGCCTGGGCAAGTACGATTCATTATAGCTCAATCGAAGTCAGTCGCCGTCGCCCAGCCCTTATAAGTTCGTTAGTTCGTTCGAATCGATCGGTTGATATTGTTTTCCTCTCGATGTGTTTGTTTGACATTGTTTTCCGCTTTACCTATTTGCTCGAATTCGTTCGTACTGTACACTGTACTGCTCACCATTGCCCAATGTTTGTAGTCGTCGCTTGGTGCCAGTCCTCTATGGACCTGTTTGTAATCTTATTACTTCTGGGTTCTTTGCACTGCTAATACATCGGTGGATTTACGGCCAAAAAGAAGAAAGAATTTGTTGGTATTATATTGCTTTCGATTGATCTGTTCGCCCCCAAGCTTTTACAGAAGCCGCAAGAGATTCAAGGATGAAATGGCTCTCCTTGTTTGCGGTGGCGGATCTACAGGGTATGCCGTATATGCCACGGCATACCCTGCGTCCAAGCCGTGCAAGATCTTTGATAGTTTAATGAGCTGAGCAATTAATCAAGATGAGTGATGTATATGTATACATGCGGTGCTAATACATGTGGCGTGCAGCCATGCGAACACTGAGCTAGTGCATGTAACCGATTGATTAGACATCCGATTGATTAATGCATTGGCTTTAGCCAACAGTCTACTTGCATGTTTTTCAAGATGTGCGATTTTGTCTCGCGTGTAAGCCTACAAGGCCAGCTATGGCCATGCACCATGACCTGATTAGATATCATGATTAATCAAAGGAAATATCTTGCTACTGTATATACGATTAATCAACTGATAATTAATCTTTGGTAGTCAAGTATATGATTAATTATATATATTTAGTGAGAATTCAGTTCAAAATTAGAGCACCCCGTCAACGGTGCATTTTTCAACAATTTACATTTTGATTATATGCAAAATCTGTTTTATTTAATCATTTTGACATACTCCCTTCAATCCAAATTAATTGACTCAACTTTGTCTAGATACTGATGTATCTTAGACAAGTTTGTTGAGTAGATACATTTATATCTAGACAAATTTGAGTTAATTAGTATGAATCCGAGAAAGTATTTTATTTAATTATTTTTATTAGGACAAAAGAAATTCAATAGAAACTCCAAAATTTTGTTGTGTCATACCCTTTCCTAAAATCCTAGGTCCGCCACTGCTTGTTTGTAAGGCAAAGAGGAAATCATATCATGGCTTATCATCATGGGTATAACCTTTTTAGCTAGATTTTGCTGTTTGGGATCTATGATCCTTTTAGTTGCTGCTCTCCAGTAACATTTTCCCTCTTTTTTATTACAGTGAAAAATACACAGCGAGGAAACCACTGTCCAGCCTAAAAAAAATAGACCTCAGTTGGTTTGCTGAAATCGGCTCAAATAACGTGGCATTTAGTTATATAGTTTTATATTCGACCTGTTTGCTCAGATATGTTGGTTTACGTTCATACGCAACCTGTTGGGCAAGTATGGACACAGCTTCAGTGACTTTCAGGTCAAAATTCCAGCGGTTGAGTGATTTTTGGTTGGATCCATTCCTGTGCGTTCGATCGGCTTTTGATGGCTGTTATTGAGACAAAGTCATGGCTGGACTTTTGACGCAGCTCCAGTGACGTTCAGCTAGGTCAAAAGCCCAGCGTTGACTTTGGTTCAATATCAGCCATCCAAAGCCAATCGAACACACATGAATGTATCCAACCAAAAATCACTCTACAATAAGTCGTTTCCAGACAAAAACAATGTTTATTCCCAAACTATTTTTTTTGAATCCGACCAATCTTTCCCGGAATGCAGAAGAAATATATAAGATTTACTGGAATGTTGTTCTTTTTACTGGACAGTTTGAATTTTAAGTTTAAAGTTGGTTGTAAAACATAAAATGAGGTTTATTGATAAACAATATGGCTGAATCTGATGAAACTCCCCCAGAATGCATAACCCGACATATAAGATTTACTGGATTTTTGTTTCAAAAACTTCTAGGCAGTACGAATTTTAAGTTTAAAATTTTCTCGTGAAACTTAAAATGGGTAAATTTTGGATCCATTCTCGTGCGTTCGATTGGCTTTTGATGGCTGTTATTGAAACAAGTGTTAATTGGTTCTATGCCACTCCTCAATTCACAAGTTGTGTTTATGCCATTACAAAAACTGAAGTTGTGTTTATGCCACTCTCAATTCTCAATATCCCCTTCTATATATGCCATTTTCAATACTCCACTATAATAAATATAGCATATCTATGATAGTACTCTATGATACCACCCACTATGCACCCATGTTCCAAACACCACTCCCGCTGACTGTACCTTATTGTATCGAGCGATAAGCTTGATGAGCAACCCAAACAAACAAACAAAAAGACTGTACCTTATTGTACTTGCTCTTACCCGTATCTTCTCTTTCTTTTTCATCGCGAGTGCAGCTAATTCAGTTAGTCTTCCAATGAATATTAATATTTTGTCTCAATGATGTCATGTTTCGACTAACAATTAGCACTTTTGAATTCTTAGATTGCTTTTTCACACGATGCACTTCTTTTAATTTATTTTACCACATTTCAATGTGAACCTTGACCAAATAAATAGGACAACAATATCACGATCATATAATACATAAGCAGCATTGTTAGAATCGTGTTGGAAAATACTTTCTAATGATACCAGTTTTATATCAATTTTTTTTATATACTTCATCCTGAAAAATATGTTTCAACTTCATCAAAACTTGCATGTATCTGCAAACTAAACTCATCTAAATACATGTATATCTACATAAAATTGAAACATCATTTTTAAATAGAGAGATATAGATTAATATTTTTTCGAAGATAAAATACGAAAAACAAGGGTGCATTGTTTATTGAAATGGAGTGAGTAGTATATATAAAATCATTTTAGTTGCCAATGATCATGTTGAGGGCCTCTATTTCTTGTTTTGCTCAGGCCCTCCGTATTCTCAGGTACGGCCCTGGTGGTCTATGAACCTGTATGTAATCTTATTACTTTTGGCTTCTTTGCACTGCTAATAGATCGGCGGAATTACGGCAAAAAAGAAGAAAGAATGTGTTGGTATTGTATTGCTTTCGATAGATCTGTTCGCCCCTCCCCCCAAGCATTTATAGATGGCACAAGAGATTCAAGGATGAAATTGCTCTCCTTGTTCATAAGGCAAAGAGGAAATCATATCATGGGTAGAACATTATATATATATTTTGCTGCTTGGGATCTATGATCCTTTTAGTTGCTGCTCTCCAGCAACTTTTGTACATATTTCCCTCTTTTTATTAATAAAAAAATACAAAGTGGGGAAACCCAGTGGTCAGCCTAAAAAAATCTGTTCGCTAGGTAGCCGTAGTTTTGCACTCAGTTTGTTTGCTGAAATCGGCTCAAATAATGTAGCATTTATAGTTTTATATTCGACCTGTTTGCTCAGGTATGCTTGCTTACATTCGTAGGTGACCTGTTTGTTGAAATAGCTTATCGCTTCTCTGACCATCTATCTCCTCAACAGATGGACAGAACTTGGATATTATTTGACTCATTAACCACACCAACATATTTGAGTGGTATTGAAGACTTCATGAAGCACGTTAGTGATTTTACTGACGGCGACAAGACAAAGGAAGTGATTTGTCCATGCCGCGTATGTTTGAATATTGGGTCCAAGCCTCAACATGTAGTCTCAGATCATTTATTCGTTTATGGGATGGACCAGACATATATCAGGTGGATTAACCATGGTGAACACTATGATCAGCCTGACATTATTGATCCTCTTTATTCTGATGGTTATCAGCCTGAAGATCTCGTCCAGGATGAGGCTACTGCTAATTTGTTACGGGATCTGTATCCATATGCAAGCCAACAGCCCCATGCTTATCACAAAAAGCCTCTTTTCCATGACCTGATAGAAGATGCTAAGCGCTTAGTGGCCCCTGGTTCTGTTGTGTCAAGATTCGAATTAATTGTGAAATTACTTCATGACAAGTCATACCAGGGGATTACCAATAAAGCGTTCAATGCAGTTGCGAAGACATACAGCGATGCACTCCCTGGGGCTGGACTGCCAAAATCCTTTTATGAGGTGAAGCAGTACATCAAGGTACTGGGACTTGGATATGAGAAGATTGATTTTTGCAAAAATAACTGTGCACTGTTTTGGATGGAGTATAATGACCTCGATGAATGTCCAGTATGTAAGGAATCAAGATGGAAACATGATGGAGCTGGTGGTAAGAAAAAGATTCCTTGGAAGGTTCTGAGATACTTTCCACTTGTACAAAGATTGCAGAGGTTGTTTGCTTCAGAACAAACATCTCGGGAAACAAGATGGCACAAAGAGATTCTCACGCCCGACCCTGATTTACTGAGGCATCCTGCTGATGGCGATGAATGGAAGCAATTCGACCTGGATCATCCAGATTTTGCTGCAGATCCAAGGAACCTGAGACTTGGCCTTGCTACAGATGGATTCAACCCATTTGGCAACATGAGCAACTCGTATAGCATGTGGCCAGTACTAGTTACACCTTACAACCAGGCTCCCTGGACATGCACCGATCAGTCGAACTGTATGATGGCCTTACTCATCCCAGGTCCCAAATCTCCTGGGAAGGATTTTGATGTGTTCATGCAGCCTCTTATTAGAGACTTGCAAACATTATGGGAGGGTGTCCCTACATGGGATGTGTGTCAACCTAAAGAACAAAATTTTCTATTACGTGCTGCTGTACTGTATTGCACCCATGATTATCCAGCTTTGGGCACTATGTCAGGCAGAGTAACATCAGGTTATAATGCATGTGTTCACTGTGATACTGATCAGCTGGCAGTGAGGATAATAAACAAGATATGCTATATGGGCCATCGCCGTTTCCTTCCATTAGATCACAGTTTCCGAAAAAATAGAAAAAAATTGCAATTTATTGGTGATCAGGCCTGTAAAAAGACTAAACCGCAGCACTTTAAGAGTCACGAGTTGGAGGCGCACCTAGAAGCGGTCAGAAATGTTAAACCAGGAAAACCACCAGCCGCCACAGCAGGTACAGGCGTACAGCAGAGAGCATAGAGCAACATCTCTAGTTATATTCCTTTATTTTTCATGTCTAAATTGTTGTATTTGTGTTTGCTTGTAGATGATGACAATGGACAAGAAGCTAGCTTCTGGAGTGTTCTTGAAGATATTGAGGAAGGCCTCGAGGTTAGCATCTATCTCTAATACTGTAGCATTTTCACTATACTACTATGATAGATGAATGGATCATCAGTTATTCACTTGCTTGTTTCGGACAAGATGATGATACTACTATGATAGATGAATGGATCATCAGTTATTCACTTGTTTCGGACAGGATGATGATACTTGTATAGAACAAGCTTTCAGTCTAATCTTTTCACCTTATGCAGGGCCTGAAGCTGTAATGTTTAGTGAGTCGCAGCCTGCACTTCAGTGCTTCTACAAGTCTGAAATGATGAAGCAAAGCTTGGAGTAAAGACTGCAATTTATCTTCATTTTCGGTTCATTCGAATTCTGTATTGTCATGAGTCATGACTCTTGTCATGTAATGGCTGAAGTTAAACTGCCAATTGATTTGTGTCATGTAATGGCTGAACTTAAACTGCTACTCCTACCATTTGTGTCATGTAATGGCTGAAACTTAAACTGCTATGTGTCCCTGTGCGGCTATGTGCCCAGTTTTCTCCTATTGATTTGCTGTCAATATTTTTAGCTAAGGTACTAGAGAAGTGCTGCTCAATTTTTTTTAGCCTATTGTCAGGGATGGGTAACCGCTGGTTAGCCGTTAACCCGATGGTGGTGGTTATGGTATGCAGTATGTCCCCGTGGCAGTTATCAGGGATGGGGACGGGAAGAACTTTGCCTCACGGGGACGGTTTTGGTTTAGTAATAACCAGCGGTTTCTCTCCCCGTTGCCAAATGGAGGTACAGCAGAGAAGAATACAGAAGATGCAGCAGCAGTAGTAGCAGATAGAAAAAGGAAGAAGAGACGAGATGAACTGAGTCTAGCAGCTACCAAAAGGAAGATGGGAGGTGAAATAGCAGCACGTACCAAGAGGAAGGAAATGGAAAATGATAGACCGAGAATATTTTATAAGCGCAGGACCACTCTTTGGGACTTGCCGTATTGGGCTGGTAAGAAGCTTCGGCATAATATTGATATCATGCACATGGAGAAGAATATATGTGACAGCATTGTCGGCACATTACTCAACATTCCATCCAAGACAAAAGATAGCTCAAATGCTAGGATTGATTGTGCAACATTGAATGTTAACAGGCACTTGCAACTGGATCGTAATGACAAAGTGAACAAAGGCAAGGAAAAACATTATAAATTTCGAGGCGCGGAATTCACATTGCCGATGCCTAAAAGGAGATTATTTTGTGAGTACCTCCGAGGTGTGATGTTCCCGTTCGGATTTGCTTCCAACATTGCAAATTGTCTCAATGCTGAAGGAAACAAGCTCCAAGGGTTGAAAACTCACGATTGTCACATCCTGCTGCAAAGGCTTTTAGCTATTGGCATTAAAGATTTAGTGAAGCCAAATATGTACAACGTGATTGCAGAGTTGGGAAGGTTCTTTAGGGAAATATGTAGTAAAACTCTAAGCAGAGCTGTTGTAGAACGTCTTAAGGTGGACATAGCAGTAATCCTGTGCAAGCTGGAGCTGATATATCCTCCAGCCTTCTTTGATGTGATGGTGCATTTGGCTGTTCATCTACCTGATGAGGCACTTTTAAGAGGTCCGGTACAGTATGGATGGATGTACCCTATAGAACGTCGACTGTGCACTTTCAAGAATACAGTTAGGAACAAAGCTAGACCGGAGGCTTGCATTGCAGTGGCGTATATTGCTGCTGAAGCATATACATTTGCCTCAAGATATATTCCTGATATTGAGACCAGATTCAATCGGGGTCGCAGAATTTTGGAAGTTGGAGGATCTGTTTTTAAACATGGTGTTGAGCTAATAGGAAAGAGGACCGAAAAAACATTAGAGCAGTCTGAATTTGAACAGCTGTCTTGGTATGTGCTGAATAATGCTACAGAGGCTGATGAATATGTTAAGTGAGTACTATGCACACGAACTACTCAGTTCCTCGCATATACTATGAACTTGTATCAAAATGAAATATATTCAGCTGACTTGGCTATGTTTTGCAGGTTGTACATGGAAACGAATGGAAAGCTATCGGCACGTGGGAGTGGGTTTCAGGACTGGTTTGAGAAATATGTAAGATGTTCAATTGCACTCTGACTTGTCTATGTGTTTTCACATGAGATGACCTCTTGTCTATTTTGTAATCGTAGATCTCGAAACTCCATGCGGAGAATCCAGGCGCTGTTAGTGCTGATCTCCTTGTCCTATCACGTGGTCCAGATAAGAGGGTGTTGGTAGCTGCAGCTTGCAATGCCAATGGTGTCCATTACAGCTCCTATGAGCGTGAACAACATTTGAAGACACGAAATAGTGGCATCACAATCCATAAGAATGGTCATGTTGACAAATTTGATCCAGTGTTGAACAGAGCCAGAAACATTTCAAAAACTTGAGCATGGAAGAGGCTAGGGGTAAATGCCCCAAGGCCAGCCGAGCCTATCGTAGGTGCCGTCCCGAGGAGGAAGTACCTTAATTTGGGGCGCGCGCGGACGCTGCGGTACCCCGAGCTCGAGACGCCGCCGTACCGGTAGCTCGACCCGCGACGAGGCATGGCGGCGGCGGCGGAAGCGGAGCGGCGGCGGCGGAAGGTAAAGCTCCTGCTGACAAACATATTAGGCACAAATGGGCAACCTTCAGTAACCCATGTTCCATTTTTTTTTGTCAGGATAACCCCATGTACCACCTTCCCAATAGAAAAAGTACTGTTCAACCTTCCCCTGTTGGGCCCAATATTTCACTTTTGGGTTGCCAAGGAACATCTACATGGTAATTGTTATCGGTCTACTTGCTCCGGCCGTCGAAGCCCAATAACTTCAAATGGGCCTTTCTGCTCATGCAATTTCGGCCCTTTTCTAATGAAACACAGATCCTATGATTGGCAAAAAAAAATACACGGAGATTCTACATAAAAGTTGTTTTTATTTATTTTGAATTATAGGGTTCCAATTTTTGAAACTGCTCATGCCCAATATGAAAATCCTTGATCGCTCCATACCCACATGGATAACGGTATTTTTAAAAATTCATAAAGTGGATTTGAAATTTAAAACATATCCTAATAATTCCTTGATTTAATCTATCAACTTGCAAGATCTTGGAGCCAAAGAGCTTGTATTAGTCTGCGAAAATAATACTGATAAACCTGTCGTTAACAAGAAATGAAGGTTTATCGTTCAGAGAGGATGCCATGTGGGACCCATGAGACAGTAGCGTCCTCAACGTTTCAAAGAAAAAGGCAAGTAGCCCGAAAATAGGGGTAAAAAATAAATCCTACAAAGGAAACATTTATTGTTCATAGAGGCTGACATGTGGGACCGATCTGCCAGCTGCATCCTCATCATTTCGAAGTCGGCAGGGATCAGAAGAAAAAGGCAAATAGCCAGAAATTAGGGGTCAAAAATAAATCCAAAAAGGAAACTTATATTCTTCATAGAGGATGACATGTGGGACCGACCTGCCAGCAGCGTCCTCATCGTTTCAAAGGCCGCAGGGGATCAAAAGAAAAAGGCAAATAGCCAGAAATTAGGGGTAAAAAAAATACAACAAAGGAAAGGTTTATTGTTCATAGAGGCTGACTTGTGGGACTCATGAGCCAGCGGCGACCTCAATTTCAAAGGCGGCATATGATCGAAAAGAAAAAGGCAAGTTAGCAAAAATCAGTGGGTAAAAAAAATCTAAGAAATGAAACTTTATTGTACAGTCCCATGAGCCAGCACCTTACTCAACGTTTCAGTGGCGGCATGAGATAGAAAGAAAAAGGAAAGTGACCAAATATCAGGAGCAAAAAATAATCCAAGAAAAGAAACTTTTATTGTACATAGATGATGACATATGGGTCCCACTTATACAAGCTCTTTCGCTCCAAGATCTTGCAAGTTGATTGTACATAGAGGATGACATGCGGGCCCCTTGTGTCAGCATCTTACTCAACGTTTCCAAGGCGGCAGGGGATCAAAAGAAAAAAGGAAGTAGCCAGAAATTAGCGGTAAACAATAACTCCAAGGAAGGAAACTTTTATTGTTCATAGAGTATGACATGCGGGACCCATGCGCTAGCAGCTTCCTCAACGTTTCAAAGGGGGCATGAGATCGAAAGAAAAAGACAAGTGACCAAATATCAGGAGCCAAAAATAATCCAAGAAAAGAAACTTTATTGTACATAAAAGATGACATGCGGGTCCCATTTTGCAGCAGCGGTGTCAACGTTTCAAATGCGGCTTGAGATCAAAAGAAAAAGAGTAGCCAGAAATTAGGGGTAAAAAAACTCCCAGAAAAGAAAGTTGATTGTACATAGAGGATGGCATGCGGGTCCCATGACCCAGCACCTTACTCAACGTTTCAGAGGCGGCATGAGATCGAAAGAAAAAGGAAAGAGACCAAATACCAGGAGCAAAAAATAATCCAAGAAAAAGAAACTTTTATTGTACATAGAGGATGACATATGGGTCCCACTTATACAAGCTCTTCCGCCCCAAGATCTTGCAAGTTGATTGTACATAGAGGATGACATGCGGGCCCCTTGTGTCAGCAGCTTAATCAATGTTTCCAAGGCGGCAGGGGATCAAAAGAAAAAGGAAACAGCCAAAAATAAGAGGGTGAAAAAATCCAAGAAAAGAAACTTTTATAGTATCGAGGATGACATGTGGGTCCCATGAGCCAGCAGCTTCTCAACGTTTCAGAGGCTGCATGAGATCGAAAGAAAAAGGCAAGTGACCAAAAATAAGGGGGTAAAAAAAAATCCAAGAAAAGAGACTTGATTGTACATAGAGGATGACATGCGGGTCCCACCAGTCAGCAGCTTACTAACGTTTCCAAGGCGGCAGGGGATGAAAAGAAAAAGGAAATAGCCAAAGATCAGAGGGTGAAAAAAATCAAAGAAAAGAAACTTTTATAGTACATAGAGGATGACATGTGGGTCCCATGGGCCAGCAGGTTCCTCAACGTTTTCAAGGGCGGCATGAGATCGAAAGAAAAAGGCAAGTGACCAAAAATCAGAGGGTGAAAAATAATCCAAAAAAAGAAACATTTATTGTACATAGAGGATGACATGCTGTCCCAACGTTTCAAATGCGGTTTGAGATCAAAAGAAAAAGAAAGTAGCCAGAAATTAGGGGGTAAAAAAAACTCCAAGAAAAGAAAATTGATTGTACATAGAGGATGACATGCGGGTCCCACGAGTTTGCAGCTTACTCAACGTTTCCAAGGCGGCAGGGGATCAAAAGAAAAAGGAAATAGCCAAAAATCAGAGAGTGAAAAAAACCCAAGAAAATAAACTTTTGTAGTACATAGAGGATGACATGCGGGTCCCATGAGCCAGCAGGTTCCTCAACGTTTCAAACGTGGCATGGGATCGAAGGAAAAAGGCAAGTGACCAAATATCAGGAGCCAAAAATAATCCAAGAAAAGAAACTTTATTGTACATAGAGGATGACATGCGGGTCCCATTTTGCAGCAGCGGTCCCAACGTTTCAAATGCGGCTTGAGATCAAAAGAAAAAGAAAGTAGCCAGAAATTAGGGGGTCAAAAAAAACTCCAAGAAAGGAAAGCTTTATCGTTCATACAGGCTGACATGTGGGACCTATGAGCCAGCAGCTTATGAACGTTTCAAAGGCGGCAGGGGATCAAAAGAAAAAGGAAATAGCCAAAAATCAGAGGGTGAAAAAAAATCCAAGAAATCAAACTTTTATTGTACATAGAGGATGACATGCGGGTCCCATGAGCCAGCAGATTCCTCAACGTTTCAAACGTGGCATGAGATCGAAAGAAAAAGGCAAGTGACCAAATATCAGGAGCCAAAAATAATCCAAGAAAAGAAACTTTATTGTACATAGAGGATGACATGCGGGTCCCATTTTGCAGCAGCGGTGAACGTTTCCAAGGCGGCACAGGACCAAAAGAAAAATGAAGTAGCCAGAAATCAGGGGGTGAAAAAAATCCAAGAAAAGAAAGATTTCAATTGGGCTGCATCTAGACATCTGGGCCTTCGAACTATCCTTCTGGGCCTTTTGACACGTACAATTTCAGCCCACTCCAGAACATGATAGTTCGGATTTTTCTCAAAAAAAAAAACAGGAAAGTCCTATGCTTCGCCAAAACAAAAAACAAGGAGATTCAAGATATATGTTGTAAAAATAAAGATTTAATTTATCCGTTTGCAATAGCTCAGAGCGCAATACACTGTTTATTGTCTGCAAAATAATCAAGATATCACATGTTTCTTGTACGGGGAGGCTGACATCGTGGACCCATGAGCCAGCAGCGTCGTTTTAAAGGCGGCAGGGGATGGAAAGAAAAAATAAACCAAAAATCTGTTGGTAAAAAATCCAAGAAAAGAAACATTTTCGTTCTGAGAGGATGACATGCGGGACCCATGAGGCAGCAGCGTCCTCAGCGCTTATTGTTCATAGAGGCTGACATGTGGGACCCGTGAGCCAGCAGCGTCCTCAACGTTTTAAAGGCGGCAGGATATCGAAAGAAAAAATAAGCCAAAAATATTTGGTAAACAATATCCAAGAAAAGAAACATTTACCGTTCTGAGAGGATGACATGCGGGACCCATGAGGCAGCAGCATCCTCAACGATTCCAAGGCGGCAGGGGATCAAAGAAAAAAAAAGGAAATATCCAGAAATTAATTAGGGGTTCAAAAAAATCCATCAAAGGAAACTTTTATTGTTCATAGAGGATGACTTGTGGGACCGACCTGCCAACAGCGTCCTCATCGTTTCAAAGGGGCAGGAGATCCAAAGAAAAAGGCAAATAGCCAGAAATTAGGGGTCAAAAATAACTCCAAGAAAGGAAACTTTTATTGTTCGTAGAGGATGACATGCGGGACCCATGAGCCAGCAGCTTACTCAACGTTTCAAAGGCGGCATGAGATCGAAAGAAAAAGGCAAGTGACAAAATATCAGGAGCAAAAGATAATCCAAGAAAAGAAACTTTATTGTACATAGAGGATGACATGTGGGTCCCATTTTGCAGCAGCGGTCTCAATGTTTGTAATGCGGCTTGAGATCAAAAGAAAAAGAAAGTAGCTAGTAATTAGGGGGTGAAAAAAAATCCAAGAAAGGAAAGTTGATGGACATAGAGGATGACATGCGGGTCCCTTGAGCCAACAGCTTACTCAACGTTTCAAAGGGGGCAGGGGATCAAAAGAAAAAGGCAAGCCAAAAATCAGAGGGTGAAAAAAAATCCAACAAAGGAAACTTTTATAGCACATAGAGGATGACATGCGGGTCCCATGAGCCAGCAGGTTCCTCAACGTTTCAAACGTGGCATGAGATCGAAAGAAAAAGGCAAGTGCCCAAATATGAGGAGCCAAAAATAATTCAAGAAAAGAAAGTTTTATAGTACATAGAGGATGACATGCGGGTCCCATTTAGCAGCAGCGGTATCAGCGTTTGAGAGGTGGCAGGGGATCAAAAGAAAAAAGAAATTGCCAAAAATCAGATGGTGAAAAAAACCAAGAAAAAGAACTTTTATAGTACATAGAGGATGACATGCGGGTCCCATGAGCCTGCAGGTTCCTCAACGTTTCAAACGTGGCATGAGATCGAAAGAAAAAGGCAAGTGAAAAAATATCAGGAGCCAAAAATAATTCAAGAAAAGAAAGTTTTATAGTACATAGAGGATGACATGCGGGTCCCATTTAGCAGCAGCGGTATCAGCGTTTGAGAGGTGGCAGGGGATCAAAAGAAAAAAAGAAATTGCCAAAAATCAGATGGTGAAAAAAAACCTAGAAAAAGAACTTTTATAGTACATAGAGGATGACATGCGGGTCCCATGAGCCTGCAGGTTCCTCAACGTTTCAAACGTGGCATGAGATCGAAAGAAAAAGGCAAGTGAAAAAATATCAGGAGCCAAAAATAATTCAAGAAAAGAAAGTTTTATAGTACATAGAGGATGACATGCGGGTCCCATTTAGCAGCATCGGTATCACTGTTTGAGAGGCAGCAGGTGATCGAAAGAAAAAGTCAAGTGACCAAATATGAGGTGCCAAAAAAATCCAAGAAAAGAAAGTTTTATAGTACATAGAGGATGACATGCGGGTCCCATTTAGCAGCAGCGGTATCACCGTTTGAGAGGCGGCAGGGGATCGAAAGAAAAAGGTAAGTGACCAAATATGAGGTGCCAAAAATAATTCAAGAAAAGAAAGTTTTATAGTACATAGAGGATGACATGCGGGTCATTAGCAAAGCGGTATCACCGTTTGAGAGGCGGCAGGGGATCGAAAGAAAAAGGCAAGTGACCAAATTTGAGGTGCCAAAAATAATCCAGGAAAAGAAAGTTTTATAGTACATAGAGGATGACATGCGGGTCCCAGTTAGCAGCAGCGGTATCACCGTTTGAGAGGCGGCAGGGGATCGAAAGAAAAAGGCAAGTGACCAAATTTGAGGTGCCAAAAATAATCCAGGAAAAGAAAGTTTTATAGTACATAGAGGATGACATGCGGGTCCCATTAGCAGCAGCGGTATCACCGTTTGAGAGGCGGCAGGGATCGAAAGAAAAAGGCAAGTGACCAAATTTGAGGTGCCAAAAATAATCCATGAAAAGAAAGTTTTATAGTACATAGAGGATGACATGCGGGTCCCAGTTAGCAGCAGCGGTATCACCGTTTGAGAGGCGGCAGGGGATCGAAAGAAAAAGGCAAGTGACCAAATTTGAGGTGCCAAAAAAACTCCAAGAAAAGAAAGTTGATTGCACATAGAGGATGACATGCGGGTCCCATTTAGCAGCAGCGGTCTCAACGTTTCCAAGGCGGCAAGGGATCAAAAGAAAAAGGAAGTAGCCAGAAATCAGGGGGTCAAAAAAATCCAAGAATAGAAAGAATTTTGGTTCATAGAGGATGACATGCGGGACCCATGATCCTGCATCGTAAACGGCTCGATCGGAGAACGTTGAACGAGATGGCGCGATGTAGAAAAAAAACAATGCCAGAGAGGCTGCCATCTGGGCCCTACATCCCTCGGCGGTGCGGATTTGCGTTGACTCGGCCGGCGAACCCGAGATTTCGAGATGCACCACGTCCCGGGCCACCATACGCCACGTTTTGGCCGCTTTCGTCGGGCTAGGTGGCCTCAAAAACGAGAAAAAAAAGTTTTGACATGCACCACGGAGGGACCAAAATCGTCGGCCATGGTACACCAGCAACCACGGCGCGACTTCAACTTCGTCGGCCATGGCAACTTTTCTTGTGTGAACTGACTTAGGCATCTTGTTAATAGGTTAGTGCCGGAAAATGTATAATAATGCTGTAAAGTGTGTATAAAACATTCAAGTATTGTAATAAAAGTAGCATGGAACATAAGAAATTATAGATACGTTTGAGACGTATCAAGCATCCCCAAGCTTAGTTCCTACTCGCCCTCGAGTAGGTAAACGATAACACAAATAATTTCTGAAGTGACATGCTACCAACATAATCTTGATCAACATTATTGTAAAGCATATGAGATGAATGGAGTGATCTGAACAAAAGATTGCTAACAAAGATAATGACTAAACAAATGAATCATATAGCAAAACTTTTCATGAATAATACTTTCAAACAAGTATCAATAAGACTTGCATAAGAGCTAACTCATAAGCAATAAATTCAAAGTAGAATGAATTGAAGCAACACAAAGGATGATTAAGTTTCAGCGAATGCTTTCAACTTGTAACATGTATATCTCATGGATATTTGTCAACATAGAGTAATATAACAGGTGCAATAAGTAAACATGTAAGAATCAATGCACACAGTTAACACAAGTGTTTGCTTCTAAGATAGAAAGAAGTGGGTAAACTGACTCAACATAAAGTAAAAGAATGGCCCTTCGCAGAGGGAAGCATGGATTACTATTTTTGTGCTAGAGCTTTTGTTTTGAAAACATAGAAACAATTTTGTCAACGGTAGTAATAATTCATATGTGCTATGCATAATACTTCCTACAAGTTGCAAGTCTCATGCATAGAGTACTAATAGTGCTCGCACCTTGTCCTACTTAGCTCGGAAGACACGGATTATCATCGCATAACATATGTTTCAACCAAGTGTCACAAAGGGGTACCTCTATGCCGCCTGTACAAGTGTCTAAGGAGAAAGCACGCATTGGATTTCTCGCTTTTGATTATTCTCAACTTAGACATCCATACCGGGACAACATAGACAACAGATAATGGACTCCTCTTTTAATGCTTAAGCATTCAACAGTTAATATTCTCATAAGAGATTGAGGTTGTATGTCCAAAACTGAAACTTCCACCATGATACATGGCTTTAGTTAGTGGCCCAATGTTCTTCTCTAACATATGCATACTCAAACCATTTGATCATGAAATCGCACTTACTTCAGACAAGACGAACATGCATAGCATCTCACATGATATCCAACAAAGGTAAAAAGTTGATGGCGTCCCCAGAAACATGGTTACCGCTCAACAAGCAACTTATAAGAATTAAGACACATAACTACATATTCATCACCACAATAGTTTTTAAGCTATTTGTCCCATGAGCTATATATTGCAAAGGTAAAGGAATGAAATTTTAAAGGTAGCACTCAAGTAATTTACTTTGGAATGGCAGAAAAATACCACATAGTAGGTAGATATGGTGGACACAAATGGCATGGGTTTTGGCTCAAGGTGTTTGGATGCACGAGAAGCATTTCCTCTCAGTACAAGGTTTGGGCTAGCAAGGTTGTTTGAAGAAAACACAAGTATGAACAGGTACAGCGAAACTCACACAAGAACATATTGCAAACATTATAAGGCTCTACACTGTCTTCCTTGTTGTTCAAACACTTTACCGAAAATATCTAGACTTAGAGAGACCAATCATGCAAACCAAATTAAACAAGCTCTACGGTAGTTCTTCATTAGATTAAACTACATGATGCAAGAGCTTAAACATGATCTATGAGAGCTCAAACAATTGCCAAATTTACCAAACCATATGCAGCATTTTCCGATTCCAACCAAATAGCAATTTAACGAAGCAATTTCAGCCTTCGCCATGAACATTAAAGCACAATTAAGAACACAAGTGTTCCATATGAAAAAGCGGAGCGTAATATCTCCAATATAAGAATGGTGGGATCCAACTTTATTCAAAACAAAACAAAAATAAAAGCAAACAGACGCTCCAAGTAAAGAACATAAGATGTGATGGAATAAAAATATAGTTTCACTAGAAGTGACCTGATAATGTTGTCGATGAAGAAGGGGATGCCTTGGGCATCCCCAAGCTTAGATGCTTGAGTCTTCTTAAAATATGCAGGGATGAACCACCGGGGCATCCCCAAGCTTAGACCTTTCACTCTTCTTGATCATAGTATATCATCCTCTTCTCTTGACCCTTGAAAACTTCCTTCACACAAACTTCAAGCAAACTCATTAGAGGGTTAGTGCATAATAAAAATTCACACATTCAGAGGTGACACAATCATTCTTAACACTTCTGGACATTGCACAAAGCTTCTGAAAGTTAATGGAACAAAGAAACTCATTCAACATAGCAAAAGCGGCAATGCGAAATAAAAGACAGAATCTGTCAAAAACAGAACAGTCCGTAAAGATGAATCTGGCAGGGGCACTTAACTTGCTCAAATGGAAAAACTCAAAACTAATGAAAGTTGCGTACATATCTGAGGATCACGCTCGTAAATTTGCAGATTTTTTCGATTTTTTTACAGAGACTTCTGCGAGAATTCGTGACAGACAGCAATGCTGTTTCTGCGCAGCGATCCAAATCTATCATCAACTTTAACATAGAAACTTTACTTGGCACAAAAACATGATAAGGAGAGGTTGCTACAGTAGTAAACAACTTCCAAGACTCAACAATACAGTAAATAAAATGAAACTTGGGTTATCTCCCAAGAAGTGCTTTTCTTTAACGCCTTTCAGCTAGGCGCAGAAAGTGCAAATCAAGTAACATCAAGAGAAGAAGCATCAACATCATTATTTTTCTTACAAACACAACTTGTTGCAGAGGGTACCTTAGATGCTCCATTATCTAAATTTCCTATGGTGGTGCTAGGGGTTTTATCAATTTTAGGCCTATAATAATTCTTTTGTTTAGGCACCTTAGAGGCATACATGAATTTTTGCTCTTTACCCACATAAGCTTTCTCCTTATACTTGAGAGAAGAAAAAGTTGAACCCAAGGTTCCCATAGCTTTTTCAAGTTCATCAATCCTATTGGTTTGATTATCATGGACAACACAAGTTCCTAGGACACTAATTCTTTCATCAATTCCTCCTAGGGATTTATCAAGTTCATCAGTTTTATCAAATAACATTTCCAATTTAGTTTCAATACTTGGAAATTTTTTCTCTATGGTTTCCAATTTTTTCATAACATCCTCAAGAGAGATTTCAATTTTAACTTCATTAACAGGTGGTATTCCAACTAGACTCTCAATGATGCAACTAGCTTCTAAAGCGGGAGTACCTAGGAAATTACCTCCCGAAAGAGTATCAAGAACATACCTATTCCAACTAGATAAGCCAACATAAAAGTTCCTAAGAAGGATAGTAGTGGAGTGTTTCTTAATGCACCTATGATGAGCATTACTAATTCTGTACCAAGCATCTTTAAAACTTTCTCCACCTTGTTGCTTAAAAGAACGAACTTCAACTTCAGGATTACTCATTTTAGTAGCAATAAAGTAAACTAGGCAAATAAAGTAAAGACAAGTAACTAATTTTTTTGTGTTTTGATATAGAACAAGTAAACAAGACAATAAGTAAAGTAACTAATTTTTTTGTGTTTTTAATATGAAGCAAACAAGACAATAAATAAAATAAAGTAAAGCAAGACAAAAACAAAGTAAAGAGATTGGAAGTGGAGACTCCCCTTGCAGCGTGTCTTGATCTCCCCGGCAACGGCGCCAGAAATTTATGCTTGATGCGCGTAGATGTACACGTCCGTTGGGAACCCCAAGAGGAAGGTATGATGCGCACAGTAAGTTTCCCTCAGTATGAAACCAAGGTTATCGAACCAGTAGGAGCCAAGAAGCACGTGAAGGTTGTTGGTGGAGGAATGTAGTGCGGCGCAACACCAGTGAAACCGGCGCCAACGTGGAACCTGCACAACACAATCAAAGTACTTTGCCCCAACGTAACAGTGAGGTTGTCAATCTCACCGGCTTGCTGAAAACAAAGGATTAAACGTATCGAGTGGAAGATGGTGTTTGTTTGCAAAGAACAGTAAAACAGTAGAATGTATTCAGATGTAAAAGAATGGACCGGGGTCCACAGTTCACTAGAGGTGTCTCTCCAATAAGATAACTAACATGTTGGGTGAACAAATTACAGGCGGGCAATTGACAAATAAAGATTCAATACATATCAACGATGATTACTATGTGATTTAATCAAGGCATTACGACAAAGTACATAGACCGCTATCCAGCATGCATCTATGCCTAAATAATCCACCTTCAGGTTATCATCCGAACCCCTTCCGGTATTAAGTTGTAAACAACAGATAATTGCATTAAGTATGGTGCGTAATGTAATCAACACAAATATCCTTAGACAAAGCATCGATGTTTTATCCCTAGTAGCAACATCACATCCACAACCTTAGAACTTTCTGTCACTGTCCCAGATTCAATGGAGGCATGAACCCACTATCGAGCATAAATACTCCCTCTTGGAGTTACAAGTATCAACTTGGCCAGAGCCTCTACTAGCAACGGAGAGCATGCAAGAACATAAACAACACATATATGATAGATTGATAATCAACTTAACATAATATTCTATATTCATCGGATCCCGCCAAACACAACATGTAGCATTACAAATAGATGATCTTGATCATGTTAGGCAGCTCACAAGATCTAAACAATGATAGCACAAGCGGAGAAGACAACCATCTAGCTACTGCTATGGACCCATAGTCCAAGGATGAACTACTCACGCATCAATCCGGAGGCGGGCATGATGATGTAGAGCCCCTCCGGTGATGATTCCCTCTCCGGCAGGGTGCCGGGCGATCTCCTGAATCCCCGAGATGGGATTCGCGACGGCGGCGTCTCTGGAAGGTTTTCCGTATCGTGGCTCTCGGTACAGGGGGTTTCGCGACGAAGGCTATTTGTAGGCGGAAGGGTAGGTCAAAGGGCGTCACGAGGGGCCCACACAACAGGCCGGCGCGGCCAGGGCCTGGGCCGCGCCGCCCTGGTGTGTCGCCACCTCGTGGCCCCACTTCCTTTCCCCCTCGGTCTTCTAGAAGCTTCGTGCAAAAATAGGACCCTGGGCGTTGATTTCGTCCAATTCCAAGAATATTTCCTTACTAGGATTTCTGAAACCAAAAACAGCAGAAAACAGCAACTGGCACTTCGGCATCTTGTTAATAGGTTAGTGCCGGAAAATGTATAATAATGCTGTAAAGTGTGTATAAAACATTCAAGTATTGTAATAAAAGTAGCATGGAACATAAGAAATTATAGATACGTTTGAGACGTATCAGGCATCCCCAAGCTTAGACTTTTCACTCTTCTTGATCATATTATATCATCCTCCTCTCTTGACCCTTGAAAACTTCCTCCACACCAAACTTAAAGCAAACTCATTAGAGGGTTAGTGCATAATCAAAATTCACATGTTCAGAGAGGACACAATCATTCTTAACACTTCTGGACATTCAAGGCTAATGAAAGTTAATGGAACAAAGAAATCCACTCAACACATAGCAAAAGAGGCAATGCAAAATAAAAGGCAGAATCTGTCAAAACAGAACAGTCCGTAAAGACGAATTTTTCTGAGGCACTTAACTTGCTCAGATGGAAAAACTCAAAACTAATGAAAGTTGCATACATATCTGAGGATCATGCATGATTTTCGCTGATTTTTTGATTCTTCTACAGAGAGAAGGACAATTCGTGACAGACAGAAAATCTGTTTCTGCGCAGAAATCCAAATCTAGTATCAACCTTCTATCAGAGACTTTACTTGGCACAAAAACATGATAAGGAGAGGTTGCTACAGTAGTAACAACTTCCAAGACTCAACAAAACAGTAGCAAAATAAAAACATGGGTTATCTCCAAGAAGTGCTTTCTTTATAGCCATTAAGATGGGCTCAGTAATTTTAATGATGCTCTCGCAAGAAATAAGAGTTGAAGCAAAAGAGAGCATCAAGAAGCAAATTCAAAAACACATTTAAGCCTAACCCACTTCCTATGAAAAGGAATCTTGTACACAAATAAATTCATGAAGAACAAAGTGACAAGCATAGGAAGATAAAACACGAGTAACTTCAAAATTTTCAGCATGTAGAGAGGTGTTTTAGTACCATGAAAATTTCTACAACCATATTTTCCTCTCTCATAATAATTTCCAGTAGCATCATGAACAAACTCAACAATATAACTATCACATAAAGCATTCTTATCCACATGCATAAAAGTATCATTACTCTCCACATAAGCATAATCAATTTTATTAGTAATAGTGGGAGTAAAACTATCACATCCATCATTATAATCATCATAAATTGGAGGCATAGAATAATCATAATGAATTTTATCCTCAATAGTAGATGGACTGAAAATATCATATTCATCATTGCAAACATCATATATAGGAGGCATATCATAATCAACATAAACTTTCTCTTCCATACCCGGAGGACTAAAGAGATCATTTTCATCAAAACCGACCTCCCCAAGCTTAAATTCTTCCATAGCATTAGCAATAATAGTGTTCAAAGAGTTCATGCTAAAAACATTGCTACAACTATTTTGCAAACAAAGTTCCATGGGTTTTTTAATTTTTTCTTCAAACACATCATGTCCTAATTCAAGATAAAGTTCATAAAGATCTCTAATTTTTTTGTTGTTTTCCATTAAGCCTAACTAGTGAAAATAAAAACAAGAGACAAAAAGATAAAATTGCAGAATCTAAAGGAGATAGCTTCGAGCACTCACACACCGTTCACTAGAGGTGTCTCTCCCATAAGATAAAAGCATGTTGGGTGAACAAATTACAGTCGGGCAATTGACAAATAGAAAAGGGCATAACAATGCATATACATGATATGATAAATATAGTGAGATTTAATTGGGCATTACGACAAAGTACATAGACCGCCATCCACTGCATCTATGCCTAAAAAGTCCACCTTCAGGTTATCATCCGAACCCCATTCAGTATTAAGTTGCAAAGCAGACAATTGCATTAAGTATGGTGCGTAATGTAATCGACAACTACATCCTTAGACATAGAATCAATGTTTTATCCCTAGTGGCAACAGCACATCACAACCTTAGAACTTTCTGTCACTGTCCCAGTGTCAATGAAGGCATGAACCCACTATCGAGCATAAATACTCCCTCTTGGAGTTAAGAGCAAAAACTTGGCCAGAGCCTCTACTAGTAACGGAGAGCATGCAAGATCATAAACAACACATAAGTAATAGATTGATAATCACCATAACATAGTATTCTCTATCCATCGGATCCCGACAAACACAACATATAGAATTACAGATAGATGATCTTGATCATGTTAGGCAGCTCACAAGATCCAACAATGAAGCACAATTAGGAGAAGACGACCATCTAGCTACTGCTATGGACCCATAGTCCAGGGGTGAACTACTCACTCATCACTCCGGAGCGATCATGGCGATGAAGAGTCCTCGGGAGATGAATCCCCTCTCCGGCAGGGTGCGGGAGGCGTCTCCTGAATTCCCGAGATGAGATTCGCGGCGGCGGCGTCTCTGGAAGGTTTTCCGTATCGTGGCTCTCGGTGCGGGGTTTGCGCGACGGAGGTTTAAGTAGGCGAAACCCCGGTGCCGAGAGCCACGATATGGAAAACCTTCCAGAGGCGCTCCCGCCTCTCGGGGGATTCAGAGGTCTGCGGAGGACTCTTCTCGCCATGATCGCCTCGGAGTGATGAGTGAGTAGTTCACCTGGACCATGGGTCCATAGCGTAGCTAGATGGTCGTCTTCTCTAATTGTGCTTCATTGTTGGATCTTGTGAGCTGCCTAACATGATCAAGATCATCTATCTGTAATACTATATGTTGTGTTTGTCGGGATCCGATGGAGAGAATACTATGTTATGGTGATTATCAATCTATTGTTTATGTGTTGTTTATGATCTTGCATGCTCTTGAGGCTCTGGCCAAGTACTCTTAACTCCAAGATGTTATGCTCGATAGTGGGTTCATGCCTTCATTGACACCTGGGACGTGACAGAAAGTTCAAGGTGTGATGTGTTATTTATACTAGGGATCATTGATTCTATGTCTAGGATGTAGTTGTCGTACATTACACCATACTAATGCAATTGTATGTTGGCTTAACAATGGCTGTGAATGGTGGACGTTTAGGCATAGATGCGAGTTAGATACGTCTATATATAATAATTAAATCTCACTATATTTATCATATCATGTATATGCATTGTTATGCCCTTCTCAATTGCCCGACTGTAATTTGTTCACCCAACATGCTTTTATCTTATGGGAGAGACACCTCTAGCCCCGATCCTATTCTTTACATAGCATACAATCTCTGCAATTGTGTTTTACTATTTTCTTGCAAACAATCATCTTCCACTCGATACGCTTAATCCTTTGTTACAGCAAGCCGGTGAGATTGACAACCTCACTGTTTCGTTGGGGCAAAGTACTTTGGTTTTGTTGTGCAGATTCCACGTTGGCGCCGGAATCCCTGTTGTTGCGCCGCATCACATTTCGCCACCATCAACCTTCAACGTGCTTCTTGGCTCCTACTGGTTCGATTAAACCTTGGTTTCATACTGAGGGAAACTTGCTTCTATACGCATCATACCTTCCACTTGGGGTTCCCAACGGACGTGTGCATCTACGCGTATCAAGCTAAATTTCTGGCGCCGTTGCCGGGGAGATCAAGACACGCTGCAAGGGGAGTCTCCACTTCTCAATCTCTTTACTTTGTTTTTGTCTTGCTTTATTTTATTTACTACTTTGTTTGCTGCACCTAAACAAAACACACAAAAAATTAGTTGCTAGTTTTACTTTATTTACTGTCTTGCTCTCTATATCAAAAACACAAAAAAATTAGTTACTTGCATTTACTTTATCTAGTTTGTTTTATTTACCGTTGCTAAAATGAATACCCCTGAAAATACTAAGTTGTGTGACTTCACAAATGCAAATAATAATGATTTCCTATGCACACCTATTGCTCCACCTGCTACTACAGCAGAATTCTTTGAAATTAAACCTGCTTTACTGAACCTGGTTATGAGAGATCAATTTTCTGGTGTTAGTTCTGATGATGCTGCTGCCCATCTCAATAATTTTGTTGAACTTTGTGAAATGCAAAAGTATAAGGATGTAGATGGTGATATTATTAAATTGAAAGTGTTTCCTTTCTCATTAAGAGGAAGAGCTAAAGATTGGTTGCTATCTTTGCCTAAGAATAGTATTGATTCATGGACTAAATGCAAGGATGCTTTTATTGGTAGATATTATCCTCCCGCTAAAATTATATCTTTGAGAAGTAGCATAATGAATTTTAAGCAATTAGATACTGAACATGTTGCTCAAGCATGGGAGAGAATGAAAACTTTGGTAAAGAATTGCCCAACCCATGGACTGACTACTTGGATGATCATCCAAACCTTCTATGCAGGACTAAATTTTTCTTCGCGGAATTTATTGGATTCAGCTGCTGGAGGTACCTTTATGTCCATCACTTTGGGGGCGGCTACAAAACTTCTTGATGATATGATGATAAATTACTCTGAATGGCACACGGAAAGAGCTCCACAAGGTAAGAAGGTAAATTCTGTTGAAGAAACCTCTTCCTTGAGTGATAAGATTGATGTGATTATGTCTATGCTTGTGAATGGTAGATCTAATGTAGATCCAAATAATGTTCCTTTAGCTTCATTGGTTGCTCAAGAAGAAAATGTTGATGTGAATTTCATTAAAAATAATAATTTCAACAACAATGCTTATAGGAACAACTCTGGTAATAACTATAGGCCATATCCTTCTGCTAATGGTAATGGTTATGGTAATTCTTATGGGAATTCTTACAACAATAATAGGAGTGTACCCTCTGGTCTTGAAGCTATGCTTAAAGAATTTATTAGTACACAAACTGCTTTTAACAAATCTGTTGAGGAAAAGCTTGATAAAATTGATACTATTGCTTCTAGAGTTGATAGACTTGCCTCCGATGTTAATCTTTTAAAATTGAAAGTTATGCCTAATAATGATATTGATAATAAGATTACTACTACAGCAAATGCCATCCAAGTTAGAATTAATGAGAATATAAGATTAATGGCTGAATTGCGTGCTAGGTGGGATAGAGAAGAAAATGAAAAACTAGCTAAAGAGAATAATGTAGCTAAAGTTTGGACTATTACCACCACTAGTAATGTTAATTCTTCACATGTTGCTGCACCTCCTACTATCAATGGTAAAATAATTGGTGTTGGCAATGTTTCTACTCCTAGTGCAAAGCGTACAAAACTGCCTGAAATTGCTAAAACTGCTGAAACTGCTTGTGATAAAACTGCTGAAATTTTTTCCAACCTTGGGAACAATGATCCCATTGCTGTAGCTCATAATGATTTAGATTTTGATGATTGCCACATCTCTGAAGTTATAAAGTTCTTACAAAAACTTGCTAAAAGTCCTAATGCTAGTGCTATAAATTTAGCCTTTACAAAACATATTACAAATGCTCTCATAAAAGCTAGAGAAGAGAAACTAAAACTTGAAACTTCTATTCCTAGAAAGTTAGAAGATGGTTGGGAGCCCATCATTAAAATGAAATTCAATGACTTTGAATGTAATGCTTTATGTGATCTTGGTGCAAGTATTTCTGTTATGCCTAAAAAGATTTATGATATGCTTGACTTGCCACCATTGAAGAATTGTTATTTGGATGTTAATCTTGCCGATAATGTTAAAAAGAAACCTTTGGGGAGGATTGATAATGTGCGCATTATGGTTAACAATAACCTTGTCCCCGTTGATTTTGTTGTCTTGGATATCGAATGCAATGCATCTTGTCCTATTGTGTTGGGAAGACCTTTTCTTCGAACTGTTGGTGCTGTTATTGATATGAGGGAAGGTAATATTAAATATCAATTTCCTCTCAAGAAAGGTATGGAACACTTCCCTAGAAAGAGAATGAAGTTGCCTTTTGATTCTATTATTAGAACAAGTTATGATGTTGATGCTTCTACTCTCGATGTTACTTGATTTGCACTTTTGCGCCTAGCTGAAAGGCGTTAAAGAAAAGCGCTTATGGGAGACAACCCATGTTTTTACTACAGTACTTTATTTTATATTTGAGTCTTGGAAGTTGTTTACTACTGTAGCAACCTCTCCTTATCATGTTTTTGTGCCAAGTAAAGTTTCTATGTCAAAGTTGATGTTATATTTGGGATCGCTGCGCAGAAACAGCATTGCTGTCTGTCACGAATCTGGGCACAGGCCTCTGTATAAAATTAGAAAAATCTGCCAATTTATGAGCGTGATCCTCAGATATGTACGCAACTTTCATTAGTTTTGAGTTTTTCCATTTGAGCAAGTCTGGTGCCATCTTTAAATTCGTCTTTACGGACTGTTCTGTTTTTGACAGATTCTGCCTTTTATTTCGCATTGCCTCTTTTGCTATGTTGGATTTATTTCTTTGATCCATTAATGTCCAGTAGCTTTATGCAATGTCCAGAAGTGTAAAAAATGTTTGTGTCACCTCTGAATGTGTGAATTATTAATTGTGCACTAACCCTCTAATGAGTTTGCTTGAAGTTTGGTGTGAAGGAAGTTTTCAAGGGTCAAGAGAGGAGAATGATATACTATGATCAAGAGGAGTGAAAGCTCTAAGCTTGGGGATGCCCCGTGGTTCATCCCTGCATATTTTAAGAAGACTCAGCGCGAGCTTGAGGAGGAAGGGGGGAAGCGGGCGAGGCCCCCAACGATCCGCTCGCGCCTCATGAAAGATCAGCGATGATCGCTAATTTCCCCATAACTCGCTAGGTTCGCCCCCCCTATCCGTGTGTAACACACGTAATAAAGCAGCCCATATGGCCCAATCTGCCAAACTCAATTGTTAAGTCATGTTAGTAATATATTAGGCCCGGGGTGATTAAGCCATGTTCATGTACGAGACATACAACAGCTAGGCCCATTCCACTTAGTACACCGCTCAGGTAAGAGACAGGTTGAGGAATCAACACACACGCACGCACGATCGGATCAGATCGATGTAAGACGTTTCGTCTGGCTTCCTGTTGCCGTGCTGCGACTGTACTTCGACGATGCTTGCCCTGTTGCCGGCCGCCACCAAGATCCAAGGCTCCAATCCAACAGGCACCTGACAAATCTGTAGATCGGCACTTCGGCAGGGAATAGATCAAGATTGGCTTCGTTCGCCCCCATTGATAGCATGAGCGACTAAGGACGGAAAAAAGGTTGCCCCGAACTACCGATTTGATCATGTATTCATTTCCTAGACTCTTAGTTAACTTTAAGTCGATCTCTCAATAGTCAAAACTAGATCAGTTTATCTATTTATAACTTATAAATTAATTCGGAATTTGATTTGTTCACTTGTGCATGTGTAGGCATGAAGAGGAAGAGACTTGGAATTCAGAATTATTTTAAACCAGTTCATTCCGCTGAAGTTGATGCTCAAAATGATGATGGTATTCCCATGCCAGAAGTTATAGAACAAACGACAATTATAACTAAGGAGTATGGTCCAGACCCAGGTTTAGAGGTTGTTAAGGTTAGTGATAACTCTTCCTGTGTCTAGCAAGCTTCTTTTTTCTTTTTTCTATGAAACTGGTTAAGACCTGCCTTCACATTAAATTGGGGCATGAATTTCTTCGCAATTGTGTGATATTCTACATAGAGAGAGAAATAGCAGAGAAGATTAGTGTCGAGAATATTAGTGTCGAAGAAATTATTCAGACCTTTAATATCCATGCTCGTAAAGCCGAGTTAAAATTAACGGATATGTAACTTCATTCACATTGCACAAAAAACGACATATTTTGATTGTCTAAACCTTATAATATTGGTGGTGTTTTGTCAAAAAAATTCTACGATTTTGATGATTGAACTATTCGCCCCCCCTATCCGTAAATCCTGGCTCCGTCCCTGTTCATCGACAACATCATCAGGTTCCTCCCCTGAAACTATATTTTTATTCAATCACATCTTGTGTTCTTTACTTGGAGCGTCGGTTTGTTTTTGTTTTTGTTTTTGTTTGAATAAAATGGATCCTAGCATTCACTTTGTGGGAGAGAGACACGCTCCGCTGTTGCATATGGACAAATATGTCCTTAGGCTTTACTCATAATGTTCAAGGCGAAGTTTCTTCTTCGTTAAATTGTTATATGGTTGGAATTGGAAAATGCTACATGTAGTAATTCTAAAATGTCTTGGGTAATGTGATACTTGGCAATTGTTGTGCTCATGTTTAAGCTCTTGCATCATATGTACCCATTAATGAAGAAATACATAGAGCTTGCTAAAATTTGATTTGCATATTTGGTCTCTCTAAGGTCTAGATAATATCTAGTATTGAGTTTTGAACAACAAGGAAGACGGTGTAGAGTCTTATAATGTTTACAATATGTCTTTTATGTGAGTTTTGCTGCACCTGTTCATCCTTGAGTTTGCTTCAAATAACCTTGCTAGCCTAAACCTTGTATCGAGAGGGAATACTTCTCATGCATCCAAAATCCTTGAGCCAACTACTATGCCATTTGTGTCCACCATACCTACCTACTACATGGTATTTCTCCGCCATTCCAAAGTAAATTGCTTGAGTGCTACCTTTAAAATTCCATCATTCACCTTTGCAATATATAGCTCATGGGACAAAATAGCCTTAAAAACTATCGTAGTATTGAATATGTACTTATGCACTTTATCTTTTATTAAGTTGCTTGTTGTGCGATAACCATGCTTCTGGGGAACGCCATCAACTATTGTTGAATATCATGTGAGTTGCTATGCATGTCCGTCTTGTCTGAAGGATCTATCACCTTAGTGGTTGGAGCATGCAAAATTGTTAGAGAAGAACATTGGGCCGCTAACTAAAGCCATGAATCATGGTTGAAGTTTCAGTTTTGGACATATATCCTCAATCTCATATGAGAATAATAATCATTGCTACATGCTTATGCATTTAAGAGGAGTCCATTATCTGTTGTCCATGTTGTCCCGGTATGGATGTCTAAGTTGAGAATAATCAAAAGCGAGAAATCCAAAATGCGAGCATTCTCCTTAGACCTTTGTACAGGCGGCATGGAGGTACCCCTTTGTGACACTTGGTTGAAACATGGCATGCAAAGATCCGGTAGTCCAAGCTAAGTAGGACGAGGTGCGGGCACTATTAGTATACTATGCATGAGGCTTGCAACTTGTAAGATATAATTTACATAACTCATATGCTTTATTACTACCGTTGACAAAATTGTTTCATGTTTTCAAAATAAAAGCTCTAGCACAAATACAGCAATCGATGCTTTCCTCTTTGAAGGACCTTTCTTTTACTTTTATTGTTGAGTCAGTTTACCTATCTCCCTCCACCTCAAGAAGCAAACACTTGTGTGAACTGTGCATTGATTCCTACATACTTGCATATTGCACTTGTTATATTACTTTATGTTGACAATATCCATGAGATATACATGTTATAAGTTGAAAGCAACCGCTGAAACTTAATCTTCCTTTGTGTTGCTTCAATACCTTTACTTTGATTTATTGCTTTATGAGTTAACTCTTATGCAAGACTTATTGATGCTTGTCTTGAAGTACTATTCATGAAAAGTCTTTGTCATATGATTCACTTGTTTACTCATGTCATTACCTTTGTTTTGATCGCTGCATTCATTACATATGTTTACAAATAGTATGATCAAGATTATGATGGCATGTCACTTCAGAAATTATCTTTGTTATCGTTTTACCTGCTCGGGACGAGCAGAACTAAGCTTGGGGATGCTGATACGTCTCCAACGTATCGATAATTTCTTATGTTCCATGCTACTTTATTGATGATACCTACATGTTTTATGCACATTATATGTCGTATTTACGCATTTTGGAACTAACCTATTAACAAGATGCCGAAGAGCCAGTTGCTGTTTTCTGCTGTTTTTGGTTTCAGAAATCCTAGTAAGGAAATATTCTCGGAATTGGACGAAATCACCGCCCGGGGTCCTATTTTTGCACGGAGCTTCCAGAAGACCGAGGGAAGGAAGTGGAAGTGCACACACCATGAGCGTGCGGCCCGGCCCCCGCGCCGGCCTGTGGTGTGGGCCCCTCGCGCTTGACCTACCCTTCCGCCTACAAATAGCCTCCGTCGCGAAAACCCCGATGCAGAGCCACGATGGAAAACCTTGACGCCGCCGCCGCGAATCCCATCTCGGGGGATTCGGAGATCGCCTCGGCCCTGCCGGAGAGGGGATTCATCTCCGGAGGACTCTACACCGCCATGGTCGCCTCCGAAGTGATGAGTGAGTAGTTCACCCCTGGACCATGGGTCCATAGCAGTAGCTAGATGGTCGTCTTCTCCTAATTTTGCTTCATTGTTGGATCTTGTGAGCTGCCTAACATGATCAAGATCATCTATCTGTAATACTATATGTTGTGTTTGTCGGGATCCGATGGATAGAGAATACTATGTTATGGTGATTATCAATCTATTGTTTATGTGTTGTTTATGATCTTGCATGCTCTCCGTTATTAGTAGAGGCTCTGGCCAAGTTTGTACTCTTAACTCCAAGAGGGAGTATTTATGCTCGATAGTGGGTTCATGCCTTCATTGACACCTGGGACAGTGACAGAAAGTTCTAAGGTTGTGATGTGCTGTTGCCACTAGGGATAAAACATTGATTCTATGTCTAAGGATGTAGTTGTCGATTACATTACGCACCATACTTAATGCAATTGTCTGTTGCTTAGCAACTTAATACTGAATGGGGTTCGGATGATAACCTGAAGGTGGACTTTTTAGGCATAGATGCAGTTGGATGGCGGTCTATGTACTTTGTCGTAATGCCCAATTAAATCTCACTATATTTATCATATCATGTATATGCATTGTTATGCCCTTCTCTATTTGTCAATTGCCCGACTGTAATTTGTTCACCCAACATGCTTTTATCTTATGGGAGAGACACCTCTAGTGAACTGTGGACCCCGGTCCTATTCTTTACATAGCATACAATCTACTGCAATTGTGTTTTACTATTTTCTTGCAAACAATCATCTTCCACTCGATACGCTTAATCCTTTGTTACAGCAAGCCGGTGAGATTGACAACCTCACTGTTTCGTTGGGGCAAAGTACTTTGGTTTTGTTGTGCAGATTCCACGTTGGCGCCGGAATCCCTGTTGTTGCGCCGCATCACATTTCGCCACCATCAACCTTCAACGTGCTTCTTGGCTTCTACTGGTTTTTTAAACTTGGTTTCATTGGGAAACTTGCTTCTTACGCATCATACCTTCCACTTAAAACGACGTGTGCTCATGGGTCCCCGATGTCAGCCTCCCCGTACAAGAAACATGTGATATTTTATTTTGCAGACAATAAACGTTGTATTTCGCTCTGAGCTATTGCAAACGGATAAATTAAATCTTTATATCTACATAAACAAACTTATATGTTGAATCTCCTTGTTTTTTGTTTTTGCGAAGCATAGGACTTTCCTGTTTTTTTTTTGAGAAAAATCCGACCTTTCCTGTTTTGGAGTGGGCTGAAATTGTACGAGTCAAAAGGCCCAGCAGGATAGTTCGAAGGCCCAGATGTCCAGATGCAGCCCAATTGAAATCTTTCTTTTCTTGGATTTTTTTCACCCCCTGATTTCTGGCTACTTCATTTTTCTTTCGGTCCTGTGCCGCCTTGGAAGCGTTGAGACCGCTGCTACAAAATGGGACCCGCATGTCATCCTCTATGTACAATAAAGTTTCTTTTCTTGGATTATTTTTGGCTCCTGATATTATGTCACTTGACTTTTTCTTTCAATCTCATGCCGACTTTGAAACGTTGAGGAAGCTGCTGGCTCATGGGTCCCGCATGTCATCCTCTATGAACAATAAAAGTTTTCTTTGTTGGATTTATTTTTTCCCCTAATTTCTGGCTATTTGTCTTTTTCTTTTGATCCCCTGCCCCCTTTGAAACGATGACGACGCAGCTGGCAAGTCGGTCCCACATGTCATCCTCTATGAACAATAAAAGTTTCCTTTGATGGATTTATTTTTGACCCTAATTAATTTCTGGCTATTTCCTTTTTTATTTTGATCCCCTGCCGCCTTGAAATAGTTGAGGATGCTGCTGCCTCATGGGTCCCGCATGTCATCCTCTCAGAAAGGTAAATGTTTCTTTTCTTGAATTTGTTTACCAACTGATTTTTGGCTTATTTTTTCTTTCGATCTCCTGCCACCTTTAAAACGTTGACGACGCTGCTGGCTCATGGGTCCCCAATGTCAGCCTCCCCATACTGCAAATCCTCTTTCTGCAAAGGTTGTATTTCTAGATAGATAAGGTGGATTCGAATCTGCCATGGTTCAGGCAGCTCAGGTAAGCCTTCTTGCACTAATTAATGGAAGTAGTGTATCGCAAGGTCAAGACATGTGGCTCGGTGTAATGAATCTATATGAATCATGTTGTGGGTTCAATCTGATAGTTCTCTAACAGGTCAGCCAAAATAGAAATTAAGTTTTTTTCTAAAAGGGAAATGCAAATTAAGATGAACACAAACATTAGTTATCATAATAGCTGATCATACATACATACTTGCTAAGAGCAAAAGCTTGCCAGAGTTTTACCACCCATACAATTAATTAGCAGTTCAGATAAGATAACCTTATATAAGTATAACTACAAATGCATTTGCTAAGGGCTCATGGGACAACAGAACTAGACAACCGCGAACTTTATGACCAGCATGTCACAGCGGCATCGAAAGATCTTGACCTTCAACTTTGATCCAATGCGAAGTTTGGCACCGTCAATGAACTTTTTCCACCTGGAAGTAACAGCCAAGCGGCCATCTGTGGGACTGACAGAGTACCGTCCCTCCACGGTGAGACCTTCACTCTCCATGACGAGGGATATCTTGCCCCTTCGGCCAGCATTGAGATCCTTGGAGATACTTTTAGGCAATTTCTGATTCAAAGCAAGAGATACCACCAAAAATTAGTCAATGGCACCAATGCACTGAACCATGTGAGACTTTGAGCAGAGAAGACATCAAGATAAGAGCAGTTATGCTGTCATATACTCACGAACATAGCCTTCAGATGCGTCCTGGTCACCACACGGGTGGCCACAGCAATGAGCTGAGACCTCGGTGATCTGGCTGGGGCAGGTGCATGAGCCTGGGCTGGTACACGAGCTGGTGCTGATGCAGGAGACTGCTGGGCAGGTGCAGTAAACGGTGCCTCTAGAGGAACCGGTGCTGATGCAGGAGACTGTTGGGCAGGTGCAGTAAACGGTGCAGCTAGAGGAACCAGTGCTGATGCAGGAGCCTGCTGGGCATGTGTAGTATATGGGGCCTCTACAGGAACCAATGCTGATGTAGGGGACTGCTGGGTAGATGCAGTAAACGGAGCTGGTACAGGAACCGGTGCTGATGCAGGAGAGTGGGAAGCCGGTGCCGGTGCTGGTGTGGTTGCCCTTTGTGACATCCGCTCCTGTTCCATCAGGGGATCTGCAGCTTTGATCATGTTAAACCCAGCAAGCTAGAACAGAGGGAATGGTTTAGAACAACTGCTCAGAATGCAGTTATCAAAAGATATGAGTAGAAAAAAGTTACATATTATATATTTGGAAGTGTCTCCAACTCTGTAAGCAGTTACGTATATCTGCCCGTTTGAGTTTCTGATCCTCAGCTCGTCGCCCTTCTTCAGACCGTAGTCAAAAGCAAACTTTCTCCAATCATGTCCATACAAATATGTGATGGCCTGCGTCTTGTAGACATACACCTCATAGACCGTGTAGGTGTTCATCAATTTGCCATTGCCATGCATAGTGAAAGATCCTTCATGCGGACACATCTGGTTAATCATTGGACGAAGTTCACAAGGTACAGTCTGCATGTGAAAATTGATACAAATGTAAGAAGCAGGAAGACTAAAAACAAGACTTTACTATATGCCAATTCATGCTAAACCACTGAGAATACATACCTGTAACTCTGTGAAGGAGCTACTAGAAAGGTAGATAGAGCCATAGGAGGTGTTATATGCGGGGTATGTACATGGGCCCGCCATATTCCCGCAAGCTCGGCATCGGGATGGTGAAGGAAACATGGGAGGTACTACTGGTGCGTAGCGCTGAACGTAAGTGGAAGAATTAGGTTGTGTAAAGTGCATAGTTCAGAGCAATGCAAATGTTGACAAGCAAGTGCATAACACTATGTTACAAACTGAACAGTGAAAAATTAGTGTATGATGAATATAAGCATGCTAATTTGGTGTTTCCGAATTCCAAAAAGCATTAGACAGAGCCAGTGATAATATCAGACATAAATCATGGCATGTATATGTGGCTTAAGAAAATATACCCGAACCCTTGGATGGTTACGGCCCGGCTGGTCCTTGGACTTGAGCTTATATAAGCATCCAGAAGGTGGGGCTGACAGTAACTTGGTGGCAGCCTCTGCAGATGCCTCATCAGCAGCAGTTGCAATCCTTTTGACCAATGAAGGCTTAGCAGTTTCAGTCTGCATATAAAAATTGAAGAGCAACAGACATCAGCAGTGATATATAAAATGAATCTATGAGACACTGATGCATATAGTGCTGGATGTAAGTGGAAGAATAGGTGTGTGTGTTTCTGAACTATTGGTAAGCATTAGACAAAGCCGGCAATAAACAGACAAAAATCAAATCATGTATGAGGATTAAGAAAATATACCTGCTTACTGAAAAGGGTACCACCCAGCTGGCCCGTGGCCTTGTGCTTGAGGAGGTTTTCAGAAGATGGTGGCAGCACCATCGTCTTCACAGCAGCCTCATCAGGATCATTTTTTATCCATTTGAGTAGAGGCACAGAAGTTTCATCCTGCATATGAATAGCAACAGAACTCATCATTGATATTTAATAAATCTATGAGATAGACTGATGCAAATAGTGCGGGGTGTAAGTGGAAGAATAGGGTTGTGCATAGAGAACAGTTGACAACAATGCAAATGATTACAAAAGAAGCCAATGGAAATCAACAGTTTATATACTGGATGAGACAGACTGAAAAGTGAAAAATTAGTGTATGATGATTGTAAGCAAACGCAGTGTTTCTGAACTTTTGGTAAGCATTAGACAAAGCCAACAGTAATTAAACAGATAATAATGAAATCATGTATGTGGATTAAGAAAATATACCAGATTCATTAAAAGGTCACCACCCAGCTGGCCCATGGCCTCGTGCTTGTAGAGGTTTTCGGAAGATGGTGCCGGCACCATCGTCCTCACAGCAGCCTCATTAGCCTCATTTTGCATCCACTTGAGTAAAGGCGCAGCAGTTTCAGCCTGCATAAGAATGGGAACAGATCTCAGCAGTGATATTGAATGACTCTGAGACAGACTGATGCATATAGTGCTAGATGTAAGTGGAAGGGTATGGCCGTGTATGGACAACAGTTCACAACAATGCAAGGGTGTGTTCGGTTCTGAAACAGCGTGGAATGGAATGGAATGGTTCCATTTCAGAGGAATGGAATGGTTACATTTTTGTTCGGTTGGGAAAAATGGAGAGCAGAAGAGATCGAGGTTAAACTAACCAATTGTCTCAAAATTGTAATTAACAATTGCAAATGACATTTTAATCTCAAAGTCGTAATTAACAGCGCCTAATGGTGCTCTTTTAATCTAAAAATCGTAATTAACATCATTTTATGTTGGGTTAGGGGAACTGGAGTAGATGAACATTACTGTATGATGATTGTAAGCAAACGAATTTGGTGTTTCTAAACTTTTGGCTTCGAGATCTTATGGGTTTCAACTCTAGCCTACCCCAACTTGTTTGGGACTGAAAGGCTTGGTTGTTGTTGTTGTTGTTGTAAACTTTTGGCAAGCATAGAAAAAACCGACAATAAACAGAGAAAAATCAAGGCATGTTTTGTGGATTAAGAAAATATACCATATTCATTAAAAGATCACCACCCAGCTGGTGCGTGGCCTTGTGCTTGTAGAGGCATTTAGAAGATGGGGGCGGCATCAACATACTGGCAGCCTGATCAGCCGCAGTTTTGATCTTCCTTTTGAGTAAAGGCCCTAAAGTTTCAGTCTGCATATGAATAGCAAAACAAAAGGCAGACCTCAGCAGTGATATTGAATTACTGTATGAGATAGACTGATGCATATAGTGGATGCTCTTAGCCTTTTGCAGCGTGAACACTAGCTATGGACAGACAAAAAAACTAGTTAACTCAGCTTTGTCTAGATATGAATGTACTACCACCATCCAAAAGCTTAAGCCTTATTTATTTTTGAGAAATCAAAACAAGCAAAGTTTGACCAAAATTTTAGAACATTCTATCAACAAATATAATACTGTGTAGATACCGTAGGAAAATATATTTTATTATCTATTTAATGATATTAATTTTGTATTTTGCATGTTACTGATTTTTGGTAAAAGCTTAGTCAAACATGGTATAGTTTGACTTTCTAAAAATAATATAAGCCCAAAGCTTTGGGATGGAGGCAGTAGTATCTAGAGCTAAAACACATCTAGATACATCCGTATCTACAGATAGTTGAGTCAATTAATTTGGATCTGAGGGAGTATCAGATTCAGACTACATCATGGTAAGTTGGTTAAAAAAATTACCCCTGGGCGGTCCCTGCCCAGCTCGGCAGTGGCATTTCGCTTCTTGTGCTGCAGATCGGGCCATGCTCCTGCAGCAGGTGGGGCGCTATTCTCGTTCCCCATAGCCTCAGCACGGAACCTGGAGGTACCAACCTGATACAGAGAATATAGAGCATGGTGTCACAGAGGCTTTACGCACAAACAGCTGAAGACATGTGCTACTTTAAGCATATTCCAGAACAGGAACAGATTGAGGATGCAGAGAGACACTTAAAAGGTAAAGAGTGGATAAGCAAACGGAGTACCTGCTTCGCGGGGCTGGGGACGCAGCTCAGGCTCAGCCAACTGCCCACATGCGTGGTGGCCTTACGCTCCATTGCCCCCACCGCCGAGGTCTTACCTTTCCTGTACAAGCTGACAAAAGATACAGTGAGGATCAGCAGAAACTACAAAGGTTGCAAATGTCGACAAATAAAGGAAGAACACCCCAATCCAAGCAAAGGTAGCCCCCGCCCCCCACCCCCATCAATCACTCCCAGCTCGAGGGTGACCAGAAAGACACCCCTTCGCCCAGAATAGGAAAGAGATGCGCAAGATATCGAGGAGAGGAAAAAAGAACCGATCTCGAGAAAGGAGAGAACATTACTAGTCCTACCTAATCCGCTTGGGCTAGATGCAGCTTGCCCCTCCAAGCTGGATGCCTGGACGGTGGAGGCGAAAGGAGGGGATCGAGCTAGCGGCTTGCATCCGTCGGCAATCGGCACTCGATCGGGAGAGAAGGGGTGCTACATAAAGGGGAGGGGTAACATATTTTATTACACAGTGAACTTACTGATGTGACTAGTCATTACATGTCTCACTGAAACTAGGGCCCATAGTGTGGCACCCCAAATTTACTTGAAGCTGCCCGGCGGGACGCATTGGCGCGTCAAGAAACCCCCGAATTGTAGCGGGGAAATGAAACATTTCACAAAAATTCGAAATTCAAGCACACCGCCACGCGCCAAGCACGCGGCTGTTCCTTCCTCTTCCTCGGTTCCTCCTCCCCTATCCGAAAAAACCCCAAATCCCAAGCTCAAAAAAAAAAAAACAAATCCCCTGGCCGCCATGCATGTCCTCGTTAACCCGCTGGAGATCGTTCCCGGACGATGCGGACCACCCGCCCTGAGATCCAGAATTCCGTCCACCTCGAGGCACTGCGTGCTGTCTCGCAGCAGCGGCTTGAGGGCGCTGAAGAGGAAGTTCCGCCGGAAAGTGCTCATGGCAACCGTGCAAGCTCACCGGCGTGCTGTATCCCGAGAGGAACTGGTCAAAGCTTTGCTATTCGCCACACACAAAAAATTGCGGGCCAAGATCTGGTCAAAGCTTCGTCGATGGCTTGCCGCGAGAGGCTTGGAGTCCAGAGTCAATAAACTAGCTGCTCGAGGACTTGGGCGGTTTACACGGATTCATATTAACTGACTCAAGTTTGTTAGTCTAGTTAACAAATGCATCTAGATACATCCATATCTAGACAGAATTGAGTCAATTAATATGAATCAGAGGGGAGTACCTGAAAGTGTTTCATGCTACCAACTAATGCGCTGGCAGGAATCGCTGTAGAAGTAATTGTGCTACTACTCATACGATGAACTGATTGTGTGGGTGTCGAATTTTGCAACGCGATCATCCACTGAATGCTTAATCTAGCGCCAAAGGCGTACAAATCATAACATACTACAGCACCAGAACATAAGAGTACGAATCATAAAGTAGCTCAACATTTTGCATCAGGGCTGGGTGGTCCTGAGACTACCGGGACGCCCCTGATGATCTCCGGGTGTGCATCCTCTTCAACGCAAAGCTGTGTACTCGGTCCACGGCCTCCTTCTGTAGGCTGGATAATCTCAGGTGCAGGACCTTCGTCTATGAGAGGCTCGTCATCAGTACCATCCACAGGTGCATCAGGGCTGGGTGGTCTTGAGACTACCCGGACGCCCGTGATGATCTCCGGGCGTGCATCCACTTCAACGCAAAGCTGTGTACTCGGTCCACGGCCTCCTTCTGTAGGCTGGATAATCTCAGGTGCAGGACCTTCGTCTATGAAAGGCTCGTCATCAGTACCATCCACAGGTGCATCAAACTGAGATTCATCTTCAAATCTCCCATCAAACTGAGAGACCTCTTCAACTCTATGCTTCTGCAATTAGTACATCAACCGATTAGACAAACATCTAAGGGATGCAACCTGAACAAATGCCGTTTTACATATTTACCTTCTCATCTGGCACAGCACATGTCCCAGAGCTGAAACCCGTTTCCTGAAGCAAGCGCTTTTTCTCTCCTTCCCGTCCATCCATCTGCAACAAGTTAAATTTGAGTACAGAACCTTGCACAGCAATGCAAACTATTGATTGAAACAGCGGCAACATCAATATAAATAATTAACTACATATGCCAGCACACATACAGTGTGAGCAAGATCTGCTTCTCCTGCTAAAGGATCATTATATGGTTCACCATGCTAAACCCGCCTAACATATGTGCGGTCCATCCCAAAAATGTGTAAATGATCTGCCACTACAGGGTGAGGCCTCTTCTCACCATTCATACATGTGCAGCGCGGGCAATACACGTCCAGGTTGTGACCATCATGAGCTCTAATAAACCCCATAAAGGGTTGAACACCATTTATATATGAAGGGGAACATAAGTGTCCATGCAGTATCCAAGTTCTGTCCATCTGTTTAATTATGAGATACAGTGGTTGGTGATTAATTTAAGGCGAAGTAGGAAATGTATATCCATCGAGTACAAAACTATACTACATGATTATGCATTTCAGCAATCATGTCGAGTACAAAACAAAAAATGCCCATCGACATTTTAGCAAACAGATCGTGTACAAAACTCTGCCATGGCATTTCAGCAAATTAACGGATCGAGTGCAGAACTGACTCTATATGCCCACGCAAATGAACAAATTGATCGATGACAAATCGAGCGGAAAACTATAAAGTGCCAATTAGTTCGAGCATACTGACGAATTTTTTTAGCAGCATCAAGAAAATATAAATCGTTAGGCTGTCTTGCCCGATACATGATTGAGCTAGAGATAGCAGCCCTACCGTGGATCAACTTGACCGCCGGTGCGTCTCGAGAAGAACGACGGGGAGGGGAAGCTTCTTCTTCGCACGGACGGGACGGGGAGGGGAAGCTCTTCGCACGGACGGGGATAAGTTGTGTACGGGTGGGTGGGGGGTCATGCGGCCGGGCCGCCGGGGTGATAATTAAGGTCGGTAGGTGGCGTTTAATGGAGTTGCGTGTGTAATTTGCCGTGCACAAGGTTGAGGAATAGGCGGTTCCCTTTGCCGCGCGCACAATTCAAACTATCCCGCCCATGTAGTTTAAATTCGCCATATTTTCGTTAAATCGACATAAAGTCATGTGAGTGGGGGAAAATTAGCAAAGTTGCTTGAAAAATAGTAAAACTCTGGAATTATCCTTTAAATATGCTCTACTTCGTGTGAAAATCGGGGTGTGGAAGCATGTTGAGCTGTTTTATTTGTACTTTCTTCATTAAAACTCCCATTTTATGCACTTTGGATGGAAAGAAATCATTTGTACATAAATTTTGACAACGCCATTTGCAAACACTAATTGTTTACATGCCAAGATGCACCCATCCACCAAATATATATGTGGCAAAAGTTTATCACAATCTAGCAGATATGCATAATTAGTGAGGGACCCCTTTTGATTTTGTGCAATTTCCACTAATTAGGTAGAGATCGAGAAGGGTTAATTAATTAGGCCATGTTAGGGGTTATGTGTTTTAGATTAGGTTGTGTGGATTCAAATACAACTTCTTTATTTGTGTGCTATGATTAATCAAAACTAGATCGATCGACTGCGCACACATTATTAGAGGCGCATGCCTTTGCGCACAAAGTGCATGTGTGTGTTGTTGGCCACCAACAGAGAGAGAGGTAGAGAGAGCTACATACGAGAGAGCGATTGAAATCCCCAAATTAAACACATATATATGCATGGCACATTTAATTTAATTAGAGGACCGCGAGGCACCCCTGGCCTGCTTGATGCACAATTAAGTGTCATTGGCCTATATATAGGGTTTAATTAGGGTTTAGGGTTTAGGGTTAGGAGGTTAGGGTTTAGGGTCTAGGGTTTAGGGTTTAATGTTTATGGTGTTTAGGGTTTAGGGATTAGGGATTAGGGTTTATTTAGGGTTTAAGGTTTAGGGATCATCGATCGAGTGCGCACACACACATTATTAGAGGCACACGCGCCTTTGCGCATAAAGTGCATGCGTATATGTGTGTGTTTTTTGGCCACCAACGACATATAGATGATCGAGAGAGAGAGAGATTGAAATCCCCCAAGAATATGTTCAAATATATATTAAAATATATGCACGAATGCATGCATGGTAGGCCATGCATGCACACTAATTATATATATATTATGAGGAAACTTAATCAAATGTGTTTTCATTCGAGAGAACTTGTCAAAATTCAAGTTAATTAATTTATCATCGATAATTATATAATTAATTAATGAATCTCAGGGAGATGTTATACAACATATGATCGATATAGGCCATGTATATATTAATTGGTGTTAATCTACCGTTTAATTTGCTAGCTAGCTGCTATATATAGAGCATGTTTTTATTAGATCGGGTTATAGCTAGTATAGTTTAGGGTTATGTGTTTTAATTAACTAGGGTTTGATTAGCTAGGGGTTAGTTATATATATATGGTTTAGGGTTAATGCATGGCACATTTAATTTAACTAGAGGACCGCGAGGCACCCCTGGCCTGCTTGATGCACAATTAAGTGTCGTTGGCCTATATATAGGGTTTAATTAGGGTTTAGGGTTAGCTAGGGTTTAGGGTTTAGTGTTTAGGGTGTTTAGCTAGGGTCTAGGGTTTAGGGTTTAGTGTTTACGGTGTTTAGGGTCTAGGGTTTAGTGTTTAGGGTGTTTAGGGTCTAGGGTTTAGGGTCTAGTGTTTAGGGTCTAGGGTTTAGGGTTTAATTAGTGTTTAGGGTGTTTAGGGTTTAGGGTTTAGTGTTTACGGTGTTTAGGGTCTAGGGTTTAGGGTTTAGTGTTTAGGGTGTTTAGGGTCTAGGGTTTAGGGTCTAGTGTTTAGGGTCTAGGGTTTAGGGTTTAATTAGTGTTTAGGGTGTTTAGGGTTTAGGGTTTAATGTTTACGGTGTTTAGGGTCAAGGGTTTAGGGTTTAGTGTTTAGGGTGTTTAGGGTCTAGGGTTTAGTGTGTTTAGGGTGTTTAGGGTTTAGGGGATTAGGGATTAGGGTTTTAGGGTTGTTTAAGGTTTAGGGATCATCGATCGAGTGCGCACACACATTATTAGAGGCACCCGCGCCTTTGCGCATAAAGTGCATGCGTATATATGTGTGTTTTTTTGCCACCAACAACGATATATAGATGATCGAGAGAGAGAGAGATTGAAATCCCCAAGAATATGTTCAAATATATATCAAAATATATGCACGAATGCATGGTAGGCCATGCATGCACACTAATTATATATATATTATGAGCTAGGCAACTTGATCAAATGTGTTTTCATACGAGAGAACTTGTCAAAATTCAAGTTAATTAATTTATCATCGATAATTATATATATAATTAATTAATGAATCACAGGGAGATCGATAATTAATTTAGGGTTTTAGGGTTGTTTAAGGTTTAGGGATCATCGATCGAGTGCGCACACACATTATTAGAGGCACGCGCCTTTACGCATAAAGTGCATGCGTATATATGTGTGTTTTTTGCCACCAACGTTATATATAGATGAGAGAGAGAGATTGAAATCCCCAAGAATATGTTCAAATATACATTAAAATATATGCACGAATGCATGGTAGGCCATGCATGCACACTAAAATTATATATATTATGAGGCAACTTAATCAAATGTGTTTTCATTCGAGAGAACTTGTCAAAATTAAAGTTAATTAATTTATCAAGATAATTATATAATTAATTAATGAATCTGAGGGATATGTTATACAACATGATCGATATAGGCCATGTATATTTTAATTGGTGTTAATCTACGGTTTGCTAGCTAGCTGTTATATATATAGAGCATGCTTTTATTAGATCGGGTTATATCTAGTATAGTTTAGGGTTATGTGTTTTAATTAAGTAGGGTTGATTAGCTAGGGTTAGTTACATATATATGGTTTAGGGTTAATGCATGTCACATTTAATTTAATTAGAGGACCGCGAGGCACCCCTGGCCTGCTCGATGCACACAATTAAGTGTCGTTGGCCTATACATAGGGTTTAATTAGGGTTTAGGGTTAGCTAGGGTTTAGGGTTAGGGTTAGGGTTAGGGTTAGGGTCTAGGGTTTAGGGTTTAGTGTTTAGGGTGTTTAGGGTTTAGGGATTAGGGATTAGGGATTTAAGGTTTTAGGGGTTGTTTAAGGTTTAGGGATCATCGATCGAGTGCGCACACACATTATTAGAGGCACCCGCGCCTTTACGCATAAATTGCATGCGTATATATATATGTGTGTGTTTTTTGGCCACCAACGATATATTGATGATCGAGAGAGAGAGATTGAAATCCCTAAGAATATGTTCAAATATACATTAAAATATATGCACGAATGCATGGTAGGCCATGCATGCACACTAATTAATTATATATATATTATGAGGCAACTTAATCAAATGTGTTTTCATTCGAGAGAACTTGTCAAAATTCAAGTTAATTAATTTATCACGATAATTATATAATTAATTAATGAATCTGAGGGATATGTTATACAACATGATCGATATATAGGCCATGTATATTTTAATTGGTGTTAATCTACGGTTTGCTAGCTAGCTGCTATATATAGAGCATGTTTTTATTAGATCGGGTTATATCTAGTATAGTTTAGGGTTATGTGTTTTAATTAAGTAGGGTTAATTAGCTAGGGTTAGTTACATATATATGGTTTAGGGTTAATGCATGGCACAATTAATTTAATTAGAGGACCGCGAGGCACCCCTGGGCTGCTCGATGCACAATTAAGTGACGTTGGCCTATACATAGGGTTTAATTAGGGTTTAGGGTTAGCTAGGGTTTAGGGTTAGGGTTAGGGTTAGGGTTAGGGTTTAGGGTCTAGGGTTTAGGGTTTAGTGTTTAGGGTGTTTAGGGTTTAGGGATTAGGGATTAGGGATTTAAGGTTTTAGGGGTTGTTTAAGGTTTAGGGATCATCGATCGAGTGCGCACACACATTATTAGAGGCACCCGCGCCTTTACGCATAAATTGCATGCGTATATATATATGTGTGTGTTTTTTGGCCACCAACGATATATTGATGATCGAGAGAGAGATTGAAATCCCTAAGAATATGTTCAAATATACATTAAAATATATGCACGAATGCATGGTAGGCCATGCATGCACACTAATTAATTATATATATATTATGAGGCAACTTAATCAAATGTGTTTTCATTCGAGAGAACTTGTCAAAATTCAAGTTAATTAATTTATCACGATAATTATATAATTAATTAATGAATCTGAGGGATATGTTATACAACATGATCGATATATATAGGCCATGTATATTTTAATTGGTGTTAATCTACGGTTTGCTAGCTAGCTGCTATATATAGAGCATGTTTTTATTAGATCGGGTTATAACTAGTATAGTTTAGGGTTATGTGTTTTAATTAAGTAGGGTTAATTAGCTAGGGTTAGTTACATATATATGGTTTAGGGTTAATGCATGGCACAATTAATTTAATTAGAGGACCGCGAGGCACCCCTGGGCTGCTCGATGCACAATTAAGTGACGTTGGCCTATACATAGGGTTTAATTAGGGTTTAGGGTTAGCTAGGGTAGAGGGTTAGGGTTAGGGTTAGGGTTTAGGGTTTAGGGTTTAGTGTTTAGGGTGTTTAGGGTGTTTAGGGTTTAGGGATTAGGGATTAGGGATTTAGGGGTTTTAGGGTTGTTTAAGGTGTAGGGATCATCGATCGAGTGCGCACACACATTATTAGAGGCACCCGCGCCTTTACGCATAAAGTGCATGCGTATATATGTGTGTTTTTTGGGCCACCAACGATATATAGATGATCGAGAGAGAGAGATTGAAATCCCCAAGAATATGTTCAAATATACATTAAAATATATGCACGAATGCATTGTAGGCCATGCATGCACACTAATTATATATATATTATGAGGCAACTTAATCAAATGTGTTTTCATTCGAGAGAACTTGTCAAAGTTCAAGTTAATTAATTTATCACGATAATTATATAATTAATTAATGAATCTCAGGGATATGTTATACAACATGATCGATATAGGCCATGTATATTTTAATTGGTGTTAATCTACGGTTTGCTAGCTAGCTGCTATATATAGAGCATGTTTTTATTAGATCGGGTTATAGCTAGCTAGTATAGTTTAGGGTTATGTGTTTTAATTAAGTAGGGTTGATTAGCTAGGGTTAGTTACATATATATGGTTTAGGGTTAATGCATGGCACATTTAATTTTATTAGAGGATCGCGAGGCACCCATGACCCGCTCGATCGATGCACAATTAAGTGTCGTTGGCCTATACATAGGGTTTAATTGGGGTTTAGGGTTAGCTAGGGTTTAGGGTTAGGGTTAGGGTTGGTTTAGGGTCTAGGGTTTAGGGTTTAGTGTTTAGGGTGTTTAGGGTTTAGGGATTAGGGATTTAAGGTTTTAGGGTTGTTTAAGGTTTAGGGATCATCGATCGAGTGCGCACACACATTATTAGAGGCACCCGCGCCTTTACGCATAAATTGCATGCATATATATGTGTGTTTTTTGGCCACCAACGATATATAGATGATCGAGAGAGAGATTGAAATCCCCAAGAATATGTTCAAATATACATTAAAATATATGCACGAATGCATGGTAGGCCATGCATGCACACTAATTATATATATATATATTATGAGGCAACTTAATCAAATGTGTTTTCATTCGAGAGAACTTGTCAAAATTAAAGTTAATTAATTTATCACGATAATTATATAATTAATTAATGAATCTCAGGGATATGTTATACAACATGATCGATATAGGCCATGTATATATTAATTGGTGTTAATCTACGGTTTGCTAGCTAGCTGCTATATATAGAGCATGTTTTTATTAGATCGGGTTATAGCTAGTATAGTTTAGGGTTATGTGTTTTCATTAAGTAGGGTTGATTAGCTATGGTTAGTTACATATATATGGTTTAGGGTTAATGCATGGCACATTTAATTTAATTAGAGGACCGCGAGGCACCCCTGGCCTGCTTGATGCACAATTAAGTGTCGTTGGCCTATATATAGGGTTTAATTAGGGTTTAGGGTTAGGGTTAGGGTTTAGGGTCTAGGGTTTAGTGTTTAGGGTGTTTAGGGTTTAGGGATTAGGGATTATTAGGGTTTCAGGGTTGTATAAGGTTTAGGGATCATCGATCGAGTGCGCACACACATTATTAGAGGCACCCGCGCCTTTGCGCATAAAGTGCATGCGTATAGTTTAGGGTTATTTGTTTTAATTAAGTAGGGTTTGATCAGCTAGGGTTAGTTACATATATATGGTTTAGGGTTAATGCATGGCACATTACATATAGTTTAAATCTCAAGAATGTTTATACATGATAGGCCATATGTGCAAAGGAATTTTTTCCCCGTGAACTTGTCAAAATTCAAGTTTATCAGTGCCAATGGAAACTAGTCCAAAAAATTACATAGAGGACCAAAAGTACTAGACAATAACTAATAGAACCTGCAACTTTACAAAAAGGACCCCAAAACATATAGAAGAAAATCAATCGAGTCCTTCTCGACCGCACATCAGATCTCTGCTCCGCATCCTTTCCAGCAACTCCGTCGCCGGGGACGCACCACTTGGGACGGTGTCGCCGGTAGTCGCCAGGACGAAGGAGAAGAAGGGCCTCAGCAACGGCATATTGGCTCTGAGAAGGGCCGCTGAAAGGCCAAGATGTGCACGGGCAAGACGGATGACGCCGTCGTATGCCCCGAGCTTGTGAACTTTAGCAGCTTGACTTCCCCATTGGCCAGATCTGAAGCACTGACCAAAGCAAGCCTCACCGTTAGCGCCATCACATTGATGGCACCAGATCGGGGTTTGGCCGGCAAGATCCGCCAGATTCACCATAGGCCAGATCTGAAGCCGATGACGAGATCCCCGACTCCATTGCGCCATTCTGCTCATGGGAAACACTGGATCTAAGCTTACAACAACACTAACTCCCTCGGATCCAAATTAGCTGACTCAACTTTGCTTATCTAAATATGGATGTATCCACACATGTTTTTACTCTAGATACATACACGTCTAAGGAAAGTTGAATCAATTAATTTAGTTCGGAGGGTGTACAATATACAGAGAGAAGTCGGCCTCGTCTCCGGCCGGCGAGGCCGCCGGAGAGAAGGGGGAGAGGAGCCGGGGGAGTGGGAGAGACTCGAGAGAGAAAGAGAAGAGGAAGAAATGAGAGCTCCCTGGGGAAGAACATTATTTTTGTCGTTCTGCTCGTAGCTTGAAACTGAAAATTTCGGCCGCGCGCCAAATCATCCCGCCGCATCCATTCGAAAATCCCGTGACCAGTTTTACCCTTTTAACCCTGGTCCGGAAGCTACAACCCACCGACCATGGAGGGCTCATTCGGTAACAATGAAATATCTTGCCTAGATCCCGAACCCTCCCCACAGGCCCACACCCACCCACCAACCATTCGCCCCATTAGCTCAAAAATACTCTCACACGCCAAAGCTCTGACTCTCTACAGTACTAGATCTGCTTCGCCGCCGGCATACTCCTCCACAGCGTAGCCTTGATCGTGTTGGCTGTCCACCCACCTGATCCGCTCCCCCGCCGCCCTCGTCACCGACGGATCTGCTTCACCGCCGACCTCGCCACCGACGGATCTGCTTCACCGCCGACCTCGCCACCGACTACCTCGCCGCAGCGGCTGTATCAACTTCACCGAATACCTTGCCAGCCAACCAGATCTGCTTCACTAACGCCCGCTTCTACTGAAACAGGGTCGATTCATCGTCTCCCGCGTTCGCCGCCGCTGGAATGCAAGTTGCCGCCCCCGTCCACCCCGCCGCAGCTTGGTTAGTACGCTGGCCCGTTAGATCGCGGTGTTTCTTTAGCCATGTTTTGTGTAGTTATTTGCAGATCTCATATGCCGTTAACTTTCTTGATGTGTTGCTTCGCATGAAGTTTGTTTAAATATTGTACAGTACAAAAGCATTATCCGGTCGCTACCATCCTGTTCATTCTACTGACACCTGTGTGCATCCACATATTTATAGCCTTGTACCCATTCATTTGCTGCCAACTGTTTTTGTACTGCATGCTATTGTCGCACTGCTTTTATAGTCGTGCTATGGGCATTTCCAATCTGCTTGTTCTTATACCACGTCATTAGCTCACCGCTAGCTGTTTTCTCGTGTCTGCTATTCTCACACTGCTTTTATAATCATGCTATGTGCATTTCCAATCTGCTTGCTCTTATACCTCGTCTTTAGCTTATATAGTTATTGCTGCGTGCATGTCTGGTCTTTGTATTATCGTAGACTGACTTGTCAATGTTATTTTTCCTAGGGATTGATCATGCGAACCACTTATTAGAACATCCAACATTAACAGCGGGGACGCTAGGTAAGGTTGGAATCTGAGTTCGTGGTTGGTAATTTTGGCAGTTTACTTCCGTTATTATCTATAACCTATATGCATTGTTCCTTATGCAAGAGATTAACACTTGGAACCCTGCCATAAATGTACACGTCCGTTGGGAACCCCAAGAGGAAGGTATGATGCGCACATGGCAAGTTTTCCCTCAGAAAGAAACCAAGGTTGATCGAACCAGGAGGAGCCAAGAAGCACGTTGAAGGTTGATGGTCGCGAAATGTGATGCGGCGCAACAACAGGGATTCCGGCGCCAACGTGGAATCTGCACAACAAAACCAAAGTACTTTGCCCCAACGAAGCAGTGAGGTTGTCAATCTCACCGGCTTGCTGTAACAAAGGATTAAACGTATCGAGTGGAAGATGTTTGCAAAGAAAACAGTAAAACACAATTGCAGTAGATTGTATGCTATGTAAAGAATAGGACCGGGGTCCACAGTTCACTAGAGGTGTCTCTCCCATAAGATAAAAGCATGTTGGGTGAACAAATTACAGTCGGGCAATTGACAAATAGAGAAGGGCATAACAATGCATATACATGATATGATAAATATAGTGAGATTTAATTGGGCATTACGACAAAGTACATAGACCGCCATCCAACTGCATCTATGCCTAAAAAGTCCACCTTCAGGTTATCATCCGAACCCCATTCAGTATTAAGTTGCTAAGCAACAGACAATTGCATTAAGTATGGTGCGTAATGTAATCGACAACTACATCCTTAGACATAGAATCAATGTTTTATCCCTAGTGGCAACAGCACATCACAACCTTAGAACTTTCTGTCACTGTCCCAGGTGTCAATGAAGGCATGAACCCACTATCGAGCATAAATACTCCCTCTTGGAGTTAAGAGTACAAACTTGGCCAGAGCCTCTACTAATAACGGAGAGCATGCAAGATCATAAACAACACATAAACAATAGATTGATAATCACCATAACATAGTATTCTCTATCCATCGGATCCGACAAACACAACATATAGAATTACATATAGATGATCTTGATCATGTTAGGCAGCTCACAAGATCCAACAATGAAGCACAACAAGGAGAAGACGACCATCTAGCTACTGCTATGGACCCATGGTCCAGGGGTGAACTACTCACTCATCACTCCGGAGGCGACCATGGCGGTGTAGAGTCCTCCGGGGGATGAATCCCCTCTCCGGCAGGGTGCCGGAGGCGATCTCCTGAATCCCCCGAGATGGGATTCGCGGCGGCGGCGTCTCGGAAGGTTTTCGTATCGTGGCTCTCGATCGGGGGTTTCGACGGAGGCTTTAAGTAGGCGGAGAGTCAACGCGGGGGGCCACACGAGGGGCCCAGGGGGCAGGTCGGCGCGGCCAGGGCTTGGGCCGCGCCGCCCTAGCCTCTGGCTGCCTCGTGGCCCCACTTCGTTATCTCTTCGGTCTTGGAAGCTTCGTGCAAAAATAGGACCCTGGGCGAAAGTTTCGTCCAATTCCGAGAATATTTCTTTACTAGGATTTCTGAAACCAAAAACAGCAGAAAACAGCAACTGGCTCTTCGGCATATTGTTAATAGGTTAGTTCAGAAAATGCATAAATATGACATATAATGTGCATAAAACATGTAGGTATCATCAATAAAGTAGCATGGAACATAAGAAATTATCGATACGTTGGAGACGTATCAGCATCCCCAAGCTTAGTTCTGCTCGTCCCGAGCAGGTAAAACGATAACAAAGATAATTTCTGAAGTGACATGCCATCATAATCTTGATCATACTATTTGTAAACATATGTAATGAATGCAGCGATCAAAACAAAGGTAATGACATGAATAAACAAGTGAATCATATGACAAAGACTTTTTATGAATAGTACTTCAAGACAAGCATCAATAAGTCTTGCATAAGAGTTAACTCATAAAGCAATAAATCAAAGTAAAGGTGTTGAAGCAACACATAGGAAGATTAAGTTTCAGCGGTTGCTTTCAACTTATAACATGTATATCTCATGGATATTGTCAACATAAAGTAATATAACAAGTGCAATATGCAAGTATGTAGGAATCAATGCACAGTTCACACAAGTGTTTGCTTCTTAAGGTGGAAGGAGATAGGTAAACTGACTCAACAATAAAAGTAAAAGAATGGTCCTTCAAAGAGGAAAGCATCGATTGCTGTATTTGTGCTAGAGCTTTTATTTTGAAAACATGAAACAATTTTGTCAACGGTAGTAATAAAGCATATGAGTTATGTAAATTATATCTTACAAGTTGCAAGCCTCATGCATAGTATACTAGTAGTGCCCGCACCTCGTCCTACTTAGCTTGGACTACCGGATCTTTGCATGCCATGTTTCAACCAAGTGTCACAAAGGGGTACCTCCATGCCGCCTGTACAAAGGTCTAAGGAGAAAGCTCGCATTTTGGATTTCTCGCTTTTGATTATTCTCAACTTAGACATCCATACCGGGACAACATGGACAACAGATAATGGACTCCTCTTAAATGCATAAGCATGTAGCAACAATTATTATTCTCATATGAGATTGAGGATATATGTCCAAAACTGAAAATTCAACCATGATTCATGGCTTTAGTTAGCGGCCCAATGTTCTTCTCTAACAATTTTGCATGCTCCAACCACTAAAATGATAGATCCTTCAGACAAGACGGACATGCATAGCAACTCACATGATATTCAACAATAGTTGATGGCGTTCCCCAGAAGCATGGTTATCGCACAACAAGCAACTTAATAAAAGATAAAGTGCATAAGTACATATTCAATACTACGATAGTTTTTAAGGCTATTTTGTCCCATGAGCTATATATTGCAAAGGTGAATGATGGAATTTTAAAGGTAGCACTCAAGCAATTTACTTTGGAATGGCGGAGAAATACCATGTAGTAGGTAGGTATGGTGGACACAAATGGCATAGTAGTTGGCTCAAGGATTTTGGATGCATGAGAAGTATTCCCTCTCGATACAAGGTTTAGGCTAGCAAGGTTATTTGAAGCAAACTCAAGGATGAACAGGTGCAGCAAAACTCACATAAAAGACATATTGTAAATATTATAAGACTCTACACCGTCTTCCTTGTTGTTCAAAACTCAATACTAGATATTATCTAGACCTTAGAGAAACCAAATATGCAAATCAAATTTTAGCAAGCTCTATGTATTTCTTCATTAATGGGTGCAAAGCATATGATGCAAGAGCTTAAACATGAGCACAACAATTGTCAAGTATCACATTATCCAAGACATTTTAGAATTACTACATGTAGCATTTTCCAATTCCAACCATATAACAATTTAACGAAGAAGAAACTTCGCCTTGAACATTATGAGTAAAGCCTAAGGACACATGTGTCCATATGCAACAGCGGAGCGTGTCTCTCTCCCACAAAGTGAATGCTAGGATCCATTTTATTCAAACAAAAACAAAAACAAAAACAAACCGACGCTCCAAGTAAAGAACACAAGATGTGACTGAATAAAAATATAGTTTCAGGGGAGGAACCTGATGATGTTGTCGATGAAGAAGGGGATGCCTTGGGCATCCCAAGCTTAGACACTTGAGTCTTCTTAAAATATGCAGGGGTGAACCACGGGGGCATCCCCAAGCTTAGAGCTTTCACTCCTCTTGATCATAGTATATCATTCTCCTCTCTTGACCCTTGAAAACTTCCTTCACACCAAACTTCAAGCAAACTCATTAGAGGGTTAGTGCACAATTAATAATTCACACATTCAGAGGTGACACAATCATTATTTTCACTTCTGGACATTGCATAATGCTACTGGACATTAATGGATCAAAGAAATAAATCCAACATAGCAAAAGAGGCAATGCGAAATAAAAGGCAGAATCTGTCAAAAACAGAACAGTCCGTAAAGACGAATTTAAAGCTGGCACTAGACTTTCTCAAATGGAAAAACTCAAAACTAATGAAAGTTGCGTACATATCTGAGGATCACGCTCGTAAATTGGCAGATTTTTTCGAATTTTCTACAGAGAACTGTGCCCAGATTCGTGACAGACAGCAATGCTGTTTCTGCGCAGCGATCCTAAATATAACATCAACTTTGACATAGAAACTTTACTTGGCACAAAAACATGATAAGGAGAGGTTGCTACAGTAGTAAACAACTTCCAAGACTCAACAAAACAAAAAATTGCTGTAGGTAAAAACATGGGTTGTCTCCCATAAGCGCTTTTCTTTAACGCCTTTCAGCTAGGCGCAGAAAGTGCAAATCAAGTATTATCAAATGAAGAAGCATCAACATTATAACCAGGGGTGTTGGGAGTTTTCTCAACCAAGCATAGTATATTTGATATATAAGTTTTAGCGTCTCCCTTTTCATTAGTCTTGGGCTTGCTACTCTCATCGAACAAATTTTCAGGAACAAGCCAAGCATAGTTATTTTCTAATGCATCATTCATAGCTAGGAGTTTACATGGTATTGGTGCCTTGATTTCCCCACCATCATTAATGTTATTAGTGTACCTTATTCTATCCATGTCCATTTTTTCAAGAAGACCAATAAAATTGGTATGAGAACCTAGCATATTAAATTTAGCAAAAACCTTTCTAGCCTCTCTTGCTAGACCACCAAATTCTCTAAGAAGAGTTTCTAGAACAAAATCTTTCTTTTCCCCTTCTTCCATATCACCAAGTGTAAGAAACATGTGTTGGATTATAGGATTGAGATTAACAAATTTAGTTTCCAACATGCGAACTAAAGCAGCAGCAGCAATTTCATAGGTAGGTGCAAGTTCTACCAAGTGTTTATCTTCAAAATTTTCAGTAATACTAACATGATTGAAAAATTCTTCTATATTATTTCTCCCAACTATGGACCCACGTCCTACCGGTATGTCTTTTGTGGTGAAATTAAAAGGAAACATGATGCAATAAGCAAAAAGTAAACTAGGCAAACAGAGTAAAGACAAGTAACTAATTTTTTTGTGTTTTCGATATAGAGAGCAAGACAGTAAATAAAGTAAAACTAGCAACTAATTTTTTTGTATTTTGATTTAGTATAGCAAACAAAGTAGTAAATAAAATAAAGCAAGACAAAAACAAAGTAAAGAGATTGAGAAGTGGAGACTCCCCTTGCAGCGTGTCTTGATCTCCCCGGCAACGGCGCCAGAAGAACAGTGCTTGATGCGCGTAAATGTACACGTCCGTTGGGAACCCCAAGAGGAAGGTATGATGCGCACAGTGGCAAGTTTTCCCTCAGAAAGAAACCAAGGTTGATCGAACCAGGAGGAGCCAAGAAGCACGTTGAAGGTTGATGGTCGCGAAATGTGATGCGGCGCAACAACAGGGATTCCGGCGCCAACGTGGAATCTGCACAACAAAACCAAAGTACTTTGCCCCAACAAAACAGTGAGGTTGTCAATCTCACCGGCTTGCTGTAACAAAGGATTAAACGTATCGAGTGGAAGATGTTTGCAAAGAAAACGGTAAAACACAATTGCAGTAGATTGTATGCTATGTAAAGAATAGGACCGGGGTCCACAGTTCACTAGAGGTGTCTCTCCCATAAGATAAAAGCATGTTGGGTGAACAAATTACAGTCGGGCAATTGACAAATAGAGAAGGGCATAACAATGAATATACATGATATGATAAATATAGTGAGATTTAATTGGGCATTACGACAAAGTACATAGACCGCCATCCAACTGCATCTATGCCTAAAAAGTCCACCTTCAGGTTATCATCCGAACCCCATTCAGTATTAAGTTGCTAAGCAACAGACAATTGCATTAAGTATGGTGCGTAATGTAATCGACAACTACATCCTTAGACATAGAATCAATGTTTTATCCCTAGTGGCAACAACACATCACAACCTTAGAACTTTCTGTCACTGTCCCAGGTGTCAATGAAGGCATGAACCCACTATCGAGCATAAATACTCCCTCTTGGAGTTAAGAGTACAAACTTGGCCAGAGCCTCTACTAATAACGGAGAGCATGCAAGATCATAAACAACACATAAACAATAGATTGATAATCACCATAACATAGTATTCTCTATCCATCGGATCCCGACAAACACAACATATAGAATTACATATAGATGATCTTGATCATGTTAGGCAGCTCACAAGATCCAACAATGAAGCACAACAAGGAGAAGACGACCATCTAGCTACTGCTATGGACCCATGGTCCAGGGGTGAACTACTCACTCATCACTCCGGAGGCGACCATGGCGGTGTAGAGTCCTCCGGGGATGAATCCCCTCTCGGCGGGTGCCGGAGGCGATCTGAATCCCCGAGATGGGATTCGCGGCGGCGGCGTCTCTGGAAGGTTTCCATATCGTGGCTCTTGGGGGTTTCGCGACGGAGGCTTTAAGTAGGCGGAGAGTCAACGCGGGGGCCACACGAGGGGCCCCGGGGGCAGGTCGGCGCGGCCAGGGCTTGGGCCGCGCCGCCTAGCCTCGGCTGCCTCGTGGCCCCACTTCGTTATCTCTTCGGTCTTTGGAAGCTTCGTGCAAAAATAGGACCCTGGGCGAAAGTTTCGTCCAATTCCGAGAATATTTCTTTACTAGGATTTCTGAAACCAAAAACAGAAAACAGCAACTGGCTCTTCGGCATCTTGTTAATAGGTTAGTTCGGAAAATGCATAAATATGACATATAATGTGCATAAAACATGTAGGTATCATCAATAAAGTAGCATGGAACATAAGAAATTATCGATACGTTGGAGACGTATCAGCAATGCCATTCATGCTTTACTATGTTTCTGCCTATTTGATATGCTTGTCTTGGAGAAACTGCGAGGGTGATTTGAACCCGACATTTGGTCATTCTTAATGCCAGTTTACTTTATGTGTAAAACCTTGGCATTACCCTACTCTAAATCTGAATGTCTGAAATTCGTATCTCATGCAAAGCAACATCTAGTTGGTTTTAATCTGATATCTGGTAAATATTGGCTTATTCATTTGGCAGCTCAAGTTTTTTGTTATTTGAAACCAGCTGACTTGGTCTTAAATGTGATATCTAAACACATATTAAGGACAATGGAGCAGGAGGATTAGCATTTCACTTGATGGCTGAACCTAAAATGATAGGCATGTTGACCACGACTAGTGCACGCAAGAGAAGGACCTGCAGTGAGCCAGTATGTGCTTAGTACATGCATCTTATCTTATCTTGTGCTTATTTATGCTACATGCTGTTATCTGATCTCTACATTGCGTAATACATGTTTGAATAGTTAATTGTTGTAACTATGTTTACAATGTTACCAGAATGCAGTTTTAATGAAGCAGTCATCATTAGAAGATAGTCGCCAAAAAAGGATCTGTAGCGACCCTGTGCAACATTATGATGTAAGTTTGTGCTTAGTACAAGTTCCATACATGTCTTATTTATGCAACTTGTTATTATCTTATATCTACATTGCATAATAAATGTTTGCATAGTTCATCGTTTAACTCTTTTTGCATTATTATCAGAATGAAGTTGTGATGAAGCAATCTTCATTAGAAGTGAGGCCCACAAAAAGTTCTGATCTTTCTTCTGATGCATCTTCTCATAGCCGTCAACCTAGACCATTTCTTTCATCAAATAGTAAATATCTCAAGGCTGTACTTTATAAAAGACATGGTATTGCTGCTTTAAGATCTGTAGCTGATATGTTGACAAAGAGTACACAAGATTCAATCAAGGCGATTGCCAAATGTCAACGTGTTATTGATGATGCTAATAGAAGTCCTCAATGATTCTATGTAATTTTTTTATTTGGGCACATTAATTGCCTTGTAATTTTCCTATTTGTTTTATTTGTGTATGTACTTGTGTGTATCATTGAAATCAGATTTTAGGCTCATGAAATTTAATGCAAGTTGACTAGTCAAACAAGTAGGGCCCTACAACAGATTGGGCCGGCCCACTTACAGTAGTGTGGGACCCACTTTCATTTTGGGCCGGCCCACTTCTTTAGTAGGCCGGCCCGGTTACACGATAATGGGCTCCACATGCTTATTGGGCCGGCCCACTATCTTGTTGGGCCAGCCCACTGCTCTATGGTGGTCCCACATGGTAAATGGGGCGGCCCTTTAATAGGAAGGTGGGACCCACTGTGTTTTGGCCCACTATCTTGTTGGGTCGGCCCACTTTCTATATGGTGGACCCCACTTACCAAATGGGCCGGCCCATTAACGAATGTGGGACCCACGTGTTTTTGGCCCGGCCCACTATCTTGGTGGGCCGGCCCACTTGCTATATGGTGGACCCCATATACTAAATGGGCCGGCCCGTTAACAGGAAAGTGGGACCCACTGTGTTTTTGGCCCACTATTTTGTTGGGCCGGCCCCTTGCTATATGGTGGACCCCACATACTAAATGGGCCGACCCTTTAGCTGGAAAGTGGGACCCACTGTGTTTTTGGCCGGCCCACTAGCTTGTTGGGCCGGCCCACTATACGGTGGACCCCACACACTAAATGGGCCGGCCTTTTAACGGAAAGTGGGACCCACTGTGTTTTGGCCGCCCACTTGCTTCTTGGGCCGGCCCGATTCTGTAAGGTGGACCCCACATGTTAAATGGGCCGGCCCATTTAAGTTTTGACCAGTCAACATTAGAGGTTAGGCCCGGCCCACGTAACTAATGGACCAGCCCAGCTATATAGTTGACCGGTCAAACTATGTCATCTGGCCCGGCCCGCTTAAGACGTGGCAGGCCTCGTGTGGGCCTACCATCTACCACGGGGTTTCGGGTTAACGCCGTTGCCCGGTGCGTCGCCACGTGTCGGTTGCATGGCGTCGCGATCAACGGGCTCCGGAAACACTTGGGCAACGGTCCGATTTTCCGTGGCGGAAGGCGCCCAAGCGCGACGGACCGAAAAAATCGTCGTTGGACTTTGCCTGACGCAGTTTCGACAACAGAACCCATATCGTCGGGTTAGGCCCATAGGCGACGAAAAATGGCCCTTAGTTGACGATTTTGGGACGTTGTCTATCAGAACTTTTCTTGTAGTGAATGGCATAGTGGTTGGCTCAAGGATTTTGGATGCATGAGAAGTATTCCCTCTCTATACAAGGTTTAGGCTAGCAATGTTATTTGAAGCAAACTCAAGGATGAACCAGTGCAGCAAAACTCACATAAAAGACATATTGTGAACATTATAAGACTCTACACCGTCTTCCTTGTTGTTCAAAACTCAATACTAGAAATTATCTAGACCTTAGAGAGAACAAATATGCAAACCAAATTTTAGCAAGCTCTATGTATTTCTTCATTAATGGGTGCAAAGTATATGATGCAAGAGCTTAAACATGAGAACACAATTGCCAAGTATCACATTATCCAAGACATTTTAGAATTACTACATGTAGCATTTTCCAATTCCAACCATATAACAATTTAACGAAGAAGAAACTTCGCCATGAACATTATGAGTAAAGCCTAAGGACATATTTGTCCATATGCAACAGCGGAGCGTGTCTCTCTCCCACAAAGTGAATGCTAGGATCCATTTTATTCGAACAAAAACAAAAACAAAAACAAACCGACGCTCCAAGCAAAGAACACAAGATGTGACTGAATAAAAATATAGTTTCAGGGAGGAACCCGATGATGTTGTCGATGAAGAAGGGGATGCCTTGGGCATCGCCAAGCTTAGACGCTTGAGTCTTCTTAAAATATGCAGGGGGTGAACCACGGGGCATCCCCAAGCTTAGAGCTTTCACTCCTCTTGATCATAGTATATCATACTCCTCTCTTGACCCTTGAAAACTTCCTTCACACCAAACTTCAAGCAAACTCATTAGAGGGTTAGTGCACAATTAATAATTCACATATTCAGAGGTGACACAATCATTCTTAATACTTCTGGACATTGCATAAAGCTACTGGACATTAATGGATCAAAGAAATTCATCCGACATAGCAAATATGACAATGCGAAATAAAAGGCAGAATCTGTTAAAAACAGAAAAGTTCGTAAAGACGAATTTTAAAATGTCACCAGACTTGCTCAAATGGAAAAACTCAAAACTAATGAAAGTTGCGTACATATCTGAGGATCACGCTCGTAAATTGGAAGATTTTTTCGAATTTTCTACAGAGACTTAGGCCCAGATTCGTGACAGACAGCAATGCTGTTTCTGCGCAGCGATCCCAAATATAACATCAACTTTAGCATAGAAACTTTACTTGGCACAAAAACATGATAAGGAGAGGTTGCTACAGTAGTAAACAACTTTCAAGACTCAACAATACAGTAAATAAAATAAAACATGGGTTATCTCCCAAGAAGTTCTTTCTTTATAGCCATTAAGATGGGCTCAGTAATAAGAGTTGAAGCAAATGAGAGCATCAAGAAGCAAATTCAAAACACATTTAAGCCTAACCCACTTCCTATGAAAAGGAATCTTGTACACAAATAGATTCATGAAGAACAAAGTGGCAAGCATAGAAAAGCAACACAAGTGCAATTTCAAGATTCTCAACATAAAGAGGGAAACTTAATATTATTAAGATGCATATAACCATGTTTCCTCTCTCATAATAACTTTCAGTAGCATCATGAACAAACTCAACAATATAACTATCACATACAACATTCTTGTCATGAGCTACATGCATAAAATTATTACTCTCCACATAAGCATAATCAATTTTATTAATTGTAGTGGGAGCAAATTCAATAAAATAGCTATCATTATTATTCTCATCACCATAATCATCATACATAGGAGGCATATTGTAATCATAATTAATTTTCTCCTCAATAGTAGGTGGACTGAAAATATCATATTCATCATTGCAAGCATCATATATAGGAGGTAAAGTATCATCAAAGTAAATTTTCTCCTCCATGCTTGGGGGACTAAAAATATCACAACCAGCTTCCCCAAGCTTAAATTCTTTCATAGCTTTAGCAATAATGGTGTTCAAAGAGTTCATGCTAATAACCTTGCTACAACTATTTTGCAAACAAAGTTCCATGGGTTTTTTAATTTTCTCTTCAAACACATCATGTCCTAATTCAAGATAAATTTCATAAAGATCTCTAATTTTTTTGTTGTTTTCCATTATGCCTAACTAGTGAAAATAAAAGCAAGTACAGGACTAGACATGATAACAAAATAAATTAAATGCAAGTAACTAATTTTTTTGTGTTTTTGATATAGAGAACAAGATAGTAAATAAAGTAAAGCTAACAACTAATTTTTTGTGTGTTTTGTTTAGGTGCAGCAAACAAAGTAGTAAATAAAATAAAGCAAGACAAAAACAAAGTAAAGAGATTGGGAAGTGGAGACTCCCCTTGCAGCGTGTCTTGATCTCCCCGGCAACGGCGCCAGAAAACAGGCTTGATGCGCGTAGATGTACACGTCCGTTGGGAACCCCAAGAGGAAGGTATGATGCGCACGGTGGCAAGTTTTCCCTCAGAAAGAAACCAAGGTTTAATCGAACCAGGAGGAGCCAAGAAGCACGTTGAAGGTTGATGGTGGCGAAATGTAGTGCGGCGCAACACCGGGGATTCGGCGCCAACGTGGAACCTGCACAACACAACCAAAGTACTTTGCCCCAACGAAACAGTGAGGTTGTCAATCTCACCGGCTTGCTGTAACAAAGGATTAACCGTATTGTGTGGAAGATGATTGTTTGCGAAGAAAACAGCAAAACAAGTATTGCAGTAGATTGTATGCGATGTAAAGAATAGGACCGGGGTCCACAGTTCACTAGAGGTGTCTCTCCCATAAGATAAAAGCATGTTGGGTGAACAAATTACAGTCGGGCAATTGACAAATAGAAAAGGGCATAACAATGCATATACATGATATGATAAATATAGTGAGATTTAATTGGGCATTACGACAAAGTACATAGACCGCCATCCAACTGCATCTATGCCTAAAAAGTCCACCTTCAGGTTATCATCCGAACCCCATTCAGTATTAAGTTGCAAAGAGACAATTGCATTAAGTATGTATGCGTAATGTAATCGACAACTACATCCTTAGACATAGAATCAATGTTTTATCCCTAGTGGCAACATCACATCACAACCTTAGAACTTTCTGTCACTGTCCCAGGTGTCAATGAAGGCATGAACCCACTATCGAGCATAAATACTCCCTCTTGGAGTTAAGAGCAAAAACTTGGCCAGAGCCTCTACTAGTAACGGAGAGCATGCAAGATCATAAACAACACATAATTAATAGATTGATAATCACCATAACATAGTATTCTCTATCCATCGGATCCCGACAAACACAACATATAGAATTACAGATAGATGATCTTGATCATGTTAGGCAGCTCACAAGATCCAACAATGAAGCACAATTAGGAGAAGACGACCATCTAGCTACTGCTATGGACCCATAGTCCAGGGGTGAACTACTCACTCATCACTCCGGGCGATCATGGCGATGAAGAGTCCTCGGGAGATGAATCCCTCTCCGGGGTGCCGGAGGCGATCTCCTGAATCCCAGAGATGGGATTCGGGCGGCGGCGTCTCTGGAAGGTTTTCCGTATCGTGGCTCTCTTGGGGGTTTCGCGACGGAGGCTTTAAGTAGGCGAAAGGGCAGCCTGGGAGGGTCGGTGGGGCCAGACACTAGGGCGGCGCGGCCAGGGCCTGGGCGCGCCACCATGTGTGGGCCCCACGTGGCCCCTCTCGCGGCTCTCGGGTGTTCTGGATGCTTCCAGGCAAAATAGGAACCTGGGCGTTGATTTCGTCCAATTCCGAGAATATTTCCTTACTAGGATTTCTGAAATCAAAAACAGAAAACAACAACTGGCTCTTCGGCATCTTGTTAATAGGTTAGTTCCAGAAAATGCGTAAATACGACATATAATGTGCATAAAACATGTAGATATCATCAATAATGTAGCATGGAACATAAGAAATTATCGATACGTTGGAGACGTATCATGGGCCTCCAAGAGCAGAGGTTTGTAGAACATCATCAACTTTCCCTTAAGTGAATCACCCAAGGTTTATCGAACTCAGGGAAGTAGAGGTCAAAGATAGTCCTCTGAAGCAACCCTGCAATTAAGATACAAGAACTCTCTTGTGTCCCCAACACACCTAATACACTTGTCAGATGTATAGGTGCACTAGTTCGGCGAAGAGATAGTGAAATACAAGTAATATGGATGATTGTAAGTAGTAATTGCAATCTGAAATAAAAATGGCAGCAAGCAAACATGTAGCAGAACTTGTTGGAAACGGTGTTTCAATGCTTAGAAACAAGGCGGATCATACTTTCACTAGTGGACACTCTCAACATTGCAATCATAATTGAATATAAATATAAGCACTTCACTATGTTATTCTGAATTACTCTCTGGCTGGATAACGAACACTAATTCACCGTGTAGGGCTGCAAAAGCAAACCCTAAAGATGTATTCCCAAGTACTAATAAACACCCCACGCTGTCACTTTGAGCATTCATAGGAGGTACTAACACACCACAATTTCATAGAGACATCCAACTCAAATCATAACCCAGTGAACAAGTATTCTGTGAAATATAGCCTAAGAGACCCACACGGTGCACACACTGTCACCTTTACACACGTGGGACAAGGAGTCTCCGGAGATCACATAAGTAAAATCCACTTGAATAGCATAACGACATCTAGATTACAAAGCTTATCATATGGATCTCAATCATGTAAGGCAGCTCATGAGATCATTGTATTGAGGTACATGAGAGAGAGATTAACCACATAGCTACCGGTAGAGCCCTCGGCCTCGGGGGAGAACTACTCCCTCCTCATCATGGGAGACAGCAACAACGATGAAGATGGCGGTGGTGTCGATGGAGATGGCTCGGGGGCAATTCCTCGTCCGCGGCGTGCGAACAGACTCGTCCCGGCGGAGTTTCGCGATGGTGGCGGCGCCCCTGGAGTCTTTCTGGAGTATGATTGATTGATTGAGGGTTTTCCGTCGCGAGGAAATTTATAGGCGAAAGGGCGATGTCGGTGGAGTCCCGAGGGGCCCACACCATAGGGTGGGGCAGCCCCCCTCCTGGCCACGCCGGCTGATGGGGAGGAGGCCCTGGGCCTCCTCTTGCCTAGCCCTTCTGGCTCCGTGAGTCTTCTGGCGGAATAGAATTTATGTGATTTTTCTGGATTTTTCCGAGCACTTTGGTTTTTGGGCCTTTTCTGCAATAAACAACACTGTGGCATCTTGTTAATAGGTTAGTCCAATAAATCTCATAATATGATATAAAGTGCATATAAAACATGTGAGTATTGTCATAAAACTAGCATGGAACATCAAATTATAGATACGTTGGAGACGTATCAGCCAGCTATCCCATGGGCCAAAGGGGCGAGCAGGGCGGGCTAAGGTGGGGGTGCTGGCTCCAAGGTGGTCGGGCGAAGCACCCCAATCCTTTTTTCCACCTTGCCAAGCCATGTGTGGTGACCCAGCATACCACTGTATGGTGTAGTATGCAAGTCGTTGACATAACACCAATGAAACACCATTCCACTAGTATTACATCCCCCAGAGTGGTATAACAGAAACATATGCGGGTCCAAGGCATGTCTATAGAGTTACACACAGACTCCTTACAGAAGATCAGCACAGCCTCCTACTTTACAATGAGGTAAAACTGCAAATAAGATCCAGAAGAATGACTCGTAGTCTAATGTTATCACGAACTCTATCTATGGAGAATTGACTAGCTATAGAGGCTATGACTAGATTCTAGCTAAATAGGAGCTAGGTTTAGGGAGCTAGTTCCCTTCTATTGCCAATCTAGGTTTTCTCCTTGTTGGATGTGGTATTTGACTCTTCTGACAGGGTCCTATCCCTTGAAGTAGTTGTTGATTCCTTGGCCTTCGAGTTGCACTGTAGATCCTCATTCGATGCCTCCATATCTAGGCAGGGGATTTAAAGAGGGATGAGTACGAGCGTACTCAACAAGTTCATTATAGGAAAGAGGTGTTTAATGCACTAGCTACAGCCATAGACCAGAAAGTCATAGGCAATGCAAGTTTTTATAAACATTTCTTCAAAAGGTTGCTTTTATTCTGAAGAGCTATGTCCGTCAGCCTTCACCGGGTGTCTAGAACTTCATGGAGTTCCTTTCCGGCCACGTTCGCAGTTCCATAACCCGGAACAGGGAGTGATAGGTCATGATTTGATACACTTTGCAGAGGTGTGTTGCTTTACCCATAAGAGATCTTAACCTTGGTGCCAACCGGGCGGCCAGACCCGTCCACACTTCCGTGGTGTGAGGCTCGGTATAAGGTCCTAGCCAATCATTGTGTTCCTCCGCGACCCCGAACACCCACCCTTTGTTACAGTTCTGACCTTGGGTCCTCGCCGGTCAGCGTATCCATTGGATACCATCCGACCTCGACTACTATCAGGTTCCACGACCTTGATACCTTCGCCGGTCCCTCCAACCCATCATAGACCGCATTACCGTGGGGACTTAGGGCTCTCCAACCACTCCGGTTGTCCCTCGAGATTCAACTGACTACGGTAAGCTCATCCGTTGATAAACGAGATGAAGATACACAACAGACTATTCCCACCCCAGATCTTATGGTTAACACGGGTCTTACGGCACAAGAATCACTGGACGACATTTGTTGTTCATCCTAGATGGATACAAACCCATTGCAATGGAATCTCCACCATACTCATACCATGGTTCCGTTGCCCACCACATAGTCATATTCATAGTTATGGAATTAGCATTTTTGATTTTCATGCAAGAGTGATAAGTATAATACTTTGCAAGTAATTTGATAAAAATACTCAAATTGACATGAGCAAGTGATGAACTTGCCTTTCTTGACTGCAAGATTATGCAGGCAAGGTCTTCGGTACACAATAACTCCAAATTCTGAAATAGCATCATCGTCTGGTAAGGATGTTGTTTAAAAGATTGGCAAGGATGCAATAACGCATAAGTATGAGATGGAATCGTCCTAAACGTGACCTAACCCCGATGATTTAGGATTAGTGAGTTGTAATGATTAGTTCAAGGTGTGTTGCATTTTTAGAGATGGTTCAGAAACAAGGTTCTTATTAAGGTTTTGGTTAACTAGCACATGAGGAATGGTAGTTGGCATAATATTAACATGTAAAGAACAATTATTGGTTTTCGTATTATAGGAAATAGTTAATGATTACTTGTTATTTTAAAAGAACTAGCATGGTGGCCCTCGCAGATGCGAGGGAATCGTCTATATTGTTTATCAAGTGAATGAGAAATAGTTTTATATTTTCATCTATTTTAACATTTTGTGATAAGGAATAATACAAATGCACATATGAGAAGGAATTTTTAATCATCTTTACTTTAGTGTGGATAAAAAACCACATCCATGACTATATGCCCCATTTTTACATGACAATAATTAAGTGAATCAAATACATATTCTGACCACGACTTTGATGACAAAAGTATGATTACAAAAATATGGTGTTTTCACAAGGGATTTTGTTGCTCTATTTTGTTTCTAGATCTGCAACGATAATATTATTGATAATAAATTAATCTCTGCCACAGGATTTTTTGTAGGGAATTCTCTTCGTTTGCACTCACCTTTTCGTTGCTTTTTTTCTTTCGATTCCTGCTGCACCAGCTCGTTTATGTTCATTGTGTGCCGATATAAGATCATGTTAATTAAGTATTTTCTCTTAATCTGTGGTATCTGCAGCGTAAACAAAACATGGCAGTTTAGTGGTACAATATATATATATATATATTAGGATAAATACTTCCTACTCCTGGGTGTAACTACACCCATGTCTCATATACTACCATACGGAAGTATATAACATACTTTATTGGTTTGAGTATGTTCGTACACTATATCTAAGATACTCCATACCAATTTTGGTGAAAAAAAATTAAATACACCCATAGTTTGCACTATATATACAAAATACATGCATATTTATACGTAAAGAAATAGTGTACGTAAAAAAGTATACATACTACCTACAAAGTAGTATATATACTACCAAAATATTCTTATATACTTCATACTACATGTATATACTCTTCGGTATGATAGATACTACCTAGATTGTGTGAAACACACGTGGGAGTAACTACACCCGGGTGTAGCATGAATATGTCCTATATATATATATATATATACATATATATATATATATATATATATATATATATACACTATACTTATTTGGGAACCAACTTCTTTTTTCTCATAATTTTGAGGCAATGCTCTGAGTGAACGTCCTGTTGACACGTGTGTTGTTTGGGTTAATTGATTTCCGAAGGGTTTCTTCTGTGTGTACTTTTAGTGTCTCTAGGAAATTTCCGGTTATCCTTTTTCACCTTCTTCGGTTCGATGTTGGACTATCGTGGTCTTCTATTTGGGTGCCTATAGCTGCCTATATCACCGTTTAGCTATCTCCCCACGTGTCCTCTCTCGATAACTCCCGAAGTCCCCAATCAGATTGCCTCTCTTCTTGTCGTCTCCGGCATCCACGAGGTCGTCGGCGTGGCCCGTGGGGTGGAGGGGCGTGGCGCGGCGTCCTATGACGATGGTGGCGCATGCGTGCTGGTGAATGGTGCGGAAGGCCTATCCATGTCCTGGTGGTGCCGCCAGCCACCGGCCGCGGAGACCGACGGCGAACGGCAGCGCGACCAGTGGGAGCGCTCCCTGCGTCGGCCATGGCTTCTCCTCCTCCGTCTCGGCTTCGTGGTGGTGGAGGTGCAGCTGGTGGACGTTCCCGTGGTGGTGATTGCACGCGCCGCCGCTGCCCGCGACGCCCCCACGCCTACATCGCCGTCCTCCCTCCCGCGGCGTCGACTGCTTCAAGAATGTCGATCAAATCGGCGAGGGAACCTACGGGTAGTTACCTGTACCCTACTTATTTCTTCCTCTCAGCAGCAATTCGTCGATCTAGAATGTGATTCCGTCGTCACCGGCCGTTGTCAGGAAAGTCAACATGGCAGGAGACGAAGACGACCAAGATTGTGACTCTGGATAAGATCTGCGCGAGTATAGGGGTGGTCTTCTGGCGTGGGCGCGGGAGGCGTGAACGTCGGGTCGCTGATCTCCCCGGCGACCAGACTCGGCTGGTACTGGTTTGCCTTGGTTTTCCTCCTGGCACGGCTGGTTCAGCGCGGACCACTGCTTCTTGTTTTGTGCTGGACACTTCTCCGGGTGTGCGCGTTCATGCCGGTGGGAAGCCTTCTTCCAATGGTTCCCAACACTGGATTCATGACCTTCCAGCTACCTCTATGATGGCGAGTGAGGCTGATCCATCCTCTTCACGATCTGTTCGAGGTTAGATTTCATCTTGCCATCGGCCTTCCTTCTCTGTTCTTATGTGTCCTTATTCTGGTTACTGATTTGCTTTTCGCAAACGCACGTGTTGCAGCTGCGGAATCTGCACAAGAGGAGATTTGTACGAGCTTGATTTTGCTGTCATCGGCCGTGAGGTACTTCCCGTGTTCGTCCTCTTCACGATCTGCTCCAGGCTTGATTTTGAGTACATTTTTTTACGTTAGAGATGGTTCCCCCAGTCAGGGATTCTCCTAATGTATGTTTATTTAGTCCAGCTAACTGTATTCAATAATGAATATAGATTCAGACAAGTTTCGTTCGCAGCAATGAAAACTCCTAGACAAGATGTATTCTAAGTGGCATGCCCACTGATGTACATAACAATGCATGCACTGCCCCAAAGACGAGCTCAATGCCATGTGCCCTCCCATACGTATTGCTCTTTTTAAATAGACTCAAATCAACAGTTATATATATCACTCTCTTGTTTTTTTTCTCTCTAAAAAAGTTATATATCAGTCTCTTTGTTTGTTCTCTGAACAAAATATTCTATACAACCTCATGTGAAGAGAATTTGTTAAGGGATCTGCACGGTGCATTCTATAAATGTCCCTACATTTCCTTCCCTTTGCTTGCTATACCATCTTGTGTCGGTAGAACTGTCCATATCCTTCCTCTAATACAATCCCTGCCGTCAATAACATTGCAGGGAAACATAACGGAGGATTGTATGACACAAAACTGCATCGACCAATTCAGGGATCAATGGAAAGAAGGATCAATCTTCACGATTAATTTTGTTGTTGTCGACATGCCCATGACGGCAAGACCTATATAGTATCAGACTGTTTAATTTCTATCAGGAACCCATTATACGGTGCATTCAGTCCAATTTCTTTTATACCTGCTTTCTTCCCCTCAAAACAACTTATGATGCTTTCATGTACAATACCTTCTTTGTTTGTTGCTATGACCGTTGTTCAGTCAACAGGTATAAAGATTTCAGCCACGCACCCCAAATACTCACCGGTTGGATTTACCGGCCGCTAACTTTAACCTTTATCTGGTTTTGACACAATATAGGTGTGTGGGCTCTCAAGAGCACACGTATAAACACGCATAACATGTTAGTACATAAATTACTACAGTTTTGATGCCGGTGGTTTTATATTAATGCATAATCATTACCCCAAGTTGTTATATCCGTGCACTGTATTGTATTACACAAGGGGGAGAAGCTTTACCACAAGCTGCAGGTGTATGGTCAATCTTCAGCATTGCAAGAGGCATGTGGTATTTTTTGGTATTGTTAGTCAGCTTTTAGCACTAAGCAAACTAGAGATTGAAGATGAGTTCAATCACTTTTTCTCCTGGAACATATGAAAAAGATGGGTAGTTAGTTTCTTCTAGCCTACCGTGCTGCCATATATTGTTCTCTCCTACGACAAGTTCTTTTGACAGCTTTGAAAGCTCTATTCATGCATATTCATTTACTGATGCCCGATCTCTGGACTTTTCTATGCTTTATATTGCACTTTATCATAGATAGATGGTACGTTCTGTTTGCTCTCACGCCGATATTCATGTATGCTGAGTACCAAAATACTAATATAGTGAGCATTTTATGTAGTATATTCACAGTATTTGATCCATCGGAAAAAATGCTGGCAAAATAGATTGGTATTTAGAAAAATTTGTTGCTACCTGCAGTTCTATTCTCCTTTCATAGTCTCTTGCTCCGGCTCTTGGTCTCAGACAGATGTGTGTAGCCTGCAGGTTGCAACACTGAAGAATGGAGCGGTTGGTGGAGGGCCTCTCTACATTGTTTCCAGAGAGATAATGAAATAGATGCTGATTACATCTTAAACTAAGGTGCATAAGTTATCTCATTCATTTATGGTCACTCAACAAACTTCTCCAGTCCAGGAATTAAAACCTTTTTCAACAGCTCTGCGGATATTTTTCCAAATGTACTGATAGGTTTATTTTTCTTCCAAATTTCTTTACAAGTTCTTCTACATACTGTTGTCAACTTGTCATCAAAGTCTCGACGCTTCCAGGATGGTCATTGACTGTCTTTCTTATTATACTTTTGACATGCCTCAACATATTGTATTCGTTCCTGGATTTAGGTTGTCCTTAAATGGAAATCACATCAAGAAAAACATTTAGATGGTCAGATTTGGTGGATTGAGTTTGTTCATTTAACATAATAATGGAATTAATCCTGAATTGCTGACTAATATCCTGGTGCGTGCCTCTTTTCATGTGATCATACTGCAATATTGGTTCAACTCTTGTGAATGCCTTTTTTTTTCTTTGAGCATACTGCAATATTGGTTCATCTCTTTCAGCTGTACAGTCTCATGTTTTATGGGCACCATACCTGTCGGGTGCAACATAAAGTGATAATAACATATGTCCCATAAACTATGTATATAGGTTTTTGATCTAACATCGTACTCTCCCTAATTTCTCATATATATTCTTATCCTGCCCTTTTGGTATTCCTGGTATGCCACTTGCTTTCTTAGGATTATTCGCTGTAATAATATAATTTGTCATTTAACTGCTCAATACATGAAGTAGAGGTTGATTTTAATGACATGTGATGGTAGAAAATGTCTATTTTTTCAGTAAAATTTTAAATTTTTCAGATTTCAGACGAACTTGTTTAATATGGTAAGGATATAACACATGGTAAATCAAATAGGTGGTATGTATGCAGTGATCTTTTGATGGCCTATGGTAGAACCAAGAATTATACATGAACACTACTAATGTGCTCAGTTCACCTGAACTAAATGATGGGCGCGTACCAAGCTTCAAGAAATTTTCCTGGAGGCACATTCATGTATTTTTGTTCTGTTGGGTACATTTTGATATATTTGCCGTCCTTCTGGTTTCCAATTTATCTTATTTTCGTATTTGTCATTGTGATTTGCTTAAGTAGTGGAGTTTGTAAATGATACAGTTTATTATTGAGGATAACTTGCTAATGCTTATCAACCACTATGTACTTTATACTCATTTATACAAGTGACTCTTGCAAGTTTCTTAACTAGGTATTCACGGTACTACCAATATGCATGAATGGAGTTGAGGAATTTCAAAGCGCCTTTAAAAGGTTGTATGGGTTGTTGCTACCATCATTGTTCAAGAGTTTCAAGTTGTAATATGGCCACTTACAGAAGGAGTAAGAAATTCGCTAGAAAGTTAATGTATTCGCAGTTCTTGGTGTAAGAATGTTATCAAGTGAGTTTAGTTTTGGTTTATATCTAAATGTCCACTTCAAAAAAACAAAGACCAATATAGAGTTTTCAGTATAGTTACACAATTATCAATTACACACTGCGAGTTTTCTAAAGAGCATGCAGGTTAAGAAAAACTAAGAAGTATATGCTGTGGTGCATGTCCATAATAGAATAGCTTTATCTCCATGATGGATAAACTATTCGGTGTTGTTAACCAAGGGCCCATAACTGATTAAGTGACTATTAACCACTATTTGGTGCTCTATATCAATTTGGTCCAAGGATCTTTAAATTCTACCAAAACTAAGCAGACACAGCGATGCAACGCCGCCAACGTCAAGACCCTGCACAAGCATGGCAAAATCCGCTGTATGAAAATTATATTCTGCAGCGTCATCTATGTATGTTACTGCCAGTCTTCTGGCACTATTTGTCCATATCGCTAGAATCCTTCCTGATGAATATTCTCCTCAATGCATACTTATAACTCAAACTCTGCACGTCACACGCTGTTCAAAGCCACTAACTAACTACGCCAGAAGAATACCACTACTTTGCAATGCAAAGACAATTGCCCGTTAAAACAATTGCACAGATTAATTCCATGCAATCATTTAGCTCGGCAGCCTTCTCTGCAAATATATAGTCACATAGTCCGGCAATGGCACAAAACTCCTCCACCAAAAAAACCAAACAGCCTTTGCAGGCCCACACTCCCCAAGGAAAAACAAGGAATGCATTATTATTTTTCGTCCGACGACGAAAGGAGTAATAACAAACAGTAAATCAGGGTAGAGACACACATGGCCCCCTAATACACTCCATCCTCTCTACTTTGTATCGTGTCCATCATTTAGTGTGATTTACATTTCATGTCATCTCTTTGTCTAAACTTCTTTTAGTAAGAATTACATACAAGGAAATAAAAGCTGCTATTTAAATGATGTATTTATAGTTAAATGATGTATTTATATCTCAGGTGTTAATATATACTAGCAGAAAGTACTAGCCGCCCCCTTCTCGGGCGGTGGTGGTGGACCCGCCTGCCCCGCCACGAGCAGCCGCCCCTGGACCGCCGCCCCTCAGCCGCCGCTACTGCCGGCCTCGGCCCCGGGCACAGCCCCGTCCCCGGCGGCGGTGGCGGCACCCCTTCCATCAAACGACGAGGGGGGGGGGGGGAGAGGGTTTCCGCGACGGTGTTCCATGGGAGGTGATGAAGCGCCGGTGGAGGAAGCCGGGCGGCATGGCTACTTGGTTGGATCCTAATGCTCTCCGTCGGTAGCCTTGGAGGATTCGGTGGAGCGGTGGCGGCCTCCGCCCCCGGTGACGGTTCAGCGGTGGTACGCATGATCCGCGCCGCCGTCCTCTTCCCTGGTGATCCGGCAGGAGGGACTAGCGGCGTGGGGGTTGCTGGTCTTGCTTTGTTTTTGGTGGCGGTCCTTGGGTTTCTCGCAGGCGAAGATGAAGATCTACCGGAGGTCAGTTTGCCTTGATATGGCTGGAGAGATGAGTTCCGGAAAGCTCCGCCAAAGAATGAAACAGTGCATCTTTTGCCTGGAGTTTGTTCGATCGGGTGGTATTAGGTCGCGCGCACCCACGTTTTTATTCCGACCGTTTGGTTCCGGAGAGAGCGGCGCGAAGCTCTATTTTATGTTGACATCAGGTGACTACTTGGTCCATGGTGAAGTTAGAAGAAGGAATATCATGAAGGCCGTATTGGTGGGCTAACTAAAGGAGGTTCGAGTCTCCGTGATGCTGAGGGATTCGCTTGCCGTTCCGGGCTCCACAGCAGTGGTATGCATGTGGGGGCGGCAGCACAGGTCTTACATCTCAGGGTGAAAACCCAAGGTCTGGCTTTAACTGGTTGTGCCTGGCAATGACCTTGTTGGAGGCATTGTTTTGAGAGTGGAGACTATTTTTGAAGGTGAAAATCTAAGACCTTTGGTCGGGCGACGGCGGCGCGGGTGCACTGTTCCCTTTTTGGAGGCGTCGCTTTTGGAGTGTCTGTATTTCAGGTATTGTCACAGTGGTGATTGTATTGCTGTTGCTAGGTCTGGAAGGCTGTAGCGGGACTTTTATTTCTTAATTTTCTTTACCCTTTTTTGGCTGTGTGCATCCGTACTGCCACTAGGGTGGGGCGTTGTTGCAGAGGCTAGGTGTAATTGGTATCCTTTGATATTAATATATTTCCTTTATCTATAAAAATAGTTTTTTTGAGAGAAATTTAAAAAAATAGTTAATATTCGTTTGATGAACAGAAACACAATGACACAATATCTAAATATGAATAAATTGTGGCCCACTCAATTTTACATGGGCCAACACCGTAAAACCACATATTTCAGCACTGTAGAGACCCAAGGGTATTTACTAGCCCATCTGATTTAGGTAATCTGGTTTATTATATATACTCTATTATAATTTAAGAAGTGTATCAAGTTTTTGAACAAAAATTTCCATCAGTCAGCCACTATGCTGGCGCGGCGTGCCGCCGCGCTGATCTTTGCTAGTACAATTAAATACTGAATGTTAATCAAGATATACAAATATGCATGCATCTGTACACGACAGAGAAAGAACTATGTTCTGTTGTGTCCATTGAAGCAGTGAAGTAATTGGACTACCATGTCTTGTTTAAAAGAGGGCAATGAATTCTATAATCAAATATAAAGTAATCAGGGAGAATGACGCTAGTTGCCACAAATATGATAGAGGATATGGGATGAACCTGAGATGATCATGCTGCACCTAATCTAGGGGGGTCGTCAATCAGCTTGAACCATGACGGTAAATGAGCAGCGCGGCCTTTGCATCATCAGGGCATATCATTCTCACCATGGATGAAGTAACAAATTAATGGACACGATAGAACAAATCAAAACTGTAGAAGATCCTGATTATGAATTCAAATCTCAGGAGAACATGTTATGCCTCACAAACATATTTTTAAATTTCTCAAGATGACACAGCCAAGAAACCAAGAAAAGCATCTAGCACAGAGGCCAAGCGGACTTCAAGAGTCAACGATTCAGATCCCCGTTCCTGATGCTTGATCATCAGGCTATCCCTCACATATACTCCGATGGTAGACTGGTAGCCTGCTAAAATTTGAGGCCTGGAGCGCACATAGAAAAACATCAATAGACTCACGTTCTGAGATGGGAATTCAGTCTAATCAGATGTGTACTCAAAGCCCACTTATATCGATAAGCTCAATCTTGTCTACGACTCCGGCCACCGTCTGACTTCATGATTCTGGAGGGGATTCGTCCAACATGAAACATGTATAGTATGCTGTTAGCCGCCTGCATCACGCCTCGCGATTGACCAAACTGTCCGCCTGGGTGTTAAATCTCCATGTTGCATGGCTGCACTTTGAACGATTGACGTGCGTTGGCTGAGCACATTTGCGCATTTGCGCGGCTAGAATTGGGGCTAGATGTCTACATAAAAGAAATTTGCATTTCATTTATTTTTATATCTTATTTTTATTTATTGTTTTAGCTTTCACACAAAAAGTAGATATAGCCACAGTAAGAACAGAAGAGAAGAATCAGGGAACTCAATAACATCTAGGACCATAGGAAGGTAACCTATAGAGCAGAACCATGTAGTAACCAAATTAGTACAAAAGAAAAGTAAAGGATAGCAACCCAGTAGGAGCACACCAGGGCGACAGAGGTTGTAATCATAATGAGCACATTAGTGCTTCATACATGCAAATAATATTGGGACTACTTATGAAGTAAGAGTAGAACCTATGCATCACCATCATGAGGTAATATGAAGAGTGAGCACTGAGCGGTAGTTTATCATCTCAGGTCAATCTATGGATGGAGGCAACAACTGCTGGGATCAATGCGTGATCGAGCAGTTCACCGATCTGATTAGCTGAAATTAACATATCACATTACATACCTGTTCAGCAGAGTAGAGGAACATACCTGCATATATGAATGGTTTCTCACTTCACGAATCGCGATCTAATGTAAAACTGACATTCACGTTCGCGGATAAAAATATGAGTTTACCTATGCTACGAATCAAAAAGTAACAAAAAGAAACTTGATGGAAGGAATGCAAATCTGGGATATTTACCTTTAGTATTAGACTAATACCTGGACAAAATCAAAGACAAATAACTGCTTGATGTTGAAAACCTCACCAGGGAAGAGTTTTATTAAAATTCAGCATTCCATATGAACAAAAACTACATGTGTAGATGGATGAAATGTACAGATGGATAAAGTGTTTACTTCTAAGTTGTTGAGTAAATAAGCTATGCCACAACTTATGTTGTGAGAGGAGAACCAAAATTTATGTATACACTGATTTTCTAGAATCGCCCGGCTTCTTGTTACATCGCACGCCAATGCGCTTTGCTGTCCAAACAGCGAGTATCCTCCAGTTGTCCGCCCCGTCTTGCACCTAAAATTATTCATGCAGTTCTTAGACTTCATATCAATGTAATATATCGGACAAAGACAGAAATGTACTACAAATATATTCACTATATTTAAACACATGCCAGAAGACAGAATCCAGTTAGCACTGGTCATTACCATTTACTAATCCAGGAAAAAGTTCACTGCACAGAGTAAAAGTATTTGGTAAGGTTAGCTCCCCTAAATCCTAAACAAAACAAATAAACTGGTGGGAGCAATAGTAGTATCTCCATGGCCGACCACTTCTTATGTTCTACGCTCAATTCAAAGAAAAAGCGGAAGATAGAAAAGGCATAGTGCTTTTATTTTCTTAGATGGATAAAGTGTTTACTTCTAAGTTGTTGAGTAAATAAGCTATGCCACAACTTATGTTGTGAGAGGAGAACCAAATTTATGTATACACTGATTTTCTAGAATCGCCCGGCTTCTTGTTACATCGCACGCCAATGCGCGTTGCTGTCCAAACAGCGAGTATCCTCTGGTTGTCCGCCCCGTCTTGCACCTGAAATTATTCATGCAGTTCTTAGACTTCATATCAATGTAATATATCGGACAAAGACAGAAATGTACTACAAATATATTCACTATATTTAAACACATGACAGAAGACAAAATCCAGTTAGCACTGGTCATTACCAATTACTAATCCAGGAAAAAGTTCACTGCACAGAGTAAAAGTATTTGGTAAGGTTAGCTCCCCTAAATCCTAAACAAAACAAATAAACTGGTGGGAGCAATAGTAGTATTTCCATGGCCGACCACTTCTTATGTTCTACGCTCAATTCAAAGAAAAAGCGGAAGATAGAAAAGGCATAGTGCTTTTATTTTCTTTAAGTACAAATATGATGTTGTGATCACACCATAAAATTTCAGCAATAACCTGAGTCTCAATACCGTAGCTGACATGTCTCATACACAGCTCGTAATGAATCAATCTGATGTGAATCAAGATGTGTATAAATCAACGAAAACAAAATTTAGATACCAAGCTAGATCGCGAAAGATCAACATCCTATCCTGTGCGGAGCGCCACCATATGTGAATCGAGCCTTTGTGTCGTCTACTCATCTGCCCGCTGTGGATGTAGCTATTTTATGATGCCTTCCATACCCGGTCACTTGGTTGAGTGCTCCAGGCCGATGTCCACTTCTCCGATGCCTGGCCTGAGCCTATGGCCGATCGCCGCGCTTCATCTGGTCGATGTACTGGCTGACACGCTTGCCACGACGAAGCAAGCTGGTGTGTGGTCAGGTAGGATCGCTCAAGGATACGCGCAGCTCCATCTCGGGCAGTTCCCTTGTGATGCATGTGCGATTCACTCCACGGACTCCGGAGACAACCGGGAGTCTGATCCAGGACGGATGTAGAGGAGGCCGAACGGCGACGCGAAGTGGCGGCGGCGGATGGAGGACGACTGTAAGCGGTAGCGGCCGCGAAGGAAGACGACGGGAAGGCGCGGCAGACTCGCCGGAAGACAACGTGGAGGGGCGGAGGAGGACGACGGGAAGGGGCGGCAGACGCGCAGGAAGACGACGTGAAGGGGTGGAAGACGCAATGGCAAACCCTAGCACCGCAGCTCGCCTCTCCTTCTCTCCGTGCGGGGTTGGACAAAGCGGACGCTCGCTCACGGGCTCTACGTGCACGCTGTTGTTATATGCTTTTTTTATTTTTTCTTTCTAATCTGAAATCTTAGCCGTTTCTTTTTTGGCGTTTCCTCGTGTAAAATCTTAGCCGTTAATTGTTTGTTGTTTTAATAATATAATAGATAAATTTTAAATAACATATTCTTTAATAAAGAGAAAGTATGATAAATAGGTTTGTGGAGTTCTATGGTTTACTATGGTTCCAATTAGTTTTTGAGTAAGGATTAGATGGATCACAACAAGTTTGGATTCATCAGCAACTAGGGCTTGTATGGTTTTAATTAAGCATAAACATCTTAAGAAATTAATTATACATGGTTACTATCATGGTTGGTATATCTTATGGGTGATAAATAGCTAGGGTTTATAGGTCCTATTAGGCAGTGTTGTTGACTACTCTTTATTTGCTTCAAAAGAATAACTTTTGAGGAACCTATTACTTAGGTAATGAGAAGTATCTCAATTAAGTCTTATGGTGTCTAGGGTTTTCTATTGGATCCACTAAGTAAAGAATAATTGGTTCTTAAATAAGATGGTTCATAAATATCTAACACTAGTAGAATTTAGTGTGTATGGTATATGATGCAGAATATTGGGCATGTTTGCTATTAGGGTTCATCACAATGGTGTGACACTAAATATGGATAACTAAGGATGATGGCCTTGGTAATAGGAACTAGGGTTTACACTTGGTTGACCCTCCTTGATCATCTAGTTTTATATGGATGAGGACATAAAATACCAATTTATTAGTGATAGGGCTCCTATATTTTATGTGGACATGGACATGCATTTAGTTGCTAATTATAACCTAGGGTTTAGTTTTGGAAGCAAATTATGGAGTTAGGGTTCCTAATAGAATTAGGGTTTTAGGATTCTCACATGAAATGCTAAGGTTATAGTTTTATTCAATATGGAATTAGGGTTTCCTATTTGTCATATAGTTCTTAATTTAATAAATTGATTATAAATTTGAATTTATTATTAACTTTGAAACAAAAATAATAATGGTCTTAGTATTTTGTTCTTTTTAAAAGATTAGTAATTAAAAAAATTTATTTAGATTTAAATCCCTCTAATAAGGATTTAATAAGTTAATGATAAAGGAAAATTAGTTTTAATTTTTTCCTTACTTACTTGATGGTTTTTTATTTATTTTAGAAAGTTTTCCTAATTATTGGATTTTAATTGAATTTAGGATAAAAAGGAATGGCCTAATTAATAAGAGTTAAACAATTAAATTTTTATTAAAAATAAGAATTTCATATTATATTTTTATTGGATATATTTTATTTTTATAAGAATTTTGACATATCACTTGTATTTTTCTGAATTGAAATGAATTTTATATATTCATGCAAAGTTTCAGATATTTCTGGAATTTGAACTAAATCAAAAATACTAATTGTACCCAGGCTAATTGATGTCTACGGGTGCTTCTATTCTTGTAGACAGTGTTGTGCCTCCAAGAGCAGAGGTTTGTAGAACAGCAGCAAGTTTTCCCTTAAGTGGATCACCCAAGGTTTATCGAACTCAGGGAGGAAGAGGTCAAAGATATCCCTCTCAAGCAACCCTGCAACCACAAAGCAAGAAGTCTCTTGTGTCCCCAACACACATAATACACTTGTCAGATGTATAGGTGCACTAGTTCGGCGAAGAGATAGTAAAACAGGTGGTATAGATGGTGGTAATATTGCAGAAAGTAAAGATGCAGTAAAACAGTAAACAAGCGGCGCCAGAAAATAGCTTGGCGTGGAAAGCAATTCTTTGTGATGGAAACAAGGCCTAGGGATCATACTTTCACTAGTGGACACTCAACATTGATCGCATAATAAATAACTCTTTCTCATATGTGCTACATATACTCTTGTTTGATAATGAACACCATTCGTTGCGTAGGATTACACGAACCCTCAATGCCGGAGTTAACAAGCTCCACAACATTCGATATTCATGTTTAAGTAACCTTAGAGCATAATAGATCATTGCAAAATAAACCAAGAACTAACATAGCGCACACATCCACATTACACTATGAAGGAGGAATAGATCACATCAATACTATCATAATGACAATTAACTCCACAATCTACAAGAGATCATGATCATAGCCTACGACAAGAACCACACGGTGCACACACTAGTCACCTTTACACCATGCAGGAGGAATAGACTACTTTAATAACATCACATGAGTAGCACATAACTAGTAGCGATACAAATCTCATCATATGGATCTCAATCATGTAAAGCAGCTCATGAGATCATTGTATTGAAGTACAGAGAGAGAGATTAACCACATAGCTACGATAGAGCCCTCAGCCCCAGGGGAGAACTACTCCCTCTACATCATGGGAGCAGCGATGGCGGTGAAGATGGCGGTGGAGATGGCTTCCGGGGGCAATTCCCCGTCCCGGTAGGGTGCCGGAACAGAGACTTCTGTCCCGGTGGAGTTTCGCGATGTGGCGGCGCCCCTGGAGTCTTTCTGGAGTTTCGTCAATCGGTGTCAAAGTTTTAGGTCACGACGGCTTAAATAGGCGAAGAGTCGGAGTCGGAAGAGTCCCGAGGGGCCCACCCCATAGGGTGGGGTGACCACCCTCCGCGCCGGCCTATTGGGAGGAGGCCCTGGGCCTCCCCCTGGCTTGCCCTTCGGCTCCGTGAGTCTTCCGATGAAATAGAATTTCTGTAATTTTTCTGGATTTTTCCGAGCACTTTGGTTTTTGGGCCTTTTCTGCAATAAACAGACATAATAAACAGAAACTGGCACTGTGGCATCTTGTTAATAGGTTAGTCCAATAAATGCCATAATATGATATAAAGTGCAAGCAAACCATGTAGGTATTGTCATAAAACAAGCATGAAACATCAGAAATTATAGATACGTTGGAGACGTATCAGCATCCCCAAGCTTAGTTCCTACTCGTCCTCGAGTAGGTAAACGATAAAAAGATAATTTCTGAAGTGACATGTGACATAGGCATCCCCAATGGGCCTGCCAAAGATGGTACCCGGGGTTTAATCAAAGCCCAGGACTCGAAGAATAAGAAGACTTGGAAGCCCATTTAGTGTTAAGGAAAGATAGTTTGTATTAGGAAAGATAGAGATTTGTAATCTTACGGGTTGGGTACGAAACCCTCCCGAACTCTGTAACTTGTGTACTACGAAACCCTCGGCTCCGCCTCCGAATCTACTGTCAACATAACCCTAGTTTTCGTAATCGTCGAGTACTTTTGAACCTTCGAGATCTACTTGCCCTCTACTTCTAGCAAAACCCTAGTCTACAATCTGTAGGCATTAACAAATTAATCCTTTGTCAATTGGCGCCGTCTGTGGGAATTAGAGGTTGCAAGGAGCTGATCTCGATGGCACGCTCAAGATCGTCGACTTCGTCGGTGGAGAGCAATGCGATGGATCGAGGTAACCAGGAAAAAACTGATCTAGTCGATTTTATTCCTCACCCGCCCTCCCGTGTGGATGCATGTGCCTATCTGGAGGAGCACATCATCATGACGTTCGGAGAATTCCGATTTGGCGTCAACAAGGAAGGATCCTACCGTCTCGAAGTTCCGATCTCGTCGGAATTTTCAGCGGTCGATTCTAACTTTTCGTCGAGTGACGGAGTTTCGTCGCCACGCTTCGTCGACACAAAGCAAGCGGAAAGCTCGCCAAGATCTTCAGCACCACATCCTTCGAGTCGTCGCGGACTCCTTTATAAGCAGCGATTCCGACGCGTCGACACTTCAACTTCATCGACAAATCTGCGCCATCGGAAAGGTCTTCACCACTCTATATGATGGTGTCACCAATCCCGACAAAAATCAATACGCAAAATATCATCAGATCTATGCGATAGAAGAGGCAGGCCGATCAGAACCAGAAACGTCAGAGGCTTTTGATGATTTGGGAAATCCTTACATCGATCCCGCTGATCTCAGAAAAGGCTTAGGCACTAAATATGCTGGGACTTCAACTCGAGCACAAGTCCAACTCCCGCAAGCAACGTGGGATAGGGCTGCAAGAGCCATGGATGGTTTAGAACCAATGACCACCACTGCTACTGTACAAGAACTACAAGCATATCAATATAGACTTGCTCGAGTAAGTAGAGAGTTGGAAAAACAGACAGCATCCTGAATAGGAGAAAAGAGGCAGCTTCCGCGTCCAGCAGGCGTCGAGCAGAGCTCAGTCGACAATCAGAAACTTCAGCGGATAGCCATAGAGAGGCTCGAAGGAGATCGAGATCTCGGCTGCAAAATATACCCGAAGAAGAGAGAGGAAACCTAATTCAAAATCTCGACATGTCCTTCATGACGATCGATGAAAGGGGAAATATCATCCCAAAAACGCCAGAAGCAGGTTACATGGCAACGCAAGCTTACATCCTCGCGTCCAGACCACCCCTGGGGACCCGAGAGAACCATTGTTCAATATGGCAATGGCTGGAGTAGGAGTTATGGGAACAGCGTTTGCAGCCACGCCTCCCGAAGGAAATCCTAGGCAAAATAGTCCACGACCCGCTACAACGGTTCAAGATCCACCGAGAACAAGTGGAGCAAGAGATACAGCAGTTCAAGTAAGGGTGGATAGAGCGCGACAAGAAAGAAGAGAACGTCAGCACTCACCAGAAGTTGCCGACGAAGATATGTGCGGACTCCCGTGCTTTACGAGAAGAGTTCGAAAGACTCGAGTTCCAAAAGGGTTCAAGTTACCCGAGAATTTCAAAAAGTTCGACGGCCTGCAGGATCCCGAGGATTGGCTCGTAGATTACCTCGAGATGGTGAAGCTAGTAGGAGGAACCAGAGCAACAGCTATGCAAAGTATCCAAGTCCACTTGAGTGGTGCCGCAAGATCTTGGATAAAGAAACTCCCCCCAGGCTCCATGGACAGCTGGGATAATTTCGAGGATATCTTCGTGAGAAATTTCCGATCCACCTGTAAGAAACCTGCGTCATTGGAAGAGCTGAGGGCCTGTCGAGAAACATGACGAGTCGATGAGAAAATATATACAGCGGTGGAACATTATAAAAAACTCGGCAGAAGATATATCTGACGAGAGAGCAATAGATGCGTTCGTGGCAGGAATTCGGCGAGGAGACTTCGTCGAGGACTTAGGGAGAACTAACCCTAAGACCATATCAGCACTCATGGAGATAGCCAATAAGTGGGCAGATGGAGAAGACGCAATATACAACAAGCGACAGGTCGCCAGAAGAGGATCGTGGTCGAAATTATCAAAATAGAAGGCGATTTTCTCGTCAGTTCTACAACAACGATGCTCCCGGTCATATATCGGCTGGCTTTCGGGGAAATCCAGGAGGGAATAGTCGAGAGGACTATCAAAGGACTAATGAGCAACAAGGCGACAATAGAGGAGATTCTCGCGGCAACAGGCAAAATAGTGGACCAAGGTTTCAAAGACCTTACGTGTCACCCGAAGAGATGATGAACGGTCCGTGTCAAATGCATTTTTATCTCGACAACAACGGAAAAGGCAGTCAGGACATCTCCAGAAAGACTGCCGAAATTTTCAGGCAATGTTGCGAGCCGCAGGAATTGCAAATGCCCAAGCCATGAATAGAAACCCCCAGGGGCCAAGGAGCGAGATCCACCTTCCACCTCCTCCCGCAATTACGGACGAAAATCGGCACCAGCTCAGAATAGCGGCAGCACCACACCCACCTCCATATGTTGATCCTAATTCCAACGGTGCGGTCTCAATGATTCAGAAAGCCAGGCCATCCAACAGGGCGCAGAAGGTAATCTCACGGCAAGTGTTCATGGCAGAGAAGATGCCTCCACCAACAGTCGAGTACTTAAATTGGTCGGGACAAGACATCGGCTTCACAATCGCGGACCATCCGCAGCAAGTTCCTCGACCAGGACAATCAGCACTCATCTTACCCGCAGTAATCGCTGGTTTTGACGTGTCGAGAGTTTTCATAGATGGCGGCAGCAGCTTAAACCTTATGTATGCAGATACATTAAGGAAGATGAACATATCCCTGGCAAACTTGAAACCACTGACACACGTTTCCACGGGATTACACCAGAAGCCAAGTTACCCATTGGGCAAGATCAACCTCGACGTTCAGTTTGGAACCGAGAAAACTACAGGATAGAGAATTTGGAGTTCGAAGTGGTGGATTTCCCGTCGCAGTATCACGCTTTGTTGGGTCGACCAGCATACGCTAGGTTTATGGCGGTACCACATTATACGTATCTGTTGTGGAGGTTGCCCGGACCCAAGTGACCCATTACAATCAAGGGAAGCTTCGCGTTATCCGATAAATGCGACAAGGATTTTCATCGACTATCAGAAACCTTCGGGATGCAAGCAGAATATACGGCACCAAGGTTCACTGATTATGATGTGCTACCAGAAGTAGGGAGGTCCTCGAAGGAGCCAACTTTCAACACAAACAAGGATTCAAAAGAGGTACAGATCCACCCGACAGACCCAAAGAAAACGACATCCATCGCAACAAACATGGATATCGCATAGGAAAGCGCTCGTCGAGTTCCTCCGTGAGCACTGGAAAATCTTCGCATGGTGTCCAGCTGACATGCCAGGAGTGGAACTTGCCGAGCACCACCTCAACTTGGATCCTCTCGCAAGACCAATCAAGCAACCTTTGCGGCGTTTTTCGGAACCTAGCCGCAAAGCCATGTTATCGGAAATAGATCGACTCAAAGATGCTGGTTTCATCAAAGAAATATCTACAGAAGCCACATGGGTAGCTAACCCAGTGATGGTGCCAAAGAAACACACAATAGTCCTTCGCATGTGTGTCGACTTCACGTGTCTCAATAAACATTGTCCTAAGGATCACTTTCCCCTCCCAAGGATCGATCAAATCATCGATTCCACGGCAGGATGCGAACGTCTTTCCTTTTTGGACGCGTACTCTGGTTATAACCAGATCAGATTAAAAGAAGAAGATGAAGCCAAGACAGCGTTCATAACACCTTACGGCGTGTTTTGCTACAAAACAATGCCCTTCGGTTTGAAAAACGCGGGAGCAACATATCAGCGGATGATGCAGAAGTGCCTAGCAACACAGATTGGAAAAAATGTGCAAGTCTACATTGACGATGTCGTAATAACATCAAAGAAGGGGTCGACTCTGATCGAAGATTTGAAGGAAACCTTCGACAACCTCGACAAGTTCTGCCTCAAGCTGAACCCGACAAAGTGCTCTTTTGGAGTTCCGGCAGGAGAACTTCTCGGGTTTTTAGTATCAGCAAGGGGGATTGAAGCTAATCCCGAAAAAATCCAGGCCATCGTTACTATGAGAAAGCCAACAAAGTTGAAAGAAATACAACAGTTAACGGGGCGAGTCGCAGCTTTAAGAAGATCGTCGCCAGGCTAGGAGAAAAAGCATTGCCGTTCTACGCATTGATCAAACAGGGGGAAAAATTTCAATGGAACGAGGAAGCGAGATAGGGCTTTCGAGAACCTCAAGCGGACAATTTCGACACCACCAATCTTGGTGGCGCCTAAAGAGAAAGAACCTCTCCTTTTATACATTGCAGCCACACCTCAGGTGGTCAGCACAGCCCTAGTAGTCGAGAGAGAAGAAGAAGGCATGCTTCATGGAGTTCGGAGGCCGTATATTTCATCAGCGAAATTGTCGCCTTCAAAACAGCGGTACCCGCAATATCGAAACGGCGTATGGAGTATTCACGACAGCAAGAAAATTGCGACACTATTTTTCGGCGCACCCGATAATAGTGGTCAATGAAGCTCCCTTGTCAAATATATTGAACAACCCAGAAGCTACGGGTCGTGTCTCCCTTTGGGGAATAGAACTTTCCCCTCGGGACATCACGTATGAAAAAGAAAGGCAATAAAATCGCAGGTTTTACCAGATTTCATTGCAGAGTGGATGGAGCTACAAAACACGGGGCCTCCAGATTTATCGAGAACTTGGACCATGAACCGACGGGTCCAAAAGGTTGGAAGGTGCTGGAGCAGGCGTGATATTGGTATCACCTGAAGGCGACAAGTTGAAATATGTTTTAAGGATGACGTTTCCAAATGCGTCTAACAACGAAGCGGAATATGAAGCTCTCATACACGGGATGAAGATGGCGAAAGCTTGTGGTGCAACCCGATTGAAAATCTTCGGTGACTCACAATTGGTGGCACAGCAAGTTATGAACCAATGTGATGCAGTCAACGAAAGTATGATAGCATACAAAGAGGTGTACAATGAGCTGGAGAAATTGTTTGATGGATGCGAGGTAAATCACATCAGCAGGCTGAGTAACGATGAAGCCGATGTTCTTGCAAATATCGGGTCACAGTGTCTCGCGATTCCTCCAGGCGTGTTTTGGGAAGAGATAAGCGAGAGATCAACAAAGCCAGCGAAAATAAAGAAGGAGAAAAAAGAGAAATCCTCGAGTACCACCAAAGACCCAGTAGAAGAAGAAGAAGAGGAGCAGGAGCTAGTCATGAGTGGTGCAAATTCCATGGATGCAGGCTTATATATCATACATCCTAAGAAAAACGATACTCGACGACCCAGTTGAAGCAAGGCGAATAATTAGGAGATCAAAAGCTTTTACTGTGGTGAAAGGGGAGTTGTACAAACGAAGCATTTCGGGCGTGCTACAGTGATGTGTCACACCCGAAGAAGGAAGAATCATCCTGAAAGATGTGCACGAAGGAGTATGCAGGTACCACGCGAGCAGCCGAGCTATCGCGGATAAAGTTTTCAGAGCAGGATTTTATTGGTTAACAGCAATCGAGGACGCGAAGGAAATAGTGAGAACTTGCGACGCGTGCCAAAGGTTTGCCACCAAACCTCACTCTCCTGCCAGAACTTATGCCAATTCCACTATCTTGGCCCTTTGCTCAATGGGGTCTCGACATGGTGGGAAAACTACACAAAGCTTTGCCAGGAGGCTATGAGTATATGCTTGTCGCTGTCGACAAATTCACAAAGTGGATAGAAGCAAAGCCGATAAATTCACCGGACGGCGCGTCGGCAATTAAGTTCGTGAAAAGCATCGTCTTTAGATTTGGAGTCCCTCACAGCATTGTCACAGACAACGGCAGTAATTTTACATCCAAGGAGTTCAAGGCATACTGCGCAGAAGTAGGCATCAAATTGAGTTTTGCGTCTGTCGCACATCCACAGACCAATGGTCAATTCGAGAAAGCTAATGGCATCATATGCAACGGTATCAAGAAGCGTTTGTTGGGACCATTGGAAAAAGCTCGGCACACTTGGCCGGAGGAGTTGCGAAGTGTGTTGTGGAGTATTCGAACAACACCAAATACGGCGAAACGCCGTTTTTTTGGTCCATGGAGCCGAAGCAGTCCTGCCGATAGAAATAGAGCATGATTCTCCAAGAGTCGCAGAATATGATGAAGAAACTTCGAGAAAAGCTTTGGAGGATGATGTTGATGCACTTGATGAAGCTCGAGACGAAGTCTGTCACGAGTCGCCAAATACCAACGACTGAAAAACTACCGAGTCGACGATTGCGGCCAAGATCCTTCCAAGTTGGCGATTTGGTTTACGACTCAATAAAAAAAGCCATGAAAAACTAGAGTCACCATGGTTTGGACCCTACATCGTCACAGAAGTAATCGAAGGAGGAGCATACAGAATCAAGGACAAGAAGACGGGGATTGCCGAGCCAAATCCTTGGAACGTGGCGCAACTCAGGCGTTTTTACGCTTAGATGCCGAAATATAGTCTCCTATGTAAACATACAATGTACTGAAACGCCCGCGAGTTTTCAGACGCACTCTTTTCCTTTTTCGGGGCACCGAGTGGGGCCGGGAAAGGTTTTTAATGAGGCGGGCTCGCGGTGCTGCAATATAATAAAAATAATAGAGATATACTTCTTATTCGTCGACACACTTGGGGGCTCCACACCTTCAAGTCTCAAAATACGTACAATACAGACAAACTCGACTTGCCGAAATATTTCGCCTTGGTACAATAATACCTCGCCAAATACATAAATCGGAAACTAGTAATGTTAAATATAGCATACACGTCAAAAATCTCATTGCTTTGGTCCAAGAACCTTGCAACAAAAATATAGAACTCCGACACTAAGATACTCGAGGGCTTGCAGCTCATCAAGATGTCTTATTACAACAGAAGGAGAAATCTTCGAAAGGGAAAAAACAATACAAATTCTAGCCAAAAGGCTCGGGGGCTCCAACAATATAGAACACTTTGCAATATACAACAAATTTCTTTGACAAGGTTTTGCCATATGGAACAAATCAGTCAAAACCTAAAATACTATCTATTGACAAGCCTCTGCTTGTTTTATGCTCAGCATAAGATCCCTTGACGAAGAATTCTGAGTCCATCCGAAGAAGCTCATCTATCATCGACTCGGCCACAGGAGTCACCATTTCATTGATTGTGTCAATATCATTCTTCCGCCGCGATTTTTTCGCCAGGCAATCAACGACAATCTTCGTCAGGTCTAATTTTGGATGGCAAATATTTATCATAATCATGGCGAATCTTGCTCCAGCAGTCAATTGAGCTCGCACAAAATTATGAATACGAGGAGCATCTCTGAAGGTCTCTAGCAATTCAGGAAGAGTTGCAGGAACCTCATTTCGAGGAAACAAAGTCTTGAAAACAAGGGTTAATGTTGTCGTGCAAAAATTGAGAAATTCGCGCACTTGGCAAGCACGATCTTGGAACCTGACAATCTGCTGGGTTCGTTCAGGGGTGGCCCAAAATAAACAGCCATGGTTAAGGGAAAGATTGACAAGAAGATTCGTTCTCTCGTTCACTCTTCGATCTTCGGCGGCAGCATCAAGAACCGAGCCTATTAGGCAACAAGGCAAGAAACTTGGAAGAAGGCACAGCAAAATAAAGAGGAGGCATCGTGAGGTTGGAGATACATACCTAACATATCCGTGCTAGCTTCCAACATTAGCTCGAGCATGCTATTTTCTCGGGTAGTAGCTCCTTTTGCTTCCAATACAGCAGTATCCTTGGCAACCATAGCCTCTTTGGCTTGTTGAAGAGCAAGTTTCTCTTGTTCAGACGCTTTCCGAGATTGTTCCATCATTGCCAGAGTTTGTTTCTTCATGGATTGAAGTTGTTGTCGAAGTTCTTGTAAATCTTCCGACAAAGGTTTGCTTGAAGAACCTTCAAGGAGATTATCATCGACTAGTATTTTCTTCGAGAAGGAAGACGCAGGCGCAGCATCGGGAGAGCAAGGGTTGGTCGAATAATTATCAAATATTAACTGGAAAAGAAAATCCCAGGATCAATGATAGTACCAAGAGGAATTTCATTGATTTTTAGAAAGTTTACACGGACATTACAAAAGAAGTTCTCCAAAGGGACTGACAGGGTAATTGTCGCCAATGGCGACAACAGCAAAAGAAATAAAGAAAGCAAAATATAGAAAAAGCAAAGGCATTCAATTAGACCTCCGGCCTTGACGAGCTAGGAGTTGAAGATGGTTTGATCCCGAGATAGGCCAGGATTTTCTTCGTATTCAGCTTTGCCGCCTTGATCAATGATCGCCATTTTGCTTGCTCTATCTGCTCCGTGTTGCCCACTTTCGCCCAGTCGATGGTCTGTTGACTATCAGCAACCAAGGCAACAGTGCTTTCAACGGCAACCTTCATATTTTCATGGCGCATCTTCAGCCCAAGATCTTCGGGAGGATTAAAGCACTTGGCAAGAGCAAGGAAAGTTGCGGGTTCCTCTTTCTTCGGGAAGAAGTAGGGGAAGAGCCGCGACAGCCCTGTCCTGGCTTCATCAATGCCCTCACGCGCTTCTGTCCCATGAAATTCAAGGAACGAAATGGCGTCAAGAAGAGGATCATTGTCGGGATCTTCAAGTTCAAATTCTTGAGAGGTCTTATCTGTCAAAATAAATAAAAATCCGATCAACAAATGAGTGCAGAAAAGAAAAATCCAAAGGATATGAAGTGGTTCAGATACTTACTGACAAAGCGACGATTTTGCGTCCTTAGACGTTTAGTGATCGCTTCTTCACGAGCAGATTGTGCAGTTATGTGCTCGCTTAACGAAGTCTCGGCATCGTGCAGACGTTTCCGAAGATCTTCGACACCAGCAGCATCGGCCTTGGCTTTGTCAGCTTCTCGCCTAGCTTGAACGGCATCTGACTCGGCCTTCTTACGAGCCTCTTCACATTGCTCTAATTTTTGAGCAAGTGTATTAGCACGCTCGTTGGCTTCTGCCAGTTTTTCTGCAAAGAAAGTTAAGATTAGATAAAAACGTCGACAACAAAGGAGTAAGGAAGCAGAAGCAAAAAGAAGCAGCCAGGCACTACCTTCAGTTTTACTGGCGTAATCACGGTACCCAACGAATTGGGCACCAATGCGAAGAAGCTCTTTGATCATAGGCTATCAAGGAAGGACAAAGAAAGAAAATGTCGGTATAAAAAAATGGCATGTAGAAGCAAACGAAGGAAATATAGATAATGACAAGCAAATTAAGAACTTACATCATCCAAGAGAGGGCTAGAGGAGCTACTTATTTGGAGAGTAGGCTCCGGGATTGTGTCAATCCTTGCCCTTTTTGGTGAAGGGACAAGGGGGCTTGAAGGAGGAGTAGCAGCGCCGACGTTTTGTTGAGGAGGCGAAGTTTCCTCTCCTTCAACTGGCGTCTCTGAGGCGACTAGAGTATGTGACGTGCTCGTTCGAGCCGCCACATTGGAAGCTGGTACTACTTCCTCATCATCACTACGATTAAATGTCGGCAATATAAAAAGCAATATAGACAAAAATATTCAAGTGAAATAAAAAAAAGAGCAACTTACGAACTGATGAGGGTCTCGAGATATGGATCATAAGCTGCCTTCTGGCGTGAAGGAACAGCTTCTTCGGGCTTGGAGGTGCCGGAATCTTCGGCATCATTCCTTTTCCTTTTGTTCTTTGGAGAAACAGCAGGAGGAGGAGATTGTGCCGACGCAGTGGCTTCAGAGGCACCCTCCTTTTCATCAGATCCCGTAGATTTTCGAGAATCTGCGGGTTCAGTCACAAAAGAGGGGGCATCTTGGTTATCATCGGAGATAACCGCCCTTTCTTCGACTCCACCTTCAGGAAGGGGAGGAAGCAAAACAAGATTTGGATGGTCCTGTATAAAAATAAGGAAGGATGTCAAAAAAGGAGTAACAATAAAAATAGCAAGGCAAAAACAAATTAAGCGACAATGTTTACCTTAGGAAGCGCATTGGTGGCGCTGTATGGTTTTACACGACAAGAGGAAGGGATGGGATCTTTTTTGTTGAGAGATGAGATTTTTCGGACAAGCCTATCCAAATCCTTGACTTCCAGATTTGTCGACAAACGATCTGTATCTTCATCGCCCATAATTCCAGAGAGGGTTTTTGCGGGCCTGAAGAGGCTGCACTCTGGCTCTAAGGAAATACGCTGTAATTTGGATACCAGACAGTTCTTTGCCACGAGTATTCTGCAATTCATGGATGCGAGTCATCAAGGCCTCTGTCGAAGCTTTTTCCTCTTCGGTAGCCTCTGCATCCCAAGAACGGCGGCGAAGGATTTTCTCGGCACCATCAAAAGGAGGGATATTGTCTTCAGCGCATCCATGGTTTTCTTCCTGAATATACAACCACTTCTTGCGCCATCCTTGAACGGAGTCAGGGAGTTTGACGTCGAAGTAATTGACTGAGGAGCGAACGGAAATAACAACGCCGCCTACATTATAGGCGACATTGGAAGAGCCATTACGGCGACAGAAGAAAATGCGCTTCCATAATTCCCAGTTAGGCTGGACAACAAGGAAGGCTTCGCAGAGGGTGATGAAGATGGAAATATGAAGGATTGAGTTGGGCGTGAGGTGGTGAAGTTGGAGACAATAAACAAAAAGCAATCCTCGAAGAAAAGAATGAATGGGGGCGGAAAGACCGCGGATGAGATGATCGACGAAACTTACCCGATACCCCATTGGAGGGGATGGGTAGCTTTCTTCACTAGGGAAGCACACCGCCTTGGGTTTCTTGCTAATCCCCAGCTTCTTCAGGAGATTGATGTCCTGGTTGGTGATCTTGGACCTTTCCCACTCCGCGGTTCCTAGATCCGCGGCAGCCATTGATGATTCCGGCGTGGTGTGCCTGGTCAAGCGACGCGGTGGCATCAACAATGGCGGAGGAATGCAGCTGGGAAGAGATGAGCTCTGAGAGTTGTGGGGCGCAGGAGGAAGTTTTGCAGGTAGAAGCAGGGGAACGGCGCGAGCGGAAGTGCTCGAGGTAGAAGAAGGAGATCTTATATAGAGGTGCGGTGAAGCGGCGGACCGTTGGATGGAAAAGTATGCGGCAGATGATAACCACGTGGAGACGAGGGTAAAACAGTATTTTAACATTGAGAAGTTACGGTACGTGCGCCAGAAAAAGCGGAGGACGTGTGTCCCCCACTAGAACGACGTGTCAAGATAATGGTTACTTAGGACCCACAAGGCAGTGAGAGAAGCGGTTATCGCATATTTCCAAAACAGAAATCGTGGTTATCATCAGCAACGACGTCATCAAGGTGAAAGAAAAGCTCGACTATGAAGCTTGGAGAGTTTATCGACAACGCAAGATTATTTCGGGAGCCTTTGATCAAATACAAGTTTTTGCCCAAACGCTCGGGGGCTACTCTGGAAAAGAGAAAATTTCGAGTATGACAAGATAGAATTGACGAGAGCCTATGACCAAATGCAAGCATTTGTTCATAGCCTCGGGGGCTACTCCCATCGGGAGCGCTGGTCGCGCACCCGATAAATAGAAAAATATCGAGAAGGATTATAAATATAGCGGCAAAGGATACTAATATGTGGAGCCTACACCCAAGCACAAGTCCTTGGCTGTAGCCTCGGGGGCTACTCCCATCGGGAACCCGATGAATTTTCATTAAAAGAAAGAAGTAGAAGTGAGTATATTTCGAGTTACAGATAACTCTACATATACTCCCATCGGGAGGACAAAATAAGTCATCAAATATGACTCGATAAAATGTGCTATTCCAAACGAAAAGCACTCGACAAAATATTCTCAGAGCGCTAAAAGTCGCGAATAAATCTCTGAATGCCGCAAAACTTTGCGAAGGTAAGACCCAGATCCGTTCTGAGCGGCACCGTCTCTGACGGCGGATTGCTACTATTTTCCGTATCAACAGATACGAAGAAAAATCTAACGGACGCGTTAGGTACCGATAAAATATGGCTGGGACTCGACAGAATGGTAAGACCTTAAGCGGCACTGTCGAAGTTTACCGATATCCGAGATCATGTCCGGGGACGTGATTTTGAAGTAGGTTTTTGCGGATTGCCACTAGAGCAGTTAACTAGTACCTCCGTCAGATGAGCTAGCCCCAATTACCGTTATCCCTGTACAAAATAGTGTTTGCATATCGAAAGATTATGTAACGAGTAAAATTGGAGATTTTCCCTGATTCTTCGATTCAAGAAAAATCTCGGGGGCTACTGACATAGGCATCCCCAATGGGCCTGCCAAAGATGGTACCCGGGGTTTAATCAAAGCCCAGGACTCGAAGAATAAGAAGACTTGGAAGCCCATTTAGTGTTAAGGAAAGATAGTTTGTATTAGGAAAGATAGAGATTTGTAATCTTACGGGTTGGGTACGAAACCCTCCCGAACTCTGTAACTTGTGTACTACGAAACCCTCGCTCCGCCTCCTATATAAGGGGGAGTCGAGGGACAAAGAAGGGATCGAATCTACTGTCAACATAACCCTAGTTTTCATAATCGTCGAGTACTTTTCGCCTAAACCTTCGATATCTACTTGCCCTCTACTTCTAGCAAAACCCTAGTCTACAATCTGTAGGCATTGACAAATTAATCCTTTGTCAACATGCTACCAACATAATCTTAATCATACTATTGTAAAGCATATGAGATGAATGCAGCGATTCGAAGCAATGTTAATGCAATGAGTAAACAAATGAATCATAAAGCAAAGACTTTTCATGAATAGTACTTCAAGACAAGCATCAATAAGACTTGCATAAGAGTTAACTCGTAAAGCAATAATTTCATAGTATAGGTATCGAAGCAACACAAGGGAAGATTAAGTTTCAGCGGTTGCTTTCAACTTGTAACATGTATATCTCATGGATATTGTCAACATAGACTAATATAACAAATGCAATATGCAAGTATGTAGGAACCAATGCACAGTTCACACAAGTGTTTGCTTCTTGAGGTGGAGAGAAATGGGTGAACTGACTCAACATAAAAGTAAAAGAATGGCCCTTCGCAGAGGGAAGCATTGATTGCTATATTTGTGCTAGAGCTTTGATTTTGAAAACATCAAGAGAGTATAAAAGTAAAGTTTTGAGAGGTGTTTGTTGTTGTCAACGAATGGTAGTGGGCACTCTAACCCCTTGCCAGACAAACCTTCAAAGAGCGGCTCCCATTTTATTTTATTTTTGGGTGGCACTCCTTCCAACCTTTCTTTCACAAACCATGGCTAACCGAATCCTCGGGTGCCTGCCAACAATCTCATACCATGAAGGAGTGCCTTTTTATTTTAGTTTTATTATGATGACACTCCTCCCCACCTTTGCTTTCTCAAGCCATGGCTAACCGAATCCTTCGGGTGCCGTCCAACAATCACATACCATGGAGGAGTGTCTATTTTTATTAATTAATTTGGGACTGGGAATCCCATTGCCAGCTCTTTTTGCAAAATTATTGGATAAGCGGATGAAGCCACTAGTCCATTGGTGAAAGTTGCCCAACAAGATTGAAAGATAAACACCACATACTTCCTCATGAGCTATAAAACATTGACACAAATAAGAGGTAATAACTTTTGAATTGTTTAAAGGTAGCACTCAAGCAATTTACTTTGGAATGGCGGAGAAATACCATGTAGTAGGTGGGTATGGTGGACACAAATGGCATAGTGGTTGGCTCAAGGATTTGGATGCATGAGAAGTATTCCCTCTCGATACAAGGCTTAGGCTAGCAAGGTTATTCGAAACAAACACAAGGATGAACCGGTGCAGCAAAACTCACATAAAAGACATATTGTAAACATTATAAGACTTTACACCGTCTTCCTTGTTGTTCAACCCAATACTAGAAATTATCTAGACCTTAGAGAGACCAATTATGCAAACCAAATTTTAGCAAGCTCTATGTATTTCTTCATTAATAGGTGCAAAGTATATGATGCAAGAGCTTAAACATGAGCACAACAATTGCCAAGTATCAAATTATTCAAGACATTCTACCAATTACTACATGTAGCATTTCCCGTTTCCAACCATATAACAATTAACGAAGCAGTTTCAACCTTCGCCATGAACATTAAAAGCTAAGAACACATGTGTTCATACGAAACAGCGGAGCGTGTATCTCTCCCACGCAAGCATTTATTCAAACAAAAACATAAACAAAAAACAAACAGACGCTCCAAGTAAAGTACATAAGATGTGACCGAATAAAAATATAGTTTCAAGAGAAGAAAAGTTGATGAAGAAGGGGATGCCTTGGGCATCCCCAAGCTTAGACGCTTGAGTCTTCTTGAAATATGCAGGGATGAACCACCGGGGCATCCCCAAGCTTAGACTTTTCACTCTTCTTGATCGTAGTATATCATCCTCCTCTCTTGACCCTTGAAAACTTCCTCCACACCAAACTCAAAACAACTCATTAGAGGGTTAGTGCATAATCAAAGACTCACATGTTCAGAGGTGACACAATCATTCTTAACACTTCTGGACATTGCACAAAGCTTTTGAAAGTTAATGGAACAAAGAAATCCATCCAACACAGAAAAAGAGGCAATGCGAAATAAAAGGCAGAATCTGTCAAAACAGAACAGTCCGTAAAGACGAATTTTAAAATGGCACCAGACTTGCTCAGATGAAAATACTCAAATTGAATGAAAGTTGCGTACATATCTGAGGATCACTCACGTAAATTGGCATAATTTTCTGAGTTACCTACAGAGAATTAGGCCCAGATTCGTGACAGCAAGAAATCTGTTTCTGCGCAGTAATCCAAATCTAGTATGAACCTTACTATCAAAGACTTTACTTGGCACAACAATGCAACAAAACTAAGATAAGGAGAGGTTGCTACAGTAGTAACAACTTCCAAGACACAAATATAAAACAAAAGTACTGTAGCAAAATAAACACATGGGTTATCTCCCAAGAAGTTCTTTCTTTATAGCCATTAAGATGGGCTTAGCAGTTTTAATGACGTACTCGCAAGAAATAGTATTTGGAGCAAAAAGGAGCATCAAGAGACAAATTCAAAACAAATTTAAGCCTAGCATGCTTCCTATGCATAGGAATGTTGTACACAAATGAATTCATGAAGAACAAGGTGACAAGCAAAAGAGGATAAAACACGAGTAACTTCAAAATTCTCAACATAAAGAGGGGAAACTTAATATTATTAAGATGCATACAACCGTGTTTCCCTCTCTCATAATAACTTTCAGTAGCATCATTGATGAAATCTACAATATAACCATCACTTAAAACATTATTATCATGGTTCATATGCATAAAGGTATCATTATTTTTGATATAAGAGAAACTCTTCTCATTAATAGTAATTGGAGCAGGATCATTATTAAGAATTTGAACATGATAAACAAGTTGCATACTAGGGGAGTGGTTTTTGGCAAGCCCATCATAACTATGACAAGTTTCATAAGGATAATTGTAACATATGTCATATCCATCTCTATAGCGATTATCTAAACCAGAATATGTAATATCATCATTTTCACTAAAAGTAGAGGTCTCAAATATAGGATTTTCAAGCACAACATCCCCAAGCTTAGAGCTTTCAATATCATCATTTGAGGGGACATGAATAATGCTATCATCATTACTTTCATAATCAGTACCAAAGAGATTTCCAATATCAAAGGTAGTGTGCTCATCCAAATCATGATCACTAACATGGGTACAGGGCATAGGAAGATCATCGTACTCAGATTTATTATCATAATAATCATTAGGCGCAACATACTTACGGTTACCTATTGTTACCTCATACACGCGGGGATATGCCATTGCCTCTTTCTCTTTATTCTCCTTATTCTCCTTCTTCTTCTTCTTCTTCTTCTTCTTCTTCTTCTTCTTCTTCTTCTTCTTCTTCTTCTTCTTCTTCTTCTTCTTCTTCTTCTTCTTCTTCTTCTTCTTCTTCTTCTTCTTCTTCTTCTTCTTCTTCTTCTTCTTCTTCTTCGTTCCCTTCTTCTTCTTCTTTTCCTTCTCCTCGTTCCCTTCTTTAGGAGGAAGAGGCTTGAAGGGTGGCTTGTCCGCATAACCTGATTTACTTTCAGAAACAATAGAAGAAACTTGGGAGGATCCCTCCTTTTCATTAATTAGTTGAAAACACACAGCAGTCCTATCATATTTTGGCAAGGTGTCATCTTCTAAAATATTTTGTATGTAATTATTTGTATGGCTATTATTAATGCAATAAGAAAAACACCCATGCAGGACATCATCAATATCAAGATCACTCATATGTAACAAAGAGATTTTTCTTGAGAGCTCTTCACACCACAAAAATAAAGTAAGTTCATCATGCTGATTAGGAGTAATTTCATCATCACAATACAAATTTGTAGCACTCATTGGGTTCAAATTATCATTGGAGGAGCATTGAAAATTAAAATGACCCACTTCATGGCAAACTTCACAAATAAAAGGATAGAGGGCACACACTTTTTTACCTAGATCATCTAGAGCCCTAAACCACTTTCTAGTTCTTTCATTAATATGATGGATACAATATTCATCTTTGATTTGATTAATTCCACAAGGTCTATGCATTCCACAAAAATTAACATGCTTATAGGAAATAACATTCTTAGGAGTTTGAGCATGCTTATTGCAATCATTAACAACAATTTCATTCTTCATGCAAGCCTCTTTAAAAGGTTCATGATACTTATCAAAATTCTTTTTAGGCAATTCAAAATGAGAAGCAAAGGCTTTATAAAGATTTGCAGCAACTTGAGAGTCAAGACCATAAGTAGCACTCATATCTCGAAATTTATCAGTATCCATAAAAGTTTCAATGCATTCATAATCATAATTTATACCGACTCTTCACCTTTGTTGTTCTCCCATCCTTCAGCGTTCTCCTCAATCCGATCAAGAAGATCCCACCTAGCTTCAACCTCCTTGCTTGTGAAAGATCCCTCCGAACAGGCATCCAGATAGTCCTTGTGTTGTCCTGAAATCCTCGCATAAAAATTGTTAACAATAACATTACGGGGGAGCTCATGGATGGGACATTTGAGCATTAGTGACTTCAATCTCCCCCACGCTTGAGAGATACTCTCTCCATTACGAGGATAAAAGTTATAAATGTAATTCCTATCAATATGCACTTCATGAGGAGGATAAAATTTAGAGTAAAAGAGAGATACAATTTCCTCCCAACCAAGAGAATGACTATTCTTCAACAATTTATACCAATGCGCCGCTTTACCAGACAGCGAAACAGAGAATAGCTTCTTCCTCACTTCATCCATAGAGATACCTGCACACTTGAATAACCCGCATAATTCATGCAAAAACAGTAAATGATTTCCAGGATGGACAGTTCCATCCCCTTCATAGCGGTTATCCATAACACGTTCAATAATTTTCATAGGTATTTTATACGGAATACTTTCAGCAGGTGGATTTAAAATATCAGAAGCATCATTAGAGTTATCGCATATGGGAGATAAAGCATTATCAGAGCAAAATATTTCTTCCAAAGCGGAGGAGCAAAAAAGATTATTTTTATGTAAACTAGCTTCCCCAAGCTTAGACTTATCCATAGCATTAGCAGTGATTGCGTTCATACTAATAATATTGCTACTAGCATGCAATTGAGGCTCCATAGGTTCTTTAATTTTCGCATCACACAATTCATGTCTTAACTCAGGAAATAAAATAAGAAGCTCATTGTTGTCCATTATGCCTAACTAGTGTAAAACAAGAAACAAAAAGATGCAATTGCAGGATCTAAATAGCAAAAGTACTTACAGGCGCCGGAAAATAGCTTAGTATCGAGATCCGGAGTGTGAGTACCTTTACCTTTCCTCCCCGGCAACGGCGCCAGAAAATAGCTTGATGTCTACGGGTGCTTCTATTCTTGTAGACAGTGTTGGGCCTCCAAGAGCAGAGGTTTGTAGAACAGCAGCAAGTTTTCCCTTAAGTGGATCACCCAAGGTTTATCGAACTCAGAGAGGAAGAGGTCAAAGATATCCCTCTCAAGCAACCCTGTAACCACAAAGCAAGAAGTCTCTTGTGTCCCCAACACACCTAATACACTTGTCAGATGTATAGGTGCACTAGTTCGGCGAAGAGATAGTAAAACACAGGTGGTATAGATGGTGGTAATATTGCGAAAGTAAAGATGCAGTAAAACAGTAAACAAGCGGCGCCAGAAAATAGCTTGCTGGCGTGGAAAGCAATTCTTTGTGATGGAAACAAGGCCTAGGGATCATACTTTCACTAGTGGACACTCTCAACATTGATCGCATAATAAATAACTCTTTCTCATATGTGCTACATATACTCTTGTTTGATAATGAACACCATTCGTTGCGTAGGATTACACGAACCCTCAATGCCGGAGTTAACAAGCTCCACAACATTCGATATTCATGTTTAAGTAACCTTAGAGCATAATAGATCATTGCCAAATAAACCAAGAACTAACATAGCGCACACACTGTCCACATTACACTATGAAGGAGGAATAGATCACATCAATACTATCATAATGACAATTAACTCCACAATCTACAAGAGATCATGATCATAGCCTACGACAAGAACCACACGGTGCACACACTAGTCACCTTTACACCATGCGGGAGGAATAGACTACTTTAATAACATCACATGAGTAGCACATAACTAGTAGCAATACAAAGCTCATCATATGGATCTCAATCATGTAAAGCAGCTCATGAGATCATTGTATTGAAGTACAGAGAGAGAGATTAACCACATAGCTAAGATAGAGCCCTCAGCCCCAGGGGAGAACTACTCCCTCCACATCATGGGAGCAGCGATGGCGGTGGAGATGGCTTCCGGGGGCAATTCCCGTCCGGTGCCGGAACAGAGACTTGTCCCAATTGGAGTTTTGCGATGTGGCGGCGCCCCAGGTCTTTCTGGAGTTTCGTCAATCGGTGTCGAAGTTTTAGGTCACGACGGCTTAAATAGGTGAAGAGTCGGAGTCGGAAGAGTCCGAGGGGCCCACCCCATAGGGTGGGGTGACCACCCTCCGGCCGCGCCGGCCTATTGGGAGGAGGCCCTGTGCCTCCCCCTGGCTTGCCCTTCTGGCTCCGTGAGTCTTCCGATGAAATAGAATTTCTGTAATTTTTGGATTTTTCCGAGCACTTTGGTTTTTGGGCCTTTTCTGCAATAAACAGACATAATAAACAGAAACTAGCACTGTGGCATCTTGTTAATAGGTTAGTCCAATAAATGCCATAATATGATATAAAGTGCAAGCAAACCATGTAGGTATTGTCATAAAACAAGCATGAAACATCAGAAATTATAGATACGTTGGAGACGTATCGCTAATCTACACACAATCACTGATAGGTGGGCCTGTAGCCACGTTGGCTACCGTGTGGCTTTGACCAAGGTCAAAATTGCCAACGTGGCAACCATGTGCTCCACCGGCAGCCAGTCAAGGACGGCGCCGGCGTTGGAGTGCTCCCGCGAGCGTGCGCGTGTGCTCGTTTGAACGAGGGCAACAAGGTGAACCTACTGGTGACCGCGCCGCTCGGAAATGGTCACCGGAGCATGGTCGACGGTGAGGATCAGCGGCGGCGGACGGTGGTCGACGGTGACATGGGTGCTACGGCATGATCTAGGGCTCAATAAGATGCTCACGAGATGCTCAAGGTCACCTGGATGCTTCCTGTAGGGTCGCCGGTGTCTATTGGAGACGGAGGCATCGCGATGGTCGCCATTTCTCTCGCAGTACCGCAAAAGGGAACAGTTGAATTCTTCCTCCTCCGAGCTTCCCTCAACTTGTGACTGCACCAGATGAACGAGGACATCGAGGCGCTCCTCCTGAGCTCAACGGCGGCCTCCAGGGTGGTCGGAATTGCTGGGGCGAGATGGTGGCTGGCGGCTAGGGTTTCGACCATGACGATGAAAATAAGAAGAGATGGGCTCTGGAGTTTCCTCCTCATATTTATACGATGTCCAGTGGTCGTCGTTGAGAGCGTGGTCAGCAACGGCGGCCGGGACGTGGCTCTCCTCGTCGCGCTGGCGTCCTCCCGCGCGTCGTCGATGGCGAAGACGAAGACGATGACTTCGGCTTCGATCTTATCCAGGCGAAACGGTACGTGGGATGGGCTGGCCTGTCTTCGTGGGCTGCTCCTGGGTTGGTTCGAACGGCATGGACGAGCTGCTGCTGGGCTGCTCAATGGCTAGGCAAGTTGAATTTCATTAGGACTATTAAAAGGATCACTCCATTACTGAATTGTTTTGAATAAACATTTAATATGTGTGAGCTTTATTGCAATTTCAACTAGGCATGAATTTATGCATTTATTTTAATTTCCTTTTTCTTGTGGAATCAATCAATTTAAGTTACTTTAAACTTGACTTCCCTTTTATGGTATAAATATTAGTGGTTCTTGGTAATGGCTTAACCAAATTGGTTGTTCACTTGCATTTTAAATATAGTTAACTTTTCAAATAGTTTTATTAATGATGCTAATTCAATCTATCACTCTCTTGGATCTAAGAATATTTTATTAAGGTTTATAAGTTTTCTTATTAAAGTATAAGGGGATTTACATGTATTCCTTTTATGAATTTTTTTTAGAGTTAACCTTATTGCTTAATTTCTTCTTTGATAATTTGGTCACTTGCTTATTATTTTATGTACTCACCTATTGGCTAAGGAATTGGGACTTAGGTTAAATCTATTCCAAGTTTATTACTATTATTAATTAATCTAGCTTGAAATACCTAGAGTAGATGTTATTCTCATCATGGTTTAGTCTTGGTGCTAAGAATAAATGGTTGATCACCCCACCTGGTTTTAAGTATATGGTTTAGCACTGGGTGCTTCTGATGTTCAACAATTGGAAACATAAGCATGTGCTCTACTTATGATCACCAAGTGATTCATAGGTTAGGGTTAAGCTATAGGCATAGGTTCTATGTGGAATTGACATTAGGTTGACTTAACTAACCAAAGAAACTAAGGATATGCTAGGGTTTGATCTTTCTCCCATCATAAGATAGTTACTTCAAAATATTTATAAGGTTGGCTCAGCTAATTGACAAGGCAAGGTCTTAGTAAAATGTCATTACTTCTCTACTCATTATATGAGAAATGGTTTAGGTATGCTAGTAGTATCCCTATGATTTTATGTGAGGGTTGATGTCTGCATGATCATAGCATTATCATGATCAACCTATTCTTAGTAGCTCCTTACTTAAAGTTCTTAGGGTTCATGATCATTACCCAATGGTGATGATCATGCATGGTATGGGCTTCCCAAAGTATCACTAGGAGTATTTGGCTAGGGTTATACCAGTTACCTATCTCACTCCACAAAGTACTTGGACTATAATCTAGGGTCCTACTCAATGAATGATGATGTGATTACCTAAACATGTGGTCTTCCTAAGAATTCTACCTTGCTATCTTCTGTAGCTTGTTCTTCAGAAATTCTGATAAACTCGCTTCTTGTGGTATGCCTCCACCTCCTAGCTGCATCATCTTGGTCCTATCTAAAGTGTGGAGTGGCCTAACTCTTTGGTTTGCTTGTATCATGGTACAAGATGATGAAATGGATGAGGTATAGGGTTCCTTTTATAGGCTTGGGCATGCTCTAGTATCATGACACATAGGTGGGTGAATCTTGTTTTGATTTGATGAGTAAGGTGCTTGGCTGTCATGCTCTCATCCATAACAATCCTTTAAGCATGAGGTGGCATAGCTTAGGATTCAAGCTATGTAGATATTTTCATCCTATGTGGCATTGGTATTATCCTCTCATGTGATTTGTTTTTGGATAGCCAAGTGGCTTTTATTACTAACTATCTTGTGAATGATTTTATGCTTGTGGTGAGTCACTATATCATATGTGATTGTATTTATATTATAATTGGAATCAAAATGTCAAAGATAAGGATTATACCCCAATTTTGAATGGTGATGTTTGATTTCACCAAGGCATGATCATATGAGTTTCAAAATACTCATAGTTAATTTTATTCAAATAGTTTGAACTATAATTTGAAATATAAACGAATTTAGTTTTGTGATATTCCATATATTTAATAAGTTATGATTTAAATAAGAATATGTGGCTTTTATGCATTTTAGACCCTGGGTTTTACCATATTTGGTAATAAGTTTAGAATTGAACTAGGTTTAACACAAAGGTAGTTTCTTAACTTTTAAGATGTTAATAACTTAGAGTTTAATTCCTATCTATTTGATGGTTATAAGCCTCTCCCACCTCTAGGGTTTAATGATAATCTTGTGATGGTGTTGAGTTCAAGAGTTTAGTTCAAGAAATACCATGAGGTTCATGGTAGGGATATTTATTTGTTTAAGACATGGAAAAGATAAGTCAAGAATAATTTCTCCATTTTATAGTTACTTGATTTGCACTTGAATATATGTTCATATGTTATGGCAAGGATTACCATATTATGATCTTTTATAAGATCAAGCCATTGATCCTTGATGAATGTGTTATTGTGTTGGTTTTAGTTCTATTTGATCTAACCCCTTAGATCAAATCATCTCTACAAAACAAGGTTTTAGCAAGGTCACATTGAGGTTTATAGCGCTTGACTTGATGAGCTACTTCCAAGTCAAGTGAAACTTTAGTTACTGTGACATGTTTTATTTGAAAGCGCAAAAATTCCCTTGATTTTCTATGCATGAATGCAATGCACACATCTGTTTCCTCTCTTTTTGTAACCCCAAATGCTGGGATATTACACCATGAGCCCCTCCCCTTCCACCTATATATAATGGACACATGGAGGGAGGAAAATACACACAAAAAATAGAGCTAGTTTTTCTTCCACGCGGTTCCTTGAAGAGCTACACCGGGAGGGAGACAACCCTATCCAGTACGTAGGAGCGCTGCTGGGATCCAGATCCAGAAATCTACTTCCGCACCTCTTCTAGATCGGAGACGGGAACATGGTTGAGCATCGCACGTGTGAGAAACTACAAGGTGCTGCCACTTGCGACACTTGATGTCGTATGAGAGGACTTCCCTCGACCATGAGGTCGACGGCGAGTACGACTACATCATCCACGTTCTAGCAAAACGTTAACTGCTTTCGGTACACGATGGTACGTCACCGAAACCATCTCCGTTACAACATTACTCTTAGATAGACCTGGGCAATCGAAGTACGCTAGTTAGATTTTTTGTTTTCTGCTACGAACCCCTACAGTGGTATCGAAGCCGATATATGCGTATTATGCTTGTACGGTTAGAACAAATGCTTTCATGTGTGCATCGAATCTATAACTGTCACCCTTTCACATGTACTTGTGTATATCCATTCATGGTTTGATGAAGCGGCCCTGGCTGACGTTACGGGCATGCTTACACGATACTTGTTCCGCAATTGACACATGGCTTATACCATGTATGCAACTGAGGGTGTCTGTCTCTCTTATAATAGTTGGTATGATAGTTACAGCGGAGGGCCCCGAAGAGGCTGTAAGAGATACAATTATCTAATCGGTGGTGTGGTTGTTTGTTCTTAGGTAAGGCGTCTTGTAACATGTTATGGTCATGGTGTTTAGTAGTTTTCTGCTTGTTGTTGCTAAGTTGTAGTGATAGCCTATCACCACGATGGTCGATCAACTAGAGGCACCACGCAGTGGGCACCATGCTAGAGCGCACGACGGAGATCTAGTTGCTTAAATGAATCACCCATATCACGCCACCTAATACATTTGATGTAGATGTCTTTGACGCATCTTGTAAGTTGCTAATTTTAGTTACACGATGATAACACTAAATAAGATGATTCCTGACTTTATATGAATAAAATTGCTCTCCATTAGATTGCACTACCTAGAAAGTTTTTCGGTATGAGGTAGGCCGTGATGATCGGGTGTCAGACATATCGGTGTTCGCATACGGTGGGTTTAAGCCATGTTGCACTGCGAGTATACTAAGATTATATTGGAGAGCCTAGCATGTGTAGACATGACCTTGAGTCACATGAATGTTGTGATAGGTATTTCGATGTCCACCTTTGCAACTATGCCGCCGGTCGTGACGATTGGCGGTGGTATTTTGAATAGAGGTCGTCTAATCACTTAAACATTTTTAGGAATGATGTTTTAGGGGAGCTGATTTAATAATTTGGTTATAACTTGAACTCATAATAATTATGAACTTAGTCTTAATGTTTTGCAAAGGGGCAACTATGTAATCTTTGCTTGTTTTCTGTTTCCTAAGCTGTTGTGGGCACCAATGTATTCATTTGCCGTGTGTGGCTTAATTAATTTTAAGTTGAGCTGCAAAGCCTGATGTTTAAAAAGAAGTACACAATGTTGAAATTTCAGAACAACGGGAGGCACACATAAAAATAGAACGAATAATCACAGCTTCCATCAACCTGCAAGCAAATCAACTCACAGTCGATCGACGCCCTTCAGGCCTGTCAATGAGAAGCATTGCTATGAGGCAAATGAATCCGCGTGTCACCGTCCGTGCCAGGATGGTACTGTTTAATAGGGTTTGGGTTTACCCATATCCATATTCATACCCCATCGGAGGTTATATTTGTCCATACCAAAAGCAACGGGGTTTCCCCCTTGGATTAGATTGCATGATCAGGAATAAAGGTGGAGTATAATAAGTGTCGATCAGTAATATGCATCAAACGCTGGCTGATCCATCGTCACCAAAAACGTTTTCGAGCTCGTGTGGGCGGTGGAGGACAATCTCAAGAGGGCGGCACTCTACGCTTCCATGTCGTGAACGCATTCAACATGGTTGTCTCACGATCGATCGAGCGGTATGCTTGATGAGCAACCCAAATCAACAAACAAAAAAGATATGGTTGTCTCACAGGGTGGAAGCATGCCGATCCAGCACAAAGACAACATCGTGGACTGCTCACACCAACAGCCATTCCCTTCCTCAAGGACGACGTCGGCTCCTGCACTGTCTTTACCAACCGTCAACAACGTTGGACATGCCCGGAGTTGTCCGCTTGCTGCCACTCGTACTCACCACATCACGAGTGCGGAGAACGCGTGCCTCTAGGGACCGGCCACCAAGAGGTGGAGGTGGAGCCGCGGTGGCATGAGAGAATGAGAGAGCACCGTGGTGATGGCGCAAGGACGGTGACGTGGGCATAACCCTTCGGGTACTCGACATTGCCATACCCGGTGTAAACTATGAAGCTGGACCAGCACAAGAACTCAACAAGCTAGACCTGCACGCGCCTCAACTTGGACTACAAGGAAAGAAGATTCCAATACGAATCCTACTAGGACTCTTGTAAACCCTAGCTTGGCTGATATATAAAGCCAGGTAGGGGCACCCCTTGGACACGAATATTCAGAAACATAAAACATAGGGCGACACGCCTAGACATCACAACCCATAGATTAGAACTAGACTAGATTCAACAACTCCGCCTATGGCGCCCCCTGTACCCATATATTCATATAGTGGATTGCTAGCAGGACGTAACGATCCTCCACCGTGGGGATGTGAACCTGGGTACGTCGTGTACCGCCTCGCTCCCGGAACTTCCGTCGTCGTCTTTCTCTAAAACCCAAGCCCCTCATGGTGGGCATTGCCGAGGAACCGCCTCGTCAATTCTGTGGGAATAGCGATGACTGGATTTTGTCATCCGGACGGGATCCATCGACTTCATCATGAACAAGATTCGAGAGATCGGAAAATTTGGATTCAATCGGATGAGTTACGCAGCTGGAACAACATGTGACAGCTACTCGTGCGGCACAGTCACGGCCACCGGCAACATAGCAACCAAGGCAGTTCACATGTCGAATATGTATGGTATCCGATGCGGCCAACAGCTCGAGCTCTAGAAAGTACAAGGGTATCAGGCAAGCGGCCGCGTACACGTTCGTACGTGAAGATCAAGGTTAAGGAAAAAATCATTAGGTCTTATACACCAACTATCATCATGGAAATCAAGAAGCTGCGATCAAGGACGGTCGTTTCACAAAAGAAAAAACGCGTATATGGAATTGGAGCACCGCTACTGTCGCTTGGCTGGCAGCTCGATCAGGACACGACCGGTTTATTCGATTTTTCGCAGGATGCGGCTGCGACCAATATTTTCTTCAACCTGTACTTAGGCATCAAGTAGTGAGGAGAGGAAGCAACGGCCTAGCTACGAGACTATTTCTCACGCGTGAAAAGGATCGGACAATAGAGCTTCACCCGACAACAACGCCGCATGGACTATCTCTGGCCGCGGAATTATTTCGGCTGCGCCTGCCGCATGGACTATCTCTGGCCGCGGAATTATTTCGGTTGCGCCTGCCGCATGGACTATCTCTGGCCGCGGGATTACTTCGGCTGTGCCCGCCGGCATGAATTATAATGGATGGCGGGATTATTTCGGCTGCGCCTGCCGGCATGAATTATCTTGGATGGCGCAATTATCTCGGATGCGCCCGCCGGCATGAATTATAATGGATGGCGGGATTATTTCGGCTGCGCCCGCCGGCATGAATTATCTTGGATGGTGCAATTATTTCGGCTGCGCCCACCGCACGAACTATCTTTGGCCGTGCGACTATTTCGACTGCGCCTGCAGAACTAAACTGTTCCTCTTCCTTTCTCCACACTCAATGATTGGGGAAGCGCCGTTACATCGCTACCTCCAGTACTTTTGATTACTCGGTGGATTTATTTTCTTCATCATCTATGACTACTCGATGGACTTATCTTCTTCGGCTCTGGATATATCTTCTCCCGATGCACTCTCGGATTGGTGGATTCTTCATCTAGAATATTCAATGGATATCATCTTATTTAATATCAACCCGATGCGATCTCATCGGGGGCGCTGGAATTACTCGGGGGCTCTTGGAATATCTTCGAGCTATTGCGGTTACTCCCATCGGGAGCGCTAGCTCGTTGGAATTCAAGAAGATTTGAAGACTATTACTCCCATCGGGAGCGCCGGTTCGCTGGGCGCTGGTTCGCTGGAATCCACGCCGGAATACAAGAAGATATGAAGACTATTACTCCCATCGGGAGCGCCTGTGTGCTGGGATTATTACTCCCATCGGGAGCGCTGGTGTATTGGAATTCAAGAGGAAATGAAGACTTCTTATACCTGAAGTTATCATCTAAAAGCCTCTGAAAATACGAGTGCTGCAATTGATGGTAATCAACGGGGACATTGCTCTTTTCCTTTGCTATAGATGCCTCAAAGAGTGCCGCAAATAGCAAGGATCATGAAGCAACGAAGACCTTGCTCTTTTCCTTTGCTATAGATGCCTCAAAGAGTGCCGCAAATAGCAAGGATCATGAAGCAACGGGGACCTTGCTCTTTTCCTTTACTATAGATGCCTCAAAGAGTGCCGCAGATAGCAAGGATCATGAAACACGTACGAAAACGACCTACGGTCAAGACATGCATCGGTTGAAAGCAAAGTTGCACATACAACGGGTTTAGCAAGACCTGCAACACGAGCTGATCACTCAAACAATTTGCTGACCAACGAATACACATACGCTTAAACGGGCAATTAAGATTTGCTCCTTCAAAATTTGCCAACGGCATTAACACGGTAAAAGTGCATATATATGTACCTACCGAAAAACTGACAAACAATGGCATCAACGATGCTCAAAGGTGCATTGAGGATTGCCCCTTGAGATAAACAACAATGTGTCAACGGCACCTGAAGAAAACTGTAAACGTTGGGTTGCTCGATTTGAGTCTACTCACGGTTGCAAGCATCAGTGCCCAGACTCGGGAACTACTTCCATCAGGAGCGCTGGACACGCACCCGATAAAATTATCGGCTCTTCGGGCCATCGCCCCAATCGGCACATCTGGGCCATCATCCCAATTATCGGCTCTTCTGGGCCATCACCCCAATCATCAGCACCTCTAGGCCATCATCCAAATCATCGGCTCCTCTGGGCCATCATCTCAATCATCGGCTCCTCTGGGTCATCATCTCAATCATCGGCTCCTCTGGGCCATCATCTCAATCATCGGCTCTTCTGGGATATCATCTGAATCATCAACTCCTCTATCTATGGCATCATCAGAGTCATCGGCATCAAGTTCTCGGAACTTGAAAAAGTTTACGGTGTCTAACTTAGCATTTTTTACACCCTGTACATAACTATTTCATATTTATCTACAGGCTCGGGACTCCCATCGGGAGCACCGCGCACCCGATAAAAATACGGCAACCTCGTCAACAAAGAAGAATAAAGTTGAAGACATCGGCATCAACAATCAAGATCTTCGAGTAGTACAACTTGAGTCTATGCAAGGCTGCAAGCAGCCGCCCATAGACTCGGGGGCTACTCCCATCGGGAGTGCTTCACCCGACAGAAAGCAACTTCGACTTTACATCAAGCACAAGATTCAACAGATGATCAAGACATTCGACAAAGACAACTTTAGTCTCTGCCCGAAGCTTCACTTCGGCCAGACACTCGGGGGCTACTGACGTGGGCATAACCCTTCGGGTACTCGACATTGCCATACCCGGTGTAAACTATGAAGCTGGACCAGCACAAGGACTCAACAAGCTAGACCTGCACGCGCCTCAACTTGGACTACAAGGAAAGAAGACTCCAATACGAATCCTACTAGGACTCTTGTAAACCCTAGCTTGGCTGATATATAAAGCCAGGCAGGGGCACCCCTTGGACACGAATATTCAGAAACATAAAACATAGGGCGACACGCCTAGACATCACAACCCATAGATTAGAACTAGACTAGATTCAACAACTCCGCCTATGGCGCCCCCTGTACCCATATATTCATATAGTGGATTGCTAGCAGGACGTAGCGATCCTCCACCGTGGGGACGTGAACCTGGATACGTCGTGTACCGCCTCGCTCCCGGAACTTCCGTCGTCGTCTTTCTCTAAAACTCAAGCCCCTCATGGTGGGCATTGCCGAGGAACCGCCTCGTTAGACGGAGTAGAGACAAGAGAAATTGCACTGGGCTTCCGTGCGGCACATCATGTATTCATGGGTATTCACCTGAATACCCATTTTTTTGGCAAAAAAGAATCGTGTAGTATTTAGTTAGCTAGCCTAGTAAATTCATGTGTCCTCTTGACCCATAGCATCTTGGCTTAATGTTCTAGCTCAACAATAGCAGTAGTTTGGCTTGTTCTTGGAAAAATAGTAGTAGGTTGGCTTCCATTATGTGAGCCCTGCACGAGTCCAGCTGCAGGCTCGCTCGGTCGCTCCGGGGGCCAGCGAGCGGCGGAAGCACCAGAAGCTAGAGCCGGCAGGGATCCTAAATCCGGCAACCGGCGTTGGGCTACAGCAGAATGTTGACAACGTTTTATCTTCAATAAACTACATGAATAATAAGTTGGGGAACAAGATGAAAAGACCAATATTTGACCAATGCATGGTTACATATCTTGAGATTTAAAAGAAATTCTTTTTCAAGTTAAGGCTTATGCAATCATATTACGCATTCACGCTTCGAAACCTGCTGTTCAGTTGCTCTTATGAAAAATTTGTGAACCGTTTCATTTAATACTGGACAAGTCGATCTTTGTGTGTGCTTCAGGGTTAAACAAAATTTGAAACTTTAGGTTTTGCATTGAAATTACTTTTGACTTTGAATACCCATTGGTAATATCCTGTGCCCGAGCGTGAGAAAATATGGAAACTGACGATATGTCGGTACGTAAAAAGATGCTGCAAATATACTAAATTCGTTGGAGAGAAAATAATCATGCTAAACTACCGATGGGAGCTTGTGCAGAGAAAAACTAGGAGCGTGGAACAGGTTTGTTACAGCAATTTCCAAGTGGTTTCACCGAAGAAGGTGGGACATTCTGCGATTTTTGGCAGGCGAAACCTACTGATGAGTGGGAAGTGTGACACCGTGTAATGTGTGACATTGTCATAAGTTTCACCATTATAGTAAAGATAAAAATATATGAAATAGCTAAATAATCTTGTCTTACAAAACTAATCCAATGATAGCAGTGATACATTCCAAATTCATATACAGTAGCACTAATAGTAGCCAAAGTCGTGTATCAATAACAAGGGAAAACGTAGCCCGCGGATTTCGGGAGGGAGGTAGTATAACGCGCGGACGAGACGTATATCCGGAACCGCGACGCATGGACGAAACCTTCCTGTGATGAAGTGGATCTAACAAGTTTGACATCAGGCTGGGCCTTCATAGCAGCAAACTCGTCGGGCTTAGCAGCATCTGCGGCGATCTTCTCGGTGGTAGGAGGAGCTTCCTCTGGCCTTGTCTGATCCAGCCGCAGCATCCTGGCGACGTCGTCGAGGGACATGTGGCTCGTCTGCTCCTGCGCCGGGTTCTTCGTCTCCGGATCCGTCATGGCGACGGCGCCGCCGACGAGCGATTCCGGTGGCCGGGGTCGAGGCGAAAACGAAGCGGCGATCGGGGTCTCGCGGATTGTGGGAACTTGCTCGATCTCGTGTGTCTGGCTTTTTTCTTCCCGTCGGGGTTTTTCGGTGGTTGATTCGTAAGCGTCGCGCTGTATTTATTGATTGACGGGTAGGGGTGTAGAAGACGGATGCAGAATCCAATCCGGAATCGGCTCCGGGCGTTGTTCCGGATGGGTTTGGGCTCCGAACCGGAGGGAAACCGAACGTCCGGAAGACTGGCTCGGGGCTGCAGGTCCATGAGATGTTCATACTCTCGATCAATCCCCGACTTCCGTACAATCTGAATCAAAAAACTACTTGGACGCGTATAGAACTGAGCGCACCCTATATCTGAAAAGCTGTCCGACCACAGCTGTGCCCGTTCCGACAGCGTCGCGCAACCCTGCCAACCCCAGCATACACGAGCTTGCTCCGGTGAAAAAAAGCTGACCATGAGCTGCATGCCTCGGTCAGTCGGTCAGCCCAGCAGGCTGCCATGCTTTGACTATGCAGCCTATATTGTGGCTCCCGTTAACAATTGGAAATTTTGGCGTGCAAGATTTAATAAGAAGCTAAATTACGGATGAGAGATACAACAGTCGGAAAGCAACTAAGCAATTTTGGTGCACGAAAAAGCAACTTTACTAAATGATGAAGAAACTTTGGTGCATGATGAAATAACTTTGGTGCGCGACAGAGCAACTTTGATGCATGACGAATCAGCTTTTGTGCGCGACCAAACAAGTTTGGTGCTCGACGAAGCAGCTTTGGAGCACAACCAAACGACTTTGGTGCCTAACGAAATAACTTTAGTGCGCGACCAAGCAACTTTGGTGCATGATGACGAAACTTTGGTGCAGGATGAAATAACTTTGGTGTGCGACGAAGCAACTTTGGTATGCAACAAAGCAATAATGACAGGCGATTTAGCAGCATCTTTATTGTTGTGTATTCAAAGAGTCTACCATGAGGGTACCTCACGGAGGGGAGATAGAGATTAGGGCGCAAGGCGGGGAGCCACCGTAACGGGGAGGCACAAGTTACCCATATTCGGATCTCACGACAAGACTTCTTCTTTCTAGGGAAGTGAACTACAAATAGCTCTCTATAGGGTAGTCATACTCTCACATTCCCTTCATGCTTTGATTCTTTCTAAAAATAGCCTACCAAGAATTATAGGCGTTACAAGATCTTCAACATATCAACAATAACAAAGATCAATAAGTGTGCGGGGCATCCTTGCTTGTAACTAAATGTTCATGAGAATATGGTGTTAATGTGGGATCCCACTGAAATTTCACTTATAGTGTATATTTCAAATTTTAGTGCCAAAATTTAACTAAAAAAATAATACAAATGAGATTTAGATGGAATTTTACTTAACACCCTGGCGGCATAGTTTTAAAAACTAGACCGGACCGAGGCCTCCACCGATCTGTTAGGTGCACTAGACCGGACATGGAAGTGAACCAGAAATCCGACGGTCGAGGTAAAACAACATCCGGGTCCTGGGAATATAACACTGCTCGCGAAGGTTGAGTGCATGGGCCTCTCCTTATGTGGTAACCATCTGTTCAGCGCTACTTCTGTGACAAGAAAAGAAAGTTATCCGATTTGACTCCATATTTTTCTATAATATAACTAGAAAAGAAATAATCCTGAATTACCGGCCCATCAAGGGTTGGACCATTGAACCGTGAACCGAGAGCCAATCCGGTTTCCAAAACTATGCCCTGCCCCAGTAATTAATTCATCGGGATGTACGTACACCAGGTGGTTCCAGAGACCGAAAGATAAGGACATCTTCAACGGGGTGGCACAAACAGACGTTGAGTGACCGTTTGCATCCGCGCGGTCGAAAAATGTGTTGCACCCTGTTCCAGCGAGCGACGCACAGTGACCGGACTGTCCGCAAAGACGCAAAGACGACCCAAATATGCGACACGTTTGCGTCTCTGCGAACGCTGCACGGTCGCGCCGAGCGTTCGCTTGCTTCTCCCACGGGCCCACCTGGTAGCGACCCTGGCTCGAGCCGGCGCGAATTTAAGCAGAACAACTGCCGGGAAGGGCAACCGCCGGAGTGGCAATCGGTCGATTGACGCGCGAACCGCCGGAATGGAGCGTGAACCGCCGTGGAAGAGCAACTACAACCCTATGCGGTATCTGCGCTGACATTAATCCCCACTCAATAAGACCCCTACGTCTGCGCTAAGGATCTCCAACCGGCATGCGTCATTTGAAGGCGACTGTTCAGACGGGTGCTAGTCCGAGAGTCTCTGCGGAGGAGTTGCGCTTGGCTTTGGAGAGAGCGAGTTCTACTACGCCGTCGTCAGACCGTCCACGCTCGGACAGACCGGCGAGGGGTAGAGTGTTCACCCTCGATCGTGTTACTCCGGTGGCTGCTAGGCTGGCGTCTGCTGTGTCGTCTCCAGCTTTTTCACCTTCACCGTCACCTCGTCGAGGGGACTCTACACGACCCTTGTCCCCGCGAGGGTTGCCGGGTAGTGGAGGTCGGGAGAGTTCTTCTTCGACTCCTCCAGGTGTGCAGTCGGGTCCTTGGGGAGGGTCTAATCCGAAACCGTCCTCCCCTAGGGCCGCTGGTTCATCTTCTCGAGATGGGAGGTGCACCTCACCGACGGTGCACCACCTGTCCGATGCTGCTAGCCGGGCGGGCATGGTGGAGGCGGTGGACGCGTAGCCGTCCTGGGCTGCTGCCGGGGGGAGCCCGATGGTGCAGCACGCGTCGGTTGGCATCCCCTCGCCGGGTGCTGCGGCGCCGGCACCTACTGCTGCGGGTGGCACCGTGGCGGGGCAGGCCTTGGGCGGTAGCGGGGGTGGGTCTACGTCGACCTTGCTCACCCCTGCAAGTGACCCTGCAGACGCGGCGCTGGCCCCTTCTGCTCTGGGTGGCACCGTGGCGGGGCAGGCCTTGGGTGGTAGCCGAGGTGGGTCTACGAAGACCTCGCCCACCCTTGCACGTGGCCCGGCAGACCAGGAGGCGCCGGGGCTAACCGCCGGCCTGGGTCAGGCGGGCCGTCTGGGGGGGGGGTCCTGCGCCCCCACCTACGCCATCTCGACGTAGCACCCGTCATGGTGTCGGCCATGATGGGGCGTCAGCCACGGACGAAGACACTTTGGCGAAGGCGATGATGCGCAAGGCGGAGGCGAACCTAGAATTTTCCGGTACGTCCCAAAGTTCTAAGTCTTTTTTAGCATTCCCAACACCACTTATTGCCGCTAATTTAAATAATGTGGGTCTTTCATTCGGGAATTCTGCTACTACTATTTCTGTTTCGGATGCCGCTTTGAGACGGATGGAGTTCGACAGATTAAAAGTTGCTCATGCGTCTCCAAGCAAGCCAGATGTTTCTTTATCTAACGAAGATGATGAGGATGTGTAGGCCGTCTCAGCTTCTCCCGCATCTAGTCGGTGAGGTATCGGAGGTGGGTTTGGATGACGATGTGTTGGGTTCATGTTTTGAACTACAGGAAACGGAACGGAAATCTAGAACCTTCTCCATTAAGCGTAATGCTTGGCCAAATAAAAAGGCCAAAGTGAATAAATTTTTGATAGTTTTTAAATGAATGGCATGTTTAAGAATAGCAAAGGTCTTAAAGACTTGGCTAAACATCTATACATTGCTGAGAGCATTAAGTAACACATCTTAGATTTTGTCGCTATTTTCGAGACGGGTAAGAGGAACTACTCAACAAGTTTTCTAAATCGCCTTTTAGGCGGGGAAGACTTTGTTTGGATATCCCGCCCACCTCGTGGTCGTTCTGGTGGACTTCTAATTGGAGTCCGAGCATCAACTATGGAGATATTAAATAATTTTGGAGGTGATTTTCACATAAAACCTCACATCCGGAATAAATCTGATAATTTCATTTGGACCTTGGTATCCTTCTATGGGGCTGCTTAGGATGCGGCCAAGTCTGCTTTTCTCCACGAGTTGGTCAATCTAGCAAAAGATAACCCATATCCTATTATTATAGTAGGGGATTTCAATCTGCTTAGATATCCGGAGAAGAAAAATAAGGGCAGATTTGACAACCATTGACCTTTCTTATTCAATGATGTCATTGACTGTTTGGACTTGAGAGAGATTTCGATGGTTGGGAGACAATTTACATGGGCTAATAGCCTCCCAGAGCCTACATCTGAGAAGCTGGACCGTGTACTTATGGACTCAGATTGGGAATCGAAATTTCCCCTAGTCTCGGTACGGGCCCTTCCTCGGATAGAAGCTTTGTCGGATCATGCTCCTATTTTATTGTCCACTGGGAATCCAACTCCGCCGCGTAAACGCCCATTCAAATTTGAGTTGGGTTGGTTAGGCAGAGAAGGGTTCCCAGATATGATTAAATTTATATGGGGCAAGCCTGTCACTGGGAACACCCCCATCCTAAGGTGGAATAACAAACTACGCTCTGTGCGTAGATACCTTGGGGGATGGTCAAGCTCAACATGTCATCTAATATTGATGATTTAGAGGCTATTGCTGAGGTAAGGCCTTTAACAATGCATGAGATTGAACTCAAAAGTCAATATAATGCGAAGTTAGTTGGCTTACTTCGCGAGGAGGAACTCAAATAGTACCAGAGATCTAAGGCCCAATTCCTGTTGGAAGGAGATTCGAATACGAGATACTTTCATAGTGTTGCTAATGGTAGACATAGAAAGAAACTCATTTATTCTCTAGTACAAGAGGAGGGCGTGATCGAACGTCATGAGCAGCTGAAGTCTTATATTAGATCGTTTTATAAAGGATTATTTCACGCACCCGAAGAATCTGATATATCCATGGATGAATCCAGGATTGCGGATATTCCCCAAGTGTCTCTAGAGGAAAATGACATCCTTGTGGCTCCTTATTCTGAGGAGGAGATAAGAAAGGAGGTTTTTCAAATGGAGCACAATAAGGCGCCAGGTCGTGATGGGTTTCCTGCAGAATTCTATCAATCTTTCTGGAATATTATAAAGCATGATTTATTGGAGCTCTTTGTAGAAATCCATGCAGGTCAAGTGGAATTGTTCCGCATAAATTTTGGTGAGATTTAATGTGTGTTTTAAAATCTTTACCAAAGTCGCTACGATTAGACTTAATTCGGTGGCAGAACATGTCGTCCGTCCATGCCAGACTGCGTTCATGCAAGGTAGACACATCCTAGATGGTGTTGTCACTTTGCATGAAACAGTTCATGAGATGCATCGGAAAAAACTGAATAGTGTTATTTTCAAGATCGACTTTGAGAAAGCTTATGATAAAGTTAAATGATCTTTTCTTCAACAAACACTCGGGATGAATGGTTTTCAGAAGAGTGGCACACTCTCATAAATAACTTTGTTTTTTTGGTGGAAGTGTGGCCATTAAGGTCAATGACAACATTGGTCGATACTTCCAGATGAAAAAAGGTTTGAGGCAAGGGGATCCCCTTTCTCCAATGTTATTTAACATTGTGGCGGATATGCTTGCTATTATAATTGAGCGTGCGAAGGTTGATGGTCAGATTGAATGGGTAGTACCTCATCTTGTGGATGGTGGATTATCTATCCTTCAGTATGCCGATGACACAATTCTTTTTATGGAACATGACTTGGAAAAAAACTCGAAATCTGAAGTTAATTCTAACGGCATTCGAGCAATTGTCTAGTCTCAAAATTAATTTCCATAAAAGTGAACTGTTATTTTTCGATGAGGCCAATGACGATGCCAACCTTTACGCCGACTTGTTCGGATGTGGTCTTGGCTCCTTTCCGATCAACTATCTTGGTATTCTGATTCATTATCGGAGACTGACGTTGGTGGAGTGGAAACTCGTCGAGGAAAGACTTCAGAAGCGGTTAAGTAGTTGGAAAGGAAAATTGTTGTCCCTTGGGGGAGATTAGTTCTCATAATGTTGTACTTACGAATATGGTACTCTATATGATATCTTTCTTGCATCTACCCAAAGGAATCTTGAAGAGATAAGATTATGTACGTTCAAGATCCTTTTGGCAAGGGGACAACAACAAGAAGAAATATCGGTTAACTAAATGGAGTGTTGTATGTCGTCCAAAAGATCAAGGTGGACTTGGTGTTCATGATCTAGAAGTTAAGAACATGGCTTTGCTAGGTAAATGGCTAGCCAGACTATTAACTGAGGATGGTATATGGCAACAACTATTAAGGAAAAAGTATGTGGGCTCAAAAGTGTTATCTCAGGTATTTTGGAAACCTCGAAACTCTCACTTTTGGGCTGAAATTATGGCAACTAAGAAGCACTTTTTTACTTTTCGTTCGTTCTCCATAAGGAATGCAACGGAGATTAGGTTCTGGGAAGATAGATGGTTGGGAACAACTACTATTCGGGAACAATATCCAGCTTTGTACAATATTGTTCGTCATAAGGGATACACCTTGTAGAAAGTCATGGAAACTTCTCCTCCCTCCATGACGTTCAGGCGTGATCTAATTGGTCCCTGATTGACTAGTTGGAATGAATTGCTACAGAGGTTAGCTTCAATACAATTATCTGAGTGACAAGGTATTAACTTGTCAATGCCTACAAGTTGCAGACTAGGGTTTCGCGGAAAGTAGAGGGCAAGTAGATCTCGAAGGTTTCAGCCGAAAAGATGCTCGACTGCTAAAGACTAGGGTTATGTTGACAATGAATCGATCCTTTCTTTGTCCCTTGACTCCCCCTTATATAGGAGGCGGAGCCGAGGGTTTCGTGTTGTACAAGTTACAAATATCGAGAGACTCTTTGAGTTCGTCCCGTACAATTACAAATCTCCTTATTCCTAATCTATCTCTATTTTTCATAGTCGACGCTTCAATGGGCTTCCGGGCTTTATAAGCTTTGGGTCATGGGCTTTCAGTAAACCCCGGTACCTTCTTCGGCAGGCCCATCCGGGATGCCTATGTTAGTAACCCCCGAGATTTTGCTTGAATCGTAGAGTCGAGTAAAATCTCCATCGTACAATTAATCCGTAAATTCTTTAGGTTATTAAAATAACTTATTCAAGACATACATATTTTGTACAGGGATAATGGTAAATGGGGTTGGTTCATCTGACGGATCAGGTACCAGTTAACTGCTCTCGTGGCAAACCCGCAAAAACCTTCCTCAAGATCAAGTACCCGGACATGATCCCGGAATACTGGCGTAATTCGACATGTGCCGCTTCAGGACTTAATCATGAATCGAATTCCAGTCATATCGATAGAATCCATAGCACGTCCGCTAGGAATATTTCTTCGCGTCTGTTGACACGGAAAACAGTAGCAGAGCGCATTCGGGTGCGATACCACGCCACGAAGGACAGAACCTGGGGACTTACCTTCGTAAAGTATTACGACATGCAGAGGTTTTACCGCGGCGGACGCGCTCTGGGAATATATTTGTCGAGTACCTTTATCGGCTGCTGGAATAGCCAATTTTCTCGAGTTGTTTAATGATAATATCTTGTTCTCCCGATGGGAGTAGATGACGAGTTATATGTAACTCGACGATGTACGACGATAATCGTCCGCCTTATATTTTGTCTTGTCAGTTTATTCTTCTGCATATTCTATCGGGTGCGCGACCAGCGCTCCCGATGGGAGTAGCCCCCGAGGTTATAGTCGAGTATTTATACTTGGCTGTAGACTCGCATTTGAACAAATACTTGTGTTTGATCATAGGCTCCCGAAGTTACTGTGTTGGAACAATCGACACTTTCCTGTCGCTATTTTTAAGGAAACTAGTCGAAATTTCTTGTATGACGACGTCAGCGCTGACGATGGCCACGACCTTTGCATTGGAAAGGCGCGACTCCTGTCACTTCACTGTTCTGTGGGTCCAAATGCCTGCGCCGTCGACACGTCGCGCAAGTGGAGGACACATGTCCTCCGAAAATTCTGGCACGCGCTACCGCGCAGTAACTTTGGGCTGAAAATACCATTTTACCCCTTTGGACACGTGTAAGGCTAAAAATGCATCGCTTCTTCATCCAACGGCGCGGCGCATCAGCTCCTTGCTATAAATTCACCTCTTCTTCCTCATTTACCCCCTTCGTCGCGCCGCACATCTGTCTCTTCTCTCTCTCTTCGCCATTGTCATCCGCAAGCTCCTCGTGCACGCACTGCCGCTCACCCCTCTTCTCCACCAAAGCACTTCTCCATGCCGCCACGCACCAAACTGTTGAGGCACACAACTCCAGGCACCAACGCTCCAATGGAAAAGGTGGAGATCTCTGGATGGGAGAGATCCAAGATCTCAAACAAGGACCAGAAGACCCTCAAGAAGCTTGGCCTGCTGAAGAAGCAGGACTCGCTGATCTTCCCTGGCGACGAAAGCTTCCCGCGACCTCCGAGTGGATACCGGGTAACTTTTATCGACCACCTCATTCGCGGCCTTTCCACCCCTATCCACGAGTTCCTTCGTGGCCTTCTTTTTGTTTACGGGATTCAGCTGCACCAGCTGACCCCTAACTCCATCCTCCACATCTCGATTTTCATCACTTTGTGCGAGTGCTTCCTCGGCACCCATCCTCACTGGAGCCCGTGGATACGCATTTTCTATCTCCGACGCAACAACTCCCGCAACGCCGTCTACAATGTGGGCGGCGTTTGCATCTGCGTCCGACCTGACGTTGACTATTTTGACTTCAAATTCCCCGACTTCGTCCAAGGGTGGCGCAGAAGGTGGTTATACGTCCAAGACGAGTACAAAAACTCCCAAGAGTACGGCATCGCTCCATTTGAAGGTGCCGCAGAAATTGTCAGACGCCAATCCTGGGACGCAGAAGCCACTGCTGAAGAAAAGGCGGCCACTGAGGCCTTGATGAAGCGCATCCATCAGCTCCAGAACACCCACGGTGAAGAACTGTCGGGTGTTCAAATAACTGCTTATTTCCTTAGGATAAGGGTGCAGCCTCTGCAGGCTCACAAAAACCCCCTTTGGATGTATGCTGGCGATAAAGACGTTGATCGCTTTGTTGGAGATATGCCCAAGAGGCAATAATAAAGTGGTTATTATAATATCTTTGTGTTTATGATAAATGTTTATATACCATGCTATAATTGTATTAACCGAAACATTGATACATGTGTGTTATGTAAACAACAAGGAGTCCCTAGTAAGCCTCTTGTATAACTAGCTTGTTGATTAATAGATGATCATGGTTTCGTGATCATGAACATTGGATGTTATTAATAACAAGGTTATGTCATTATTTGAATGATATAATGGACACACACCCAAATGAGCGTAGCATAAGATCAAGTCATTAAGTTCAATTTGCTATAAGCTTTCGATACATAGTTGCCTTAGTCCTTCGACCATGAGATCATGTAAATCACTTACACCGGAAGGGTACTTTGATTACATCAAACGCCATTGCGTAAATGGGTGGCAATAAAGATGGGATTAAGTATTTGGAAAGTGTGAGTTGAGGCATATGGATCAATAGTGGGATTTGTCCATCCTGATGACGGATAGATATACTCTGGGCCCTCTCGGTGGAATGTCATCTGATTAGCTTGCAAGCATATGAATAGTTCATAAGAGATCACATACCACGGTACGAGTAAAGAGTACTTGTCGGTAACGAGGTTGAACAAGGTATGGATATACCGATGATCAAACCTCGGACAAGTAAAATATCGCGAGACAAAGGGAATTGGCATCGTATGTAAATGGTTCAATCGATCACTAAGTCATCCTTGAATATGTGGGAGCCATTATGGATCTCCAGATCCCGCTATTGGTTATTGCTCGGAGAGGAGTCTCGACCATGTCTGCATAGTTCGCGAACCGTAGGGTGACGCGCTTAAGGTTCGATGTCGCATAAGTAGATTTGAATATGGTATGGAGACGAAGTTTGTTCGGAGTCTCGGATGTGATCCAGGATGTCACGAGGAGGTCCGGAATAGTCCGGAGAATAAGATTCATATAAGGGAAGTTGATTTCTGGGTTTCGGAAATGTTCCGGATTTTCCGGTGGTTGACTGGAAGGTTCTAGAAGATTTCGGAGGGGTTCACCATGGGGCCCACGACCTAGGAGGCCCACCGTGGGCCGAGGGGATGCTCCCTGGCCTAATGGGCCAGGGGCACATGGCCCCCAAGGCCCAGGCCGGCCAACCCCCTAGGGTTTCCCTGGGGGGATCAACTTGGGGGAGGGGAAAGCCCTCTCCCCCCTCTTGGCCGCCGCCCCCAACCCTAGATGGGAAGGGGGCCACCTTGGTCGGCTGGCCCCCAATATAAAGAGGGGAGGGTGGCCAGCCACACCCCCATCCATTGCCTCCTCCTCTGGCCGCCTCTCCCTCCACCATACGCTGCTCCGGCTTAGGCGAAGCCCTGCAGTTTTCTTCCTCCACCACCACCACCACGCCGTTGTGCTGCTGGAGTTGGAGGAGATCTACCACACCTCCGCTGCCCGCTGGAACGGGAGAGGAAGGAGCTTCATCGACACCGTACGCGCGACCGAGTACGGAAGTGCTGCCGGATTGCAGCACCGGGGACGATCGTCTACACCAACAACGAGATTAATCTCGTAGGCTTTGGAATCTTCGAGGGTTAGTCTCATCTCCATCTCGTTTCTTCGATCTTGTAGATTAGATCTTGGGTGTTCCATAGATTAGATCTATTGGTTTTATTCGTCTTGCGGTAGGAAATTTTTGTTTTCTATGCAACGAACCCCATCAGTGGTATCAAGCCACGTGCATAGATCTGTTGCACGAGTAGAACACAATGGTTTTGTGGGCGGTGATGCTTTTGTTGCTTTAGTTTGTGTACTTTGCATCTTGCGGGATGGTGGGATGAAGCGGCCCGGGCTAACTTTACATGACCGCGTCTCATGAGACTTGCTCCACGCTTGACATGCAACTTGTATTGCATAAGTGGCTTTGCGGGTGTCTGTCTCTCCCACCATAGTGAAGATTACAATTTATACTTTCTATTGTCAACACTAGTATCACCGTTGTGGTTCATGTTCGTAGGTAGATTGGATCTTACTCGAAAACCCTAAACCACGTAAAATATGCAAACCAAATTAGAGGCGTCTAACTTGTTTTTGCAGGGTTTGGTGATGTGATATGGCCATGATGTGATGATGATATATTTGATGTATGAGATGTTCATTATTGTATTATGGCAACCGGCAGGAGCCTAATGGTTGTCTTTAATTTTTGTTAAAGACCTGCGTGTCTATTCATCATGTAATAGCTTTATTTCAAGTAGTTGTTATAGTAGCTATAAGTGATGGACAACCATGAAGCGGCGCCACTGACCTTGACGCCATGCTGGTGATGATGGAGATCATGTCCGTGCTTTGGAGATGGAGATCAAAAGCACAAGAAGAAAGGCCATATCATATCACACATTATGAATTGCATGTGATGTTAATCCTTTTATGCATCTTATTTTGCTTAGATCGCGACGGTAGCATTATAAGATGATCCCTCTCACTAAATATCAAGATAATAAAGTGTTCATCCTTAGTATGCACCGTTGCTAAGACTTGTCGTTTCGAAGCATCTCGTGATGATCGGGTGTGATAGACTCTACATGTGCATACAACGGGTGCAAGCCAGATTTGCACACGCGGATACTAAGGTTGCCTTGACGAGCCTAGCATGTACAGACATGGTCTCGGAACACGGGATACCGAAAGGTAGAGCATGAGTCATATGAATGATATGATGAACACTTTGAGTGTTCGCCTTTGAAGCTACATCTTTTCTCGTGAAGATCGGACTTGGTGTAGTGGATTTGGTTCGTGTAATCACTAAGACAATGCGAGGGATGTTGTTTTGAGTGGGAGTTCACCTAGTTAATTTAAGAATTAAAATTGAACTCAATTTATCATAAACTTAGTCTAAACTCTTTGCAAATATGTTGTAGATCATGGCGCCCCCTCCATCAATTTTAACCAGTTCCTAGAGAAAGAAAAGCTTAAGGGCAATGGTAGCAACTTCACTGACTGGTTCCGTCATGTGAGGATTTTCCTCACTGGTGGAAGCCTGCAATATGTGCTCGATGCACCGCTAGGTTCCCCACCACCTCCTGCAGTATCCGAGGACATAAAGAATGTTTATGAGACTCGGGTGACTCGATACTCCGAAGTTCAGTGTGCCATCCTATGCAGCTTAGAGGCAGAGCTCCAAAAGCGTTTTGAGCACCACGACCCTTGTGATATGATGCGTGAGCTCAAACTTATCTTTGAAACTCATGCGGCCGTGGAGAGCTATGAGGCCTCGAAGCAGTTCTTTAGCTGCATGATGGAAGAGGGCAGCTCCGTTAGTGAGCACATGTTCGCCATGTCCGGACATGCGAAGAAGCTCAGTGACATGGGGATGATGATCCCTAATCAGCTGGGTATTCATCGTGTCCTTCAATCACTGCCACCAAGTTACAAGAACTTCGTGATGAACTACAACATGCAGAACATGAATAAAGATTTACCTGAACTCTTTTCCATGCTGAAATCTGCTGAAGTTGAGATTAAGAAGGAGAATCAAGTGTTGATGGTCAACAAGACCACCAGTTTCAAAAAGCAGGGCAAGCCTAACAAGGGTAACTTCAAGAAGCCTAAACCTGAGACTGTGTGTTACTACTGCCAGGGGAAGGGGCACTGGAAGCGTAATTGCTCCAAATACTTGGCCGATCTGAAGAGCGGCCACGTCAAGAAGAAAGGTATATCTGATATACATGTTATTGATGTCTATCTTACTGGTTCTCGTAGTAGTGCCTGGGTATTTGATACTGGTTCGGTTGCTCACATTTGTAACTCGAAACAGGAACTGCGGAATAAACGAAGCCTGGCAAGGGACGAGGTGACGATGCGCGTTGGAAATGGATCCAAGGTCGATGTGATCGCCGTCGGCACGCTCCCCCTACATCTACCTTCGGGATTAGTTTTAAACCTTAATAATTGTTATTTGGTACCTGCGTTGAGCATGAACATTATATCTGGATCTTGTTTGATGCAAGACGGTTATTCGTTTAAGTCTGAGAATAATGGTTGTTCAATTTATATGAGTAATGTCTTTTATGGCCATGCACCTGAGATGAATGGTTTATTCTTGTTAAATCTCGATAGTAGTGATACACATGTTCATAACATTGATGCTAAGCGAATTAAATTGAATGATAATTCTACTTATATGTGGCACTGTCGTCTTGGTCATATTGGAGTGAAGCGCATGAAGAAACTCCATTCCGATGGACTTCTTGAGTCACTTGACAGATGCGAAGCATGTCTAATGGGAAAAATGACTAAGACTCCATTTTCTGGTACAATGGAGCGAGCTACAGACTTATTGGAAATCATACATACCGATGTGTGCGGACCAATGAGTGTAGCATCGCGCGGTGGTTATCGTTATGTTCTAACCTTCACGGATGATCTGAGTAGATATGGGTATATTTACTTTATGAAACACAAGTCCGAGACTTTTGAGAAGTTCAAGGAATTCCAAAGTGAAGTAGAAAATCAACGTAACAAGAAGATTAAGTTTCTGCGTTCTGATCGCGGAGGCGAATATCTGAGTTATGAGTTTGGCATGCATTTAAAGAAATGCGGAATACTTTCACAATTGACACCGCCGGGAACACCACAGCGCAATGGTGTGTCCGAACGTCGTAATCGAACTCTCTTAGATATGGTTCGTTCTATGATGTCTCTTACCGATTTGCCATTATCGTTTTGGGGTTATGCATTAGAGACAGCCGCATTCACTTTAAATAGGGCACCATCTAAATCCGTTGAAACGACACCGTATGAATTATGGTTTGGGAAGAAACCTAAGCTGTCGTTCCTTAAAGTTTGGGGTTGCGATGCTTATGTAAAGAAGTTACAACCTGACAAGCTAGAACCCAAAGCGGAGAAATGCGTCTTCATAGGATACCCTAAAGAAACAATTGGGTATACTTTCTATCATAGATCCGAAGGCAAAATCTTTGTTGCCAAGAACGGATCCTTTCTTGAGAAGGAGTTTCTCACTAAAGAAGTGACTGGAAGAAAAGTAGAACTCGACGAGGTTGATGAACCTTCTCTCATAGATCAGAGTAGCGCAGTGCCGGAAGAAGTTCCTGTGCAGCCTGCACCGATAGGAGAGGAAGCAAATGATGATGATCATGAAACTTCGAACGAGGAAGCTACTGAACCTCGCAGATCGACGAGGGAACGTACCACTCCTGATTGGTATGATCCCTGTCTAAATGTCATGATTGTGGACGACAATGATGAGGACCCTGCGACGTATGAAGAAGCGATGATGAGCCCAGATTCCAACAAATGGCAAGAAGCCATGAAATCCGAAATGGGATCCATGTATGATAACAAAGTATGGACTTTGGTAGACTTACCTGATAGCCGCAAGGCTGTCGAGAATAAATGGATCTTCAAGAGAAAAACAGATGCTGATGGTAATATTACTGTCTATAAAGCTCGACTTGTCGCAAAGGGTTTCCGACAAATTCAAGGTGTTGACTACGATGAGACTTTCTCACCTGTAGCGAAGCTAAAGTCTGTGAGGATTTTGTTAGCAATAGCTGCATTTTTCGATTATGAGATTTGGCAGATGGATGTCAAAACGGCGTTCCTTAATGGAGATATTGAGGAAGAGTTGTATATGGTACAACCCAAAGGTTTTGTCGATCCTGAAAATGCTAACAAGGTATGCAAACTTCAGCGTTCCATTTATGGACTGAAGCAAGCATCCCGGAGTTGGAACCTACGCTTTGATAGAGTGATCAAAGATTTCGGTTTTATACGGACTCATGGTGAGGCCTGTATTTACAAGAAAGTGAGTGGGAGCTCTGTAGCGTTCCTGATATTATATGTAGATGACATATTATTGATTGGGAATGATATAGAACTATTAAGCAGCGTTAAAGGTTATTTGAATAAGTCTTTTTCAATGAAAGACCTTGGTGAAGCAGCATACATTTTAGGCATCAAGATTTATAGAGATAGATCAAGACGCCTAATAGGCCTTTCACAAAGTACATATCTGGACAAGATTCTAAAGAAGTTTAGAATGGATGAAAGCAAGAAAGGGTTCTTGCCTATGTTGCCAGGTAAGGTCTTGAGTAAGACTCAAGGTCCGGCTACGGCAGATGAAAGAGAGAGGAGAGCAGATGTTGGGCTTCGGCAGAGGTTTGTAGTACGCCAGTTTTCCCTTAAGTGGATCACCCAAGGTTTATCGAACTCAGGGAGGAAGAGGTCAAAGATATCCCTCTCAAGCAACCCTGCAACCACAAAGCAAGAAGTCTCTTGTGTCCCCAACACACCTAAGGTACTGTTCGGCAAAGAGATAGTGAAATACAAGTGGTATGAATGAATATGAGCAAGTACGGCCAGAAAATAGCTTGCTGGCGTGCGATTGATGGTAGTAATATTGCAGAAAGTAAACATGCAACAAAACAGTAAACAAACGGAGATTCGATGTTTGGAAACAAGGCCTAGGGATCATACTTTCACTAGTGGACACTCTCAACATTGATCGCATAACAAATAATAACTTCTCTCATTTGTGCTACATACACTCTTTTGTTGGATGACAAACACTATTCGTTGTGTAGGGCTACAAGAGCTCCCTCAAGCCGGAGTTAACAAGCACCACAACATTCAGCATTCATATTTAAGTAACCTTAGAGCATAATAGATCTTTGCAATTTAAACCGAGTACTAACATAGCATACACACTGTCACCATTACACTATGAAAGGGGGAATAGATCACATCAATACTATCATAGTGATAATTAACTCCATAACCTACAAGAGATTATGATCATAACCTACGACAAGAACCACACGATGCACACACTGTCACCATTACACCATGCAGGAGGAATAGACTACTTTAATAACATCACATGAGTAGCACATAGACTAGTAGCGATACAAAGCTCATCATATGGATCTCAATCATGCAAGCAATTCATGAGATCATTGTATTGGAGTACAGAGAGAGAGATTAACCACATAGCTACGGTAGAGCCCTCAGCCCCAGGGGAGAACTACTCCCTCCTCATCATAGGAGACAGCGATGGCGATGGAGATGGCGGTGGTGTCAATGGAGATGGCTCGGGGGCAATTCCCCGTCGGCGTGCGGAACAGAGACTTCTGTCCCCCGAATCTTGATTTCGCGATGGCGGCGGCTCTGGAAGGTTTTCTCGGGTTTCGTCGAACGTGGTCGAGGATTTAGGTCAGGGACGACTAAATAGGCGAAGAGGCGGAGTCGGAGGGGCTACAGGGGGGCCACACACCAGGCCGGCGCCCCTGGCCGCGCCGGGGTGGTGTGTGGGGCCCCTGTGGCCCACCTCTGGTCCCTCTCGGGTGTTGGAAGCTCCCGGTGAAAATAAGTCTTGGGCGTTGATTTCGTCCGATTCCGAGAATATTTCCTTACTAGGATTTCTGAAACCAAAAACAGAAAACAGGAACTGGCACTTCGGCATCTCGTCAATAGGTTAGTTCCGGAAACGCATAAATATGACATAAAGTATGCATAAAACATGTAGATATCATCAATAAAGTGGCATGGAACATAAGAAATTATAGATACGTTTGGGACGTATCAAGCATCCCCAAGCTTAGTTCCTACTCGCCCTCGAGTAGGTAAACGATAACAATGATAATTTCTTAAGTGACATGCCATCATAACTTTGATCATACTATTGTAAAGCACATGAGATGAATGCAGAGATTCGAAGCAATGATGAAGATAATGAGTAAACAAATGAATCATATAACAAAGACTTTTCATGAATAATACTTTCAAGACAAGCATCAATAAGTCTTGCATAAGAGTTAACTCATAAGCAATAAATTCTTAGTAGAAAGCTTTGAAACAACACAAAGGAAGATATAAGTTTCAGCGGTTGCTTTCAACTTTAACATGTATATCTCATGGATAATTGTCAACACAAAGTAATATAACAAATGCAATATGCAAGTATGTAGGAATCAATGCACAGTTCACACAAGTGTTTGCTTCTTGAGGTGGAGAGAAATAGGTGAACTAACTCAACATAAAAAGTAAAAGAATGGCCCTTCGCAGAGGGAAGCATTGATTGCTATATTTGTGCTAGAGCTTTGATTTTGAAAACATCAAGAGAGTATAAAAGTAAAGTTTTGAGAGGTGTTTGTTGTTGTCAACGAATGGTAGTGGGCACTCTAACCCCCTTGCCAGACAAACCTTCAAAGAGCGGCTCCCATTTTATTTTATTTTTGTGTGGCACTCCTTCCAACCTTTCTTTCACAAACCATGGCTAACCGAATCCTCGGGTGCCTGCCAACAATCTCATACCATGAAGGAGTGCCTTTTTATTTTAGTTTTATTTAGATGACACTCCTCCCCACCTTTGCTTTCTCAAGCCATGGCTAACCGAATCCTTCGGGTGCCGTCCAACAATCACATACCATGGAGGAGTGTCTATTTTTGTTAATTAATTTGGGACTGGGAATCCCATTGCCAGCTCTTTTTGCAAAGTTATTGGATAAGCGGATGAAGCCACTAGTCCATTGGTGAAAGTTGCCCAACAAGATTGAAAGATAAACACCACATACTTCCTCATGAGCTATAAAACATTGACACAAATCAGAGGTGATAACTTTTGAATTGTTTAAAGGTAGCACTCAAGCAATTTACTTTGGAATGGCGGAGAAATACCATGTAGTAGGTAGGTATGGTGGACACAAATGGCATAGTGGTTGGCTCAAGGATTTGGATGCATGAGAAGTATTCCCTCTCGATACAAGGCTTAGGCTAGCAAGGTTATTTGAAACAAACACAAGTATGAAATGATGCAGCAAGACTCACATATAAACATATTGTAAGCATTATAAGACTTTACATCGTCTCCTTGTTGTTCAAACACCTCAACCAGAAAATATCTAGACTTAGAGAGACCAATCATGCAAACCAAATTTTAACAAGCTCTATGTAATTATTCATTAATGGGTACAAGGTACATGATGCAAGAGCTTAAACAAGATCTATATGAGCACAACAATTGCCAAGTATCACATTATTCAAGACATTATACCAATTACCACATGTAGCATTTTCTGTTTCCAACCATATAACAATTAACGAAATTTCATTTCCAAAACCAGGGGGGCATGTGTTATCACCAGAATTTGACCAAGTCAGAGGTGGGCCGCGATCAAGATGGACTTGACGATATATGCGTGGGAGAGATATGTGAATCGGCCTTGTGTATCAAGTTTGGGCTAGTTAGCCCGTGTATCTTTATAGTAGGCTACGTAGTAGTTAGAGTTTATCTCGTGCACGGTTTGGTGCACGCCCACATTAGAAAGTCCCCTGGACTATAAATATGTACCTAGGGTTTATGGAATAAACAACAACCAACGTTCAACACAAACCAATCTCGGCGCATCGCCAACCCCTTCGTCTCGAGGGTTTCTCCGGTAAGCACCATGCTGCCTAGATCGCATCTTGCGATCTAGGCAGCCTGCCTACGTTGTTCATGCGTTGCTCGTACTGAAGCCTTTTTGATGGCGAGCAACGTAGTTATCATAGATGTGTTAGGGTTAGCATTGTTCTTAGTATCATATGCTGTCGTAGTGCAACCCTTGCGCATCTAGCCGTCCTTGTACCTCATCATGGGTGCAGGGGCGGCACCCCGCTTGATCATTATTTAGTAGATCTGATCCGTTACGGTTGCTCCTTGATTCATCAAGGATTAGTTTAATATCTGCAATAGTTAGGCCTTACAAAGGGTTGGAGGATCCAGCGGCGTGTAGGGTGTAGTTTGCTGGCCCTAGACAGGACGTTCCGAGGATCAACCTCGTGTTGGTTTTTAGGCCTTGTCTAGGATTGGCTTACGATCACCGTGCGCGAGCGCGAGGCCCAATCGTGAGTAGGATGATCCGATTATGCGGTGAGAACCCTAAATCGTCGTGGATCTCATATGCTTTATCTTGATCAAGCAGGACCACCATATATTCGGCCACCTTGGACGAATCATGGGTGGATCGGCTCCATGAGCCGATTCACAGGATAACCTGAGAGCCGATCGAGGCTCGTATTTAACGTGTACGTGTGTGCCCTGCAGGAAACTAAGCGAGGCATCATCCACACCTTCCTGACCAGGTATAGGTCAGGTGGCACGCCCTTGCAATTTGCATCGGCGCGCGACCAGGAGGCTTTGCGGGCCGTCGCTCTGAGGGACTGGGGCCAGCCGCAGCCCTAGTTGTTCCCGGCTCTACGGTGTTGACCAGTCACTGCCCGCCGGTGGGTTTCGACGTCAACACATTCTGGCACGCCCGGTGGACAATCAATCTTCAACATCCACCACATCGCCATCTACATCTGAGATGGCGGAAAGCACTCCGGTCAAGTACGAGGACCTGGCTGACAAGCTCAAGAAGAAGCATAACAAGGTCAAGGCGGTCCTCGGAACCGAACTCGTCGGCTCCTGTGAGAAGACCCGTTCGCACGGCATCAAGCTCAACGGAGACACACGCCCGCGGCCTGGTGTCAACATGGTGGATCTTAGCCACCGCGGAGGAACCAGAGTTCTCCTTTGGCATCAACACGGCGGGGCTCACATGCCGCCATGACAAAGACAAAGACAAGATCTACCCGACGAGCTCGAAAGGTGGCATACTAAACAGTAATACCAAGAAGGCCGATTCCACAGGCTCCGGCATTATGCATGGGCAAACACAGTTATACCGGTCTGTGGGATCGGCCCCGACGGCCTGTGAAATGGCATCACCAGACTTTCGTGGACCTACGAACGTAGGAGCCGATTCTAGGAGTCGGCTAAAATCGTCCTCACTAGGTTTCCGGTCCGGGCTCAACGTCGATCTAATGAGCAATGGGGTGCGTCGTCGATGCGCTGGAAGGAATCCATGTTGTTCCTAATGAAGCCGACGTTCACACCATAATACCTTGGCTAAACATAGAGCCGATTTCAGCAGTCACCTGGCAGAATCGGCTCGGGGGGGCACCTAAGCATGGAGCGCGCGCGACGCCGTTAAGCATGTGCGGAGAGATTTTGGTAGCCGAATAAAAATAAAAAATAAAAAATTTCGGATGCAACCGGAGCCGATGCGTGGCAGTCGACTTGGACAAGAACAGAAAGCGAGTTTACAAGTATCAGTTCACACACGGAAGCAAAGAGGCCCTACTGAAGAAATGTATTAAGAGCGTGAAGAGCATCAGCACGGATTCGATCCACCTCGGCGATCTCGACCTCATCATCCTCGTCTCTCCCCATCACCAGCTGGCTGCTTAGGGCACGAATTTCAGCTAGGTCGGTCTTCAGATCAGCGGTGAGACCTTGTGCTTCCTCTTGGGAGCGAGCAATGAGGGATTCCTCGTCTTGGATGAGTCGTTTGGTCTCCCTGGCCCTCCTTTCGAGGTCCTCCAGCTCCTTGCGTAAGGTCTCAAGTCTGACACTATGAGTGGAAGTGGCGTCTTCGCATCTAAAGCAGCCTTCTTCTCGTTAAGCCGTTGGCTTTTCTGCAATATCGGCTCTCAACGGGAGTTGGGCGCGGCGGAGAGTAATCCTTTGACGGGCCGACTGCACCCTTGACTTGAAAACTGACAAAGTCACTGTCGGCCAGAGTTTAGCTTCCAGCACCACTGGGAGATGGGGCTGGATGTCCACGAGGATGCCCCTGATCGTCTCAGGGTCCTCAACCAGGGTATCAACTGGGGAGGAGAGCAGGACTTTGAGACGCTGGAGCGGACCGTCAATTGCACCAAGGTTTGGCTCTTCGCCTATTTTGGGAGCGGCTGGCTCGATGGAATCGGGGTCGAATGTCAGCAAGCTTGAAGGATCACACCCCTGACAAACGAACAAGAACGGCATGGGCATGCGGCAGAGGAAAAGAGTAGGCCCAAGAGAGAAAAGAGAGGAAGAGAGGGTACCTCTCCCAAGAAAGGAAGGGAAGCCGAGGTGGTAACAATCGGCTTTGCAGTACGCTGGTCAGACGCTTGGTCCGTCACGCGTGGCGAGTTGGAGGGGCCAGGAGCAGTAGATGGCATCGGCACCTCTTCCACGACCCCGCTAGAAGTCTCGTTAATCTGCAAGGGGAATGGTAAAGCAATCCAGTTAGTGACAAGACAACGGGGAACACGAGCTGTCAAGAGGGTTACCTTTGAAACTTCCTAGGAGAAGAGGTTTGTGGGCCCGTGCGAGCCCTTTGGACACATCGGCGCTTTATGCGCGACCTCGTTTGGACTGAAGGCTGAAGAGTGGCAGGCTCGGGAGTCGCCTTTTTCTGGAAGCCGAGGTTGGCGAGTCCGTCTGGCTCTGTGTGGTGGATCTTTCCGTACCGCGTGGGTAGGAGTCCCTGGGACTGGACTGTTCTCCCTCACTGGAGTTCTCTTCGGTGGAAGTCTGAAAAAAGAGATACGACCATCTTACAAAGGTTGGGAGGGCAAGTGCGATCGATCGAAATACGGTACAACTTACCTGCGAACTCGCTTGGGCAGGAGCTCTGCGTGTCAGGGTTTTCCTGACGGCCACCTTCCTCACCGCCGTCCTCGCCCGGGTCGAGGCTCGGGGGGCAACCGGCCCCAAAGATGCTTTGCTCTTGGGAGCCGATTTCGGTGAAATCGGTTGGCCTTGCATTATGACTTTCTTCAGAGGTGGCGAACTCTGACAGAAGAGGACCACTGGGGCCGGAGGAAGGAATACGAAGGGAGAACCATCAGCTTGCATGGGAGCTGGGCCGTCTTGTTGCTGCCAAGAGGTGAAGTCAGTTCACAGGCAAATCACCATTAAGTGGTTACGGGGAATATTTTGAGGAATGGTACCTGGTCAGCGGAGATGTCATGTGCGGCGTCGAGTTGTCTCAATAGCGGTCCTAACGCCCTCCTAAAAACATGGGTCTTCCACATGGACCACCAGGTCTCGAAGCCGTCAGTAGTGAAGGAAAAACGGAGGTTGTGAGGGATTGGAAGGGCCAAAGCATCAAAGAAGGTGTAGCACCTTTGGCCAGTAAGGATGTCAGGCAGTTCGGCTCTGCTTGCGGTCAGGTGGTGTAAGAATAAGTGCGGAGGCACTTGCCCGAGACCGAGCTGACGGGCTACCACTACCGGTTGATAACACTCATAACCAGGCTTGATGATCCGGTTTGAGGTACTCATGCCAACAGGGAGAAAGCAAGGACGAATCATGATGGAATACAGATGCCGGGTGCTATCGTCATCGGCAAAGCTACCCAATCGGAAGGAGACTGGATTTTCAAAATCCTCCGTTTCAGTATAAGGAAAGAACAGGGGGTTGTCCAAACCTTGGAAGAAGATCTTGAACCACCCTGCTGCTTCCTTAGGGATCAGCCTGCTGCCTGGGAGACCATACAGGGCTTGACCATAACTGGTGCATCGAATATCCTTCCCGTTAACATCTGGGAAGGTGCAGGAGGTCAAAGGTGGGAAGTCTGGGATCTGATCCCGAAAGTATAACTGCGCCCATAGCTGAATAAACCACCAGGGACCGCCAGTTTTAACTGTCTTCTGAGAGAACAGCTTGACAGACATCAGTTGAAGAGATCGATATACCTCTCCAAGGAACAGTTTGCCGATGCCGAGATGTGTGCCTTTGGCCAGTTCATAGGCTAGAGAAAGGTAATTCTTGGTAGGGGCAAGTGATGGGTGATACGTCTCCAACGTATCGATAATTTCTTATGTTCCATGCTACTTTATTGATGATACCTACATGTTTTATGCACATTATATGTCATATTTATGCATTTTCTGGAACTAACCTATTAACAAGATGCCGAAGAGCCAGTTGCTTTTTCTGCTGTTTTTGGTTTCAGAAATCCTAGTAAAGAAATATTCTCGGAATTGGACGAAACTTTCGCCCAGGGTCCTATTTTGCACGAAGCTTCCGGAAGACCGAAGACCTAACGAAGTGGGGCCACGGCAGCCGGGGGTGGCCGGCGCCCAGGCCCGGCCGCGCCGACCTATCCCCTGGGCCCTCGTGTGGCCCCTCGCGTTGACCTTCCGCCTACTTAAAGCTCCCGTCGCGAAACCCCCGGTACCGAGAGCCACGATACGGAAAACCTTACAGAGACGCCGCCGCCGCCGTCCCATCTCGGGGGATTGGAGATCACCTCCGCACCCTGCCCAGAGGGGATTCATCTCCGGAGGACTCTTCATCATGCCATGATCGCCTCCGGAGTGATGAGTGAGTAGTTCACCCCTGGACCATGGGTCCATAGCAGTAGCTAGATGGTCGTCTTCTCCTTGTTGTGCTTCATTGTTAGATCTTGTGAGCTGCCTAACATGATCAAGATCATCTATATGTAATTCTATATGTTGTGTTTGTCGGGATCCGATGGATAGAGAGTACTATGATTATGGTGATTATCAATCTATTGTTCATGTGTTGTTTATGATCTTGCATGCTCTCCGTTATTAGTAGAGGCTCTGGCCAAGTTTTTACTCTTAACTCCAAGAGGGAGTAATTATGCTCGATAGTGGGTTCATGCCTTCATTGATACCTGGGACAGTGACAGAAAGTTCTAAGGTTGTGATGTCTGTTGCCACTAGGGATAAAACATTGATGCTATGTCTAAGGATGTAGTTATTGATTACATTACGCACAATACTTAATGCAATTGTCTGTTGCTTTGCAACTTAATACTGGAGGGGGTTCGGACGATAACCTGAAGGTGGACTTTTTAGGCATAGATGCAGTTGGATGGCGGTCTATGTACTTTGTCGTAATGCCCAATTAAATCTCACTATATTTACCATGTCATGTATATGCATTGTTATGCCTTTCTCTATTTGTCAATTGCCCGACTGTAATTTGTTCACCCAACATGCTTTTATCTTATGGGAGAGACACCTCTAGTGAACTGTGGACCCCGGTCCTATTCTTTCCATAGCATACAATCTACTTGTTTTACTGTTTTCTTTGCAAACATCTTCCACTCGATACGTTTAATCCTTTGTTACAGCAAGCCGGTGAGATTGACAACCTCACTGTTTCGTTGGGGCAAAGTACTTTGGTTGTGTTGTGCAGGTTCCTAGTTGGCGCCGGAATCCCTGGTGTTGCGCCGCATCACATTTCGCGACCATCAACCTTCAACGTGCTTCTTGGCTCCTCTGGTTCGATTAAACCTTGGTTTCTTTCTGAGGAAAACTTGCTACTGTGCGCATCATACCTTCCTCTTGGGGTTCCCAACGAACGTGTGAGTTACACGCCATCAAGCTCTTTTTCTGGCGCCGTTGCCGGGGAACTGAAGAAAAGTTACACCACAAAGATTTCTAACTCCCACGTCAACTACACGCCAGCTCTTTTTCTGGCGCCGTTGCCGGGGAGATCAAGACACGCTGCAAGGGGAGTCTCCACTTCTCAATCTCTTTACTTTGTTTTTGTCTTGCTTTATTTTATTTACTACTTTGTTTGCTGCACTAAATCAAAATACAAAAAAATTAGTTGTTAGTTTTACTTTATTTGCTATCTTGTTTGCTATATCAAAAACACAAAAAAAAATTAGTTACTCGCATTTACTTTATCTAGTTTGCTTTATTTACTGTTGCTAAAATGGCCAACCCTGAAAATACTAAGTTGTGTGACTTCACAAATGCAAATAATAATGATTTCCTATGCACACCTATTGCTCCACCTGCTACTACAGCAGAATTCTTTGAAATTAAACCTGCTTTACTGAATTTGGTTATGAGAGAACAATTTTCTGGTGCTAGTTCTGATGATGCTGCTGCCCATCTCAATAATTTTGTTGAACTTTGTGAAATGCAAAAGTATAAAGATGTAGATGGTGATATTATTAAATTGAAAGTGTTTCCTTTCTCATTAAGAGGAAGAGCTAAAGATTGGTTGCTATCTTTGCCTAAGAATAGTATTGATTCATGGACTAAATGCAAGGATGCTTTTATTAGTAGATATTATCCTCCCGCTAAAATTATTTCTTTGAGAAGTAGCATAATGAATTTTAAACAATTAGATACTGAACATGTTGCTCAAGCTTGGGAGAGAATGAAAACTTTGGTAAAGAATTGCCCAACCCATGGACTGACTACTTGGATGATCATCCAAACCTTCTATGCAGGACTAAATTTTTCTTCGCGGAATTTATTGGATTCAGCTGCTGGAGGTACTTTTATGTCCATCACATTGGGGGCGGCTACAAAACTTCTTGATGATATGATGATAAATTACTCTGAATGGCACACGGAAAGAGCTCCACAAGGTAAGAAGGTAAATTCTGTTGAAGAAACCTCTTCCTTGAGTGATAAGATTGATGTGATTATGTCTATGCTTGTGAATGGTAGATCTAATGTTGATCCAAATAATGTTCCTTTAGCTTCATTGGTTGCTCAAGAAGAAAATGTTGATGTGAATTTCATTAAAAATAATAATTTCAACAACAATGCTTATAGGAACAACTCTGGTAATAACTATAGGCCATATCCTTCTACTAATGGTAATGGTTATGGTAATTCTTATGGGAATTCTTACAACAATAATAGAAGTGTACCCTCTGGTCTTGAAGCCATGCTTAAAGAATTTATTAGTACACAAACTGCTTTTAACAAATCTGTTGAGGAAAAGCTTGATAAAATTGATACTATCGCTTCTAGAGTTGATAGGCTTGCCTCTGATGTTAATCTTTTAAAGTTGAAAGTTATGCCTAATAATGATCTTGATAATAAGATTACTACTACAGCAAATGCCATCCAAGTTAGAATTAATGAGAATATAAGATTAATGGCTGAGTTGCGTGCTAGGTGGGATAGAGAAGAAAATGAAAAACTAGCTAAAGAGAATAATGTAGCTAAAGTTTGGACTATTACCACCACTAGTAATGCTAATTCCTCACATGTTGCTGCACCTCCTACTATCAATGGTAAAATAATTGGTGTTGGCAATGTTTCTACTCCTAGTGCAAAGCGTACAAAACTGCCTGAAATTGCTAAAACTGCTGAAACTGCTTGTGATAAAACTGCTGAAATTTTTTCCAACCTTGGGAATAATGATCCCATTGCTGTAGCTCATAATGATTTAGATTTTGATGATTGCCACATCTCTGAAGTTATAAAGTTCTTACAAAAACTTGCTAAAAGTCCCAATGCTAGTGCTATAAATTTAGCCTTTACAAAACATATTACAAATGCTCTCATAAAAGCTAGAGAAGAGAAACTAAAACTTGAAACTTCTATTCCTAGAAAGTTAGAGGATGGTTGGGAGCCCATCATTAAAATGAAATTCAATGACTTTGAATGTAATGCCTTATGTGATCTTGGTGCAAGTATTTCTGTTATGCCTAAAAAGATTTATGATATGCTTGACTTGCCACCATTAAAGAATTGTTATTTGGATGTTAATCTTGCCGATAATGTTAAAAAGAAACCTTTGGGGAGGATTGATAATGTGCATATTACGGTTAACAATAACCTTGTCCCCGTTGATTTTGTTGTCTTGGATATCGAATGCAATGCATCTTGTCCAATTGTGTTGGGAAGACCTTTTCTTCGAACTGTTGGTGCTGTTATTGATATGAGGGAAGGTAATATTAAATATCAATTTCCTCTCAAGAAAGGTATGGAACACTTCCCTAGAAAGAGAATGAAGTTGCCTTTTGATTCTATTATTAGAACAAATTATGATGTTGATGCTTCTACTCTCGATGTTACTTGATTTGCACTTTCTGCGCCTAGCTGAAAGGCGTTAAAGAAAAGCGCTTATGGGAGACAACCCATGTTTTTACCTACAGCAATTTTTTGTTTTATTGAGTCTTGGAAGTTGTTTACTACTGTAGCAACCTCTCCTTATCATGTTTTTGTGCCAAGTAAAGTTTCTATGTCAAAGTTGATGTTATATTTGGGATCGCTGCACAGAAACAGCATTGCTGTCTGTCACGAATCTGGGCATAATTCTCTGTAGAAAATTCGAAAAAATCTGCCAATTTACGAGCGTGATCCTCAGATATATACGCAACTTTCATTAGTTTTGAGTTTTTCCATTTGAGTAAGTCTGGTGCCATTTATAAATTCGTCTTTACGGACTGTTCTGTTTTTGACAGATTCTGCCTTTTATTTCGCATTGCCTCTTTTGCTATGTTGGATTTATTTCTTTGATCCATTAATGTCCAGTAGCATTATGCAATGTCCAGAAGTGAAAATAATGATTGTGTCACCTCTGAATGAGTGAATTATTAATGATGCACTAACCCTCTAATGAGTTTGCTTGAAGTTTGGTGTGAAGGAAGTTTTCAAGGGTCAAGAGAGGAGAATGATATACTAAGATCAAGAGGAGTGAAAGCTCTAAGCTTGGGGATGCCCCCGTGGTTCATCCCTGCATATTTTAAGAAGACTCAAGCGTCTAAGCTTGGGGATGCCCAAGGCATCCCCTTCTTCATCGACAACATCATCAGGTTCCTCCCCTGAAACTATATTTTTATTCAGTCACATCTGGTGTTCTTTACTTGGAGCGTCGGTTTGTTTTCGTTTTTGTTTTTGTTTGAATAAGATGGATCCTAGCATTCACTTTGTGGGAGAGAGACACGCTCCGCTGTTGCATATGGACACATGTGTCCTTAGGCTTTACTCATAATGTTCAAGGCGAAGTTTCTTCTTCGTTAATTTGTTATATGGTTGGAATTGGAAAATGCTACATGTAGTAATTCTAAAAATGTCTTGGATAATGTGATACTTGGCAATTGTTGTGCTCATGTTTAAGCTCTTGCATCATATGCTTTGCACCCATTAATGAAGAAATACATAGAGCTTGCTAAAATTTGATTTGCATATTTGGTTTCTCTAAGGTCTAGATAATATCTAGTATTGAGTTTTGAACAACAAGGAAGACAGTGTAGAGTCTTATAATGTTTACAATATGTCTTTTATGTGAGTTTTGCTGCACTTGTTCATCCTTGAGTTTGCTTCAAATAACCTTGCTAGCCTAAACCTTGTATCGAGAGGGAATACTTCTCATGCATCCAAAATCCTTGAGCCAACCACTATGCCATTTGTGTCCACCATACCTACCTACTACATGGTATTTACCCGCCATTCCAAAGTAAATTGCTTGAGTGCTACCTTTAAAATTCCATCATTCACCTTTGCAATATATAGCTCATGGGACAAAATAGCCTTAAAAACTATCGTAGTATTGAATATGTACTTATGCACTTTATATTTTATTAAGTTGCTTGTTGTGCGATAACCATGCTTCTGGGGAACGCCATCAACTATTGTTGAATATCATGTGAGTTGCTATGCATGTCCGTCTTGTCTGAAGGTCTATCATTTTAGTGGTTGGAGCATGCAAAATTGTTAGAGAAGAACATTGGGCCGCTAACTAAAGCCATGAATCATGGTGGAAGTTTCAGTTTTGGACATATATCCTCAATCTCATATGAGAATAATAACTTTGCTACATGCTTATGCATTAAAGAGGAGTCCATTATCTGTTGTCCATGTTGTCCCGGTATGGATGTCTAAGTTGAGAATAATCAAAAGCGAGAAATCCGAAATGCGAGCATTCTCCTTAGACCTTTGTACAGGCGGCATGGAGGTACCCCTTTGTGACACTTGGTTGAAACATGGCATGCAAAGACCCGGTAGTCCAAGCTAAGTAGGACGAGGTGCGGGCACTATTAGTATACTATGCGTGAGGCTTGCAACTTGTAAGATATAATTTTCATAACTCATATGCTTTATTACTACCGTTGACAAAATTGTTTCATGTTTTCAAAATAAAAGCTCTAGCACAAATACAGCAATCGATGCTTTCCTCTTTGAAGGACCATTCTTTTACTTTTATTGTTGAGTCAGTTTACCTATCTCCTTCCACCTTAAGAAGCAAACACTTGTGTGAACTGTGCATTGATTCCTACATACTTGCATATTGCACTTGTTATATTACTTTATGTTGACAATATCCATGAGATATACATGTTACAAGTTGAAAGCAACCGCTGAAACTTAATCTTCTTATGTGTTGCTTCAACACCTTTACTTTGATTTATTGCTTTATGAGTTAACTCTTATGCAAGACTTATTGATGCTTGTCTTGAAGTACTATTCATGAAAAGTCTTTGCTATATGATTCAGTTGTTTACTCATGTCATTACCTTTGCTTTGATCGCTGCATTCATTACATATGTTTACAAATAGTATGATCAAGATTATGATGGCATGTCACTTCAGAAATTATCTTTGTTATCGTTTTACCTGCTCGGGACGAGAACTAAGCTTGGGGATGCTGATACGTCTCCAACGTATCGATAATTTCTTATGTTCCATGCTACTTTATTGATGATACCTACATGTTTTATGCACATTATATGTCATATTTATGCATTTTCTGGAACTAACCTATTAACAAGATGCCGAAGAGCCAGTTGCTGTTTTCTGCTGTTTTTGGTTTCAGAAATCCTAGTAAAGAAATATTCTCGGAATTGGACGAAACTTTCGCCCAGGGTCCTATTTTTGCACGAAGCTTCCAGAAGACCGAAGACCTAACGAAGTGGGGCCACGAGGCAGCCAGGGGGGTGGCCGGCGCGGCCCGGCCCTGGCCGCGCCGACCTATCCCCTGGGCCCCTCGTGTGGCCCCTCGCGTTGACCTTCCGCCTACTTAAAGCTCCCGTCGCGAAACCCCCAGTACCGAGAGCCACGATACGGAAAACCTTACAGAGACGCCGCCGCCGCGAATCCCATCTCGGGGGATTACGGAGATCACCTCCGGCACCCTGCCGGAGAGGGGATTCATCTCCCGGAGGACTCTTCATCGCCATGATCGCCTCCGGAGTGATGAGTGAGTAGTTCACCCCTGGACCATGGGTCCATAGCAGTAGCTAGATGGTCGTCTTCTCCTTGTTGTGCTTCATTGTTAGATCTTGTGAGCTGCCTAACATGATCAAGATCATCTATATGTAATTCTATATGTTGTGTTTGTCGGGATCCGATGGATAGAGAGTACTATGATTATGGTGATTATCAATCTATTGTTCATGTGTTGTTTATGATCTTGCATGCTCTCCGTTATTAGTAGAGGCTCTGGCCAAGTTTTTACTCTTAACTCCAAGAGGGAGTAATTATGCTCGATAGTGGGTTCATGCCTTCATTGATACCTGGGACAGTGACAGAAAGTTCTAAGGTTGTGATGTGCTGTTGCCACTAGGGATAAAACATTGATGCTATGTCTAAGGATGTAGTTATTGATTACATTACGCACAATACTTAATGCAATTGTCTGTTGCTTTGCAACTTAATACTGGAGGGGGTTCGGATGATAACCTGAAGGTGGACTTTTTAGGCATAGATGCAGTTGGATGGCGGTCTATGTACTTTGTCGTAATGCCCAATTAAATCTCACTATATTTACCATGTCATGTATATGCATTGTTATGCCTTTCTCTATTTGTCAATTGCCCGACTGTAATTTGTTCACCCAACATGCTTTTATCTTATGGGAGAGACACCTCTAGTGAACTGTGGACCCCGGTCCTATTCTTTCCATAGCATACAATCTACTTGTTTTACTGTTTTCTTTGCAAACATCTTCCACTCGATACGTTTAATCCTTTGTTACAGCAAGCCGGTGAGATTGACAACCTCACTGTTTCGTTGGGGCAAAGTACTTTGGTTGTGTTGTGCAGGTTCCTAGTTGGCGCCGGAATCCCTGGTGTTGCGCCGCATCACATTTCGCGACCATCAACCTTCAACGTGCTTCTTGGCTCCTCTGGTTCGATTAAACCTTGGTTTCTTTCTGAGGGAAAACTTGCTACTGTGCGCATCATACCTTCCTCTTGGGGTTCCCAATGAACGTGTGAGTTACACGCCATCAATGGGCCGCAGAATATGAAGTGTTCCAACCAAAAGTTCAGGAAGGCTGTGTGTTCTCGCTCTGTCACAGGGCCTTTGGTCTTCATATAACGATCGAGGTAGGCGCCCCAGCTGGTACACTCCTTTTTAGAGGAAAGGGTGAAAGGGACTTTCGGCAGTTTGAAAGCAGAAGGGCTTGGAGACGCAATGTCCAGGCCTGTAATCATGGCTACGTCCAGCAGGGTTGGTGTCATCGGGCCATGGCCGAACATGAAGCAGTTCAGCGCGTCAGACCAGAAGTAGCCGATGGTTTTCAGAATATTTTCATTCTTCTCAAGAGGAGACAATGATAATGATAAGGCATCGGCTATCCCTATAGATTCCCAGGTGGCGTAATGGGTTTTGGATACTCTATTGTACCATGGCACCCAACCTTCAGGGGGATTAGGCCAGGCTCGCAGGCAGTCGGCCCAGGAGGTCAGATCTAAGTTCTGATTCACGAAGGGGATTCTGTTAGCTTCACAGGAGATTAAATGAGCAGGACTCTCGGAAGAACGGGGGCCAAGACACATGGAATTTGGGAGAGAAGGATGCGGCAATAGGATGTTGGAGACCTAAAATCAATGACGGAGTAGAACATTAAGTCAGGTGTTCTTCTGTTCAATCCTGATATTGGCCCTAATGGCGGAGAAGCGGTGGAGTATTACCTTCAAGCCGGAGACCATGGCGTCGGCGTTGGACGGTTCCGCCATTTGATGCGCTGCGAGTTGGGGCGGTGCGGTTGAGATCTGAAGCTCGCGAGATCGCGTAGGTGGCGGATTTTGGGGATCTGAGTTTGCTTTCTCAGACGGAGGTTGCAGGTGACCGTTTGGAGGGGTAACCAGGTTCGCCCTTGCTTGTTATATGGTAGGGACCGGTGCGACGCCATCGGCTCTTTTGGGGTTTGTTTGACTTTGACTATCGGCCAAGTTAACTAGAAGCCGATCACGTGAAAGAAAAGAGCCGATTGCTCAGAGACTGCCGAAATTATCAAGTCATGCAGAGGAGGTGGTAATAAACAGTACTGCGACGGTTCTGCTCTGCCACGACATGACCCTTCGAAGAATGCATATGGTTTTGCAATTATCATTATCAAAACCAGGGGGGCATGTGTTATCACCAGAATTTGACCAAGTCAGAGGTGGGCCGCGATCAAGATGGACTTGACGATATATGCGTGGGAGAGATATGTGAATCGGCCTTGTGTATCAAGTTTGGGCTAGTTAGCCCGTGTATCTTTATAGTAGGTTACGTAGAAGTTAGAGTTTTACCCGTGCACGGTTTGGTGCACGCCCACATTAGAAAGTCCCCTGGACTATAAATATGTACCTAGGGTTTATGGAATAAACAACAACCAACGTTCAACACAAACCAATCTCGGCGCATCGCCAACCCCTTCGTCTCGAGGGTTTCTCCGGTAAGCACCATGCTGCCTAGATCGCATCTTGCGATCTAGGCAGCACGAGCCTGCCTACGTTGTTCATGCGTTGCTCGTACTGAAGCCTTTTTGATGGCGAGCAACGTAGTTATCATAGATGTGTTAGGGTTAGCATTGTTCTTAGTATCATATGCTGTCGTAGTGCAACCCTTGCGCATCTAGCCGTCCTTGTACCTCATCATGGGTGCAGGGGCGGCACCCCGCTTGATCATTATTTAGTAGATCTGATCCGTTACGGTTGCTCCTTGATTCATCAAGGATTAGTTTAATATCTGCAATAGTTAGGCCTTACAAAGGGTTGGAGGATCCAGCGGCGTGTAGGGTGTAGTTTGCTGGCCCTAGACAGGACGTTCCGAGGATCAACCTCGTGTTGGTTTTTAGGCCTTGTCTAGGATTGGCTTACGATCACCGTGCGCGAGCGCGAGGCCCAATCGTGAGTAGGATGATCCGATTATGCGGTGAGAACCCTAAATCGTCGTGGATCTCATATGCTTTATCTTGATCAAGCAGGACCACCATATATTCGGCCACCTTGGACGAATCATGGGTGGATCGGCTCCATGAGCCGATTCACAGGATAACCTGAGAGCCGATCGAGGCTCGTATTTAACGTGTACGTGTGTGCCCTGCAGGAAACTAAGCGAGGCATCATCCACACCTTCCTGACCAGGTATAGGTCAGGTGGCACGCCCTTGCAATTTGCATCGGCGCGCGACCAGGAGGCTTTGCGGGCCGTCGCTCTGAGGGACTGGGGCCAGCCGCAGCCCTAGTTGTTCCCGGCTCTACGGTGTTGACCAGTCACTGCCCGCCGGTGGGTTTCTGACGTCAACAAGAACACATGTGTTCATACGAACCAGCGGAGCGTGTCTCTCTGTCAAACAATCATTTATTCAAAAAAACAAAAACAAAAACAAAAACATACAGACGCGCCAAGTAAAGTACATAAGATGTGATGGGATAAAAATATAGTTTCCAGAGAAGGAACCTGATAATTTGTTGATGAAGAAGGGGATGCCTTGGGCATCCCCAAGCTTAGATGCTTGAGTCTTCTTAAAATATGCAGGGATGAACCACCGGGGCATCCCCAAGCTTAGACTTTTCACTCTTCTTGATCGTAGTATATCATCCTCCTCTCTTGACCCTTGAAAACTTCCTCAACACCAAACTCAAAACAACTCATTAGAGGGTTAGTGCATAATCAAAAACTCACATGTTCAGAGGTGACACAATCATTATTAACACTTCTGGACATTGCACAAAGCTTCTGAAAGTTAATGGAACAAATAAATCCATCCAACACAGAAAAAGAGGCAATGCGAAATAAAAGGCAGAATCTGTCAAAACAGAACAGTCCGTAAAGACGAATTTTAAAATGGCACCAGACTTGCTCAGATGAAAATGCTCAAATTGAATGAAAGTTGCGTACATATCTGAGGATCACTCACGTAAATTGGCATAATTTTCTGAGTTACCTACAGAGAACTAGGCCCAGATTCGTGACAGCAAGAAATCTGTTTCTGCGCAGTAATCCAAATCTAGTATGAACCTTACTATCAAAGACTTTACTTGGCACAACAATGCATAAAAATAAGATAAGGAGAGGTTGCTACAGTAGTAACAACTTCCAAGACACAAATATAAAACAAAGGTACTGTAGCAAAATAAACACATGGGTTATCTCCCAAGAAGTTCTTTCTTTATAGCCATTAAGATGGGCTCAGTAATTTTAATGATGATGCTCTCATAAGGATGAGAGTCGCAGCAAAGAGAGTATCAAAAAGCAAGTATGAAACAAATTTAAGCCTAACCCTCTTCCTATGAAAAGGAGTCTTGTACACAAATAAATTCATGAAGAACAAAGTGACAAGCATAAGAAAATAAGACACGAGTAACTTCAAGATTCTCAACATAAAGAGGGGAAACTGAATATTATTAAGATGCATACAACCGTGTTTCCCTCTCTCATAATAACTTTCAGTAGCATCATTGATGAAATCCACAATATAACCATCACTTAAAACATTCTTATCATGGTTCATATGCATAAGGGTATCATTATTTTTGACATAAGAAAAACTCTTCTCATTAATAGTAATTGGAGCAGGATCATTATTAAGAATTTGAACATGGTAAACAAGTTGCATACTAAGGGAATGGTTTTTGGCAAGCCCATCATAACTATGACAAGTTTCATAAGGATAATTGTAACATGTGTCATATACATCTCTATAGCAATTATCTAAACCAGAATATGTAATATCATCATTTTCACTAAAAGTAGAGGTCTCAAATATAGGATCTTCAAGCACAACATCCCCAAGCTTAGAGCTTTCAATATCATCATTTAAGGGGACATGAATAATGCTATCATCATTACTTTCATAATCAGTACCAAAGAGATTTCCAATATCAAAGGTAGTGTGCTCATCCAAATCATGATCACTAATATGGGTAAAGGGTATAGGAAGATCATCGTACTCAGATTCATTATCATAATAATCATTAGGAGCAACATGCTTACGGTTACCTATTGTTACCTCATACACGCGTGGATATGCCGTTACCTCTTTCTTCTTATTCCCCCTCTTCTTCTTCTTCTTCTTCTTCTTGTTTCCTTCTTTAGGAGGAAGAGGCTTGAAGGGAGGCTTCTCCACAGAACCTGATTTATTTCCAGAAACAATAGAAGAAACTTGGGAGGATTCCCCCTTTTCATTAATAAGTTTGAAACACACAGCGGTCCTATCATATTTTGGCAAGGTGTCATCTTCTAAAATATTTTGTATGTAAGTATTTGTATGGCTATTATCAATGCAATAAGAAAAACACCCATGCAGGACATCATCAATATCAAGATCACTCATATGTAACAAAGAGATTTTTCTTGAGAGCTCTTCACACCACAAAAATAAAGTAAGTTCATCATGCTGATTAGGAGTAATTTCATCATCACAATACAAATTTGCAGCACTCATTGGGTTCAAATTATCATTGGAGGAGCATTGAAAATTAAAATGACCCACTTCATGGCAAACTTCACAAATAAAAGGATAGAGGGCACAAACTTTTTTACCAAGATCATCTAGAGTCCTAGCCCACTTTCTAGTTTTTTCATTAATATGGTGGATACAATATTCATCTTCGATTTGATTAATTCCACAAGGTCTATGCATTCCACAAAAATTAACATGCTTATAGGAAATAGCATTCTTAGGAGTTTGAGCATGCTTATTGCAATCATTAACAACAATTTCATTCTTCATGCAAGCCTCTTTAAAAGGTTCATGATACTTATCAAAATTCTTTTTAGGCAATTCAAAATGAGAAGCAAAGGCTTTATAAAGATTTGCAGCAACTTGAGAGTCAAGACCATAAGTAGCACTCATATTTCGAAATTCATCAGTATCCATAAAAGTTTCAATGCATTCATAATCATAATTTATACCTGACTCTTTACCTTTGTCATTCTCCCAATCTTCAGCATTCTCCTGAATCCGATTAAGAAGGTCCCATTTAAACTCTTCTTTGTTGCGTGTGAATGATCCAGAACAAGTAGTATCCAACAAGGTTTTATCCTGAATAGAAAGTCTTGCATAGAAATTATCAATAATAACATTACCAGGAAGCTCATGATTGGGGCATTTGAGCATTAAGGACTTCAATCTCTCCCATGCTTGGGCAATACTCTCTCCATCATGAGGCCAGAAATTATATATACGGTTTCGGTCTTTGTGAATTTCACTTGGAGGATAGAACTTAGAATAAAATAGAGGCACAATATCCTTCCAATCAAGAGAGCGCCCGTCCTTCAGTTTATACCAATGCGCCGCTTTACCAGACAACGACATAGAGAATAATTTCTTCTTCACTTCATCCATAGAGATACCTGCACACTTGAATAACCCGCATAATTCATGCAAAAACAGTAAATGATCTCCAGGATGGACAGTTCCATCCCCTTCATAGCGGTTATCCATAACACGTTCAATAATTTTCATGGGTATCTTGAAAGGAATACTTTCAGTAGGTGGATTTAAAATATCACAAGCATCATTAGAGTTATCGCATATGGGAGATAAAGTATTATCAGAGCAAATTTTCTCCCCTAAAGATGGGAGGCTAAAAAGATCACATAAACTAGCTTCCCCAAGCTTAGACTTCTCCATAGCATTAGCAGTAATTGCATTCATACTAATAACATTGCTACTAGCATGCAAATAAGGTTCCATAGGTTTTTAAATTTTCGCATCAAACAATTCTAAATCAGGAAAAAGATTAAAAAGCTCACTAATTTTGTTGTTGTTTTCCATTATGCCTAACTAGTGAAAATAAAAACAAGAAACAAAAAGATGCAATTGCAGGATCTAAAGGAAATAGCTTCGAGTACTTACAACGGCGCCGAAAAATAGCTTAGTAGCCGAGATCCGGAGTGTGAGTACCTTTTACCTTTCCTCCCCGGCAACGGCGCCGAAAAATAGCTTGATGTCTACGGGTGCTTCTATTCTTGTAGACAGTGTTGGGCCTCCAAGAGCAGAGGTTTGTAGAACAGCAGCAAGTTTTCCCTTAAGTGGATCACCCAAGGTTTATCGAACTCAGGGAGGAAGAGGTCAAAGATATCCCTCTCAAGCAACCCTGCAACCACAAAGCAAGAAGTCTCTTGTGTCCCCAACACACCTAATAGGTGCACTAGTTCGGCAAAGAGATAGTGAAATACAAGTGGTATGAATGAATATGAGTAGTAGTACGGAAAAGAAAATAGGCGTGCGTTGATGGTAGTAATATTGCAGAAAGTAAACATGCAGTAGAACAGTAAACAAACGGAGATTCGATGTTTGGAAACAAGGCCTAGGGATCATACTTTCACTAGTGGACACTCTCAACATTGATCGCATAATAAATAATAACTTCTCTCATTTGTGCTACATACACTCTTTTGTTGGATGACAAACACTATTCGTTGTGTAGGGCTACAAGAGCTCCCTCAAGCCGGAGTTAACAAGCGCCACAACATTCAGCATTCATATTTAAGTAACCTTAGAGCATAATAGATCTTTGCAATTTAATCCGAGTACTAACATAGCATACACACTGTCACCATTACACTATGAAGGGGGAATAGATCACATCAATACTATCATAGCGATAATTAACTCCATAACCTACAAGAGATTATGATCATAATCTACGACAAGAACCACACGATGCACACACTGTCACCATTACACCATGCAGGAGGAATAGACTACTTTAATAACATCACATGAGTAGCACATAGACTAGTAGCGATACAAAGCTCATCATATGGATCTCAATCATGCAAGCAATTCATGAGATCATTGTATTGGAGTACAGAGAGAGAGATTAACCACATAGCTACGGTAGAGCCCTCAGCCCCGGGGGAGAACTACTCCCTCCTCATCATAGGAGACAGCGATGGCGATGGAGATGGCGGTGGTGTCGATGGAGATGGCTCCGGGGGCAATTCCCCGTCCCGGCGGCGTGCCGGAACAGAGACTTCTGTCCCCCGAATCTTGATTTCGCGATGGCGGCGGCTCTGGAAGGTTTTCTCGGGTTTCGTCGAACTGGTCGAGGATTTAGGTCAGGGACGACTAAATAGGCGAAGAGGCGGAGTCGGAGGGGCCACGGGGGCCCACACCAGGGGGGCGCGCCCCCCCTGGCCGCGCCGGGTGGTGTGGGGCCCTGTGGCCCCCCTCTGGTCCCTCTCGGTGTGGAAGCTCCCGGTGAAAATAGGGTACTGGGCGTTGATTTCATCCGATTCCGAGAATATTTCCTTACTAGGATTTCTGAAACCAAAAACAGCAGAAAACAGGGCACTTCGGCATCTCGTCAATAGGTTAGTTCCGGAAAACGCATAAATATGACATAAAGTATGCATAAAACATGTAGATATCATCAATAAAGTGGCATGGAACATAAGAAATTATAGATACGTTTGGTGCGTATCATCCGGCTACGGCAGATGAAAGAGAGAGGATGAGAAAGATCCCCTATGCTTCGGCAGTAGGCTCTATCATGTACGCCATGCTGTGTACTGATGGCGTGTAACTCACACGTTCGTTGGGAACCCCAAGAGGAAGGTATGATGCGCACAACAGCAAGTTTTCCCTCAGAAAGAAACCAAGGTTTATCGAACCAGGAGGAGCCAAGAAGCCCGTTGAAGGTTGATGGTGGCGAAATGTGATGCGGCGCAACACAGGGATTCCGGCGCCAACGTGGAACCTGCACAACACAACCAAAGTACTTTGCCCCAACGAAACAGTGAGGTTGTCAATCTCACCGGCTTGCTGTAACAAAGGATTAACCGTATTGTGTGGAAGATGATTGTTTGCAAAGAAAACAGTAAAACAAGTATTGCAGTAGATTGTATGCGATGTAAAGAATAGGACCGGGGTCCACAGTTCACTAGAGGTGTCTCTCCCATAAGATAAAAGCATGTTGGGTGAACAAATTACAGTCGGGCAATTGACAAATAGAAAAGGGCATAACAATGCATATACATGATATGATAAATATAGTGAGATTTAATCAGGGCATTACGACAAAGTACATAGACCGCCATCCAGCATGCATATGCCTAAAAAGTCCACCTTCAGGTTATCATCCGAACCCCATCCAGTATTAAGTTGCAAGCAACAAACAATTGCATTAAGTATGGTGCGTAATGTAATCAACAACTACATCCTTAGACATAGCATCAATGTTTTATCCCTAGTGGCAACAGCACATCCACAACCTTAGAACTTTCTGTCACTGTCCCAGGTATCAATGGAGGCATGAACCCACTATCGAGCATAAATACCCCTCTTGGAGTTAAGAGCAAAAACTTGGCCAGAGCCTCTACTAATAACGGAGAGCATGCAAGATCATAAACAACACATAGGTAATAGATTGATAATCACCATAACATAGTATTCTCTATCCATCGGATCCCGACAAACACAACATATAGTATTACAGATAGATGATCTTGATCATGTTAGGCAGCTCACAAGATCCAACAATGAAGCACATAAGGAGAAGACGACCATCTAGCTACTGCTATGGACCCATAGTCCAGGGTGAACTACTCACTCATCACTCCGGAGGCGATCATGGCGATGAAGAGTCCTCCCGATTCCCCTCTCCGGCAGGGTGCCGGAGGCGATCTCTGAATCCCTAGATGGGATTGGCGGCGGCGGCGTCTCAGAAGGTTTTCCGTATCGTGGCTCTCGGTACTGGGGGTTTCGCGACGGAGGCTTTAAGTAGGCGGAAGGGCAACGGGGGGCCACACGAGGGCCCACACACCAGGGGCCGCAGCCTGCCGCGCCGCCCTGTTGTGGCGGCGCCTCGTGGCCCCACTTCCTTTCCCTTCGGTCTTCTAGAAGCTTCGTGCAAAAATAGGACCCTGGGCGTTGATTTCGTCCAATTCCGAGAATATTTCGTTACTAGGATTTCTGAAACCAAAAACAGCAGAAAACAGCAACTGGCTCTTCGGCATCTTGTTAATAGGTTAGTGCCGGAAAATGCGTAAACACGACATATAATGTGTATAAAACATGTAGATATCATCAATGATGTAGCATGGAACATAAGAAATTATCGATACGTTGGAGACGTATCAGCATCCCCAAGCTTAGTTCTGCTCGTCCCGAGCAGGTAAACGATAACAAGGATAATTTCTGGAGTGACATGCCATCATAACCTTGATCATACTATTGTAAACATATGTAATGAATGCAGCGATCAAAACAATGGTAATGACATGAGTAAACAAATGAATCATAAAGCAAAGACTTTTCATGAATAGTACTTCAAGACAAGCATCAATAAGTCTTGCATAAGAGTTAACTCATAAAGCAATAAACCAAAGTAAAGGTATTGAAGCAACACAAAGGAAGATTAAGTTTCAGCGGTTGCTTTCAACTTATAACATGTATATCTCATAGATAGTTGTCAATGAAGTAATATAACAAGTGCAATATGCAAGTATGTAGGAATCAATGCACAGTTCACACAAGTGTTTGCTTCTTAAGGTGGAGAGAGATAGGTAAACTGACTCAACAATAAAAGTAAAAGAAAGGTCCTTCAAAGAGGAAAGCATCGATTGCTATATTTGTGCTAGAGCTTTTATTTTGAAAACATGAAACAATTTTGTCAACGGTAGTAATAAAGCATATGAGTTATGTAAATTATATCTTACAAGTTGCAAGCCTCATGCATAGTATACTAATAGTGCCCGCACCTTGTCCTAATTAGCTTGGACTACCGGATCATCGCAATACACATGTTTCAACCAAGTGTCACAAAGGGGTACCTCCATGCCGCCTGTACAAAGGTCTAAGGAGAAAGCTCGCATTTTGGATTTCTCGCTTTTGATTATTCTCAACTTAGACATCCATACCGGGACAACATGGACAACAGATAATGGACTCCTCTTTAATGCATAAGCATGTAGCAACAATTATTATTCTCATATGAGATTGAGGATATATGTCCAAAACTGAAACTTCCACCATGATTCATGGCTTTAGTTAGCGGCCCAATGTTCTTCTCTAACAATATGCATGCTCCAACCATTAAGGTGGTAGATCTCTCTTACTTCAGACAAGACGGACATGCATAGCAACTCACATGATATTCAACAAAGAGTAGTTGATGGCGTCCCCAGAAGCATGGTTATCGCACAACAAGCAACTTAATAAGAGATAAAGTGCATAAGTACATATTCAATACCACAATAGTTTTTAAGGCTATTTTGTCCCATGAGCTATATATTGCAAAGGCGAATGATGGAATTTTAAAGGTAGCACTCAAGCAATTTACTTTGGAATGGCGGAGAAATACCATGTAGTAGGTAGGTATGGTGGACACAAATGGCATAGTGGTTGGCTCAAGGATTTTGGATGCATGAGAAGTATTCCCTCTCGATACAAGGTTTAGGCTAGCAAGGTTATTTGAAGCAAACTCAAGGATGAACCGGTGCAGCAAAACTCACATAAAAGACATATTGTAAACATTATAAGACTCTACACCGTCTTCCTTGTTGTTCAAAACTCAATACTAGAAATTATCTAGACCTTAGAGAGACCAAATATGCAAACCAAATTTTAGCAAGCTCTATGTATTTCTTCATTAATGGGTGCAAAGTATATGATGCAAGAGCTTAAACATGAGCACAACAATTGCCAAGTATCACATTATCCAAGACATTTTAGAATTACTACATGTAGCATTTCCCAATTCCAACCATATAACAATTTAACGAAGAAGTTTCAACCTTCGCCTTGAATATTATGAGTAAAGCCTAAGGACATATTTGTCCATATGCAACAGCGGAGCGTGTCTCTCTCCCATACAGTGAATGCTAGGATCCATTTTATTCAAACAAAAACAAAAACAAAACAAACCGACGCTCCAAGTAAAGAACATAAGATGTGACTGAATAAAAATATAGTTTCAGGGGAGGAACCTAATGATGTTGTCGATGAAGAAGGGGATGCCTTGGGCATCCCCAAGCTAGACGCTTGAGTCTTCTTAAAATACAGGGATGAACCACGGGGGCATCCCCAAGCTTAGAGCTTTCACTCCTCTTGATCATAGTATATCATACTCCTCTCTTGACCCTTGAAAACTTCCTTCACACCAAACTTCAAGCAAACTCATTAGAGGGTTAGTGCACAATTAAAATTTACATGTTCAGAGGTGACACAATCATTCTTAACACTTCTGGACATTGCACAAAGCTACTGGACATTAATGGATCAAAGAAATTCATCCAACATAGCAAATACGGCAATGCGAAATAAAAGGCAGAATCTGTCAAAACAGAACAGTCCATAAAGACGAACCTGAAAGGGGCACTAGACTTGCTCAAATGGAAAAAATCAAAACTAATGAAAGTTGCGTACATATCTGAGGATCACGCTCGTAATTTTGCAGATTTTTTCGAATTTTCAGAAACTTGTGCCAGAATTCGTGACAGACAGCAATGCTGTTTCTGCGCAGCGATCCCAATTATAACATCAACTTTAACATAGAAACTTTACTTGGCACAAAAACATGATAAGGAGAGGTTGCTACAGTAGTAAACAACTTCCAAGACTCAAATATAAAATAAAGTACTGTAGTAAAAACATGGGTTGTCTCCCATAAGCGCTTTTCTTTAACGCCTTTCAGCTAGGCGCAGAAAGTGTAAATCAAGTATTATCAAGAGTAGAAGCATCAACATCATTACCAGGGGTGTTGGGAGTTTTCTCAACAATGCATGTTATCTCGTCTATGTAAGTTTCAGAGGCTCCTTTTTCATTATTCTTAGGCTTGCTATTCTCATCAAACAAATTTTCAGGAACAAGCCAACCATAGTTATTTTCTAGAGCTTCATGCATTCCTAGGAGTTTACAAGGTATTGTTGTCTTAACCTCCCCACCATCATTAATATCATTAGTGTACTTTACTCTCTCCATGTCCATCTTTTCAAGGAGACTAACAAAATTGGTGTAAGAACCAAGCATTTTATATTTAGCAAAGACTTTTCTAGCCTCTCTTGCTACACCACCAAATTCTTTAAGAAGGGTTTCTAAAACAAAGTCTTTCTTCTCTCCTTCCTCCATATCACCAAGTGTGAGAAACATGTGTTGGATTATAGGATTGAGATTAACAAATTTAGTTTCCAGCATGTGTACTAAAGAAGCAACAGCAATTTCATAAGTAGGAGCAAGTTCTACCAAGTGTCTATCTTCAAAATCTTCAGCGGTGCTAACATGAGTGAAAAAATCTTCTATATTATCTCTTCCAATTATAGACCCTCGGCCTACCGGTATGTCTTTTAGAGTGTACTTAGGAGGAAACATGATGAAATAAGCAAAAAGTAAACTAGGCAAACAAAGTAAAGACGAGTAACTAATTTTTTTGTGTTTTTGATATAGAGAGCAAGACAGTAAATAAAGTAAAACTAGCAACTAATTTTTTGTGTTTTGTTTAGGTGCAGCAAACAAAGTAGTAAATAAAATAAAGCAAGACAAAAACAAAGTAAAGAGATTGGGAAGTGGAGACTCCCCTTGCAGCGTGTCTTGATCTCCCCGGCAACGGCGCCAGAAAAAGGGCTTGATGGCGTGTAACTCACACGTTCGTTGGGAACCCCAAGAGGAAGGTATGATGCGCACAGCAGCAAGTTTTCCCTCAGAAAGAAACCAAGGTTTATCGAACCAGGAGGAGCCAAGAAGCACGTTGAAGGTTGATGGTGGCGAAATGTGATGCGGCGCAACACCAGGGATTCCGGCGCCAACGTGGAACCTGCACAACACAACCAAAGTACTTTGCCCCAACGAAACAGTGAGGTTGTCAATCTCACCGGCTTGCTGTAACAAAGGATTAACCGTATTGTGTGGAAGATGATTGTTTGCAAAGAAAACAGTAAAACAAGTATTGCAGTAGATTGTATGCGATGTAAAGAATAGGACCGGGGTCCACAGTTCACTAGAGGTGTCTCTCCCATAAGATAAAAGCATGTTGGGTGAACAAATTACAGTCGGGCAATTGACAAATAGAAAAGGGCATAACAATGCATATACATGATATGATAAATATAGTGAGATTTAATCGGGCATTACGACAAAGTACATAGACCGCCATCCAGCATGCATCTATGCCTAAAAAGTCCACCTTCAGGTTATCATCCGAACCCCATCCAGTATTAAGTTGCAAGCAACAAACAATTGCATTAAGTATGGTGCGTAATGTAATCAACAACTACATCCTTAGACATAGCATCAATGTTTTATCCCTAGTGGCAACAGCACATCCACAACCTTAGAACTTTCTGTCACTGTCCCAGGTATCAATGGAGGCATGAACCCACTATCGAGCATAAATACTCCCTCTTGGAGTTAAGAGAAAAAACTTGGCCAGAGCCTCTACTAATAACGGAGAGCATGCAAGATCATAAACAACACATAGGTAATAGATTGATAATCACCATAACATAGTATTCTCTATCCATCGGATCCCGACAAACACAACATATAGTATTACAGATAGATGATCTTGATCATGTTAGGCAGCTCACAAGATCCAACAATGAAGCACATAAGGAGAAGACGACCATCTAGCTACTGCTATGGACCCATAGTCCAGGGGTGAACTACTCACTCATCACTCCGGAGGCGATCATGGCGATGAAGAGTCCTCCGGGAGATGATTCCCTCTCCGGCAGGGTGCCGGAGGCGATCTCCTGAATCCCCCGAGATGGGATTGGCGGCGGCGTCTCAGTAAGGTTTTCCGTATCGTGGCTCTCGGTACTGGGGGTTTCGCGACGGAGGCTTTAAGTAGGCGGAAGGGCAACGCGGGGGGCACACGAGGGCCCCACACCCGGCCGCGCGGCCAAGCCCAGGCGCGCCGCCCTGTTGTGGCGGCGCCTCGTGGCCCCACTTCGGTCTTGGAAGCTTCGTGCAAAAATAGGACCCTGGGCGTTGATTTCGTCCAATTCCGAGAATATTTCCTTACTAGGATTTCTACAGCAGAAAACAGCAACTGGCTCTTCGGCATCTTGTTAATAGGTTAGTGCCGGAAAATGCGTAAACACGACATATAATGTGTATAAAACATGTAGATATCATCAATAATGTAGCATGGAACATAAGAAATTATCGATACGTTGGAGACGTATCATGTACTAGACCGGATATCGCACATGCTGTTAGTTTGACCAGCAGATATCAAAGTGATCCAGGAATGGAACACTGGACAGCGGTCAAGAATATCCTGAAGTACTTGAAAAGGACTAAGGATATGTTTCTTTGTTATGGCGGTGACCAAGAGCTCGTTGTAACAAGTTACACCGATGCAAGTTGGAACACCGATCCTGATGACTCTAAGTCTCAGTCTGGGTACGTGTTTATATTGAATGGTGCGGCAGTAAGCTGGAGCAGTTCCAAGCAGTGCACGGTGGCGAAATCTTCAACAGAATCTGAATATATAGCGGCTTCAGAGGCTTCATCGGAAGCGGTATGGATGAAGAGGTTCATTGTTGAGCTTGGTGTGGTTCCTAGTGCATTGGACCCGCTAGTCATTTATTGTGACAACACGGGTGCCATCGCCAATGCAAAGGAACCAAGGTCACACAAGAAGCTAAAGCATATCAAGCTGCGTTTTCATTCGATTCGCGAGTACATCGAAGATGGTGAAGTAGAGATTTGCAAAGTACACACAGATCTGAATGTTGCAGATCCGTTGACTAAAGCTCTCCCTAGGGCAAAGCATGACCAACACCAGAATGCCATGGGTGTTAGGTACCTTACAATGTAATCTAGATTATTGACTCTAGTGCAAGTGGGAGACTGTTGGAGATATGCCCAAGAGGCAATAATAAAGTGGTTATTATAATATCTTTGTGTTTATGATAAATGTTTATATACCATGCTATAATTGTATTAACCGAAACATTGATACATGTGTGTTATGTAAACAACAAGGAGTCCCTAGTAAGCCTCTTGTATAACTAGCTTGTTGATTAATAGATGATCATGGTTTCGTGATCATGAACATTGGATGTTATTAATAACAAGGTTATGTCATTAGTTGAATGATATAATGGACACACACCCAAATGAGCGTAGCATAAGATCAAGTCATTAAGTTCAATTTGCTATAAGCTTTCGATACATAGTTGCCTTAGTCCTTCGACCATGAGATCATGTAAATCACTTACACCGGAAGGGTACTTTGATTACATCAAACGCCATTGCGTAAATGGGTGGCAATAAAGATGGGATTAAGTATTTGGAAAGTGTGAGTTGAGGCATATGGATCAATAGTGGGATTTGTCCATCCTGATGACGGATAGATATACTCTGGGCCCTCTCGGTGGAATGTCATCTGATTAGCTTGCAAGCATATGAATAGTTCATAAGAGATCACATACCACGGTACGAGTAAAGAGTACTTGTCGTAACGAGGTTGAACAAGGTATGGAGATACCGATGATCAAACCTCGGACAAGTAAAATATCGCGAGACAAAGGGAATTGGCATCGTATGTAAATGGTTCAATCGATCACTAAGTCATCGTTGAATATGTGGGAGCCATTATGGATCTCCAGATCCCGCTATTGGTTATTGCTCGGAGAGGAGTCTCGACCATGTCTGCATAGTTCGCGAACCGTAGGGTGACGCGCTTAAGGTTCGATGTCGCATAAGTAGATTTGAATATGGTATGGAGACGAAGTTTGTTCGGAGTCTCGGATGTGATCCAGGATGTCACGAGGAGGTCCGGAATAGTCCGGAGAATAAGATTCATATAAGGGAAGTTGATTTCTGGGTTTCGGAAATGTTCGGGATTTTTCCGGTGGTTGACTGGAAGGTTCTAGAAGGTTCCGGAGGGGTCCACCATGGGGCCCACGACCTAGGAGGCCCACCGTGGGCCGAGGGGATGCTCCCTGGCCTAATGGGCCAGGGGCACATGGCCCCCAAGGCCCAGGCCGGCCAACCCCCTAGGGTTTCCTGGGGGGGATCAACTTGGGGGAGGGGAAAGCCCCTCTCCCCCCTTGGCCGCCGCCCCCCAACCCTAGATGGGAAGGGGGGCCACCCTGGCCGGCTGGCCCCCTATATAAAGAGGGGAGGGGGTGGCCACACCCCCCATCCATTGCCTCCTCCTCTGGCCGCCTCTCCCTCCACCATACGCTGCCCGGCTTAGGCGAAGCCCTGCAGTTTTCTTCCTCCACCACCACCACCACGCCGTCGTGCTGCTGGACGTTGGAGGAGATCTACCACACCTCCGCTGCCCGCTGGAACGGGAGAGGAAGGAGCTTCATCGACACCGTACGCGCGACCGAGTACGGAAGTGCTGCCGGATTGCAGCACCGGGGACGATCGTCTACACCAACAACAAGATTAATCTCGTAGGCTTTGGAATCTTCGAGGGTTAGTCTCATCTCCATCTCGTTGCTTCGATCTTGGGTGTTCCATAGATTAGATCTGTTGGTTTTATTCGTCTTGCGGTACAATTTTTTTGTTTTCTATGCAACAAACCCCATCACGCTTGTCCAAAGATCTCTCTGTGAAGGACTTGGAGAAGCTCATCCGACGTTTTTCCTCTCTAAGCAAGAAGCTCTAAGCAAGAAGCACGAGGTTCCATCCTCTTGTCGCGTGGAACCATATAGTGGTAGCCACACCCTTCCCGAAGTAAGTAGCTTTTCCTCGAGTTGTTCTTCTATCTTTACTGCTTTCGTACTTTCCTTGTGTATTCACCTTAGTCGTGCTATTGCCTTTTACAAAATCACCAAATTATTTCTTCTCTTCCCTCCTTCCTGAAGGTGGAGAAGTGGATAGCTGTTGTTGCCGACTCGCAAGAATCCTCTCATCCTTGGAGTGAAGTCGCGGGATCGAGAAATCCGCGGCCTCCTCCAAAAAGCGATTCGCATCCTTGAATCTGGCCGCTCCGTCTCTCCTCCTCTCGCCGTTTCTCCAAGGAACATGTCAACACCCGGATTTTTAAGTCCAGATGCCTGTTATGCCATACATCGCAATCCCAGGAATATTGTTGTTGCGAGACATAACAGTTGAATATCATAAGTCATCATTCATTACATACCATAGTCGTCTTACAAATAGATCACATGATCCAATATTACACAAATAGTTGATCTACTGATCAACGAACATATTACATGGCGGAAGCGTAACGGAAGTGGACTATCTAATCCACAGGCCAACGTCTGACGTCAGAAGATTCCCTAGTTGTCGTAGGCGTCTTGCTGTCCGTCCTCCTGATAGTTCTGCTCCTCTTCATAGTCTGGCCATTTGAATAGCCAGGGACACAGCCGTGAGTACTTTAAAGTACTCGCAAACTAATACTAGTGTAAGTACTATCAATTCTAGTAAAGGGGTACTAAGCTCTAGTTTCTTTTGCATAAAGCCAATTTTTGTTCACAAGTATTTGAAATAAAGACCTTTCATGTGCTAACTAACTCAAGTGGGAACATTAGTGTCATTCCCACAACTTAATTGTGATTCAAAAACCAGTCTCCATTCACCATTCATTTCATCAATATTTTCCAAGAATCTGACACCGGAAACTGTATGGCCTTTCCAACCGTCCGTAACCGTGGACACGGCTATTCGAATAGGTTTACACTCTGCAGAGGTTGCACACTTGTGCCACAACATTTGATTTCATCCGTCGGGATAACCCCAAATCATCGTAACACAGTACGCGGATCATCAACCATAACCTTTCATTTATAAACTCTAGTATGAGCACCTCTCCCCATGAGCTTGGCCTCCCAGTGAAGACCAACTGTCAACCTGGGAACTGCACAGGGCTTGGCCGTACAATTCACCTCAATTCACATCATTTCTCAACAACGGAGGCAGCCTCGGCATAACCCCTATGATGTGTGTTCAGAGGGAACCCATACTAAGGTACATAAACTTCTAGTTAAGCCCTTACCCATAATCAGGTATTGTGGGGGTACTTATGAATTGGAAAGGTATCGCATCCAAACCAATATTAGTTTTTAATCAAAAATCACTATCTTCTCTTGGTCATATTCACCTTCAAAATTCATTCAATGGAATGCATCATCATTCCAAAGTTTCAAATTCATTTCAAGTCACATGTTCCCATCTAGAGTAGTCAAGTTTTAATATTAGCACTAGCATCTAGTCATGAGGGGTGCTAACTACTTGTAATGCTAGTTAGGCTAAGTTTGATACTCTTGTACTAATCTAACATTAACCCCATTGAATCATGAATCAAAAAGTACTTTGATAAAACCAAAGCAATAAAGCTTGTAAGTAAAGCTTGTAGTAAAACTTGGGATGGGTTCATGAATCATAAGAAAAGATGAGTGTGCCTTGTTCTTGGTAGAACTTTGCGCTTTGCAAGAATATTAGCTTGCAACAATAGAGCTTGCAATGGTGTTAGCTTGCCTTGGTTGTTGAGGTGATCAAAGTTCTCTTCTTCTTCTGGGTAGAATCCTTCCTCTTCCTGGTATTCTCCGGTACTAGCGTCTATACACGAATACGAGGATACAATCACCAAACAATTCATTGGCTATTCCAAACATCACATATATTCACACAAACTACTCTAAGCACACAATTAATATAATTAGGGTGCATTGGTTGTGTGGCTTGAGGAAAATAATTTCCTCTCATTACATATGTAAATGATAGTTTCCATATAGTTCTTGAGAAATAATTTCCTCTCATTGAAATCTTCTTAAGATTTAATTTCTCAAACAATAGTACATGATATCATGTTGACCTAAGTCAACCATTCATCACCATTATTTGAGAAAAAGATTTAAATGAGGTAGAATACCTCATACCATTTAATAATGCCTATTATGATTTAAAATCTCCAAGTATTTCATGTGAGAGTATTTGACCAGGGGTTCAAACTTCATATGAAAATACTTGGGACAAGATTTAAATGAAGTGAAACACTTCATATAATTTGCATAATAGTTTTGGACAATATCAACTAACTAAAATAGCCATATAGTCCTTTATTTAATTTGGGCCATGATCACTCAAGGTAACCATACCATATTTTTGCATAAACAATTAGTGTAAGTGAAATGTGAATTATAGCAATTGGATTTACTTCAAAATTCAAATTGGTTGATTTTTAAGATTTATTGGAAGTCACAAAAGTCCCTGACTTGTTATTTTTGTCACATTAATTCTACACAAGATTTCAAGGTGAGGCAAGTGGGGTTGGATAGATCTTTTTGCAAGCTTTCTAACAATATAAATTTCATCAAATTTGGTTGGGTAGATTTGAAACCATTTAATTTACAAGACAGGACCAGTATTGGAATTTATACCCAATTAAATTAACAAGATTTGAAAAATGGGCCGGCGGGAAAGTTAACAGGCCAGAACAGGGCAGAGAGAGATGGGCCGGCCCAGCTAACGCTGCGGGCTAGCTGACATAGGATTCCACCTGTCAGCGGGCCAAACTCACCGAAGCGGTACAGATGAACGTGGGCGGTTAGATTAGATCGCGATCCGACGGTCGCGCGTCGTCGTCGTCGTCGGGGAGAAGGGCTTGCTGCCGCGGCGGAGATAGGGGGTCGGCGGCGAGCTGGGACTCCGGCGAGCGGTGGCGTTGACTCGAGGCGAGGTTGTCGTCGACGGCGAGTGCGCTGGTACCAGTGGCGTCGCCGATGGTGCTCCAATTCGTCGATGATGATCTCAGGTCCGCCGCGGGCTCCGACGATCGATTGGACGGCTCCGGTGAGTAATTGGGTGAGAGGAGTGGACGAGGAGGATCAGAAGAGAGAGGGGACTGAGTTTGCGGTGAAGAGGATGGCGCGGGGGTGGCTCCTTTTATAGCGTGCAAGGTGGCCGTGAGGTGGGCGGCGAAGGTGACGCATCGCGGCGGCTCCCGAAGGAATGGGGTCGGCGAGGTGGGTGCAAGATAGCTGAGATCATGGCGGTGCTAGAGAGCTAGAAAACGAGGTGGGGGACGGTCTGGTATGCGCGCGAGAGGGCGAGGTACTGGCGGCAAGATCACGGTAATCCGGCGAGCTGGTCGTCGGCGACAAGCGGTGCGAGAGCACGGGCGCGTGTCACACGGGTTGGTGCTGCTACGGCGAAGCGATGGCGAAGGAATGGGGTCCGGGGAGGCGTGCTCGTCGGAGTGCACGTGGCCAGAGTTCGCCGTGGCGTGCGCTGTGCGACGCGAGCGGCATGCTGGCAGACTTGGGCGCGAATTCCGGCGAATGTCGTCGTCCTCCTCGACAAGCAACGGTGCTAGGTGCTGTAGGGAGTCAAGGTGGCACGCTGGGGAATGGTGGCCATGGCCAGGGAGGAGGAGAAGAGAGGGGGGGCTTGCCATGTGTGGCATGGCCGGCATGGCCATGTCATGCTAGCTTGGCTAGCTCCTCCTAGGGTTTCTGTGGGTCGGCTAGGGTGAGAGAGGTCAAGGGAACAATGTAGAGTAGTTTGGGGCAGATTAGGGTTAGATAGGACACTATTTGAAATAGTGTCAAATAGTTCCATATTGCAATTTGTAAATTTTGTCCAAATTTGAGTGAGTTCCAATGGTGGCAGGATTTGAAAAGTGTGGGTTTGATTGAGTTGTATTTGACCAGAGAGGATGAGAGGTGGTGGTGGACTTTCCAAATTCAAAAATGCTAAGTGGAGATTTTTACACTTAACAAAAAGTGCCAACTTTGGAGGAGCATAGTATTTGATCTAAAAAGAATTTGGCATGGTGGTCTTTACAAAAAGTGTCCACCTTGATGTTGTCTTGGATGAGGTGCAAAGAGTCGACAAAGTTTAGTTTGAATATTTTGAATTGCAAGGGCTCAAAGTGGTGACCAGATTGCAATGGCAGTTTTGACCATAATCACATGTGATCACCAATTGAGTTTGAAATTCATTTGATTTGTGTTTCTTTGATTCCAAAAGTTGTAATAAGTGTTTGATATCATATTACAACCAATGGTGAAGACCAAAATGGTCTAGGTCAAAGATTTAGAAAAATGTCATAAACCATAGGTGAGGGTTTTGTGAATTTCTAACTGTTATTCTTTTCTTTTTCTTTGCTTCATTTAAGCAAGTGTGAGGTTGATTTGGTGTTAAAAGGAGTTGGGTAAAAGGTTCAACCCAATTTGAGACAATGGGAGAGCCTAGGTCAAGATTGGATATTTTGGCTAAGTGCCACATATGCCTCTATGCATATGTTGTTTTATTTTTGTTTCACCTTGGATTTAGTTGGTAGGTGCTTGGTTGAGTGTGTTGAGTTATTTCAATTCATCTACTCAAGGTAGACAAAGCAAAGCTCATCATTTTCAAAAAGTAGCCATAGGCTTGCATATGCTTTTTTTCTTAATAAGATCTTTTCCTTTTATTTTGTTTTCCAAAGATTTATGACAAGCGGGATGAGGTTTAGGGTTTTTTCTTATTTGATTTCTTTCTCTTTTGTTTTATTTGGTTTGTGATCTTCACTTGATCACTTTAGGGTTTTAGGGTTTATCACACAAGCATAATATCACTCATCATGGCAAAACACAAATATTATGTATGAGCACTAGACATAGCACTCTATGTAAGGAAAGTTTTTGTTGGTTCTCATTTTTGGAAAAAGGAAATTCATTTTCTCTTTGTTTTGAAATTTGGGGTGTTACAGAACAAGAGGAAAAGGGATGAAGTCGAAGATTCCGGCACCTCTAAGCCCTCTGGTCAGCTGCCGAAGAAACTTCACCTGAAGAGGAGGGTACCTTTAACCCTTACGATGACGGCTCCGTTAGCTCGTAAGTTTCTTTGTTGTTGTTTTCTTATCCAACTTATTTTCCTTCAACATGCTTATTTTTTATACTTGCAGCTCTGAGGAGGAAGGAGAGAAGGAAGAACCCACAGTTCATGGTGCGGCTCTTATGAGCACGTCCAATACTATGGTCCTTTCTGAAGAACACCGCCCTGCTGCGGAATCTTCGCCTCCCCCTCAACAAAACATGGAGACTTCGACTCCGTCGGCCAGCCCCCGAGCTCCTGCACCGAAGAAAGCAAAAAGGGGCTGGCGATGCTCATGAGATTGTCATGGGGAGTTCCTCGACTCCTCTACTGGACGATGTAAGTCCTCCCTTCACTACAAGAAAAGTTCTGATAGACAACGTCCCAAAATCGTCAACTAAGGGGCATTTTTCGTCGCCTATGGGCCTAACCCGACGATATGGGTTCCGTTGTGGAAACTGCGTCAGGCAAAGTCCAACGACGATTTTTTCGGTCCGTCGCGCTTGGGCGCCCTTCCGCCACGGAAAATCGGACCGTTGCGGAAGTGTTTTCGGGAGCCCGTTGACTGCTGACGTCATGCAAACTGACACGTGGCAGACGCCGTTAACAGTTAACGGCGTTAACCGCTGAAACCCCGTGGTAGATGGTAGGCCCACACGAGGCCTGCCACGTCTTAAGCGGGCCGGGCCAGATGACATAGTTTGACCGGTCAACTATATAGCTGGGCTGGTCCATTAGTTACGTGGGCCGGGCCTAACCTCTAAGGTTGACTGGTCAAAACTTAAATGGGCCGGCCCATTTAACATGTGGGGTCCACCTTACAGCAACTGGGCCGGCCCATTTAGTGTGTGGGGTCCAAGTATGCAAGTGGGCCGGCCCAACAAGCTAGTGGGCGGGCCAAAAACACAGGTGGGTCCCACTTTCCAGTTAAAGGGTCGGCCCATTTAGTTTGTGGGGTCCACCATATAGCAAGTGGCCGGCCCAACAAAATAGTGGGCCGGGCCAAAAACACAGTGGGTCCCACTTTCCTGTTAAAGGCCGGCCCATTTAGTTTGTGGGGTCCACCATATAGCAAGTGGGCCGCCCAACAAAATAGTGGGCGGGCCAAAAACACAGTGGGTCCCACTTTCCTGTTAAAGGGGCCCATTTAGTACGTGGGGTCCACCATATAGCAAGTGGGCTGGCCCGGCAAGATAGTGGGCCGGGCCAAAAACATGTGGGTCCCACTTTCCTGTTAAAGGGCCGGCCCAATTAGTATGTGGGGTCCACCATATAGCAAGTGGGCCGGCCCACCAAGATAGTGGGCCGGGCCAAAAACACAGGTGGGTCCCACTTTCCTCTTAAAGGGCCGGCCCATTTAGTATGTGGGGTCCACCACAAGCAAATGGGCTGGCCCAACAAATTAGTGGGCCGGGCCAAAAGCAGGTGGGTCCCACTTTCTGTTAAAGGGCCGGCCCAATTAGTATGTGGGGTCCACCATATAGCAGGTGGGCCGGCCCAATTAGTTTGTGGGGTCCACCATATAGCAGGTGGGCCCAACAAGATAGTGGGCCTGGCCAAAAACACAGGCGGGTCCCACTTTCCTCTTAAAGGGCCGGCCCATTTAGTATGTGGGGTCCACCACAAAAGCAATTGGGCTGGCCCAACTAAGTAGTGGGTGGGGTCCACCTTAAAGCAAGTGGGCCAGCCCAACTAGAGTGTGGGGTCCACCGTCAATCAAATGGGCTGGCCCAATAAGTAAGTGGGCCAGCCCAATAAGTAAGTGGGCCAGCCCGTTTAGTTGCTGTTTATATGCTGGCATAATATGGGCTTTAGGAATTTGCGGGCAGGCACATATGTGATTTCGCTTAAATGGGCCGTTTAAGGGATGGGAATTCGTGATTTAGATACTGAGAATATTTACGCAGCATTGATTTCTGTCGGATAGCCTCACTTACCACAAGCACCAAAGAAAAAATGCGCGAAAGAACTATAAAAACTAACTAAATATTACATCAGCTGCAAGGCATTGAAAAAATATTACAGAACCCAGAGAAATTGAATGGTAATTAAACCTAGCAATACAATGAAGCGATCCGGCAATCTTTTAAGTTGTCCATGCAGCACCTATATCTGAAACAAAGACATTACAAGTTAAGACAGCAACAATGGAAAGGCAAAGACACTACAATATTGTTTGCCAAAGAATTTGGAACTCATCATTTCGTCGTTATAACAAGATCATTGTAATGCGCACAATAAGCAAACAAAGAGTGCATGCCGCATACCAACAGCCAATATAACAGAGCATGTTAGAATGAAACAGCAGACTTACTACTGTCGAGTCCCATGCAAACCAACATGTTCAGGGAGTACAAAATTGGCATGAACAACAGAGTAGCAGGCTATAAATTTTGTAACAACGACTGAGCAAGATGAAGTTATGATGGCTACATCTACAGAGCAGGGAATGTAAACCAAAAAATAGAAGTTACGATGGCAAAAGCTAAAGAGGAGGGAATGTGAACCAACATGTGCCAAGTGCAATTACTTCATTTTGGCCGTGAACTAAATAATACTCCTGAACTTATAGTGAAGGGGATGCAAATCAAGATGTTTCGGGATATAAACTTGTAATGAGCAACACATAGAGGATAGTTGATGCTGGAGCTTAGGATGGACCAGATACAGAATATAGTGGGATCACCTGTGAACTTGTATAAGAGGGAATGCAAACCAATATGTTCAGCTTTCCATATGTGAGCGTCATGCCAAGTCAGAGAAACAAGTCAATAATGCAGCTTTTGAAGAACAAGATGGCACGCAAAATTATTATCTAGTAGTATGACAAGTTTATTTGTACTACAGGCTAGATAGCAGAGTGATAGCATGCCAAACTAAGTCCTTACTTTGTTAGCTTACAATGAACTAGATACAAAACAATGGCATCACCTGTAGTACAGGGAATGCAAGCCAACATGTTCATGGAGTAAAAAATTGGCACAAACAACATAGTAGCAGGCCATAATTTTTGTAACAACGACTGAGCAAGATAAAGTTATGATGGCTAGATCTACAGAGCAGGGAATGTAAACCAAATATAGAAGTTACGATGCCAAAAGCTATAGAGCAGGGAATGCGAACCAACATGTGCAATTACTTAAAATTGGCCATGAACTAAATAATAGCAGGATGTTACTATAATACCTACAGTATAATTTTTGTAACAACGACTGAGCAAGATAGAAGTTATGATGGCTACATCTACAGAGCAGGGAATGCAAACCAAAATGTTCAATCGCTTAAAGTTAGCAATGAAGTAGAAAATAGCAACGTGTTACGGTCATAGCTAGGAATGAACTAAAAGAGCTTCAGACAAACAAGCATCTGAACCCAGAACATGGCGCTAAAACAAGGGACTTACATTAGGAGAAGCACTCTGTGGGAGTCACAGCAGATCTTCCTGGGGTTGATAGATCCGGTGATGAAGTACGCTACATGTGCTACTTGGGGTTGGAGAGACGGCCATTACACTTCATGGTTACTCATCTCATCTGCAAAAACGTAACGGCGCGTCGTTAGCACAAACAGGTTCCCCCAAGATTAAACAAGAACTTGCAGGCAAGCAATAGAAAAGCGACAGTAGAAGAGTTTAGATCATGCACGGCGCCGGTGAAGCAGATCCGGTTCATGCACAGCGGTGTCGGTGAGCAAGATACGATGCGGTGGACGACGGATCCGGCGAAGCGGCTCCGGTGGGGTGGACGATACCGCAGCTGAAGCGACTGCGGTAGACTGCTGGATGAGCATATGGTTTCGAGGTTCGGCGGGGATGATCCGGTCCGGTTGATGACGGCGTCGATGAAGCGGCTCCGGCAGGCAGCCGGATGACGAGGATCGCGAGGGCTCGGGTAGGCCAGGGAAGTCCGGCGGGGATGTTCCGGTGCGGTGGTCGTGGAGGTGGTAGAGAGAGGGACTTGAGAAGTTCCGGTGGGTGGTCTCAGATGAGAGACTGAGGGAAATGAATTTTTTTGGGAGGGTATCCGGGGCTAGGGAGGTGGTGATCCAAAAAATGACGGCCAGACCCCCCCACCAACCGACTTTGCTGTCATCTCCACAGGGGTAGAATCGGAATTTGGAAGCGTGTGAAATTTTTGTATTTTGTGGGCGGGAAGTTTTGCCGCTATGAGATTTTGAATTTCGCTAAGGTACAAGTATAATGATAAAAAATTGTGAGACCGTACTAGTACCTCTGTTCAAGGCCGACTGTAAAATCAAATCATCATCAAGTTGAACATCGGTTACTACCATGATCATCATCGGACACAGATCTGGTGACATGCACCTGAAATTGGTGCATTCGTTGCAAAGTATAATGCTAAAAAAATTAGTGACCGTACTAGTACTTCTGTTCAAGCCCGAGTGCAACATCAAATCATCATCACGTTGAAAATTTGTTACCACGATCATGATCTATCTCTAAATTTGGCGCATCCGCTAAATCTGGCAAACTATAATGATAAAGAAATTGTGAGACAGTAGTAGTACTTCTGTTCATGGTCGAGTGCAACATCAAATCATCATCACGTTTAAAATTTGTTACCATGATCATGATCTACCTCTGAAAATGGGCGCATCCTCTAAAACTTGCAAAGTATAATGATACAAAATTGTGAGACCGTACTAGGACTTATGTTCAAGGTCGAGTGCAACATCAAATCATCATTACATTGAAAAGTGTGTTACCATGATCATGATCTATCTTCTAATTTGGCGCATCCGCTAAATCTCGCAAAGTATAATGATAAAAAATTGTGAGAATGTACTAGTACTTATGTTCAAGGCCGAGTGCAGGATCAAATCATCATCACGTTGAAATTCGTTACAACGATCATGACATATCTCTAAAATTGGTGCATCCGCTAAATCTCGCAAAGTATAATGATAAAAAAAATTGTGAGACTGTACTAGTACTTGTGTTCAAGGCCGAGTGCAGGATCAAATCATCATCACGGTGAAATTTATTACAACGATCATGACATATCTCTTAAATTGGCGCATCCGCTAAATCTTGCATGTGGCGCATCTCAGTGCGGAGCAACAGGCCGGTGCTATCAAGGTTGAGGCGTCAGTAGCGTCATCGGGCTCTCCTTTTTTGATAGATCTTCTACATGGCGTGGCGCACCGCCCGTCGAGAAGCAGTCACATGTGATACCGAGGTGGAGACGTCGCCGGCATCCTCGAGGCGCGGCCGCCCTTCTATGAGCCAGCGTCGACTCAAGGTATATATGAATCCATGCGTTGTCGCGCCCCTTCTTCCGATGAAGTGGGGTGCCTTAGATTTATTGTTCTTCTCTTACGATTATTTGAGCCGAACATGTGTGCTCTTTCTCTGAATATATTGCTTGAAAAGCTAACCAAGTTAATTAAATTCACTTCATTCTTAATCTTGCGTGCTAATTCTGTTATTTTTGCTGGCAGTGGTGCGTGCAAGGAGATTTATTTGTGGGTGTGCTGAGCTGTTAGGCCTAAGTCATCCTCAGCTTAACGAGGCCTCAGCTTAACACATAAAAAAGGTGTTCAATCTCGCCCACAATGTCCTTTTCTTTCCTCTTCCTTTATTGGAACTTGTTTTGCACACAAGGAAAGTGGCACGTGTAATGTGAGTAAAACCCTCTTAGCCAAAATCAGCTACAAGCAAGATTTTCTGTATTGTAGATGCCCCAATTGACTCTAATCCCCAATGTAGTCTTTTTTTATGTCAGTATAGACTTCTTTACATGGCATGCATTTGCCTAATGAGCAGCATTGTATTGCCATTCTAGCCAACCTGATCGATATGTCAAGCTTCATGCACGAGATGCCATGTTTAATTTACTCCCTCACTCCGATCCATATTTCTTGGTGTAAAATGAATGTGAATCGAAGGGAGTACTTTTCTTAGATACTAGTAGTACTATACCATTTCAAAAAAAAATACTAGTACTACTACATCACAAATGCATCAAAAGAGTACTACCATCACAAGACCACCACGGTTGTACTAGTAGAGTTTAATACTGAACTTCCAAAGGGAATAAGATTACACATATGAACTTTAAACAGGACCAGGAGCATGAGGGCCAGCAGCAGGGGCGTTGACTGGGAACAAGCCAGGCAAGACGTAATTCTGGAGGAAGAGGCCATATGCTGCGTGCTTGGCCTTGGTTGCAGGGCGGTGCTTCCCCGATGTACTTAGGCCTACACCCGTCGCATGCTGGATCAGGCTGCGGATGTCCTTCTGGAGGATTTTGCCACAGAATGGGCAAAATAGCTCCCCGCGCTTGCGGAAACGAATTTCACCACCCTTCAGCCGCTTCAGAACGTAGCGGCTCTTCTGGTCCCTGCGCTCCTTGTTGTCGTCCATGTCGTCAGAATATTCCTGTGAATTATAAAGTACATAATAATCAGGTGCTTAATGACAGATCGAATAAATACTGCACTATCATAAGCAAACCTTAGAAACCCTAAAATTAAATGTGTAGAACAAGTAAATGGCAGAAGAAATCATACTAAATCACGAGAAAACCCTATGAACAGCAATGAACATAAGCCACAACAATTGCAAGTCCACTAAGTATGAACACATAAATTAATTATATGACAAATCAAGCCAACTACATGGCAGATTAGTCGAAATTAAACTAGAATCTGACCGTACGAACCGTAGAATCAAGTACGTCTACAAGAACAAGGTAGGAGATCAAATCAATCAAGAACCAGGTTCGTGCAAACCACGTGAACAGTAATATGACACAAAAAGGATCGGGACAGTTTCGGTAAAAGAGCAGTACCTCCTCGTCGTCACCCTCGACATCCTCCTGGAACTGAACGTTTGGGCCGAAATCGTCGAAGGGGTCGAGGTCCGCGTCCAGCACCGGGTCGAGGAAGACCTCGCCGTGGTGGCCTGCAACGCCTTGCAGATCTTCGGCGGGAGCAACGGCGTTGCTATCCACCTTCTCCTCGACGGCCAGGACGCCCGTTTCGACCGAGGTCGAAGAATCAGACAAGCAGAGGAGACGAGCGGCCTGGGTACCCGGTGAAGCCTCACCCGCCGCGACGGCCACTACCGCAGAGGCATCCTCTGCGCGAGCGGCCGCCGATTGCTCCGCCTCGTACGCAAGACCTGTCTTCATGCTGCTGCGGTTGGAAACGAGGAAGTCGATGCCTCGGAGGTGCGGTGAGTTGATGGGAGGGGAGAGGACGAGCTCGCGAGAGACGATGAGGCCGATTATTTTATAGCCTCTGACTCTCTGTATCAGAATGGCATTAGTTGTGGACGCGAGAGACGATGAGGCCGATTAGTTGTGGACGCGTGAAGTCGTGCATGTACTCGATTCTCACGTATACCAATACTTCCAAACGTCATAAGTAATTCACAATCATTCAGAATAATATGAGACCTTAACATTTTATTGTTTGTGTCAGATATTGTCCATGAAAAATAACATCCTTCAAAAAATAAATCCCCTATGCCAATCCGGTCATGCCCGTCTACTCCAACTAGCTTCCTCGAGTAATTTGTCACCTTACATTCTTAAAATGAACCAAAATTTGGCACAGGGGCATCACATGGAAAATGATGTTACCATTCTCTCTTCCCATTTTTGTTTGAATTTTTCAAAATTGTCATGCCCTAACGGAAAAAATGTATGTTCCTTCTATGAAGCATGTATCAGAATGGCATTACCAAAACCTGGGGGTGGCGGGGCACATGGTGGTGTGATGATACATCACATTTGGACCACACAACACAATTTGGACCAACCAAAAAAATTCAACAACCCTACACAAACCCTGGTCAAAACTAATTTGACCAATATTACAAAAGTTGTACATAATTCAGAAACAGTCAGAAATATACGAAGCATTCAGGAGTCAATACTGAAGACAAAGCAATTATGCCAAAAGACAAAGGCAGAGGAGGAACAGGTCTTGCTATATTGCACAACAAAGCCAAATTCAACTTTTCATCGATTCCAAAATTCTGGCTGCAATTAGCACACCCTGGTCTCCTGATGTCGCAATAGTTGGCTGCTGGGAGCGGAGACACTCGACTTCCTTCTTCAACTTATCGCACTCTGTGCGAACTTTCAAGTACTTCGTCTCGAAATATTGCGCATGTTCAGCATGCAACTCCACTTCCTGTTGAAAACTTTCACAGTCACAGTTGCAATCACACTGACCAGCCTTGTCAGTGACCACACTCATCGGTGGCTGGGCGCGTAGTTCCTCGACTTCCTTCTTCAACTTCTCACACTCCACGAGAACGTCTGAGTACCGTTTATCAAAAGAAGATTGCATGGAACGGGCATTCTCCTTCGATATGGCACGATTTAAAATGCACCTGCCCACGAGGTGGCGGATTTTCTTATGAAGGATGATGTTGTGGCCCTTGATCTGGTCCAGTTTCGCGGAGAATCGTGTTATCACATCCTGCATTGCAAATTCAACAGCAATGAAGTATGCAGAGTGCAGATGAGGGGGGAGAAATAAACAAATGGAGTGCCAACCTCTTCAATATGCCTGAGAGCTGCAAAGTCCTTGTCCATAGGAACCTCTTCAACGATGGAACCGCCATCCCTGGAAGAAAGACATTTAAGTAGTTGGATCTGGCAGCCAGCAAGGAGGCGATGAAACTGCGGCACGGCAATGGAAACATACACGGCCGAAGATGCACACACGCGCACTGGCTGCTCCTCTCCCGGAGACTGGGCATTCGTCTCTGATTCTGCATTCATGATACCAAACCTATGCAAGAGTTTGAGGTTTCTGTTCTGAAGGGTGGTGTTGTGGCCCTTTAATCTCATAATCCCTTCCTGCATGGAAAAATTCACCAGGAACGAATCAGGGATCCTTTTTCATTCACAGGATATGAAAATCATAAGATTAGGAAAAGCATAGGATTTTGTATACATTACAGAGGGTGTATGCGCTATTTTATGGGCTATTTGGAATGTACAAAATGAAGTCGAGTTTAATAAACCCAAATCTCATCCCTTCTTGCAGGTTATCCCTATGATTATTCACTAGATCCGTATGTTTCTTATCTCCAGCCCGAGGATCAGCAGGATATCATGGAGTCTGGGTGCAACTGACTAGAGACAGCCGCACGGGATTTTTACAGCCAGGGTGGCTGGCAGTTTCCTCATAGAATTACTTACTGATGTGTTTTTGCCTTTTTGGCACCCGCTGTTTTCTATGTTTCGTTGGTGGATCTTTGTGTCGACTCTAGCTGATCCGTGAGAAGTTGTCATAATTTGTGTATGAACTGAAGAAAGCAATAAAGCAGCCATATACATCATTTTGATGCAGAGGCTGTGATATGTCCCCCATTTCGAAAAAAGGAACAAACATAGGATATATTTCTATAAATCAAACAACTAATGTAGGAAAAAAAACCATAGGATCTAAATGCTACACAATTCTTATAGAAGTCCTACGAATTAAAGAAGCCCTCATGCAGTACGGAGATGAAGAGGAAGAAAAAAAAGCAATGGATATATATTATATAGTGCATACATTATTAATGCTCTTGAGAGCTAACAAGTGCTCATCAAACAACGGGTCCTCGATAGCTAAGTACGAAGTGGATCCTGCGGTAGAAAGCACGAGCCTGGAACCGTCGGCCCTGGAAGATGATAGCCGGTTTAGTTGGCACCGCCTGCCAGCAAGGACTCAACGAAAATCCGGCATGGCGATGGAAACATACCCAGGAGCTTCGTACCCACCAGGTTGGCGAGAAACGAGCGATTTCTCAACTTGGGTAGGAATGGCGCTGAAACCAGCCGCCATGGAAGAAAGACGGTTAAATTGTTTGATCCGCTAGCCAGCCAGAAGGCAGAGAAACTTCGGCATGGCGATGGAAACATACCGGGGAGCTTCGTACCCACCATCTTGGCGAAACACGGTCGATTTCTCGGCATCGGTAGGAAGGGCGACACTTGAACGGGCGGCCCTGGAAGAAAGACGGTCAAATAGCTGGTTCTCCCGGGTAAAAAAATAGTTGGATCTGTTTGCCTTGCTGTAATCTGCGTTCATGGGGGCAAAGAAAGCACATGGCGATAAAAACCTACCAGGACTCTTGCTGGATTACTCTGCCCTGACCCAACAAGCCCGAAGCAGACTGAGCTTGCGATGGAAGCGCAGACATGCCTGTCCGCCGGCGCCGCTGGTACACTTTCAAAGTCGGAGTTTGCAGGACTTTCAGCGGGATGGATTTCACCGCGGATTTAGTCTCAGACAACAACGCCTCCTTCCTCTTCTTACACTTCTTCATGTTCTTCTTAGACAACTTGTTGAACGATGGATGAATCGCTGGAGGAAGAAGGAAGGGACAAGCAGGTGGGGATAGAAGGGGTCGGTGTAGAGCTCTCCGGGGAGGGTTCCCCGGGGAGGAGGATGAAAACTGGAACGAACAGGACAGGGATGGGACTGGGCAATCTTGTCCGTCCATCCAAAATCAAAGGGCGGGAGCACATAAGACTTTGGGCCATTGACAGGCTGGTGATACGTCTCCAACGTATCGATAATTTCTTATGTTCCATGCTACTTTATTGATGATACCTACATGTTTTATGCACATTATATGTCATATTTATGCATTTTCTGGAACTAACCTATTAACAAGATGCCGAAGAGCCGCTGTTTTTTGCTGTTTTGGTTTCAGAAATCCTAGTAAAGAAATATTCTCGGAATTGGACGAAACTTTCGCCCAGGGTCCTATTTTTGCACGAAGCTTCCAGAAGACCGAAGACCTAACGAAGTGGGGCCACGAGGCAGCCAGGGGGTGGCCGGCGCGGCCCAAGCCTGGCCGCCGCCGTCCCCCTGGGCCCTCGTGTGGCCCCTGCGTTGACCTTCCGCCTACTTAAAGCCTCCGTCGAAACCCCGTACCGAGAGCCACGATACGGAAAACTTACAGAGACGCCGCCGCCGCGAATCCCATCTCGGGGGATTCAGGAGATCGCCTCCGGCACCCTGCCGGAGAGGGGATTCATCTCCCGGAGGACTCTTCACCGCCATGGTCGCCTCCGGATTGATGAGTGAGTAGTTCACCCCTGGACCATGGGTCCATAGCAGTAGCTAGATGGTCGTCTTCTCCTTGTTGTGCTTCATTGTTAGATCTTGTGAGCTGCCTAACATGATCAAGATCATCTATATGTAATTCTATATGTTGTGTTTGTCGGGATCCGATGGATAGAGAGTACTATGATTATGGTGATTATCAATCTATTGTTCATGTGTTGTTTATGATCTTGCATGCTCTCCGTTATTAGTAGAGGCTCTGGCCAAGTTTTTACTCTTAACTCCAAGAGGGAGTAATTATGCTCGATAGTGGGTTCATGCCTTCATTGATACCTGGGACAGTGACAGAAAGTTCTAAGGTTGTGATGTGCTGTTGCCACTAGGGATAAAACATTGATGCTATGTCTAAGGATGTAGTTATTGATTACATTACGCACAATACTTAATGCAATTGTCTGTTGCTTTGCAACTTAATACTGGAGGGGGTTCGGACGATAACCTGAAGGTGGACTTTTTAGGCATAGATGCAGTTGGATGGCGGTCTATGTACTTTGTCGTAATGCCCAATTAAATCTCACTATATTTACCATGTCATGTATATGCATTGTTATGCCTTTCTCTATTTGTCAATTGCCCGACTGTAATTTGTTCACCCAACATGCTTTATCTTATGGGAGAGACACCTCTAGTGAACTGTGGACCCCGGTCCTATTCTTTCCATAGCATACAATCTACTTGTTTTACTGTTTTCTTTGCAAACATCTTCCACTCGATACGTTTAATCCTTTGTTACAGCAAGCCGGTGAGATTGACAACCTCACTGTTTCGTTGGGGCAAAGTACTTTGGTTGTGTTGTGCAGGTTCCTAGTTGGCGCCGGAATCCCTGGTGTTGCGCCGCATCACATTTCGCGACCATCAACCTCCAACGTGCTTCTTGGCTCCTCCTGGTTCGATTAAACCTTGGTTTCTTTCTGAGGGAAAACTTGCTACTGTGCGCATCATACCTTCCTCTTGGGGTTCCCCAACGAACGTGTGAGTTACACGCCATCAAGCTCTTTTTCTGGCGCCGTTGCCGGGAGATCAAGACACGCTGCAAGGGAGTCTCCACTTCTCAATCTCTTTACTTTGTTTTTGTCTTGCTTTATTTTATTTATTACTTTGTTTGCTGCACTAAATCAAAACACAAAAAAATTAGTTGCTAGTTTTACTTTATTTACTGTCTTGCTCTCTATATCAAAAACACAAAAAAATTAGTTACTTGCATTTACTTTATCTAGTTTGTTTTATTTACCGTTGCTAAAATGGCCAACCCTGAAAATACTAAGTTGTGTGACTTCACAAACGCAAATAATAATGATTTCCTATGCACACCTATTGCTCCACCTGCTACTACAGCAGAATTCTTTGAAATTAAACCTGCTTTACTAAATCTAGTCATGAGAGAACAATTTTCTGGTGCTAGTTCTGATGATGCTGCTGCCCATCTCAATAATTTTGTTGAACTTTGTGAAATGCAAAAGTATAAAGATGTAGATGGTGATATTATTAAATTGAAAGTGTTTCCTTTCTCATTAAGAGGAAGAGCTAAAGATTGGTTGCTATCTTTGCCTAAGAATAGTATTGATTCATGGACTAAATGCAAGGATGCTTTTATTGGTAGATATTATCCTCCCGCTAAAATTATTTCTTTGAGAAGTAGCATAATGAATTTTAAACAATTTGATACTGAACATGTTGCTCAAGCTTGGGAGAGAATGAAAACTTTGGTAAAGAATTGCCCAACCCATGGACTGACTACTTGGATGATCATCCAAACCTTCTATGCAGGACTAAATTTTTCTTCGCGGAATTTATTGGATTCAGCTGCTGGAGGTACTTTTATGTCCATCACATTGGGGGCGGCTACAAAACTTCTTGATGATATGATGATAAATTACTCTGAATGGCACACGGAAAGAGCTCCACAAGGTAAGAAGGTAAATTCTGTTGAAGAAACCTCTTCCTTGAGTGATAAGATTGATGTGATTATGTCTATGCTTGTGAATGGTAGATCTAATGTTGATCCAAATAATGTTCCTTTAGCTTCATTGGTTGCTCAAGAAGAAAATGTTGATGTGAATTTCATTAAAAATAATAATTTCAACAACAATGCTTATAGGAACAACTCTGGTAATAACTATAGGCCATATCCTTCTGCTAATGGTAATGGTTATGGTAATTCTTATGGGAATTCTTACAACAATAATAGAAGTGTACCCTCTGGTCTTGAAGCCATGCTTAAAGAATTTATTAGTACACAAACTGCTTTTAACAAATCTGTTGAGGAAAAGCTTGATAAAATTGATACTATCGCTTCTAGAGTTGATAGGCTTGCCTCTGATGTTAATCTTTTAAAGTTGAAAGTTATGCCTAATAATGATCTTGATAATAAGATTACTACTACAGCAAATGCCATCCAAGTTAGAATTAATGAGAATATAAGATTAATGGCTGAATTGCGTGCTAGGTGGGATAGAGAAGAAAATGAAAAACTAGCTAAAGAGAATAATGTAGCTAAAGTTTGGACTATTACCACCACTAGTAATGCTAATTCTTCACATGTTGCTACACCTCCTACTATCAATGGTAAAATAATTGGTGTTGGCAATGTTTCTACTCCTAGTGCAAAGCGTACAAAACTGCCTGAAATTGCTAAAACTGCTGAAACTGCTTGTGATAAAACTGCTGAAATTTTTTCCAACCTTGGGAACAATGATCCCATTGCTATAGCTCATAATGATTTAGATTTTGATGATTGCCACATCTCTGAAGTTATAAAGTTCTTGCAAAAACTTGCTAAAAGTCCTAATGCTAGTGCTATAAATTTAGCCTTTACAAAACATATTACAAATGCTCTCATAAAAGCTAGAGAAGAGAAACTAAAACTTGAAACTTCTATTCCTAGAAAGTTAGAAGATGGTTGGGAGCCCATCATTAAAATGAAATTCAATGACTTTGAATGTAATGCCTTATGTGATCTTGGTGCAAGTATTTCTGTTATGCCTAAAAAGATTTATGATATGCTTGACTTGCCACCATTAAAGAATTGTTATTTGGATGTTAATCTCGCCGATAATGTTAAAAAGAAACCTTTGGGGAGGATTGATAATGTGCATATTACGGTTAACAATAACCTTGTCCCCGTTGATTTTGTTGTCTTGGATATCGAATGCAATGCATCTTGTCCAATTGTGTTGGGAAGACCTTTTCTTCGAACTGTTGGTGCTGTTATTGATATGAGGGAAGGTAATATTAAATATCAATTTCCTCTCAAGAAAGGTATGGAACACTTCCCTAGAAAGAGAATGAAGTTGCCTTTTGATTCTATTATTAGAACAAATTATGATGTTGATGCTTCTACTCTCGATGTTACTTGATTTGCACTTTCTGCGCCTAGCTGAAAGGCGTTAAAGAAAAGCGCTTATGGGAGACAACCCATGTTTTTACCTACAGCAATTTTTTGTTTTGTTGAGTCTTGGAAGTTGTTTACTACTGTAGCAACCTCTCCTTATCATGTTTTTGTGCCAAGTAAAGTTTCTATGTCAAAGTTGATGTTATATTTGGGATCGCTGCACAGAAACAGCATTGCTGTCTGTCACGAATCTGGGCATAATTCTCTGTAGAAAATTCGAAAAAATCTGCCAATTTACGAGCGTGATCCTCAGATATGTACGCAACTTTCATTAGTTTTGAGTTTTTCCATTTGAGCAAGTCTGGTGCCATTTATAAATTCGTCTTTACGGACTGTTCTGTTTTTGACAGATTCTGCCTTTTATTTCGCATTGCCTCTTTTGCTATGTTGGATTTATTTCTTTGATCCATTAATGTCCAGTAGCATTATGCAATGTCCAGAAGTGAAAATAATGATTGTGTCACCTCTGAATGAGTGAATTATTAATGATGCACTAACCCTCTAATGAGTTTGCTTGAAGTTTGGTGTGAAGGAAGTTTTCAAGGGTCAAGAGAGGAGAATGATATACTATGATCAAGAGGAGTGAAAGCTCTAAGCTTGGGGATGCCCCCGTGGTTCATCCCTGCATATTTTAAGAAGACTCAAGCGTCTAAGCTTGGGGATGCCCAAGGCATCCCCTTCTTCATCGACAACATCATCAGGTTCCTCCCCTGAAACTATATTTTTATTCAGTCACATCTGGTGTTCTTTACTTGGAGCGTCGGTTTGTTTTCGTTTTTGTTTTTGTTTGAATAAGATGGATCCTAGCATTCACTTTGTGGGAGAGAGACACGCTCCGCTGTTGCATATGGACACATGTGTCCTTAGGCTTTACTCATAATGTTCAAGGCGAAGTTTCTTCTTCGTTAATTTGTTATATGGTTGGAATTGGAAAATGCTACATGTAGTAATTCTAAAATGTCTTGGATAATGTGATACTTGGCAATTGTTGTGCTCATGTTTAAGCTCTTGCATCATATGCTTTGCACCCATTAATGAAGAAATACATAGAGCTTGCTAAAATTTGATTTGCATATTTGGTTTCTCTAAGGTCTAGATAATATCTAGTATTGAGTTTTGAACAACAAGGAAGACAGTGTAGAGTCTTATAATGTTTACAATATGTCTTTTATGTGAGTCTTGCTGCACTTGTTCATCCTTGAGTTTGCTTCAAATAACCTTGCTAGCCTAAACCTTGTATCGAGAGGGAATACTTCTCATGCATCCAAAATCCTTGAGCCAACCACTATGCCATTTGTGTCCACCATACCTACCTACTACATGGTATTTCTCCGCCATTCCAAAGTAAATTGCTTGAGTGCTACCTTTAAAATTCCATCATTCACCTTTGCAATATATAGCTCATGGGACAAAATAGCCTTAAAAACTATCGTAGTATTGAATATGTACTTATGCACTTTATATTTTATTAAGTTGCTTGTTGTGCGATAACCATGTTTCTGGGGAACGCCATCAACCATTGTTGAATATCATGTGAGTTGCTATGCATGTCCGTCTTGTCTGAAGGTCTATCATTTTAGTGGTTGGAGCATGCAAAATTGTTAGAGAAGAACATTGGGCCGCTAACTAAAGCCATGAACCATGGTGGAAGTTTCAGTTTTGGACATATATCCTCAATCTCATATGAGAATAATAACTTTGCTACATGCTTATGCATTAAAGAGGAGTCCATTATCTGTTGTCCATGTTGTCCCGGTATGGATGTCTAAGTTGAGAATAATCAAAAGCGAGAAATCCGAAATGCGAGCATTCTCCTTGGACCTTTGTACAGGCGGCATGGAGGTACCCCTTTGTGACACTTGGTTGAAACATGGCATGCGAAGACCCGGTAGTCCAAGTTAAGTAGGACAAGGTGCGGGCACTATTAGTATACTATGCGTGAGGCTTGCAACTTGTAAGATATAATTTACATAACTCATATGCTTTATTACTACCGTTGACAAAATTGTTTCATGTTTTCAAAATAAAAGCTCTAGCACAAATACAGCAATCGATGCTTTCCTCTGCGAAGGACCATTCTTTTACTTTTATTGTTGAGTCAGTTTACCTATCTCCTTCCACCTAAGAAGCAAACACTTGTGTGAACTGTGCATTGATTCCTACATACTTGCATATTGCACTTGTTATATTACTTTATGTTGACAATATCCATGAGATATACATGTTACAAGTTGAAAGCAACCGCTGAAACTTAATCTTCTTATGTGTTGCTTCAACACCTTTACTTTGATTTATTGCTTTATGAGTTAACTCTTATGCAAGACTTATTGATGCTTGTCTTGAAGTACTATTCATGAAAAGTCTTTGCTATATGATTCAGTTGTTTACTCATGTCATTACCTTTGCTTTGATCGCTGCATTCATTACATATGTTTACAAATAGTATGATCAAGATTATGATGGCATGTCACTTCAGAAATTATCTTTGTTATCGTTTTACCTGCTCGGGACGAGCAGAACTAAGCTTGGGGATGCTGATACGTCTCCAACGTATCGATAATTTCTTATGTTCCATGCTACTTTATTGATGATACCTACATGTTTTATGCACATTATATGTCATATTTATGCATTTTCTGGAACTAACCTATTAACAAGATGCCGAAGAGCCAGTTCTGTTTTCTGCTGTTTTTGGTTTCAGAAATCCTAGTAAAGAAATATTCTCGGAATTGGACGAAACTTTCGCCCAGGGTCCTATTTTTGCACGAAGCTTCAGAAGACCGAAGACCTAACGAAGTGGGGCCACGAGGCAGCCGGGGGTGGCCGGCGCGGCCCAAGCCCTGGCCGCGCCGACCTCCTGGGCCCCTCGTGTGGCCCCCGCGTTGACCTTCCGCCTACTTAAAGCCTCCGTCGAAACCCCGTCGAGAGCCACGATACGGAAAACCTTACAGAGACGCGCCGCCGCGAATCCCATCTCGGGGATTGGAGATCGCCTCCGGCACCCTGCCGAGAGGGGATTCATCTCCCGGAGGACTCTTCACCGCCATGGTCGCCTCCGGATTGATGAGTGAGTAGTTCACCCCTGGACCATGGGTCCATAGCAGTAGCTAGATGGTCGTCTTCTCCTTGTTGTGCTTCATTGTTAGATCTTGTGAGCTGCCTAACATGATCAAGATCATCTATATGTAATTCTATATGTTGTGTTTGTCGGGATCCGATGGATAGAGAGTACTATGATTATGGTGATTATCAATCTATTGTTCATGTGTTGTTTATGATCTTGCATGCTCTCCGTTATTAGTAGAGGCTCTGGCCAAGTTTTTACTCTTAACTCCAAGAGGGAGTAATTATGCTCGATAGTGGGTTCATGCCTTCATTGATACCTGGGACAGTGACAGAAAGTTCTAAGGTTGTGATGTGTTGCCACTAGGGATAAAACATTGATGCTATGTCTAAGGATGTAGTTATTGATTACATTACGCACAATACTTAATGCAATTGTCTGTTGCTTTGCAACTTAATACTGGAGGGGGTTCGGACGATAACCTGAAGGTGGACTTTTTAGGCATAGATGCAGTTGGATGGCGGTCTATGTACTTTGTCGTAATGCCCAATTAAATCTCACTATATTTACCATGTCATGTATATGCATTGTTATGCCTTTCTCTATTTGTCAATTGCCCGACTGTAATTTGTTCACCCAACATGCTTTATCTTATGGGAGAGACACCTCTAGTGAACTGTGGACCCCGGTCCTATTCTTTCCATAGCATACAATCTACTTGTTTTACTGTTTTCTTTGCAAACATCTTCCACTCGATACGTTTAATCCTTTGTTACAGCAAGCCGGTGAGATTGACAACCTCACTGTTTCGTTGGGGCAAAGTACTTTGGTTGTGTTGTGCAGGTTCCTAGTTGGCGCCGGAATCCCTGGTGTTGCGCCGCATCACATTTCGCGACCATCAACCTTCAACGTGCTTCTTGGCTCCTCCTGGTTCGATTAAACCTTGGTTTCTTTCTGAGGGAAAACTTGCTACTGTCCATCCAAAATCAAGGGGGGGAGCACATAAGACTTTGGGCCATTGACAGGCTGGTCCTGCCACAGGCGGACCCCAAGTTTCAGCGATTCAATGTCAGTGAAAAGATGGGCAATGTAAAAGAATCTTGTTCGGGGTCGGCCGCGGAAGCCAAATCTCTGTGTCCCAAAGTCTACTAGTAGTCTACTCCTATATAGGTATAGCTGCATAGCCATCATACCATTGCATTGATCGAGCTGTACGCCTTTACCACTCTGATTCAGGTACAAAATATTAGTGTTCTCTTGTCAAATCAAAGGCCATGTCAGTTTAACGAAATGGACGTTCTTTAACTCACAAACTACTCCAAGGACATCATTTACGGACTACTGAAGCCATGTACATAATTTCTGGATCGATTTAGTAATTTGCTACAACTGTAATATTATTTCCAATTTTCAGCAATTTATTTGAATTTTAGGATTTTACTTATAAATTTCGCTAATTGACATGTGTAGGAAAGATAGAAAACAACTAGTGTATGCATGACCAATTAATCTGACTAAATAAATCTTATAGTGGCCACTTTGCATCACTCAAACTGAGAGGGCATGTTAGATTCATATGATAGAATAATGGAGAATCGCTATGACATATGCCTCCTTGAATCCTACGGGAAAGAAATCTACATGAATTGGTAGAGCTAGGTGTGTGATGGTATCATCGGAAAGACAAAGGAAATTTCTATAGAGATTGAGAGTGCATAGCATAGTTGTCACAGATGCATATGAATTTTTCCAAGAGGTCTAACCTCTTATTAGAAATCCTATAGGGTTGTACTAGTATAAGAAAACAATACATAGAAATTTTGGAGGATTCAATTCTTCAAATCAAACAAGCTATATAGGGGGAAAATCATATCCTTTGATTCGTACAATTTGTATAGGAGTTATGTAGGATTTGACTATAGGAGTTATGTAGGATTTGACTATAGGATTTGAATATTTGTACGGTTGTGTAATATTTTTACCCAGATCAATTCACATACCACCGGTTATGTATTTTTTTGGGCTATAAAAATAGGAGGTGTGGTATATTTGATGTGTGTAGAGATAATCTCACCATCTTATAGCCACCCCTAACATTTCGAGCAAACAAAAAAAAATCTATACCACTACCCACCTCTCGTCCTACACTCAATTCCTACACAACCAAACAACAAAAATTGGCTATCCTAGCCAGGTGGTTGGGGATACTCTCATCCCATAAACCTATCCCCTAAACCAAACAACCCCTAATATGGAGGGAAGGAAAACCTAGATCTGATACTGTACAAAAACACATAAAGCAATCTGGAACCGTCCACATAGAATCAACGGGCCAGAGCAGATGCCTTCTTTGGGAAGGGTCTTGCGCGGAAGCCAAGGAATCCTCTGCGTCGACAATCTGGTGTAGCAGTAAAATAGACCATCATAGCGGAACATTGATGGAGTCACTACAATGCGTCCGAATCCGGGTATAGTCTTGTCATATCAATGGCCATGTCAGTTTCTCCAGATATAATCTATCCGTTAGCTAGTACTACTACTCTAGAGGCTGACGCCACATGCAGAAGTTGTACAGTACTACGACTACTATCGAGTATCGACTAGTCCGATCACGTCCAGGTCGCAACTACTCAAAAATGGCCGTAAAGAAAATGCAGAAGTAGGATGGGGCCACGACAAAAGACATACATCTATTTATGGACAGAGGTAGTATCATATCAGCATGCATTAGCATCTCATTTGCAACTAGTTGCACTCGCATCCTATTATCGGATATCACACTTCTGCACTTTTAAAAAATATGAAGAAAAACAAAACTGGGACACATATTATGTTGTGTATTGCTCCACAGGTCACAGATGAGTATGTAAAAAAAATTCTAGCTTGCACAAAAAAGACAAATGATATGTGAATAGTTAAGGAATATTATTCACTTTGGTCTTTTCTTTTTTCCACAGCTCACATATGGTCACCTTTTGAAACAAATGTTTAGATGTGCGAAAGATACAACATAACCCGTGACTATGATTTGAATTTACATTTTTTTACAAACTCGAAATGTGACATCCGACAATAAGATGAGGGATCAACTAGTTGCGAAATGTTTGCACTCCTGACCATGCATCTGAATCTATCTACTAGACTACTACAACAACATACAAAATGCACCAGTTTTGAACTAGAGATGTAACAGCAGTACTAACCGTTGGTTTCCAAAATCTAACGCTTGTGATTAGAGGGATTCGCGTCAAGAGATACCACAACAGCATACACTTCTTTCTAGAACCATCATGTAGCCATTATGTAGAAGAAGAAAAAAGCAGGGTCACACCAATATCACACGTCCCACTCGATAGTAAGAAAGGTTCCAAGTTATTGTTCCCATTTCTCAACTGGTCATACCTATTTCGATGGTGTAACCTACGTAGTATAAGTTATATATTAGTTGTATGGAAAGTTTGAGCAACATTTAGAACATAATTTTGTACTCCTAATTGGTCCAACATGCATGCTAAGATTGGGGTCTTCACCTTGAAACGGCGAGCGCCGAAAAGCGGGTCAAAATCGCCCAGATCCTCGAAGATATCTACAGGCGCAGCCGCTGTATGAGAGACGGAGTGGGAAACGAGTGGGGCGATGTATGAGAGACGGAGTGGGGGTGTAGTATGTACTATAGTAAGACGGCGAGACGGCGAGGTCAGAGTGATTAAGACTAGTCACAATGGGAAGTACGTAGTACGTAGTATCATACACTACTAGTTTGTGATACTACCTCCACAATGCATAGTATCATAATATGGTTCATACTTATGTCATATTTAAAGTTTTGTAGAATCTCAATGCAAATGTGTGTACATGATGTATTTGTCATGAAGTTTTCTAAGTTTTCTAGGTTTATGTGTTATAATACTACTCTCATATCTCACCTCATAATTGATGTGACACATTAGATTTTTGCCAACATGGCATGTATGATACTACTTACGAGCCTTAAAAGCACTTTTTTGTGATGTTGATCAAATTGTACTCTAAAATTGTCACTGGACAACAGGTCGGCCTATTGCAAACTTGTTTGAATGAGCTAAAATAGTTAGAAATCTAGAAAATTTGTCACTTCAATGAATTTTCATCCTATAACGTTTACTTAATTTGAAAAACGAATGGGGACGTTTGCCATAATGGGACGATCATTTCTACAAAAAAGAATAAGATGGAAAGTCTCGCAATGTTATTTATCATGACAACATTGACAATGTCACAACCGTGGGGTGATTAGGGAATCCACTCCGCTAGAAAAAACAAACTTATATAAGGCATGTGTGGCAATGCAGTTTGTCTACCTTATACACATATCTAGATGTGTAGCTATATATGGATTTTATTTTCCAACTTTAGATGATCAGTTTATAGTTCACCATTTAATTAGAATTCATAATTTTTGGGAATAAAATACTTGGAGGTACCCTGCAAGTGTGGTACCACAAACTAAGCCAAAACATGGGTCCCAATAGTACAACATAGCGCGCATAGGAAGTTTGAGCAAATTTGAAACCAACCAAATGAGGTAGAAACAAATCAGAAAAAAGTTGTGAAACATGTGCATGGAGCCATCACATGACATGTACTTACTACTAACAAGTAAAAAATATAAAACCCTATCATACATAGAGGTTTGGGGTGAAGAGTTATTATTCACACACATATAGAATAAATATGGACTGCTTTTGGCTTTCTACCCATTAATTTGAGCAAGCTTCATGCAGTGTCCACTTCAAACTTGACAACATTGGAACCATAGCTGCTTGAGTTCGCCTCGCTAGCCTCTTCCCATATGTAAGCTTAATTAATTGGTTACACTACGAAAACCACAATCAACTTCTGAATAATGCATGCATTGCCCCCCTTTTGCACATATGCAACTTTGCAAAGTAGGGATTTTTGGTTTACCACACATTAGTGTGTTGTTTTCTTTTTATTAGGACCCATGTTTGGTAGCCACATTTTTCCAAAGCCAAAGTGTGGTTAGCCAAAAAAAAAGCTAGTATGGCTAGCCACCAAATTGTGGCTTAAAATATTAAAGCCAAACTTTGTCAAAACTTTGTAAAAAAAAGTTGAGTCTATGACAAATGGACCATATATACATGCAATGAAGTGTGATAAGCCAAATTGTGGCAAAAACCAAACACATGCCAAATAAACTATATGCATGCATGGCTGCCAAATTTTGGCTTCTTGACAAATTGTGGCTAGGAACCAAACATGCCCTTGCTGGCCAAAGGGGTCCGAATATGTGTTTTGTTTATTCGCTATCATGTGCAGTACGTGTGTGCACAATACCGCAAATCAAAATTTCACGGGTAGGCCAAACATGCATGCATGGTAGGCGAATCGCCATTTCGAAGGCTAATTTGTCAAACTAGCTTACCATGAAACCATCATGTGTACTCCAATTAATTAAGTTCGGATATGAATGGTGGTCATCAACCAAACTAAAAAGAATTCAAAATTTGGGATGATATAGGGATGTGCCCTATTGTTGTGGAATCAGAAAACATTAGCCAACGAAAATGTGGGTTGCATCCAAGTATAGTAGCTCACAAAGTCGATTGCCAAGAAGTTTTTGCCTAAATTTGAAATAAAGCCAAAATGAGGTTCAAACTTATTGAAATCAGCAAGCAAGGCAATCACGAAGTCACCAATTACTACTTTTATCTAGGAAAAATAACAAACATGATGGCATGCAAATATTCTTGAGAAGCAGAATCATTCTGTAAATATATATTTTTGGAACCATGCATGTTGGACATTGATTCGCTTCTTGCCACATGGGTGAGCTAGCTTGGTTACCGCAAGAACCATGCATGGCGAACTTTCGAATCATGACCCCTTTTTTAAGAGATCAATGAAAAACTTCTTATTTTCGACTATACTTTGCCAAATAAAGTTTTTTTGGTTTTCCACATAAAGTCTTTTCATTTTTATTGGCCGAATTAAGGGGGGCAAAATTAAAAGGATGTATTTGTGAAGTGGCTACCGCGTGTATTGCGCACACTACCACCTATACAATTTTCACAAGAGGGTGACATGGTTGGATGGCCATGCATTTCCATGGTTTGTTGGATTATCTCATCATGTAGTATATAATAAATTAATTTTGTAAATATTTTTCAATTCAAGTATTAACGATGGTTATATTACAACTCAAATAAATTGGGAAAATACTGGGGTTCGCCTCCCTAGAATCAATCTTGCCCGTCCATTTCCTATCAACTGACTATAGGGAGTACTAGATTTAAATGGCGGTTGGAGTTAATTCCTCAACCTCATCGCAGTATTATTCCCATCTGTCCCCACTAAACAACCCCTGGCGGTTCGTTCTCCCCTGCATTTCGGCAAGTTCCAAAAAACCCCATTGTTTGCAGTTGCTCTCCCTCCCTCCCCCTCAATCCCTCCGATCAGTTCGACGTGCTTCAGCGCTGCCATGGCCGACGGCGGCCTGTTTACGCTAAAGAGGAGCGTCGTTCCCCATGGGACGACCAAGGTGAACGTGGTCTACACGAATGACCCTTCCGTTCTCGAGCACACCCTCAAGATGTACGAACAAAAGCTACTAGAGGACAGGTCCAGGTTCGTCGGCCTCGACCTAGAATACACTGCGGACCAAGTAAGTACCGCCGTCGTTCAGTTGGCCATGGACGACCACGTCCTGGTGTACCATTTCTGCAGGTATGTTCTTCACATGCCTTCCTTTATCCTTTTGTTTTTTAATATAGAAACTCTTCCTTTATCTTGGATCTGCTTTTTTATTTCGACATAGACTAGGTTCTAACTTGTATGAAAACACGAACAAACTAACTTGTATGAAAAATGTGGTCTGGAACGTAATATCCAACATATACTTGTATAATTTTTTTGGATTGACCACGATATCTAGTTTCATGATTTTGGTACTCAAAATTTGCACAAATTTCATGTACTCATACTCACCGATAATCGGCATGGATGTCAAGATATTAACATATAGTAACTGAATCTTAACTTGATGACACTTAAATAATTAGATCATATAGTCGCAACAATAATTCATGTTATTTTGATGTGTATCACTGATGCAAAATCATTGTTTCACTGCAACAAGTATACAGTTTACTGGAAGAAAAATATGTGTACTATTTCAGCATATACGATCTTACAAGATTGATTTGTGTTAACATGCAGGAGTCCTGATAATCTGGCACTGCAAGAATTCCTTCAACATAAAGGAATTTGTTTCACAACTGTTGACATCAGGGGTGACTCTAGCAGGTTTGCTAGAGATGGCATTAAAATTCCTAAACATAATTGGATTGACATTCAGGATATGATCAATTTCAATGGTCCTGGCAATAGGACTGGCATGGGTGATTTGGCAGCCGCCATCATTGACCCATCTTACAAAGACATGAAGACCAAGTTCCCTACTAGCAGCCACGATCAATGGGAGTGCATGCCATTGCCTGAAGTAAACTTGAGGTATGCTGCGATTGATGGGTATGTCAGTTTTGAGTTGTACAGGCGACTCAAAAAAATCAATGATGGGCAGCGTCAAGCACAACCAATTCCAAGGGAAGTGGTTTGCCCGGATTGCAAGGAAGCGGCTAGGTTGGCCGCTCTTCCCCCTGCCTGGCGCGACGAGAAGAAGCAGTGTGTCGGGACAACCTACTGGGAATTTGTATCTTATTGCTTTAGGCACAACATACCATTTGATCCGAAGAAAATGCCACCATGGATAAAGGACTCGTGCGAGCCTACTTCGGGGTCTCCGTGGGATGGCGGTTCACACGGTGAGCAAGCTAGGGCAACGGCTGGATGTGGTGAGCTAGCAAGGGCAGGGCCTGTATCTGGTTGGGAAGCTCCAACAAGGATTCCCGACACACGAAGTGCGAACGAGTGCAGAACTTGGACTGCCAACCCGTGGGAGGCAGGTACAAGCGGCACCGGCAAGCGCATCAAGAGGGATGATGATAATTGGTGAACTAGGCTGGCGTTATATGTTTCCAAGATTGTACATAAGTTTAGAATTATGAACTGGTAGTATTGTTTAGGTGATGTAATTACTTTTGCAACAATGTGTATGAGGTTTCAGAATCACGCATCCTTATTTAAACATGTTTAAAACATGGAAATGAAAAGGTAAGCCTGCATCCTTCTTAGTCACTCCAAAATTAAGCTTTTGGGAAGGTATTTGAAATTTCCATGTTTGAAACCCAAAACGACTTCTCTTCGTGATTGACTTCATAAGACAAAGTTCAGGCTTAGGGGTAGATACATGATTTTTCTGGTTTGAATATGACTAGACCTTGTTTATCAACTTGAGTGCTTACTATATGACATAAGAAGGCTATGTGCTTTGGTTTTTCATTTTTTTTTGAATCTTGGTCAATTCCTAGGTACGGTTTGACCAAGATTTGAACAAGTTTAAAATATGAAAATAAAATGTAAGCCCGGTCTGGATCCTTCTTAGTCACTCTGAAATGAAGCTTTTGGGAGGTTTTTGAAATTTCCATGTGTTCGAAACCCAAAACCACTTCTCTTCATGCTTGACTTCGTAAGATAGATTTTAGGGTTAGGGGTAGATACGTACATGATTTTTCTAATTATTTTTATGCCCATTTGAATCTTGGTCAAATCATAGGTTTGACCAAGATTTAAACATGTTTAAAATATGAAAATGAAAAGCTAAGCCTGCATCCTTCTTAGTCACTCCAAAATGAAGTTTTTGGGAAGGTTTTTGAAATTTCCATGATTGAAACCCAAAAACGACTTCTCTTCGTGCTTGACTTCATAAGACAAAGTTTAGGGTTAGGGGTAGATACATGATTTTTCTGGTTTGAATATGTCTAGACCTTGTTTATCAACTTGAGTGCTTATTATATGACATAAGAAGGCTATGTGCTTTGGTTTTTCATTTTTTTATACCCATTTGAATCTTGGTCAAATCCTAGGTTTGACCAAGATTTGAACAAGTTTAAAACATAAAAATAAAAGGTATAAGCTCGACCTGGATCCTTCTTAGTCACTCTAAATTGAAGCTTTTGGGGGGTTCTTGAAATTTCCATGTTTGAAACCCAAAACCACGTCTCTTCATGCTTGACTTCATAAGACAGAGTTTAGGGTTAGGGTAGATACATGATTTGTCTGGTTTGAATATGTCTTGACCTTGTTTATCAACTTGAATGCTTAATATATGACATAAGAATACTATGTGCTTTGGTTTTCATTTTTTGATTTTTTCTGAATTTTTATGCCCATTTGATCTTGGTCAAATCCTAGGTTTAACCAAGGTTTAAACAAGTTTAAAACATGAAAATGAAAAGGTAAGCCTGCATCCTTCTTAGTCACTCCAAAATGAGGCTTTTGGGAAGGTTTTTGAAATTTCCATGTTTGAAATCCAAAACGACTTCTCTTCGTGCTTGACTTCATAAGACAAAGTTTAGGGTTAGGGGTAGATACAAGATTTTTCTGGTTTGAATATCTCTAGACCTTGTTTACCAACTTGAGTGCTTACTATATATGACATAAGAAGGCTATGTGCTTTGGTTTTTCAGTTTTTTTGAATTTTTATACCCATTTGAATCTTGGTCAAATCCTAGGTACGGTTTGACCAAGATTTGAACATGTTTAAAACATGAAAATAAAAGGTAAGCATGGATCCTTCTTAGTAACTCTAAAATGAAGCTTTTGGGAGGTTTTTGAAATTTCCATGTTTGAAACCCAAAACCACTTCTCTTCATGCTTGATCGACTTCATAAGACAGAATTTAGGGTTAGTGGGTAGATACATGATTTGTCTGGTTTGAATATGTTTAGACCTTGTTTATCAACTTGAATGCTTACTATATGACATAAGAATACTATGTGCTTTAGTTTTCATTTTTTTGATTTTTTCTGATTTTTTTGCACATTTGATCTTGGTCAAATCCTAGGTTTAACCAAGATTTAAACATGTTTAAGACATGAAAATGAAAAGGTAAGTCTGCATCCTTCTTAGTCACTCCAAAATGAAGCTTTTGGGAAGGTTTTTGAAATTTCCATGTTTGAAACCCAAAACCAGTTCTCTTCATGCTTTACTTCATAAGACAGAGTTTAGGGTTAGGGGTAGATATACGTGATTTGTCTAGTTTGAATATGTCTAGACCTTGTTTTATCAACTTGAATTCTTACTATATGACATAAAAAAAACTATGTGGTTTGGTTTGATAGTTCATTGTTCATAATTCATAGTTGATCATACATACGGATCATACATACAGAATTGCGCGATCCTTATCGCGACTTCTAACCTATCTAGTCGTCGAGGAAGATGATGGTCGCGTTCTCCTCCGCATCCCGCGCCTCCTTCTCCTTCACGGCGGCGATGGCCGCCGCCTTGTCTTCTTCCTCCGCCCTCTTCTTGTCGGCATCGTCCTTGAGGGACGCGGCCAGCGCCTTCAAGAAGAGGGGGTCTTCCCCTTCCTCCGCCTCCTCCGCCTCCTCGCCGGCTGGCGGCGCGAATCCGCCGCTGGTGCTCGCCTCCCACGCCGCCTTCGACCGGCGGTTCCTCTCCCGGTCGGCGCGCCATTTGTTGAAGACGGGGCCGCTCATCGGTTTGAGCGGCGGATCCGCCTTGTACCAGAGCCCGCCCGGGGCGAACTCGCGGAGCGACGACGGCATGTACAGGGAGCCTCTGTACCTGCACGCCGCGCGCCGACTCCCGGCGGCGGACTGCTTGCACTGGAGCCGCCACGCCTCCTCGAGCGTGTCCGGCGCGCGGGATCGCTTCGATCCGCTCGCGGGCGACGCGGAACTGGTACGGCGTGAATACATGGCGAGCGGCGAAGAATCACCACCCTGCAATCAAGGCCAAGCACGCAGCATATGGCCTCTTCCTTACGTCTTTTGCCTGGTTTGTTGCCGGTCAACGCCCCTGCTGCTGGCCCTGATGCTCCTGGTCCTGTTTAAAGTTCAGCATTAAACTCTATATACTATACAACTGTCGTGGTCTTGTGATGTACAGTAGTACTCTTTTGATGCATTTGTGATGTAGTAGTAGTACTTTTTTTTGAACTGATATAGTACTATCTAAGAAAAGTACTCCCTCCGATTCACATTCTTTTTAGCACCAAGAAATATGGATCGGATCACCGGAGCGAGGGAGTAAATTACCCTTTTGTTGTGGCTTATTTTGACTTTGGCAAAAGCCAAAAAAAAAGCACCTAAATAGGTGCTTTTTGGGCTTTTGGATTTTGGAAGCCAAAAGAATAGAATCTTTGTTCTTGGCTTCCAAAATCCAAAAGCCCAAAAAAGCACCTATTTACGTGCTTTTTTTGGCTTTTGCCAAAGCCAAAAGCCAAAAAAAGCCACAACAAAAGGGCCATAAACATGGCATCTCGTGCATGAAGCTTGACAGATTGATCGGGTTGGCTAGAACGGCTAAACAATGCTGCTCATTAGGCAAATGCATGCCATGTACGATAGTATACATCTAGTAAAGAAGTCTATACTGACATAAAAAAGACTACATTGGGGATGAGAGTCAATTGGGGCATCTACAATACAGAAAATCTTGCTCGTAGTTGATTTTGGCTAAGAGGGTTTTGTGCCCATATTTGTATCTTGGTATAATCCTAGGTTTGACAATGATTTAAACAAGTTTAAAATATGAAAATGAAAAGGTAAGCATGGATACTTCTTAGTCACTCTAAAATGAAGCTTTTGGGAGGTTTTTGATATTTCCATGTTTGAAACCAAGAACCACTTCTCTTCATGCTTGGCTTCATAAGATAAAGTTTAGGGGTTAGGGGGTAGATACATGATTTGTTTGGTTTGAATATGTCTAGACCTTGTTTATCAGCTTGAATGCTTACTATATGACATAAGAAGACTATGTACTTTGGTTTTTCATTTTTTTTTAAATTTTATGCCCATTTGAATCTTGGTCAAATACACTAGCTATGACCAAGATGTAAACAAGTTTAAAACATGAAAATGAAAAGGTAAGCATGGATCCTTCTTAGTCACTATAAAATGAAGCTTTTGGGGGGTTCTTGAAATTTCCAAGTTTGAAACCCAAAACCACTTCTCTTCATGCTTGACTTCATAAGACAGAGTTTAGGGTTAGGGGGTAAATACATGATTTGTCTAGTTTGTTGTTTAGACCTTGTTTACCAACTACTAGTTCGATTTTGGGCTACTAATATAAAATTAAAATAAGTTGAACTAGTATTCCTCTAAAAAATCATTTTGGTATGCATTGTTTGATACTTTTCATAGCTATAGTGCATCACAAATTTATGATTTCATGCTTTGCTTTGCCAATTTCGATTTTTTCTAACCACCTTCTCTTTGATTTCAAATTTAGGTCAAACTATCGATGCCTACTATGTGTTCTACTTGAATTGGATGCAGCGTGCGCACATGTTTTGCCATTGTTCTGGGCTTCCACACATCTTTGGGGCATCCAAGTATTTAAGTTACCTTGTTTTTTTGAATTGTAATTCATACCCTTCCTCCCAATTTTTATGCACATTTGAATCTTGGTCAAATCCTAAGTTTGACCAAGATTTGAACAAGTTTAAAACATGAAAATGAAAAGGTAAGCCTGAATCCTTCTTAGTCACTCAAAAATGAGAAGCTTTTGGGAGTTTTTTGAAATTTCCATGTTTGAAACCCAAAACCACTTCTCTTCATGCTTGACTTCATAAGACAGAGTTTAGGGTTAGGGGGTAGATACATGATTTGTCTAGTTTGTTGTTTAGACCTTGTTTATCAACTTGAATGCTTACTATATGACATAATAATACTATGTGCTTTGGTTTTCATTTTTTTGATTTTTTCTGAATTTTTATGCCCATTTGATCTTGGTCAAATCCTAGGCTTAACCAATATTTAAACAAGTTTAAAACATGAAAATGAAAAGGTAAGCCTGTATCCTTCTTAGTCACTCCAAAATGAAGCTTTTGGGAAGGTTTTTGAAATTTCCATGTTTGAAATCCAAAACGACTTCTCTTCGTGCTTGACTTCATAAGACAAAGTTTAGGGCTAGGGGTAGAAACATGATTTTTCTGGTTTGAATATGTCTAGACCTTGTTTACCAACTTGAGTGCTTACTATATGACATAAGAAGGCTATATGCTTTGGTTTTTCATTTTTTTTGAAATTTTATGCCCATTTGAATCTTGATCAAATCCTAGGTACAGTTTGACCAAGATTTGAACAATTTTAAAACATGAAAATAAAAGGTAAGCCCGACCTGGATCCTTTAGTCACTCTAAAATGAAGCTTTTGGGGGTTCTTGAAATTTCCAAGTTTGAAACCCAAAACCACTTCTCTTCATGCTTGACTACATAAGACAGAGTTTAGGGTTAGGGGTAGATACATGATTTTTCTTGTTTGAATATATCTAGACCTTGTTTATATCAACTTTAATGCTAACTATATATGACATAAGAAAACTATGTGCTTTGGTTTTTAATTTTTCTGATTTTTTTATTTTGATAGATGCACATTTGAATCTTTGTCAAATCCTAGGTTTGGCCAAGATTTAAACAAGTATAAAACATGAAAATGAAAAGGGGAAGCCTGTATCCTTTCTTAGTCACTCTAAAATGAAGTTTTTGGGATGTTCTTGAAATTTTCATGTTTGAAACCCAAAACCACTTCTCTTCATGCTTGACTTCATAAGATAGAGTTTAGGGGCTAGGGGATAGATACATGATTTGCCTAGGTTTGAATATGCATGTCCAAACCTTGTTTATCAACTTGAATGCTTACTATATGACATAAGAAGACTATATGCATTTGTTTTTCATTTTTCTGATTTTTTTAAATTTTATGCCCATTTGAATCTTTTGGTCAAATCCTTGGTTTAATTTGACACGGATTTAAACAAGTTTAAAATATGAAAATGAAAAGGTGGTAAGCAGGCATGTATCCTTCTTATATATATTAGTCACTCTAAAATGAAGCTTTTGGGAGGTTTTTGAAATTTCCATGTTTGAAACCCAAAACCACTTCTCTTCATGTTGTTGACTTCATAAGATAGAGTTTAGGGGTTAGGGGTATATATACATGACTTGTCTTGTTTGAATATGTGTCTAGACCTTGTTTATCAACTTTAATGCTTACTATATGACATAAGAACACTATGCGCTTTAATTTGGTTTTTAATTTTTTTAAATTTTGATGCACATTTTGAATCTTGGTCAAATCCTAGGTTTGACCGAGATTTGAACAAGTTTAAAACAAGAAAATAAAAGGTAAGCCCGCCAGACTGGATCCTTTCTTAGTCACTCTATAATGAAGCTTTTAGGGGGGTTGTTGAAAATGTAAGCATGTATCCTTCTTAGTACGTCACACCACAATGAAGCTTTTGGGAGGGTTTTTGAAATGTCCATGTTTGAAACCCAAAACGACTTCTCTTCGTGCTTGACTTCATAATTAAGACAAAGTTTAGGGTTAGGGGTATATAGATACATGATTTTTCTGGTTTGAATATGTCTAGACTTTGTTTATCAACTAGCTTGAGTGCTTACTATATGGCATATATAAGAAGCTAGGCTATGTGCTTTGGTTTTTCATTTTTTTTGAATTTTTATGCCCATTTGAATCTTGGTCAAATCCTAGGTACGTACGGTTTGACCAAGATTTGAACATGTTTAAAACATGAAAATAAAAGGTAAGCATGGATCCTTCTTAGTCACTCTAAAATGAAGCTTTTGGGAGGTTTTTGAAATTTCCATGTTTGAAACCCAAAACCACTTCTCTTCATGCTTGGCTTCGTAAGATAGAGTTTAGGGTTTGGGGTAGATACGTACATGATTTTTCTAAGTATTTTTACACCCATTTGAATCTTCGTCAAATCCTAAGTTTGACCAAGATTTGAACAAGTTTAAAAACATGAAAATGAAAAGGGTAAGCCTGGATCCTTGTTTACGGTTAGGGGGTAGATACGTACATGATTTTTCTAAGTATTTTTACGCCCATTTGAATCTTCGTCAAATCCTAAGTTTGACCAAGATTTGAACAAGTTTAAAAACATGAAAATGAAAAGGGTGTAAGCCTGGATCCTTGTTTAGGGTTAGGGGGTAGATACAAGATTTTTGTGGTTTGAATATGGCAGACCTTGTTTATCACCTTGATATATGACATAGGAAGACGGTGTGCTTTTGTTTTTCTTTTTTTTGAATTTTTATGCCCATTTGAATCTTGGTCAAGTCATAGGTTTGACCAAGATTTAAACATGTTTAAAACATGAAAATGAAAAAGTAAGCCTGGATCCTTCTTAGTCACTCCAAAATGTACCAATTGATAAATGAGTTAACTTGGCTTCATGGAAAAAATAATGTCATGTAAATGATTTAACTTGGCTTTCGTACCCTTGAATCCATAGGAAACTTTGTATAAATGTAGTAGTATAATAATCAACCGAGTTTTTACATCAACAGGTCTGTCACTTACGTGTGGTGCCCATGCGTGAGGTCCCACACTTCAGTGAGCACAAGTCACGTGCAATAGGTACGCAAACTCCCAGCCATTTTCTTTGTCAAGAGAAGACGCATCAGGATGCGTATTGGAAGTATGTGGGTCCTTCTGGATCCTTCGGTTGTCCCTCTCACAAAAAAAAACAAATCTCTCTCATTCTCGGCCTCGCTCGACTCGCTCGCTCGCTCGCTCGCACCTCCTGCTCACTGACAAACCCTGCACAAAAGTCAACATCATCACCCGAAAAAGGGGAGACACCATAATTCTCTCCCTTCTTCTCTCCTTCCGAGTGATCCCTTCTTCCTCCGAGTTTCACTCGACGGGCAAACACACATGTGCTGCATAGTAATAATAAAAAAGTAGAAAAATCGACCTACGAATCTATGATTAAATAGGTTAAACTAGGGTTTTGCCCACTACTACAGATCAAGTTCAGAAATATCCAACTACTAGTTCGATTTTGGGCTACTAATATAAAATTAAAATAAGTTGAACTAGTATTCCTCTAAAAAATCATTTTGGTATGCATTGTTTGATACTTTTCATAGCTATAGTGCATCACAAATTTATGATTTCATGCTTTGCTTTGCCAATTTCGATTTTTTCTAACCACCTTCTCTTTGATTTCAAATTTAGGTCAAACTATCGATGCCTACTATGTGTTCTACTTGAATTGGATGCAGCGTGCGCACATGTTTTGCCATCGTTCTGGGCTTCCACACATCTTTGGGGCATCCAAGTATTTAAGTTACCTTGTTTTTTTGAATTGTAATTCATACCCTTCCTCCCAATTTTTATGCACATTTGAATCTTGGTCAAATCCTAAGTTTGACCAAGATTTGAACAAGTTTAAAACATGAAAATGAAAAGGTAAGCCTGAATCCTTCTTAGTCACTCAAAAATGAGAAGCTTTTGGGAGTTTTTTGAAATTTCCATGTTTGAAACCCAAAACCACTTCTCTTCATGCTTGACTTCATAAGACAGAGTTTAGGGTTAGGGGTAGATACATGATTTGTCTAGTTTGTTGTTTAGACCTTGTTTATCAACTTGAATGCTTACTATATGACATAATAATACTATGTGCTTTGGTTTTTTTTTGACTTTTTCTGAATTTTTATGCCCATTTGATCTTGGTCAAATCCTAGGCTTAACCAATATTTAAACAAGTTTAAAACATGAAAATGAAAAGGTAAGCCTGTATCCTTCTTAGTCACTCCAAAATGAAGCTTTTGGGAAGGTTTTTGAAATTTCCATGTTTGAAATCCAAAACGACTTCTCTTCGTGCTTGACTTCATAAGACAAAGTTTAGGGCTAGGGGTAGAAACATGATTTTTCTGGTTTGAATATGTCTAGACCTTGTTTACCAACTTGAGTGCTTACTATATGACATAAGAAGGCTATATGCTTTGGTTTTTCATTTTTTTTGAAATTTTATGCCCATTTGATCTTGGTCAAATCCTAGGCTTAACCAATATTTAAACAAGTTTAAAACATGAAAATGAAAAGGTAAGCCTGTATCCTTCTTAGTCACTCCAAAATGAAGCTTTTGGGAAGGTTTTTGAAATTTCTATGTTTGAAATCCAAAACGACTTCTCTTCGTGCTTGACTTCATAAGACAAAGTTTAGGGCTAGGGGTAGAAACATGATTTTTCTGGTTTGAATATGTCTAGACCTTGTTTACCAACTTGATCGAGTGCTTACTATATGACATAAGAAGGCTATATGCTTTGGTTTTTCATTTTTTTTGAAATTTTATGCCCATTTGAATCTTGATCAAATCCTAGGTACAGTTTGACCAAGATTTGAACAATTTTACAACATGAAAATAAAAGGTAAGCCCGACCTGGATCCTTTAGTCACTCTAAAATGAAGCTTTTGGGGGTTCTTGAAATTTCCAAGTTTGAAACCCAAAACCACTTCTCTTCATGCTTGACTACACATAAGACAGAGTTTAGGGTTAGGGGTAGATACATGATTTTTCTTGTTTGAATATATCTAGACCTTGTTTATATCAACTTTAATGCTAACTATATATGACATAAGAAAACTATGTGCTTTGGTTTTTAATTTTTCTGATTTTTTTATTTTGATAGATGCACATTTGAATCTTTGTCAAATCCTAGGTTTGGCCAAGATTTAAACAAGTATAAAACATGAAAATGAAAAGGGGAAGCCTGTATCCTTTCTTAGTCACTCTAAAAAGAAGTTTTTGGGATGTTCTTGAAATTTTCATGTTTGAAACCCAAAACCACTTCTCTTCATGCTTGACTTCATAAGATAGAGTTTAGGGGCTAGCTAGGGGATAGATACATGATTTGCCTAGGTTTGAATATGCATGTCCAAACCTTGTTTATCAACTTGAATGCTTACTATATGACATAAGAAGACTATATGCTTTTGTTTTTCATTTTTCTGATTTTTTTAAAATTTTATGCCCATTTGAATCTTTTGGTCAAATCCTTGGTTTAATTTGACACGGATTTAAACAAGTTTAAAATATGAAAATGAAAAGGTGGTAAGCAGGCATGTATCCTTCTTATATATATTAGTCACTCTAAAATGAAGCTTTTGGGAGGTTTTTGAAATTTCCATGTTTGAAACCCAAAACCACTTCTCTTCATGTTGTTGACTTCATAAGATAGAGTTTAGGGGTTAGGGGTATAGATACATGACTTGTCTTGTTTGAATATGTGTCTAGACCTTGTTTATCAACTTTAATGCTTACTATATGACATAAGAACACTATGCGCTTTAATTTGGTTTTTAATTTTTTTAAAATTTGATGCACATTTTGAATCTTGGTCAAATCCTAGGTTTGACCGAGATTTGAACAAGTTTAAAACAAGAAAATAAAAGGTAAGCCCGCCAGACTGGATCCTTTCTTAGTCACTCTATAATGAAGCTTTTAGGGGGGTTGTTGAAAATGTAAGCATGTATCCTTCTTAGTACGTCACACCACAATGAAGCTTTTGGGAGGGTTTTTGAAATGTCCATGTTTGAAACCCAAAACGACTTCTCTTCGTGCTTGACTTCATAATTAAGACAAAGTTTAGGGTTAGGGGTATATAGATACATGATTTTTCTGGTTTGAATATGTCTAGACTTTGTTTATCAACTAGCTTGAGTGCTTACTATATGGCATATATAAGAAGCTAGGCTATGTGCTTTGGTTTTTCATTTTTTTTGAATTTTTATGCCCATTTGAATATTGGTCAAATCCTAGGTACGTACGGTTTGACCAAGATTTGAACATGTTTAAAACATGAAAATAAAAGGTAAGCATGGATCCTTCTTAGTCACTCTAAAATGAAGCTTTTGGGAGGTTTTTGAAATTTCCATGTTTGAAACCCAAAACCACTTCTCTTCATGCTTGGCTTCGTAAGATAGAGTTTAGGGTTTGGGGTAGATACGTACATGATTTTTCTAAGTATTTTTACGCCCATTTGAATCTTCGTCAAATCCTAAGTTTGACCAAGATTTGAACAAGTTTAAAAACATGAAAATGAAAAGGGTAAGCCTGGATCCTTGTTTAGGGTTAGGGGGTAGATACAAGATTTTTGTGGTTTGAATATGGCAGACCTTGTTTATCACCTTGATATATGACATAGGAAGACGGTGTGCTTTTGTTTTTCTTTTTTTTGAATTTTTATGCCCATTTGAATCTTGGTCAAGTCATAGGTTTGACCAAGATTTAAACAGGTTTAAAACATGAAAATGAAAAAGTAAGCCTGGATCCTTCTTAGTCACTCCAAAATGTACCAATTGATAAATGAGTTAACTTGGCTTCATGGAAAAAATAATGTCATGTAAATGATTTAACTTGGCTTTCGTACCCTTGAATCCATAGGAAACTTTGTATAAATGTAGTAGTATAATAATCAACCGAGTTTTTACATCAACAGGTCTGTCACTTACGTGTGGTGCCCATGCGTGAGGTCCCACACTTCAGTGAGCACAAGTCACGTGCAATAGGTACGCAAACTCCCAGCCATTTTCTTTGTCAAGAGAAGACGCATCAGGATGCGTATTGGAAGTATGTGGGTCCTTCTGGATCCTTCGGTTGTCCCTCTCACAAAAAAAAACAAATCTCTCTCATTCTCGGCCTCGCTCGACTCGCTCGCTCGCTCGCACCTCCTGCTCACTGACAAACCCTGCACAAAAGTCAACATCATCACCCGAAAAAGGGGAGACACCATAATTCTCTCCCTTCTTCTCTCCTTCCGAGTGATCCCTTCTTCCTCCGAGTTTCACTCGACGGGCAAACACACATGTGCTGCATAGTAATAATAAAAAAGTAGAAAAATCGACCTACGAATCTATGATTAAATAGGTTAAACTAGGGTTTTGCCCACTACTACAGATCAAGTTCAGAAATATCCAACTACTAGTTCGATTTTGGGCTACTAATATAAAATTAAAATAAGTTGAACTAGTATTCCTCTAAAAAATCATTTTGGTATGCATTGTTTGATACTTTTCATAGCTATAGTGCATCACAAATTTATGATTTCATGCTTTGCTTTGCCAATTTCGATTTTTTCTAACCACCTTCTCTTTGATTTCAAATTTAGGTCAAACTATCGATGCCTACTATGTGTTCTACTTGAATTGGATGCAGCGTGCGCACATGTTTTGCCATTGTTCTGGGCTTCCACACATCTTTGGGGCATCCAAGTATTTAAGTTACCTTGTTTTTTTGAATTGTAATTCATACCCTTCCTCCCAATTTTTATGCACATTTGAATCTTGGTCAAATCCTAAGTTTGACCAAGATTTGAACAAGTTTAAAACATGAAAATGAAAAGGTAAGCCTGAATCCTTCTTAGTCACTCAAAAATGAGAAGCTTTTGGGAGTTTTTTGAAATTTCCATGTTTGAAACCCAAAACCACTTCTCTTCATGCTTGACTTCATAAGACAGAGTTTAGGGTTAGGGGGTAGATACATGATTTGTCTAGTTTGTTGTTTAGACCTTGTTTATCAACTTGAATGCTTACTATATGACATAATAATACTATGTGCTTTGGTTTTCATTTTTTTGACTTTTTCTGAATTTTTATGCCCATTTGATCTTGGTCAAATCCTAGGCTTAACCAATATTTAAACAAGTTTAAAACATGAAAATGAAAAGGTAAGCCTGTATCCTTCTTAGTCACTCCAAAATGAAGCTTTTGGGAAGGTTTTTGAAATTTCCATGTTTGAAATCCAAAACGACTTCTCTTCGTGCTTGACTTCATAAGACAAAGTTTAGGGCTAGGGGTAGAAACATGATTTTTCTGGTTTGAATATGTCTAGACCTTGTTTACCAACTTGATCGAGTGCTTACTATATGACATAAGAAGGCTATATGCTTTGGTTTTTCATTTTTTTGAAATTTTATGCCCATTTGAATCTTGATCAAATCCTAGGTACAGTTTGACCAAGATTTGAACAATTTTAAAACATGAAAATAAAAGGTAAGCCCGACCTGGATCCTTTAGTCACTCTAAAATGAAGCTTTTGGGGGGTTCTTGAAATTTCCAAGTTTGAAACCCAAAACCACTTCTCTTCATGCTTGACTACACATAAGACAGAGTTTAGGGTTAGGGGTAGATACATGATTTTTCTTGTTTGAATATATCTAGACCTTGTTTATATCAACTTTAATGCTAACTATATATGACATAAGAAAACTATGTGCTTTGGTTTTTAATTTTTCTGATTTTTTTATTTTGATAGATGCACATCTGAATCTTTGTCAAATCCTAGGTTTGGCCAAGATTTAAACAAGTATAAAACATGAAAATGAAAAGGGGAAGCCTGTATCCTTTCTTAGTCACTCTAAAAAGAAGTTTTTGGGATGTTCTTGAAATTTTCATGTTTGAAACCCAAAACCACTTCTCTTCATGCTTGACTTCATAAGATAGAGTTTAGGGGCTAGGGGATAGATACATGATTTGCCTAGGTTTGAATATGCATGTCCAAACCTTGTTTATCAACTTGAATGCTTACTATATGACATTAGAAGACTATATGCTTTTGTTTTTCATTTTTCTGATTTTTTTTAAAATTTTATGCCCATTTGAATCTTTTGGTCAAATCCTTGGTTTAATTTGACACGGATTTAAACAAGTTTAAAATATGAAAATGAAAAGGTGGTAAGCAGGCATGTATGGATCCTTCTTATATATATTAGTCACTCTAAAATGAAGCTTTTGGGAGGTTTTTGAAATTTCCATGTTTGAAACCCAAAACCACTTCTCTTCATGTTGTTGACTTCATAAGATAGAGTTTAGGGGTTAGGGGTATAGATACATGATTTGTCTTGTTTGAATATGTGTCTAGACCTTGTTTATCAACTTTAATGCTTACTATATGACATAAGAACACTATGCGCTTTAATTTGGTTTTTAATTTTTTTAAAATTTGATGCACATTTTGAATCTCGGTCAAATCCTAGGTTTGACCGAGATTTGAACAAGTTTAAACCAAGAAAATAAAAGGTAAGCCCGCCAGACTGGATCCTTTCTTAGTCACTCTATAATGAAGCTTTTAGGGGGGTTGTTGAAAATGTAAGCATGTATCCTTCTTAGTACGTCACACCACAATGAAGCTTTTGGGAGGGTTTTTGAAATGTCCATGTTTGAAACCCAAAACGACTTCTCTTCGTGCTTGACTTCATAATTAAGACAAAGTTTAGGGTTAGGGGTATATAGATACATGATTTTTCTGGTTTGAATATGTCTAGACCTTGTTTATCAACTAGCTTGAGTGCTTACTATATGGCATATATAAGAAGCTAGGCTATGTGCTTTGGTTTTTCATTTTTTTTTGAATTTTTATGCCCATTTGAATATTGGTCAAATCCTAGGTACGTACGGTTTGACCAAGATTTGAACATGTTTAAAACATGAAAATAAAAGGTAAGCATGGATCCTTCTTAGTCACTCTAAAATGAAGCTTTTGGGAGGTTTTTGAAATTTCCATGTTTGAAACCCAAAACCACTTCTCTTCATGCTTGGCTTCGTAAGATAGAGTTTAGGGTTTGGGGTAGATACGTACATGATTTTTCTAAGTATTTTTACGCCCATTTGAATCTTCGTCAAATCCTAAGTTTGACCAAGATTTGAACAAGTTTAAAAACATGAAAATGAAAAGGGTAAGCCTGGATCCTTGTTTAGGGTTAGGGGGTAGATACAAGATTTTTGTGGTTTGAATATGGCAGACCTTGTTTATCACCTTGATATATGACATAGGAAGACGGTGTGCTTTTTTTTTTTTTTTTTGAATTTTTATGCCCATTTGAATCTTGGTCAAGTCATAGGTTTGACCAAGATTTAAACAGGTTTAAAACATGAAAATGAAAAAGTAAGCCTGGATCCTTCTTAGTCACTCCAAAATGTACCAATTGATAAATGAGTTAACTTGGCTTCATGGAAAAAATAATGTCATGTAAATGATTTAACTTGGCTTTCGTACCCTTGAATCCATAGGAAACTTTGTATAAATGTAGTAGTATAATAATCAACCGAGTTTTTACATCAACAGGTCTGTCACTTACGTGTGGTGCCCATGCGTGAGGTCCCACACTTCAGTGAGCACAAGTCACGTGCAATAGGTACGCAAACTCCCAGCCATTTTCTTTGTCAAGAGAAGACGCATCAGGATGCGTATTGGAAGTATGTGGGTCCTTCTGGATCCTTCGGTTGTCCCTCTCACAAAAAAAAACAAATCTCTCTCATTCTCGGCCTCGCTCGACTCGCTCGCTCGCTCGCACCTCCTGCTCACTGACAAACCCTGCACAAAAGTCAACATCATCACCCGAAAAAGGGGAGACACCATAATTCTCTCCCTTCTTCTCTCCTTCCGAGTGATCCCTTCTTCCTCCGAGTTTCACTCGACGGGCAAACACACATGTGCTGCATAGTAATAATAAAAAAGTAGAAAAATCGACCTACGAATCTATGATTAAATAGGTTAAACTAGGGTTTTGCCCACTACTACAGATCAAGTTCAGAAATATCCAACTACTAGTTCGATTTTGGGCTACTAATATAAAATTAAAATAAGTTGAACTAGTATTCCTCTAAAAAATCATTTTGGTATGCATTGTTTGATACTTTTCATAGCTATAGTGCATCACAAATTTATGATTTCATGCTTTGCTTTGCCAATTTCGATTTTTTCTAACCACCTTCTCTTTGATTTCAAATTTAGGTCAAACTATCGATGCCTACTATGTGTTCTACTTGAATTGGATGCAGCGTGCGCACATGTTTTGCCATCGTTCTGGGCTTCCACACATCTTTGGGGCATCCAAGTATTTAAGTTACCTTGTTTTTTTGAATTGTAATTCATACCCTTCCTCCCAATTTTTATGCACATTTGAATCTTGGTCAAATCCTAAGTTTGACCAAGATTTGAACAAGTTTAAAACATGAAAATGAAAAGGTAAGCCTGAATCCTTCTTAGTCACTCAAAAATGAGAAGCTTTTGGGAGTTTTTTGAAATTTCCATGTTTGAAACCCAAAACCACTTCTCTTCATGCTTGACTTCATAAGACAGAGTTTAGGGTTAGGGGGTAGATACATGATTTGTCTAGTTTGTTGTTTAGACCTTGTTTATCAACTTGAATGCTTACTATATGACATAATAATACTATGTGCTTTGGTTTTCATTTTTTTTGACTTTTTCTGAATTTTTATGCCCATTTGATCTTGGTCAAATCCTAGGCTTAACCAATATTTAAACAAGTTTAAAACATGAAAATGAAAAGGTAAGCCTGTATCCTTCTTAGTCACTCCAAAATGAAGCTTTTGGGAAGGTTTTTGAAATTTCCATGTTTGAAATCCAAAACGACTTCGATCTCTTCGTGCTTGACTTCATAAGACAAAGTTTAGGGCTAGGGGTAGAAACATGATTTTTCTGGTTTGAATATGTCTAGACCTTGTTTACCAACTTGATCGAGTGCTTACTATATGACATAAGAAGGCTATATGCTTTGGTTTTTCATTTTTTTTGAAATTTTATGCCCATTTGAATCTTGATCAAATCCTAGGTACAGTTTGACCAAGATTTGAACAATTTTAAAACATGAAAATAAAAGGTAAGCCCGACCTGGATCCTTTAGTCACTCTAAAATGAAGCTTTTGGGGGTTCTTGAAATTTCCAAGTTTGAAACCCAAAACCACTTCTCTTCATGCTTGACTACACATAAGACAGAGTTTAGGGTTAGGGGTAGATACATGATTTTTCTTGTTTGAATATATCTAGACCTTGTTTATATCAACTTTAATGCTAACTATATATGACATAAGAAAACTATGTGCTTTGGTTTTTAATTTTTCTGTTTTTTTTATTTTGATAGATGCACATTTGAATCTTTGTCAAATCCTAGGTTTGGCCAAGATTTAAACAAGTATAAAACATGAAAATGAAAAGGGGAAGCCTGTATCCTTTCTTAGTCACTCTAAAATGAAGTTTTTGGGATGTTCTTGAAATTTTCATGTTTGAAACCCAAAACCACTTCTCTTCATGCTTGACTTCATAAGATAGAGTTTAGGGGCTAGCTAGGGGATAGATACATGATTTGCCTAGGTTTGAATATGCATGTCCAAACCTAGCTTGTTTATCAACTTGAATGCTTACTATATGACATAAGAAGACTATATGCTTTTGTTTTTCATTTTTCTGATTTTTTTTTAAAATTTTATGCCCATTTGAATCTTTTGGTCAAATCCTTGGTTTAATTTGACACGGATTTAAACAAGTTTAAAATATGAAAATGAAAAGGTGGTAAGCAGGCATGTATCCTTCTTATATATATTAGTCACTCTAAAATGAAGCTTTTGGGAGGTTTTTGAAATTTCCATGTTTGAAACCCAAAACCACTTCTCTTCATGTTGTTGACTTCATAAGATAGAGTTTAGGGGTTAGGGGTATATATACATGACTTGTCTTGTTTGAATATGTGTCTAGACCTTGTTTATCAACTTTAATGCTTACTATATGACATAAGAACACTATGCGCTTTAATTTGGTTTTTAATTTTTTTAAATTTTGATGCACATTTTGAATCTTGGTCAAATCCTAGGTTTGACCGAGATTTGAACAAGTTTAAAACAAGAAAATAAAAGGTAAGCCCGCCAGACTGGATCCTTTCTTAGTCACTCTATAATGAAGCTTTTAGGGGGGTGATGACCCACAAGTATAGGGGGTGTATCGTAGTACTTTCGATAAATAAGAGTGTCGAACCCAACGAGGAGCAGAAGGTGTTGACAAGCAGTTTCGATGAAGGATTCACTGTAAATGCTCACAGACAAGTATTCAGGGGGTTTTGATATTGCAGATAAATAAAGTACAAGTAAATAAAATGCGAGAGAAATAATTGCAGCGAGTGGCCCAATCCTTTTTAGCACAAAGGACAAGCCGGTTTGTTTACTTATAATGACCAAACGTTCCTGAGGACACACGGGGATTTTAGTCTAGTGCTTTCGCTACATACAGCTGATTAATCTTCATTGTTTTGATAAGTGTTGTGTGGGTGAACCTATGCTAATGCACCGCCCTTCCTAGGACTAATACATACTTGTGATTATACCCCTTGCAAGCATCCGCAACTACAAGAAAGTAATTAAGATAAATCTAACCACAGCCTTAAACTCTGAGATCCTGCGATCCCTCCTGCATCGATATACTAACGGGGGCTTAGGTTTCTGTCACTCCGGCAACCCCGCAATTAGCAACCGAATACAAGATGCACTCCCCTAGGCCCATAAATGGTGAAGTGTCGTGTAGTCGACGTTCACACGACACCACTAGAAGAATGACACCACAACTTAAATATCATAACATTGAATATTACTCAACCATAATTCACTACTAGCATTTAGACTTCACCCATGTCCTCAAGAACTAAACGAACTACTCACGAGACATCATATGGAATACAATCAGAGGTGATATGATGATGAATAACAATCTGAACATAAACCTTGGTTCAATGGTTTCACTCAATAGCATCTACAACAAGTATAGAATAACACCGGGAGAGTTTCCCCTATCAAACAATCAAGATTTAACCCGAATTGCTACAGCGATGACGAGGTGCAGCGGTGGTGATGGCGGTGTAGATGGTGGAGATGATGATGATGATGATGGAGATGATGTCCCGCTCGATGACGATGGCGATGGCGTCGATTTCCCCCTCCGGGAGGGAATTTCCCCGGCGGATTCCTGCCCGCCGGAGAGCTCTTTTCTCTCTGGTGTTCTCCGCCCCGCAGAGGCGGCTGTAACCCTTCGTGAGGATCCCTCTGTGGCTTAGGTTTTCGGGACGAAGGAGTACGCGAAGAAAAGGAGGCGAAAAGGGTCGTGGGCCCCCCAGAGCATAGGGTGGCGCGGCCAGGGCCTGGGCCGCGCCGCCCTATGGTCTGGGCCCACAGTGGCCCCTCTCTTCTTCCCCTTCTGGCTACCTCCGTCATTTGGAAAAATAGGAATTTACGTGAAATTCCCTTCCACAGTTGATCTTCCGAAATATTGTGTTCTGACGGTGCTTTTTCCAGCAGAATCCTGGCTCCGGTGCTTGATCCTCCAATGATGATGAAACATGCAAAATAGATGAAATAACATAAGTATTGTGTCCCAATATGAAATATATCAATGAATAACAGCAAATTATGATACAAAATAGTGATGCAAATTGGACGTATCAACTCCCCCAAGCTTAGACCTCGCTTGTCCCCAAGCGAAACTGAGCTCGATAAACAAGACCACATGTTTATGGAGTGAAGAGTCGATAAATAAAATACGGACAAGAAGCATCATATTCATTCACACAAGACATTCTAGTAAACAACTTCCTCATATAACTCATCTCGAAATAAGTAAAGAGAAATCACAAGTAAAGGTGCATAAGAAATCATAGTTGGTGATGGCAAACTTTGTTCTTGGTCAGAGAACTGCTAACGGATTGTACTTCTAAGCAAAGCTTTCATATTAGAATTTATAGCTGAGCCTTCATATTTAAGCATAACAATCTCTTCATAATCATTGATAACTTCAAAGTCATATTCATTCAGATAAAATTGGTACTAAACAAGAAAGTATAAAAGACATGATCAACTGAATCATAGCATAAATGATTGGTTCACAACAACTCAATTGCTTGCTTAGGATAGAGGGAAATAGGTATACTGACTCAACATAAAAGTAAAAGACAGGCCCTTCGCAGAGGGAAGCAGGGATTAAATCATGTGCTAGAGCTTTTCAAGTTTTGAAATCATATAAAGAGAATAAAAGTAAAATTTTGAGAGGTGTTTGTTGTTGTCAACGAATGGTAGCGGGCACTCTAACCCCCTTGCCAAACGAACCTTCCAAGAGCGGCTCCCATGAGGGACGGCATCTCTACCAGCAAGGTAGATCATCCCCCTTCTCTTTTGTTTACACATGTATTTTAGTTTTATTTAGGATGACACTCCCCCCAACCTTGGCTTTCTCAATCCATGGCTAACCGAATCCTCGGGTGCCTTCCAACATTCACATACCATGGAGGAGTGTCTATTGCAAAATTAAGTTGCTTACTGATGAATCAGAGCAAAACATGTGAAGAGAATTATTAATGAAAGTTATTAATTGAGGCTGGGAACCTCATTGCCAGCTCTTATTGCAAAGTTATGGGTAAGCGGATGTGCCGCTAGTCCATTAGGAAAAGTTCGCCCAACAAGATTGAAAGATAAAACACCACATACTTCCTCATGAGCTATAAAACATTGACACAAATAAGGAGTAGTATAGTTTGAATAATTTAAAGGTAGCACATGAAGTATTTACTTGGAATGGCAGAAAATACCATGTAGTAGGTAGGTATGGTGGACACAAATGGCATAGGTTTGGTCTAAGGTTATGGATGTATGAGAAGCATTCCCTCTCAATACAGGTCTTTGGCTAGCAAGGTTTGATAGCAAGCATAAAGGTTGAGGGAAACAAACAAATATACATATGATAGAAACAATCATGCATCTTTCTCATAAGCACAAGCAATTTTAACTTAAGAATACTAAGCATAGAGATAATAGAGTAATGTATCTAAGTGTATTTCTCTCCTTCATTAAACATCAAGATGTTGTTGCTATTGACCAATGCTAAGTTTGCCAAAACCAAATAGATTTACTTAATGTTCCCAAAGTGATATCAATACTCATGTCAAGAATAATCATATAATGGAGATTGCAAACTAAAATAAGGTGTGCAAAAAGTAAATGATAAGACTTCTCATTAATATTCCATAACGATAACTCACACCAACGGATACATAGATAACTAACTAAGAGAGATACTTCCACATTGCATACTATTCCATATGATAACTTCCCTACTCATGATATGACACTACTTGATAGTAAAAGATAAAGGTGGTGGTGATGTGATACCGCGGCACTCCCCCAAGCTTGGAACAAACCAAGGGGATGCCAATACCGATGATGAATTACTCCTTCGGTGATGATGGTGAATCTTTGTCGTCATCAGACTTCCATGGAAGAGGCCCTCCATCAACAAAAGACATCTTGGTTTCCGGAAACCTGAAACTAGCAGCATGACTTATGCGCTTAAACCTGTTTTCATACTCACAGTTCTGATTATGGACATCATAGAGTTGAGCTTGGAGTTTGTTGGTGGTGTCGTGAAGTGAGAAGATATCGTCCCACAGCTTTGCAGTCTCCTTCTTGTGTCCATCAATGAGTTCAGACACAATCTTGTGAAAGATATCCACTTCACGCTCAGCCATCTTCTTGTAGTTGAAAACCTCTTGTTCCAGCTTCTCCATCCTGTCTTCCAAGCTCCCTTCTCCCTTAGGACCCTGGACATCTTTGATCTGCAACTCTCCATCCACGAGCTGCAACTCTTTGGGGTGCATCTTCAGCTCGTTCATGTACGGGTTGACGACGTCCTCAAAGAAGCTGTCCTTCTGAGTTCCCGACGAAGACATGATGGATCTAGATCCGAAGCAGATCCTGGCAGAAAACAGCTCGAAACAAAACGCGACGAGAAAACGATATTACGGACCTCCAGGGGTCCGGGGGATTATATAGCAAATATTTTTACGACAAAAGGAAGGTTCCAGGTCGAAAACGAGTCGGAAAGGGGCAACGAGGCGGCCAGACCATAGGTCGGCGCGGGCCCAGGTCAGGCCGCGCCGGCCTATGGTGGCACCCCCTCGTGCGTCTTTTCCACTCCGTTTCGATTCCGTAATTTTTCATATTTTCCAAAAACAGCAGAAATAATGTTCGGAAAGGTAAACGCGGACTTTTTATTACCTATACTGTTACCTATTCAAAGTCCAGTTCTGGCGGACTGTCAATTTGTCCTTTGATGAAAGCCTCCGGTGTTTCCACTTGAATAATATCAACATCAACATTATAAGAATCGCCCGAGATATAATGCTTGAGTCTTTGTCCATTCACCACTTGTGTGGCATTGCCTTGGAGAGAGCTAATTTTAATTGCTCCTGAACGATACACCTCCTCAACAACATATGGTCCTTCCCACTTCGAGAGTAATTTCCCTGCAAAGAATCTGAGACGAGACCGATACAATAGAACTTGATCTCCAACATTAAATTCTCTTTTGATGATCCTTCTATCATGCCATTTCTTAACTTTTTCTTTAAAGAGTTTAGCATTTTCATAAGCTTCACTTCTCCATTCATCTAGAGAACTTAATTGCAACAACCTCTTATTACCGGCTAATTTAGGATCTTTATTTAATTCTCTAACAGCCCAATAAGCTTTGTGCTCTAGTTCTAAAGGTAAATGACAAGCTTTTCCATAAACCATTTTATAAGGTGACATTCCCATAGGATTTTTATAAGCAGTTCTATAAGCCCATAACGCTTCTTTCAATTTGCTAGGCCAATTCTTTCTAGATTTATTAACAGTCTTTCCTAAGATAGCTTTAATCTCTCTATTTGATAATTCTACTTGACCACTAGTTTGAGGGTGATAAGCAGAAGCAATTCTATGATTAATACCATACTTAGCAAGAGTTTTTCTAAAACCTCCATGAATGAAATGAGAACCTCCATCAGTCATAATATATCTAGGTACTCCAAATCTAGGAAATATAATATCTACAAGCATTTTTATAGAGGTCTCACCATCAGCACTTTTTGTAGGTATAGCTTCTACCCATTTAGTAACATAATCAACAGCGACAAGTATATGAGTGTTACCTTCTGAAGAAGGGAAAGGACCCATGAAGTCGAATCCCCAACAATCGAATGGTTCAATAACAAGAGTGTAATTCATAGGCATTTCATTGCGTCTAGAGATATTACCAACTCTTTGACATTCATCACAAGATAAAATAAATTTCCTTGCATCTTTGAAGAGTGTTGGCCAATAAAAACCTGATTGTAGAACCTTTTGCGCGGTTCTATCTCCAGCGTGATGTCCTCCATAAACACTTCCATGACATTTATTCAATATCTCCTGTTGTTCATATTCAGGAACACATCTTCGCATAATACCATCCACTCCTTCTTTATATAAGTGTGGGTCATCCCAAAAATAATGCCTCAAGTCATAAAAGAATTTCCTCCTTTGCTGAGCTGAAAAGGTTGGAGGCAAATACTTCGAAACAATAAAGTTAGCATAATCTGCATACCAAGGGCTCTCTCGCGAGCTCACCTTTATTACAGCCAATTGTTCATTTGGAAAACTATCATTAACAGGAACAGGATCATAAGCAATATTTTCCAATCTAGACAAATTATCAGCAACAGGATTATCGGCACCTTTCCTATCTATAATATGTAAATCAAATTCTTGCAACAGAAGTACCCATCTAATAAGCCTTGGCTTAGCATCTTTCTTTGTCATAAGGTATCTAATTGCAGCATGATCAGTATGAATTGTAACTTTTGAATCAACAATATAGGGTCTAAACTTATCACAAGCAAAGACTACAGCTAACAATTCCTTTTCAGTTGTAGCATAATTTCTTTGAGCAGCATCAAGAGTCTTACTAGCATAATGAATAACATTTAATTTTTTATCTACTCGCTGTCCAAGAACAGCGCCTACAGCAAAATCACTAGCATCACACATAATTTCAAAAGGCAAATTCCAATCAGGAGGTTCAACTACAGGAGCAGTTGTTAAGGCTTTCTTTAAAGTTTCAAAAGCTTCCTTACAATCATCATCAAAAACAAAAGGTACATCTTTTTGAAGAAGATTAGTAAGAGGCTTTGAAATTTTAGAGAAATCTTTAATAAATCTCCTATAAAACCCAGCATGACCAAGAACACTACGAATACCTTTAACATCCCTTGGATAGGGCATCTTCTCAATTGCTTCAACTTTAGCTCTATCAACTTCAATACCTCTCTCGGAAATTTTATGTCCCAATACAATTCCTTCATTAACCATAAAGTGGCATTTCTCCCAATTAAGAACAAGGTTAGTTTCTTCACATCTCTGCAAAACTTTATCGAGGTTTCGCAAGCAATTATCAAAAGAATTCCCATAGACAGAAAAATCATCCATGAACACCTCTACAATACTTTCGCAAAAACCATGAAAAATAGCAGACATGCATCTTTGAAAAGTAGCAGGAGCATTACATAAACCAAAAGGCATACGCCTATAAGCATAAGTTCCATAAGGACAAGTAAAAGTGGTTTTCTCTTGATCTTTAGCTTTAACAGCAATTTGTGAAAACCCAGAATAACCATCAAGAAAACAAAAATGAGTATTTTTAGACAATCTTTCTAGCATTTGATCAATAAAGGGTAAAGGGTAATGATCTTTCTTAGTAACTTTATTAACTTTTCGAAAATCAATGCACATTCTATAACCTACAACTATTCTTTGAGGAATAAGCTCATCATTATCATTAGGCACAACAGTCATTCCTCCTTTCTTAGGAACACAATGCACAGGACTAACCCATCTACTATCAGCAATAGGATATATAATACCAGCTTCAAGCAGTTTTAATACCTCATTCCTTACCACTTCCTTCATCTTCGGAATTAGACGACGTTGATGTTCAACAACAGGCTTTGCATCTTCTTCCATATTAATAGCATGTTGGCAAATAGAAGGAGAAATCCCTTTCAAATCATCAAGAGTATAGCCAATAGCTCCTCGGTGTTTCTTCAATATTTCCAATAACCTTTCTTCCTCAATCTCTGAAAGCTTAGAACTAATAATAACAGGATATATTTTCTTATCATCAATATGAGCATATTTAAGATTATCAGGTAAAGGCTTTAGATCAAAAACAGGATCTTCCTTCGGTGGTGGTGTTGTACCCAGATCTTCCACCGGTAAATCATGCTTGAGAATAGGTTGGCGACGAAAAATTTCCTCAAGCTCATCTCTTTCTTTCCTAAAAGCTTCACTTTCACTATTCTCCAAATGTTGCTGCAAAGGGTTATTAGGAACAAGAACAATAGATGCACACTGCTCCATTTTAAAATCATTACTAGGCAAGTCAACTTTATAAGGAGTTTTGGTAAATTTAGAAAAGTTAAATTCATAAGGTTCACCAGCAAATCTAGTCAAAATTTTCTCTTTCTTACAATCTATAATAGCTCCACAAGTATTTAGAAAAGGTCTACCAAAAATGATAGGACAATAATCACTAGCAGCAGAACCAAGTACCAAAAAGTCAGCAGGATATTTAATCTTACCACATAGAACTTCCACATCTCGAACAATACCAATTGGAGAAATAGTTTCTCTATTAGCTAGATGAATAACCACATCAATATCTTCAAGTTCACAAGAACCAATTTCGTGCATAATCTCCGTGTAAAGTTCATAAGGAATAGCACTAACACTTGCACCAATATCACATAAACCATAATAGCAATGATCACCAATTCTAACAGATAGCATAGGAACACTAACTTGTTTGGATTTATTAGGATGTGAAACAATATTAGAAGCATCTTCACAGAAAATAATATGACCATCCTCCACATTTTCAGTCACAAGATCTTTAACTATAGCAACAGCAGGTTCAATTTTAATTTGTTCTTCAGGTTCTTTAGGTTTCTTTTCACTTTTATTAACCGCACTAGATATGACAGAGTACTCCTTCATTTTAGCAGGGAAAGGAGTTTTTTCAATATAAGCTTCAGGAATAACATTATCAACAGTTTCAATCACTACACATTTGTTTACAGATGAATCAATTTTATCTTTATACGGTTCATGATACTTATCAAAATTCTTCTTAGGCAGTTCATAATGAGAGGCAAAAGCTCTATAAAGATTTGCAACAACTTGGGAATCAAGACCATATGTAGCACTCATATTACGAAATTTATCAGTATCCATAAAAGCTTCAATGCATTTATAATCATAAATTATACCTGATTCTCTATCTTTGTCATTCTCCCATCCTTCAGTATTTTCTTGGATCCGATCAAGAAGGTCCCTTTTAAACTCTTCTTTGTTGCGTGTAAATGATCCAGAACAAGAAGTATCCAACAAGGTCTTGTCTTGAAAAGAAAGTCTTGCATAGAAATTATCAATAATAACATTACCAGGAAGCTCATGAATGGGGCATTTGAGCATTAAAGACTTCAATCTCCCCCAAGCTTGGGCAATACTTTCTCCATCATGAGGCCAGAAATTATATATGCGGTTCCGATCTTTGTGAATTTCACTTGGAGGATAAAATTTGGAATAAAATAAAGGCACAATGTCCTCCCAATCAATAGAATCACCATTCTTCAGCAATTTATACCAGTGCGCCGCTTTACCAGACAGCGATATAGTGAATAGTTTCTTCCTAACTTCATTCATAGAAATACCTGCACATTTGAATAAACCGCATAATTCATGCAAAAACAGTAAATGATCACCAGGATGGACAGTTCCATCCCCTTCATAGCGGTTATCCATAACACGTTCAATAATTTTCGTAGGTATTTTATATGGTACTACTTCCTCACCTGGCGCTTCATCCACTACCGTTGCAGTAGTAGTAGATTTCCCAAATAGAAATTGAAGAGAAGATCTCTCCATAATGATTATAGCAGCAGGCAGAAATAAAATCAGCACAAACAGTAAAGGTTTTCCTTACCAATTCCACTTACCAATAGCGCTTCACTCCCCGGCAACGGCGCCAGAAAATAGTCTTGATGACCCACAAGTATAGGGGGTGTATCGTAGTACTTTCGATAAATAAGAGTGTCGAACCCAACGAGGAGCAGAAGGTGTTGACAAGCAGTTTCGATGAAGGATTCACTGTAAATGCTCACAGACAAGTATTCAGGGGGTTTTGATATTGCAGATAAATAAAGTACAAGTAAATAAAATGCGAGAGAAATAATTGCAGCGAGTGGCCCAATCCTTTTTAGCACAAAGGACAAGCCGGTTTGTTTACTTATAATGACCAAACGTTCTGAGGACACACGGGGATTTTAGTCTAGTGCTTTCGCTACATACAGCTGATTAATCTTCATTGTTTTGATAAGTGTTGTGTGGGTGAACCTATGCTAATGCACCGCCCTTCCTAGGACTAATACATACTTGTGATTATACCCCTTGCAAGCATCCGCAACTACAAGAAAGTAATTAAGATAAATCTAACCACAGCCTTAAACTCTGAGATCCTGCGATCCCTCCTGCATCGATATACTAACGGGGGCTTAGGTTTCTGTCACTCCGGCAACCCCGCAATTAGCAACCGAATACAAGATGCACTCCCCTAGGCCCATAAATGGTGAAGTGTCGTGTAGTCGACGTTCACACGACACCACTAGAAGAATGACACCACAACTTAAATATCATAACATTGAATATTACTCAACCATAATTCACTACTAGCATTTAGACTTCACCCATGTCCTCAAGAACTAAACGAACTACTCACGAGACATCATATGGAATACAATCAGAGGTGATATGATGATGAATAACAATCTGAACATAAACCTTGGTTCAATGGTTTCACTCAATAGCATCTACAACAAGTATAGAATAACACCGGGAGAGTTTCCCCTATCAAACAATCAAGATTTAACCCGAATTGCTACAGCGATGACGAGGTGCAGCGGTGGTGATGGCGGTGTAGATGGTGGAGATGATGATGATGATGATGGAGATGATGTCCCGCTCGATGACGATGGCGATGGCGTCGATTTCCCCCTCCGGGAGGGAATTTCCCCGGCGGATTCCTGCCCGCCGGAGAGCTCTTTTCTCTCTGGTGTTCTCCGCCCCGCAGAGGCGGCTGTAACCCTTCGTGAGGATCCCTCTGTGGCTTAGGTTTTCGGGACGAAGGAGTACGCGAAGAAAAGGAGGCGAAAAGGGTCGTGGGCCCCCCAGAGCATAGGGTGGCGCGGCCAGGGCCTGGGCCGCGCCGCCCTATGGTCTGGGCCCACAGTGGCCCCTCTCTTTCCCCCTTCCCTCCGTCATCCGAAAAATAGGAATTTACGGTGAGATTTTTCCAGCAGAATCCTGGCTCCGGTGCTTGATCCTCCAATGATGATGAAACATGCAAAATAGATGAAATAACATAAGTATTGTGTCCCAATATGAAATATATCAATGAATAACAGCAAATTATGATACAAAATAGTGATGCAAATTGGACGTATCAGGGGGGTTGTTGAAAATGTAAGCATGTATCCTTCTTAGTACGTCACACCACAATGAAGCTTTTGGGAGGGTTTTTGAAATGTCCATGTTTGAAACCCAAAACGACTTCTCTTCGTGCTTGACTTCATAATTAAGACAAAGTTTAGGGTTAGGGGTATATAGATACATGATTTTTCTGGTTTGAATATGTCTAGACTTTGTTTATCAACTAGCTTGAGTGCTTACTATATGGCATATATAAGAAGCTAGGCTATGTGCTTTGGTTTTTCATTTTTTTTTTGAATTTTTATGCCCATTTGAATCTTGGTCAAATCCTAGGTACGTACGGTTTGACCAAGATTTGAACATGTTTAAAACATGAAAATAAAAGGTAAGCATGGATCCTTCTTAGTCACTCTAAAATGAAGCTTTTGGGAGGTTTTTGAAATTTCCATGTTTGAAACCCAAAACCACTTCTCTTCATGCTTGGCTTCGTAAGATAGAGTTTAGGGTTTGGGGTAGATACGTACATGATTTTTCTAAGTATTTTTACACCCATTTGAATCTTCGTCAAATCCTAAGTTTGACCAAGATTTGAACAAGTTTAAAAACATGAAAATGAAAAGGGTAAGCCTGGATCCTTGTTTACGGTTAGGGGGTAGATACGTACATGATTTTTCTAAGTATTTTTACGCCCATTTGAATCTTCGTCAAATCCTAAGTTTGACCAAGATTTGAACAAGTTTAAAAACATGAAAATGAAAAGGTGTAAGCCTGGATCCTTGTTTAGGGTTAGGGGGTAGATACAAGATTTTTGTGGTTTGAATATGGCAGACCTTGTTTATCACCTTGATATATGACATAGGAAGACGGTGTGCTTTTGTTTTTCTTTTTTTTGAATTTTTATGCCCATTTGAATCTTGGTCAAGTCATAGGTTTGACCAAGATTTAAACAGGTTTAAAACATGAAAATGAAAAAGTAAGCCTGGATCCTTCTTAGTCACTCCAAAATGTACCAATTGATAAATGAGTTAACTTGGCTTCATGGAAAAAATAATGTCATGTAAATGATTTAACTTGGCTTTCGTACCCTTGAATCCATAGGAAACTTTGTATAAATGTAGTAGTATAATAATCAACCGAGTTTTTACATCAACAGGTCTGTCACTTACGTGTGGTGCCCATGCGTGAGGTCCCACACTTCAGTGAGCACAAGTCACGTGCAATAGGTACGCAAACTCCCAGCCATTTTCTTTGTCAAGAGAAGACGCATCAGGATGCGTATTGGAAGTATGTGGGTCCTTCTGGATCCTTCGGTTGTCCCTCTCACAAAAAAAAAAACAAATCTCTCTCATTCTCGGCCTCGCTCGACTCGCTCGCTCGCTCGCACCTCCTGCTCACTGACAAACCCTGCACAAAAGTCAACATCATCACCCGAAAAAGGGGAGACACCATAATTCTCTCCCTTCTTCTCTCCTTCCGAGTGATCCCTTCTTCCTCCGAGTTTCACTCGACGGGCAAACACACATGTGCTGCATAGTAATAATAAAAAAGTAGAAAAATCGACCTACGAATCTATGATTAAATAGGTTAAACTAGGGTTTTGCCCACTACTATACAGATCAAGTTCAGAAATATCCAACTACTAGTTCGATTTTGGGCTACTAATATAAAATTAAAATAAGTTGAACTAGTATTCCTCTAAAAAAATCATTTTGGTATGCATTGTTTGATACTTTTCATAGCTATAGTGCATCACAAATTTATGATTTCATGCTTTGCTTTGCCAAATTCGATTTTTTCTAACCACCTTCTCTTTGATTTCAAATTTAGGTCAAACTATCGATGCCTACTATGTGTTCTACTTGAATTGGATGCAGCGTGCGCACATGTTTTGCCATTGTTCTGGGCTTCCACACATCTTTGGGGCATCCAAGTATTTAAGTTACCTTGTTTTTTTGAATTGTAATTCATACCCTTCCTCCCAATTTTTATGCACATTTGAATCTTGGTCAAATCCTAAGTTTGACCAAGATTTGAACAAGTTTAAAACATGAAAATGAAAAGGTAAGCCTGAATCCTTCTTAGTCACTCAAAAATGAGAAGCTTTTGGGAGTTTTTTGAAATTTCCATGTTTGAAACCCAAAACCACTTCTCTTCATGCTTGACTTCATAAGACAGAGTTTAGGGTTAGGGGGTAGATACATGATTTGTCTAGTTTGTTGTTTAGACCTTGTTTATCAACTTGAATGCTTACTATATGACATAATAATACTATGTGCTTTGGTTTTCATTTTTTTTGACTTTTTCTGAATTTTTATGCCCATTTGATCTTGGTCAAATCCTAGGCTTAACCAATATTTAAACAAGTTTAAAACATGAAAATGAAAAGGTAAGCCTGTATCCTTCTTAGTCACTCCAAAATGAAGCTTTTGGGAAGGTTTTTGAAATTTCCATGTTTGAAATCCAAAACGACTTCTCTTCGTGCTTGACTTCATAAGACAAAGTTTAGGGCTAGGGGTAGAAACATGATTTTTCTGGTTTGAATATGTCTAGACCTTGTTTACCAACTTGATCGAGTGCTTACTATATGACATAAGAAGGCTATATGCTTTGGTTTTTCATTTTTTTTGAAATTTTATGCCCATTTGAATCTTGATCAAATCCTAGGTACAGTTTGACCAAGATTTGAACAATTTTAAAACATGTAAATAAAAGGTAAGCCCGACCTGGATCCTTTAGTCACTCTAAAATGAAGCTTTTGGGGGTTCTTGAAATTTCCAAGTTTGAAACCCAAAACCACTTCTCTTCATGCTTGACTACACATAAGACAGAGTTTAGGGTTAGGGGTAGATACATGATTTTTCTTGTTTGAATATATCTAGACCTTGTTTATATCAACTTTAATGCTAACTATATATGACATAAGAAAACTATGTGCTTTGGTTTTTAATTTTTCTGATTTTTTTATTTTGATAGATGCACATCTGAATCTTTGTCAAATCCTAGGTTTGGCCAAGATTTAAACAAGTATAAAACATGAAAATGAAAAGGGGAAGCCTGTATCCTTTCTTAGTCACTCTAAAAAGAAGTTTTTGGGATGTTCTTGAAATTTTCATGTTTGAAACCCAAAACCACTTCTCTTCATGCTTGACTTCATAAGATAGAGTTTAGGGGCTAGGGGATAGATACATGATTTGCCTAGGTTTGAATATGCATGTCCAAACCTTGTTTATCAACTTGAATGCTTACTATATGACATTAGAAGACTATATGCTTTTGTTTTTCATTTTTCTGATTTTTTTTAAAATTTTATGCCCATTTGAATCTTTTGGTCAAATCCTTGGTTTAATTTGACACGGATTTAAACAAGTTTAAAATATGAAAATGAAAAGGTGGTAAGCAGGCATGTATGGATCCTTCTTATATATATTAGTCACTCTAAAATGAAGCTTTTGGGAGGTTTTTGAAATTTCCATGTTTGAAACCCAAAACCACTTCTCTTCATGTTGTTGACTTCATAAGATAGAGTTTAGGGGTTAGGGGTATAGATACATGATTTGTCTTGTTTGAATATGTGTCTAGACCTTGTTTATCAACTTTAATGCTTACTATATGACATAAGAACACTATGCGCTTTAATTTGGTTTTTAATTTTTTTAAAATTTGATGCACATTTTGAATCTCGGTCAAATCCTAGGTTTGACCGAGATTTGAACAAGTTTAAACCAAGAAAATAAAAGGTAAGCCCGCCAGACTGGATCCTTTCTTAGTCACTCTATAATGAAGCTTTTAGGGGGGTTGTTGAAAATGTAAGCATGTATCCTTCTTAGTACGTCACACCACAATGAAGCTTTTGGGAGGGTTTTTGAAATGTCCATGTTTGAAACCCAAAACGACTTCTCTTCGTGCTTGACTTCATAATTAAGACAAAGTTTAGGGTTAGGGGTATATAGATACATGATTTTTCTGGTTTGAATATGTCTAGACCTTGTTTATCAACTAGCTTGAGTGCTTACTATATGGCATATATAAGAAGCTAGGCTATGTGCTTTGGTTTTTCATTTTTTTTTGAATTTTTATGCCCATTTGAATATTGGTCAAATCCTAGGTACGTACGGTTTGACCAAGATTTGAACATGTTTAAAACATGAAAATAAAAGGTAAGCATGGATCCTTCTTAGTCACTCTAAAATGAAGCTTTTGGGAGGTTTTTGAAATTTCCATGTTTGAAACCCAAAACCACTTCTCTTCATGCTTGGCTTCGTAAGATAGAGTTTAGGGTTTGGGGTAGATACGTACATGATTTTTCTAAGTATTTTTACGCCCATTTGAATCTTCGTCAAATCCTAAGTTTGACCAAGATTTGAACAAGTTTAAAAACATGAAAATGAAAAGGGTAAGCCTGGATCCTTGTTTAGGGTTAGGGGGTAGATACAAGATTTTTGTGGTTTGAATATGGCAGACCTTGTTTATCACCTTGATATATGACATAGGAAGACGGTGTGCTTTTGTTTTTCTTTTTTTTTGAATTTTTATGCCCATTTGAATCTTGGTCAAGTCATAGGTTTGACCAAGATTTAAACATGTTTAAAACATGAAAATGAAAAAGTAAGCCTGGATCCTTCTTAGTCACTCCAAAATGTACCAATTGATAAATGAGTTAACTTGGCTTCATGGAAAAAATAATGTCATGTAAATGATTTAACTTGGCTTTCGTACCCTTGAATCCATAGGAAACTTTGTATAAATGTAGTAGTATAATAATCAACCGAGTTTTTACATCAACAGGTCTGTCACTTACGTGTGGTGCCCATGCGTGAGGTCCCACACTTCAGTGAGCACAAGTCACGTGCAATAGGTACGCAAACTCCCAGCCATTTTCTTTGTCAAGAGAAGACGCATCAGGATGCGTATTGGAAGTATGTGGGTCCTTCTGGATCCTTCGGTTGTCCCTCTCACAAAAAAAAAACAAATCTCTCTCATTCTCGGCCTCGCTCGACTCGCTCGCTCGCTCGCACCTCCTGCTCACTGACAAACCCTGCACAAAAGTCAACATCATCACCCGAAAAAGGGGAGACACCATAATTCTCTCCCTTCTTCTCTCCTTCCGAGTGATCCCTTCTTCCTCCGAGTTTCACTCGACGGGCAAACACACATGTGCTGCATAGTAATAATAAAAAAGTAGAAAAATCGACCTACGAATCTATGATTAAATAGGTTAAACTAGGGTTTTGCCCACTACTACAGATCAAGTTCAGAAATATCCAACTACTAGTTCGATTTTGGGCTACTAATATAAAATTAAAATAAGTTGAACTAGTATTCCTCTAAAAAATCATTTTGGTATGCATTGTTTGATACTTTTCATAGCTATAGTGCATCACAAATTTATGATTTCATGCTTTGCTTTGCCAATTTCGATTTTTTCTAACCACCTTCTCTTTGATTTCAAATTTAGGTCAAACTATCGATGCCTACTATGTGTTCTACTTGAATTGGATGCAGCGTGCGCACATGTTTTGCCATCGTTCTGGGCTTCCACACATCTTTGGGGCATCCAAGTATTTAAGTTACCTTGTTTTTTTGAATTGTAATTCATACCCTTCCTCCCAATTTTTATGCACATTTGAATCTTGGTCAAATCCTAAGTTTGACCAAGATTTGAACAAGTTTAAAACATGAAAATGAAAAGGTAAGCCTGAATCCTTCTTAGTCACTCAAAAATGAGAAGCTTTTGGGAGTTTTTTGAAATTTCCATGTTTGAAACCCAAAACCACTTCTCTTCATGCTTGACTTCATAAGACAGAGTTTAGGGTTAGGGGGTAGATACATGATTTGTCTAGTTTGTTGTTTAGACCTTGTTTATCAACTTGAATGCTTACTATATGACATAATAATACTATGTGCTTTGGTTTTCATTTTTTTGACTTTTTCTGAATTTTTATGCCCATTTGATCTTGGTCAAATCCTAGGCTTAACCAATATTTAAACAAGTTTAAAACATGAAAATGAAAAGGTAAGCCTGTATCCTTCTTAGTCACTCCAAAATGAAGCTTTTGGGAAGGTTTTTGAAATTTCCATGTTTGAAATCCAAAACGACTTCGATCTCTTCGTGCTTGACTTCATAAGACAAAGTTTAGGGCTAGGGGTAGAAACATGATTTTTCTGGTTTGAATATGTCTAGACCTTGTTTACCAACTTGATCGAGTGCTTACTATATGACATAAGAAGGCTATATGCTTTGGTTTTTCATTTTTTTTGAAATTTTATGCCCATTTGAATCTTGATCAAATCCTAGGTACAGTTTGACCAAGATTTGAACAATTTTAAAACATGAAAATAAAAGGTAAGCCCGACCTGGATCCTTTAGTCACTCTAAAATGAAGCTTTTGGGGGGTTCTTGAAATTTCCAAGTTTGAAACCCAAAACCACTTCTCTTCATGCTTGACTACACATAAGACAGAGTTTAGGGTTAGGGGTAGATACATGATTTTTCTTGTTTGAATATATCTAGACCTTGTTTATATCAACTTTAATGCTAACTATATATGACATAAGAAAACTATGTGCTTTGGTTTTTAATTTTTCTGTTTTTTATTTTGATAGATGCACATTTGAATCTTTGTCAAATCCTAGGTTTGGCCAAGATTTAAACAAGTATAAAACATGAAAATGAAAAGGGGAAGCCTGTATCCTTTCTTAGTCACTCTAAAATGAAGTTTTTGGGATGTTCTTGAAATTTTCATGTTTGAAACCCAAAACCACTTCTCTTCATGCTTGACTTCATAAGATAGAGTTTAGGGGCTAGCTAGGGGATAGATACATGATTTGCCTAGGTTTGAATATGCATGTCCAAACCTAGCTTGTTTATCAACTTGAATGCTTACTATATGACATAAGAAGACTATATGCTTTTGTTTTTCATTTTTCTGATTTTTTTTAAAATTTTATGCCCATTTGAATCTTTTGGTCAAATCCTTGGTTTAATTTGACACGGATTTAAACAAGTTTAAAATATGAAAATGAAAAGGTGGTAAGCAGGCATGTATCCTTCTTATATATATTAGTCACTCTAAAATGAAGCTTTTGGGAGGTTTTTGAAATTTCCATGTTTGAAACCCAAAACCACTTCTCTTCATGTTGTTGACTTCATAAGATAGAGTTTAGGGGTTAGGGGTATATATACATGACTTGTCTTGTTTGAATATGTGTCTAGACCTTGTTTATCAACTTTAATGCTTACTATATGACATAAGAACACTATGCGCTTTAATTTGGTTTTTAATTTTTTTAAATTTTGATGCACATTTTGAATCTTGGTCAAATCCTAGGTTTGACCGAGATTTGAACAAGTTTAAAACAAGAAAATAAAAGGTAAGCCCGCCAGACTGGATCCTTTCTTAGTCACTCTATAATGAAGCTTTTAGGGGGGTTGTTGAAAATGTAAGCATGTATCCTTCTTAGTACGTCACACCACAATGAAGCTTTTGGGAGGGTTTTTGAAATGTCCATGTTTGAAACCCAAAACGACTTCTCTTCGTGCTTGACTTCATAATTAAGACAAAGTTTAGGGTTAGGGGTATATAGATACATGATTTTTCTGGTTTGAATATGTCTAGACTTTGTTTATCAACTAGCTTGAGTGCTTACTATATGGCATATATAAGAAGCTAGGCTATGTGCTTTGGTTTTTCATTTTTTTTTGAATTTTTATGCCCATTTGAATCTTGGTCAAATCCTAGGTACGTACGGTTTGACCAAGATTTGAACATGTTTAAAACATGAAAATAAAAGGTAAGCATGGATCCTTCTTAGTCACTCTAAAATGAAGCTTTTGGGAGGTTTTTGAAATTTCCATGTTTGAAACCCAAAACCACTTCTCTTCATGCTTGGCTTCGTAAGATAGAGTTTAGGGTTTGGGGTAGATACGTACATGATTTTTCTAAGTATTTTTACACCCATTTGAATCTTCGTCAAATCCTAAGTTTGACCAAGATTTGAACAAGTTTAAAAACATGAAAATGAAAAGGGTAAGCCTGGATCCTTGTTTACGGTTAGGGGGTAGATACGTACATGATTTTTCTAAGTATTTTTACGCCCATTTGAATCTTCGTCAAATCCTAAGTTTGACCAAGATTTGAACAAGTTTAAAAACATGAAAATGAAAAGGGTGTAAGCCTGGATCCTTGTTTAGGGTTAGGGGGTAGATACAAGATTTTTGTGGTTTGAATATGGCAGACCTTGTTTATCACCTTGATATATGACATAGGAAGACGGTGTGCTTTTGTTTTTCTTTTTTTTGAATTTTTATGCCCATTTGAATCTTGGTCAAGTCATAGGTTTGACCAAGATTTAAACAGGTTTAAAACATGAAAATGAAAAAGTAAGCCTGGATCCTTCTTAGTCACTCCAAAATGTACCAATTGATAAATGAGTTAACTTGGCTTCATGGAAAAAATAATGTCATGTAAATGATTTAACTTGGCTTTCGTACCCTTGAATCCATAGGAAACTTTGTATAAATGTAGTAGTATAATAATCAACCGAGTTTTTACATCAACAGGTCTGTCACTTACGTGTGGTGCCCATGCGTGAGGTCCCACACTTCAGTGAGCACAAGTCACGTGCAATAGGTACGCAAACTCCCAGCCATTTTCTTTGTCAAGAGAAGACGCATCAGGATGCGTATTGGAAGTATGTGGGTCCTTCTGGATCCTTCGGTTGTCCCTCTCACAAAAAAAAACAAATCTCTCTCATTCTCGGCCTCGCTCGACTCGCTCGCTCGCACCTCCTGCTCACTGACAAACCCTGCACAAAAGTCAACATCATCACCCGAAAAAGGGGAGACACCATAATTCTCTCCCTTCTTCTCTCCTTCCGAGTGATCCCTTCTTCCTCCGAGTTTCACTCGACGGGCAAACACACATGTGCTGCATAGTAATAATAAAAAAGTAGAAAAATCGACCTACGAATCTATGATTAAATAGGTTAAACTAGGGTTTTGCCCACTACTACAGATCAAGTTCAGAAATATCCAACTACTAGTTCGATTTTGGGCTACTAATATAAAATTAAAATAAGTTGAACTAGTATTCCTCTAAAAAATCATTTTGGTATGCATTGTTTGATACTTTTCATAGCTATAGTGCATCACAAATTTATGATTTCATGCTTTGCTTTGCCAATTTCGATTTTTTCTAACCACCTTCTCTTTGATTTCAAATTTAGGTCAAACTATCGATGCCTACTATGTGTTCTACTTGAATTGGATGCAGCGTGCGCACATGTTTTGCCATTGTTCTGGGCTTCCACACATCTTTGGGGCATCCAAGTATTTAAGTTACCTTGTTTTTTTGAATTGTAATTCATACCCTTCCTCCCAATTTTTATGCACATTTGAATCTTGGTCAAATCCTAAGTTTGACCAAGATTTGAACAAGTTTAAAACATGAAAATGAAAAGGTAAGCCTGAATCCTTCTTAGTCACTCAAAAATGAGAAGCTTTTGGGAGTTTTTTGAAATTTCCATGTTTGAAACCCAAAACCACTTCTCTTCATGCTTGACTTCATAAGACAGAGTTTAGGGTTAGGGGGTAGATACATGATTTGTCTAGTTTGTTGTTTAGACCTTGTTTATCAACTTGAATGCTTACTATATGACATAATAATACTATGTGCTTTGGTTTTCATTTTTTTTTGACTTTTTCTGAATTTTTATGCCCATTTGATATTGGTCAAATCCTAGGCTTAACCAATATTTAAACAAGTTTAAAACATGAAAATGAAAAGGTAAGCCTGTATCCTTCTTAGTCACTCCAAAATGAAGCTTTTGGGAAGGTTTTTGAAATTTCCATGTTTGAAATCCAAAACGACTTCTCTTCGCGTGCTTGACTTCATAAGACAAAGTTTAGGGCTAGGGGTAGAAACATGATTTTCTGGTTTGAATATGTCTAGACCTTGTTTACCAACTTGAGTGCTTACTATATGACATAAGAAGGCTATATGCTTTGGTTTTTCATTTTTTTGAAATTTTATGCCCATTTGAATCTTGATCAAATCCTAGGTACGGTTTGACCAAGATTTGAACAATTTTAAAACATGAAAATAAAAGGTAAGCCCGACCTGGATCCTTTAGTCACTCTAAAATGAAGCTTTTGGGGGTTCTTGAAATTTCCAAGTTTGAAACCCAAAACCACTTCTCTTCATGCTTGACTACATAAGATAGAGTTTAGGGTTAGGGGTAGATACATGATTTTTCTTGTTTGAATATATCTAGACCTTGTTTATATCAACTTTAATGCTAACTATATATGACATAAGAAAACTATGTGCTTTGGTTTTTAATTTTTCTGATTTTTTTATTTTGATAGATGCACATTTGAATCTTTGTCAAATCCTAGGTTTGACCAAGATTTAAACAAGTATAAAACATGAAAATGAAAAGGGGAAGCCTGTATCCTTTCTTAGTCACTCTAAAAAGAAGTTTTTGGGATGTTCTTGAAATTTTCATGTTTGAAACCCAAAACCACTTCTCTTCATGCTTGACTTCATAAGATAGAGTTTAGGGGCTAGGGGATAGATACATGATTTGCCTAGGTTTGAATATGCATGTCCAAACCTTGTTTATCAACTTGAATGCTTACTATATGACATTAGAAGACTATATGCTTTTGTTTTTCATTTTTCTGATTTTTTTTAAAATTTTATGCCCATTTGAATCTTTTGGTCAAATCCTTGGTTTAATTTGACACGGATTTAAACAAGTTTAAAATATGAAAATGAAAAGGTGGTAAGCAGGCATGCATGGATCCTTCTTATATATATTAGTCACTCTAAAATGAAGCTTTTGGGAGGTTTTTGAAATTTCCATGTTTGAAACCCAAAACCACTTCTCTTCATGTTGTTGACTTCATAAGATAGAGTTTAGGGGTTAGGGGTATAGATACATGATTTGTCTTGTTTGAATATGTGTCTAGACCTTGTTTATCAACTTTAATGCTTACTATATGACATAAGAACACTATGCGCTTTAATTTGGTTTTAAATTTTTTTAAATTTTGATGCACATTTTGAATCTTGGTCAAATCCTAGGTTTGACCGAGATTTGAACAAGTTTAAACCAAGAAAATAAAAGGTAAGCCCGCCAGACTGGATCCTTTCTTAGTCACTCTATAATGAAGCTTTTAGGGGGGTTGTTGAAAATGTAAGCATGTATCCTTCTTAGTACGTCACACCACAATGAAGCTTTTGGGAGGGTTTTTGAAATGTCCATGTTTGAAACCCAAAACGACTTCTCTTCGTGCTTGACTTCATAATTAAGACAAAGTTTAGGGTTAGGGGTAGATACATGATTTTTCTGGTTTGAATATGTCTAGACCTTGTTTACCAACTTGAGTGCTTACTATATGACATAAGAAGGCTATATGCTTTGGTTTTTCATTTTTTTGAAATTTTATGCCCATTTGAATCTAGATCAAATCCTAGATACTGTTTTGGGTGATTTGTCATTCAAAAATTTGGTATCATTCGGATCGGAGGAAGTATAGTTGGAGATGAATGGCCCACCAAGTCTCTGCCTTGAAGTTTGCTCTTTGACCAGTATTACTACTCGCGAGGTGCCGAGGAGACGGGGAGGCCAAATTTAAGAACTAACCTTTGCTCTTGCCGTCTTCCTCAGTTCACCACTTTGTTTACCTCTTGGAATACTACTTCGCCACCATGACCGGGAGCAAGTCTCGCCACAGAAGGGCTCGTGCGGCTGCGGCGAAGCTGAGGGAATCCCAGCAATGGCGTCCCTGTGCTGCTGTCGAGGTGCCTTCTGCGCAAGAGTCTTCAAGGGCGTCGCAGCCCGCGACTGCTACCTTCAGGCGATCCTCCGTTCTTGCGCATCTTTCTATGTCTTTCACAACTTATCATCCCCTCCTTTTCTTACCTTCTCTCAATCGTATATTCAGGTCGGGCGGCCTTAGTTTTCCCGCAGCCCTCCTGCCTGCGGAAACATCTTCCACGGAGCCAAGTTCTCAAAGCAGCGAGGTATAGACATTCGTGCAAATTGGGATTCCCATTTTCTCTTTCTTGGTACTTCTCTGGGTACACTTCTGATTTTGTGCTCCATCCCCATCTGATAGAAGCCCCGCTACGAGATCGGTCCCATTTTAGAAATGGTTATGGGCGATTTCTGCGTCGAGACGGCGGACAGAAGCGCCCTCGCCGATGAGTGCATGAGACTTTATTCTGAGCTCGCCACTGAGAAGATCCGGATTCGCATTCTCGACGATATCGCCATGAAATCGTTCACTGCGAGTAATGAGATCCAGCGGCGGAGCCTCGGCCAGGCGGAGACCATGGACAAACTCGCCGGACTGATCCTGAACCTCACGGTTAGGACGGACAAACTAGAGGCCGAGCTGTCACAGGAGAAGGCTCTCAACTCCGAGCTGAAGCGTCAAGCAGGCTCAAGGTAGATCTTGACCAGGTCACTGTGTACCACTAGCTGCAATCCTTGATGACTGTTGTGTCACCTGGCTTCCGAGTTTCTGAAGGTTAATTTTCGAAATTTTGTTCGTAAAATTGGCCTGTGGAAATGTAAACTAACTAGTACTCTTACTTTATTATATTAGTACTTGTGTCAATGTAGTAGTTGTGTCTGAGTCGAGTCAATGTTGAGTCGTTCTCGTTGAGTCACCTAGTCTTCTATTATATACTAAAAGCAAAATAAGATGTTTTAAATAGAGACACAAGGTTAATCCACATCATCTTAATTATTATTAATCGTTGGATCTGTAATTTGTGACTAGGATTTACTAATAGATGAATATAACGTAAACGTACACATGTGTAACACGAACTCAAACTTGACACGATCTATTTTTTTTATTTGGTGCGGGAAAGTCTAAGGTTGCACGTAAAAGTGTAGTTTTGGGAAAAACATGGAAACAGAGTCTGTTGCCCATACGAGTTTAACATATGTTGTTTTCTTTCTTTGACCGTAAGAATCCTATCAGATTCTGTCAAAAAGAAAAGAATCCTATCAGATCACGTTTAAATGGGATCTAGATTGAGCCATATATTTACGTGCATGTGACCTATCCCGTCACGTTTAGACCAGTTTTTTTGAAAGTTTAGATGAGTTATCTGTGTATTATCCTAGCGTCGGACTGTGTCGTGTGCATACATATTCTGAACCACACGTGCATGACAAGGTTTTTAAACTAGGACGTGTAATATTTTAAAATTAGAATTCATTTTTTTAGTAACCACATGAGCTGAGCGAGAGTGCCGGCGAGGAGGACGTGTTATGCGTCGAGCTACTACGGTCGTCCTGCCGTCGAGCCGGGTAGCCTGGAAGATGAGGATGTACGCTAAATAGTGTGAAGTGGTTTATACTACATGAATTGAGTGTACTTAAACAAATCGAAAGAAAAAAGGTTACCCTCACTCTCGAGAAGGATATAGCAGATTTTTAAAATTGGGACGTTTCTTTACACCTACACTAAATAGTGTATAGATTCATCAAAATTTAAAAAGAATTGCGACATCTTTTTCTGAACAAGGTAGTACAAAGTAGAGCACATGTATGTACTCCCTCCGTTTGTTAATGTATGACATTTAAACAAGCTAGATTGGCTAGCTAAAACGTCTAATATTTATAAACAGAGGAAGTATGATATAAAAAAATATTATCTAAAAATATTGAGCACGCATCTTGCTCCACAATTATCTTGCTCGATAGTTAGATACGAAGTTTTTCCCCAAACTTCATTTGTAGGTAATACGGTTGGTCATTGCCATAATCATATACACTCATGGTAACCACATGCTATCCTGTGTTCGTCACACACAAACATTCCATCTGGTCTATCCCAAATCATTCTAAATCAGTTATTATGAGAGAAGGGTGTAATTGGTTCTGAAGAGTGAATAAGTTCCAATTAGACCAATTATTTTCGATAGAGTGCTGTGTTTCGAAGAAACATGTTAGAAAAATCTCTATAGATGATTATAAATACATTATTATATGATTTTGGATTTAAAGCTCACCGCCATGTTTAGCTACGTTTATTTATGAAAATTTTACAAAGTGTAATATCTAGATAGTCATGTCCCACTTCTAAGTCGGCTACACAAGTTTATGGTTATACTAATTGGGACTCCGGGTCAGAGGGTACGACGCGGTAAATAAAAAACAATTATATCCGGGTGAGAGTACTATTTTGCGTGGATTTAAGTGGTTTTATCAAAATTTCCACAGGCGTATGGATATAGAATCAGGACAAGATTGCTCCATTGTACCTTAAGTGTTAGTTTTAGAAAGATCATGTCAACAATATTGGAGTTCTTATTTGGAATCAAACTCATAGGCACATAAGTAATCCACTAGCATAGTTGGATTAAATAGAAGAGAGAGTAAGGACAATATGTATATGGAGGTAGTTCGTCGGTCTATTATTAGAGAGAATAATGATGTAAGTGTAAGAGTAGCAATAACAATAGGTTGTTTTGTCACGATAAAAATCCACTAATGCAAGGCTACACCTTCAATATTTAGTCATCAAACCAGTGGAATTTTAAATACCAAAAACTCAAATATAAATTGTAGAATATGTGACATGGTATTCTTGGAAATGTCATAGTAACTATTCATGGTAAATCAAAATTGCGAGGGCCATCTTGCTAGTATCTATAATATCTAAATAGGAACAAGAAATCCAAAATTTTCAAATTCTGGCAAAAATTAGAACTTCTCAGGAAAATCTATTTTTTTATAGGAAATCAAAAACACTGAAACGAGTATACTATTTTAATTTGAGCCATTTATGTGCAGATTTGCATAAAAAGACTGACATTTTCCCTAAACTTTGTATATTGTGAAGTCAAGCATGGAGAGAAGTGGTTTTGGGTTTCAAACATCCTTTTCATTTTCTTGTCTTAAACTTGTTTAAATCTTGGTCAAACCTAAGATTTGACCAAAAGATTCAAACATGCATAAATTCAAAAAAATCAGAAAAATGAAAAAACAAAAGCATATAGTCTTCTTATGTCATATAGTAAGCATTCAAGTTGATAAACAAGGTCTAGACATATTCAAACCAGAAAAATCATGTATATATCTACCCCTAACCCTAAACTCTGTCTTATGAAGAGAAGTGGTTTTGGGTTTCAAACATGGAAATTTGAAGAACCTCCCAAAAGCTTCATTTTAGATTGTGACTAAGAAGGATCCAGGCTTACCTTTTCACTTTCATGTTCTAAACTTGTTTAAATCCTAGTCAAACCTAGGATTTCACAAAGATTCAAATATATGGGTATAAAATACAAAAAAATAGAAAAATGAAAAACGAAAGCACATAGTCTTCTTATGTCATATAGTAAGCATTAAAGTTGATAAACAAGGTCTAGACATATTCAAACTAGACAAATCATGTATCTCCCCCTAACCCCTAAACTTTGTATTATGAAGTCAAGCATGAAGAGAAGTGGTTTTGGGTTTCAAACATGGAAATTTCAAAAACCTCTTAAAAATTCATTTTAGAGTGACTAAGAAGGATGCAAGCTTCCCTTTTCACTTGCATGTCTTAAACTTGTTTAAATCTGGGTCAAACCTAAGATTTGACCAAAAGATTCAAACGGGCATAAAATTCAAAAAAAATCAGAAAAATGAAAAACAAAAGCATATAGTCTTCTTGTGTCATATAGTAAGCATTCAAGTTGATAAACAAGGTCTAGACATATTCAAACCAGAAAATCATGTATATATCTACCCCTAACCCTAAACTCTGTATTATGAAGTCAATCATGAAGAGAAGTGGTTTTGGGTTTCAAACATGGATATTTCAAGAACCTCCCAAAAGCTTCATTTTAGAGTGTGACTAAGAAGGATCCAGGCTTACCTTTTTCATTTTCATGTACTAAACTTGTTTAAATCCTGGTCAAACCTAGGATTTCACAAAGATTCAAATATATGTGTATAAAATATAAAAAATAGAAAAATGAAAACCAAAGCACATAGTCTACTTATGTCACATAGTAAGCATTCAAGTTGATAAACAAGGTCTAGACATATTCAAACCAGAAAAATCATGTATATATCTACCCCTAACCCTAAACTCCGTCTTATGAAGTTAATCATGAAGAGAAGTGGTTTTGGGTTTCAAACATTGGAATTCCAAGAACCTCCCAAAAGCTTCATTTTAGAGTGTGACTAAGAAGGATCCAAGCTTACCTTTTCATTTTCATGTTCTAAACTTGTTTAAATCCTGGTCAAAACTAGGATTTCACAAAGATTCAAATATATGGGTATAAAATTCAAAAAAATAGAAAAATGAAAAACCAAAGCACATAGTCTTCTTATGTCATATAGTAAGCATTAAAGTTGATAAACAAGGTCTAGACATATTCAACCTAGACAAATCATGTATCTACCCCCTAACCCCTAAACTCTGTCTTATGAAGTCCAACATGAAGAGAAGTGGTTTTGGGTTTCAAACATGGAAATTTCAAAAACCTCTTACAAAATTCAGTTTAGAGTGACTAATTAAGAAGGATGCATTCTCCCCTTTTCATTTTCATGTCTTAAACTTGTTTAAATCTTGGTCAAACCTAAGATTTGACCAAAAGATTCAAACGGGCATAAAAAAATCAGAAAAATGAAAACCAAAGCACATAATTTTCTTATGTCATATAGTAAGCATTCAAGTTGATAAACAAGGTCTAGACATATTCAAACCAGAAAATCATGTATATATCTACCCCTAACCCTAAACTCTGTCTTATGAAGTCAATCATGAAGAGAAGTGGTTTTGGGTTTCAAACATGGAAATTTCAAGAACCTCCCAAAAGCTTCATTTTAGAGTGACTAAGAAGGATCCAGGCTTACCTTTTCATTTTCATGTTTTAAACTTGTTTAAATCCTGGTCAAACCTAGGATTTGACAAAGATTCGAATATATGGGCAAAAAATTCAAAAAAAATAGAAAAATGAAAAACCAAAGCACATAGTCTCCTTGTGTCATATAGTAAGCATTAAAGTTGACAAAAAAGGTCTAGATATATGCAAACTAGACAAATCATGTATCTACCCCCTAACCCCTAAACTCTGTCTTATGAAGTCAAGCATGAAGAGAAGTCGTTTTGGGTTTCAAACATGGAATTTTCAAGAACATCCCAAAAGCTTCATTTTAGAGTGACTAAGAAGGATCCATGATTACCTTTTCATTTTCATGTTTTAAACTTGTTTAATCTTGGTCAAACCTAGGATTTGACCAAGATTCAAATGGGCACAAAATTTAAAAAATCAGAAAAATGAAAAACCAAAGTACATAGTCTTCTTATGTCATGTAGTAAGCATTCAAGTTGATAAAATGGTTCATGCCGGCGTCTTAGCTGCTAAAAAAAATTATACACCAATTGATTTGACGAATTGATGATTTACTCTAGTCTGCTTCTAGACCATGCAGCTAGCGAGTATTCATATGTACTGCATGGAGCCCCCAACTTTTGACTTCCCGTGTCGGAAAAGGCCTGTCTAATAATGTGGGGCAGTGAGGTATCCCGAAGTATCTAGAGGGTTCCAGTGTTTCAGGCTTTCAGCATCGCCAGTCCAAGGGAAGGATGGGTGACGAATCCGTGCATTCACAGCCGTTTAGATCTGAAGAGTCCTTGTATGATGAGCGGTAGATAGCACCTCTAAGCTGCAAATCAACAGCTTCAATTACTTCAAATGAGCATTGGCCGGAAGGCTGACAGAGTGAAAAAATTCAATTTCAAAAACTCATGTATAGAATAGAAAAAAATAAAAAACATGTAGATAGAATAGAGGTATAGATAGATTAGCCCAAAAAAGAAGAGGACGGGGAAATTTCGAACGCTCGCCTTTAACTCAGCACAGCAGACACCTCCCTCGCGCTCCTAAACTTTCGAACGCGCGCCCAATATTTCGAACGCTCGCCTTTAACTCAGCACCCAGCCCACCTTGTTCTTCTCTAGACACCTCCTTCGGCGCCCTGTTCTTCTCTAGACACACCCTCGGTGAACCAGGCCGCGCACCAAAACTTCCCCACGCTGTCTATCAGCCGCGTCAGCCGGCGACTGCTGGTGGCGCCGTTCTTCTCCAGCCGCACCGGCAGGCGCGGTCAGCTGGTAGATCCTCACGGTATGCATGCTATCTTCAGGCCTGGGCAAGTACGATTCATTATAGCTCAATCGAAGTCAGTCGCCGTCGCCCAGCCCTTATAAGTTCGTTAGTTCGTTCGAATCGATCGGTTGATATTGTTTTCCTCTCGATGTGTTTGTTTGACATTGTTTTCCGCTTTACCTATTTGCTCGAATTCGTTCGTACTGTACACTGTACTGCTCACCATTGCCCAATGTTTGTAGTCGTCGCTTGGTGCCAGTCCTCTATGGACCTGTTTGTAATCTTATTACTTCTGGGTTCTTTGCACTGCTAATACATCGGTGGATTTACGGCCAAAAAGAAGAAAGAATTTGTTGGTATTATATTGCTTTCGATTGATCTGTTCGCCCCCAAGCTTTTACAGAAGCCGCAAGAGATTCAAGGATGAAATGGCTCTCCTTGTTTGCGGTGGCGGATCTACAGGGTATGCCGTATATGCCACGGCATACCCTGCGTCCAAGCCGTGCAAGATCTTTGATAGTTTAATGAGCTGAGCAATTAATCAAGATGAGTGATGTATATGTATACATGCGGTGCTAATACATGTGGCGTGCAGCCATGCGAACACTGAGCTAGTGCATGTAACCGATTGATTAGACATCCGATTGATTAATGCATTGGCTTTAGCCAACAGTCTACTTGCATGTTTTTCAAGATGTGCGATTTTGTCTCGCGTGTAAGCCTACAAGGCCAGCTATGGCCATGCACCATGACCTGATTAGATATCATGATTAATCAAAGGAAATATCTTGCTACTGTATATACGATTAATCAACTGATAATTAATCTTTGGTAGTCAAGTATATGATTAATTATATATATTTAGTGAGAATTCAGTTCAAAATTAGAGCACCCCGTCAACGGTGCATTTTTCAACAATTTACATTTTGATTATATGCAAAATCTGTTTTATTTAATCATTTTGACATACTCCCTTCAATCCAAATTAATTGACTCAACTTTGTCTAGATACTGATGTATCTTAGACAAGTTTGTTGAGTAGATACATTTATATCTAGACAAATTTGAGTTAATTAGTATGAATCCGAGAAAGTATTTTATTTAATTATTTTTATTAGGACAAAAGAAATTCAATAGAAACTCCAAAATTTTGTTGTGTCATACCCTTTCCTAAAATCCTAGGTCCGCCACTGCTTGTTTGTAAGGCAAAGAGGAAATCATATCATGGCTTATCATCATGGGTATAACCTTTTTAGCTAGATTTTGCTGTTTGGGATCTATGATCCTTTTAGTTGCTGCTCTCCAGTAACATTTTCCCTCTTTTTTATTACAGTGAAAAATACACAGCGAGGAAACCACTGTCCAGCCTAAAAAAAATAGACCTCAGTTGGTTTGCTGAAATCGGCTCAAATAACGTGGCATTTAGTTATATAGTTTTATATTCGACCTGTTTGCTCAGATATGTTGGTTTACGTTCATACGCAACCTGTTGGGCAAGTATGGACACAGCTTCAGTGACTTTCAGGTCAAAATTCCAGCGGTTGAGTGATTTTTGGTTGGATCCATTCCTGTGCGTTCGATCGGCTTTTGATGGCTGTTATTGAGACAAAGTCATGGCTGGACTTTTGACGCAGCTCCAGTGACGTTCAGCTAGGTCAAAAGCCCAGCGTTGACTTTGGTTCAATATCAGCCATCCAAAGCCAATCGAACACACATGAATGTATCCAACCAAAAATCACTCTACAATAAGTCGTTTCCAGACAAAAACAATGTTTATTCCCAAACTATTTTTTTTGAATCCGACCAATCTTTCCCGGAATGCAGAAGAAATATATAAGATTTACTGGAATGTTGTTCTTTTTACTGGACAGTTTGAATTTTAAGTTTAAAGTTGGTTGTAAAACATAAAATGAGGTTTATTGATAAACAATATGGCTGAATCTGATGAAACTCCCCCAGAATGCATAACCCGACATATAAGATTTACTGGATTTTTGTTTCAAAAACTTCTAGGCAGTACGAATTTTAAGTTTAAAATTTTCTCGTGAAACTTAAAATGGGTAAATTTTGGATCCATTCTCGTGCGTTCGATTGGCTTTTGATGGCTGTTATTGAAACAAGTGTTAATTGGTTCTATGCCACTCCTCAATTCACAAGTTGTGTTTATGCCATTACAAAAACTGAAGTTGTGTTTATGCCACTCTCAATTCTCAATATCCCCTTCTATATATGCCATTTTCAATACTCCACTATAATAAATATAGCATATCTATGATAGTACTCTATGATACCACCCACTATGCACCCATGTTCCAAACACCACTCCCGCTGACTGTACCTTATTGTATCGAGCGATAAGCTTGATGAGCAACCCAAACAAACAAACAAAAAGACTGTACCTTATTGTACTTGCTCTTACCCGTATCTTCTCTTTCTTTTTCATCGCGAGTGCAGCTAATTCAGTTAGTCTTCCAATGAATATTAATATTTTGTCTCAATGATGTCATGTTTCGACTAACAATTAGCACTTTTGAATTCTTAGATTGCTTTTTCACACGATGCACTTCTTTTAATTTATTTTACCACATTTCAATGTGAACCTTGACCAAATAAATAGGACAACAATATCACGATCATATAATACATAAGCAGCATTGTTAGAATCGTGTTGGAAAATACTTTCTAATGATACCAGTTTTATATCAATTTTTTTATATACTTCATCCTGAAAAATATGTTTCAACTTCATCAAAACTTGCATGTATCTGCAAACTAAACTCATCTAAATACATGTATATCTACATAAAATTGAAACATCATTTTTAAATAGAGAGATATAGATTAATATTTTTTCGAAGATAAAATACGAAAAACAAGGGTGCATTGTTTATTGAAATGGAGTGAGTAGTATATATAAAATCATTTTAGTTGCCAATGATCATGTTGAGGGCCTCTATTTCTTGTTTTGCTCAGGCCCTCCGTATTCTCAGGTACGGCCCTGGTGGTCTATGAACCTGTATGTAATCTTATTACTTTTGGCTTCTTTGCACTGCTAATAGATCGGCGGAATTACGGCAAAAAAGAAGAAAGAATGTGTTGGTATTGTATTGCTTTCGATAGATCTGTTCGCCCCTCCCCCCAAGCATTTATAGATGGCACAAGAGATTCAAGGATGAAATTGCTCTCCTTGTTCATAAGGCAAAGAGGAAATCATATCATGGGTAGAACATTATATATATATTTTGCTGCTTGGGATCTATGATCCTTTTAGTTGCTGCTCTCCAGCAACTTTTGTACATATTTCCCTCTTTTTATTAATAAAAAAATACAAAGTGGGGAAACCCAGTGGTCAGCCTAAAAAAATCTGTTCGCTAGGTAGCCGTAGTTTTGCACTCAGTTTGTTTGCTGAAATCGGCTCAAATAATGTAGCATTTATAGTTTTATATTCGACCTGTTTGCTCAGGTATGCTTGCTTACATTCGTAGGTGACCTGTTTGTTGAAATAGCTTATCGCTTCTCTGACCATCTATCTCCTCAACAGATGGACAGAACTTGGATATTATTTGACTCATTAACCACACCAACATATTTGAGTGGTATTGAAGACTTCATGAAGCACGTTAGTGATTTTACTGACGGCGACAAGACAAAGGAAGTGATTTGTCCATGCCGCGTATGTTTGAATATTGGGTCCAAGCCTCAACATGTAGTCTCAGATCATTTATTCGTTTATGGGATGGACCAGACATATATCAGGTGGATTAACCATGGTGAACACTATGATCAGCCTGACATTATTGATCCTCTTTATTCTGATGGTTATCAGCCTGAAGATCTCGTCCAGGATGAGGCTACTGCTAATTTGTTACGGGATCTGTATCCATATGCAAGCCAACAGCCCCATGCTTATCACAAAAAGCCTCTTTTCCATGACCTGATAGAAGATGCTAAGCGCTTAGTGGCCCCTGGTTCTGTTGTGTCAAGATTCGAATTAATTGTGAAATTACTTCATGACAAGTCATACCAGGGGATTACCAATAAAGCGTTCAATGCAGTTGCGAAGACATACAGCGATGCACTCCCTGGGGCTGGACTGCCAAAATCCTTTTATGAGGTGAAGCAGTACATCAAGGTACTGGGACTTGGATATGAGAAGATTGATTTTTGCAAAAATAACTGTGCACTGTTTTGGATGGAGTATAATGACCTCGATGAATGTCCAGTATGTAAGGAATCAAGATGGAAACATGATGGAGCTGGTGGTAAGAAAAAGATTCCTTGGAAGGTTCTGAGATACTTTCCACTTGTACAAAGATTGCAGAGGTTGTTTGCTTCAGAACAAACATCTCGGGAAACAAGATGGCACAAAGAGATTCTCACGCCCGACCCTGATTTACTGAGGCATCCTGCTGATGGCGATGAATGGAAGCAATTCGACCTGGATCATCCAGATTTTGCTGCAGATCCAAGGAACCTGAGACTTGGCCTTGCTACAGATGGATTCAACCCATTTGGCAACATGAGCAACTCGTATAGCATGTGGCCAGTACTAGTTACACCTTACAACCAGGCTCCCTGGACATGCACCGATCAGTCGAACTGTATGATGGCCTTACTCATCCCAGGTCCCAAATCTCCTGGGAAGGATTTTGATGTGTTCATGCAGCCTCTTATTAGAGACTTGCAAACATTATGGGAGGGTGTCCCTACATGGGATGTGTGTCAACCTAAAGAACAAAATTTTCTATTACGTGCTGCTGTACTGTATTGCACCCATGATTATCCAGCTTTGGGCACTATGTCAGGCAGAGTAACATCAGGTTATAATGCATGTGTTCACTGTGATACTGATCAGCTGGCAGTGAGGATAATAAACAAGATATGCTATATGGGCCATCGCCGTTTCCTTCCATTAGATCACAGTTTCCGAAAAAATAGAAAAAAATTGCAATTTATTGGTGATCAGGCCTGTAAAAAGACTAAACCGCAGCACTTTAAGAGTCACGAGTTGGAGGCGCACCTAGAAGCGGTCAGAAATGTTAAACCAGGAAAACCACCAGCCGCCACAGCAGGTACAGGCGTACAGCAGAGAGCATAGAGCAACATCTCTAGTTATATTCCTTTATTTTTCATGTCTAAATTGTTGTATTTGTGTTTGCTTGTAGATGATGACAATGGACAAGAAGCTAGCTTCTGGAGTGTTCTTGAAGATATTGAGGAAGGCCTCGAGGTTAGCATCTATCTCTAATACTGTAGCATTTTCACTATACTACTATGATAGATGAATGGATCATCAGTTATTCACTTGCTTGTTTCGGACAAGATGATGATACTACTATGATAGATGAATGGATCATCAGTTATTCACTTGTTTCGGACAGGATGATGATACTTGTATAGAACAAGCTTTCAGTCTAATCTTTTCACCTTATGCAGGGCCTGAAGCTGTAATGTTTAGTGAGTCGCAGCCTGCACTTCAGTGCTTCTACAAGTCTGAAATGATGAAGCAAAGCTTGGAGTAAAGACTGCAATTTATCTTCATTTTCGGTTCATTCGAATTCTGTATTGTCATGAGTCATGACTCTTGTCATGTAATGGCTGAAGTTAAACTGCCAATTGATTTGTGTCATGTAATGGCTGAACTTAAACTGCTACTCCTACCATTTGTGTCATGTAATGGCTGAAACTTAAACTGCTATGTGTCCCTGTGCGGCTATGTGCCCAGTTTTCTCCTATTGATTTGCTGTCAATATTTTTAGCTAAGGTACTAGAGAAGTGCTGCTCAATTTTTTTTAGCCTATTGTCAGGGATGGGTAACCGCTGGTTAGCCGTTAACCCGATGGTGGTGGTTATGGTATGCAGTATGTCCCCGTGGCAGTTATCAGGGATGGGGACGGGAAGAACTTTGCCTCACGGGGACGGTTTTGGTTTAGTAATAACCAGCGGTTTCTCTCCCCGTTGCCAAATGGAGGTACAGCAGAGAAGAATACAGAAGATGCAGCAGCAGTAGTAGCAGATAGAAAAAGGAAGAAGAGACGAGATGAACTGAGTCTAGCAGCTACCAAAAGGAAGATGGGAGGTGAAATAGCAGCACGTACCAAGAGGAAGGAAATGGAAAATGATAGACCGAGAATATTTTATAAGCGCAGGACCACTCTTTGGGACTTGCCGTATTGGGCTGGTAAGAAGCTTCGGCATAATATTGATATCATGCACATGGAGAAGAATATATGTGACAGCATTGTCGGCACATTACTCAACATTCCATCCAAGACAAAAGATAGCTCAAATGCTAGGATTGATTGTGCAACATTGAATGTTAACAGGCACTTGCAACTGGATCGTAATGACAAAGTGAACAAAGGCAAGGAAAAACATTATAAATTTCGAGGCGCGGAATTCACATTGCCGATGCCTAAAAGGAGATTATTTTGTGAGTACCTCCGAGGTGTGATGTTCCCGTTCGGATTTGCTTCCAACATTGCAAATTGTCTCAATGCTGAAGGAAACAAGCTCCAAGGGTTGAAAACTCACGATTGTCACATCCTGCTGCAAAGGCTTTTAGCTATTGGCATTAAAGATTTAGTGAAGCCAAATATGTACAACGTGATTGCAGAGTTGGGAAGGTTCTTTAGGGAAATATGTAGTAAAACTCTAAGCAGAGCTGTTGTAGAACGTCTTAAGGTGGACATAGCAGTAATCCTGTGCAAGCTGGAGCTGATATATCCTCCAGCCTTCTTTGATGTGATGGTGCATTTGGCTGTTCATCTACCTGATGAGGCACTTTTAAGAGGTCCGGTACAGTATGGATGGATGTACCCTATAGAACGTCGACTGTGCACTTTCAAGAATACAGTTAGGAACAAAGCTAGACCGGAGGCTTGCATTGCAGTGGCGTATATTGCTGCTGAAGCATATACATTTGCCTCAAGATATATTCCTGATATTGAGACCAGATTCAATCGGGGTCGCAGAATTTTGGAAGTTGGAGGATCTGTTTTTAAACATGGTGTTGAGCTAATAGGAAAGAGGACCGAAAAAACATTAGAGCAGTCTGAATTTGAACAGCTGTCTTGGTATGTGCTGAATAATGCTACAGAGGCTGATGAATATGTTAAGTGAGTACTATGCACACGAACTACTCAGTTCCTCGCATATACTATGAACTTGTATCAAAATGAAATATATTCAGCTGACTTGGCTATGTTTTGCAGGTTGTACATGGAAACGAATGGAAAGCTATCGGCACGTGGGAGTGGGTTTCAGGACTGGTTTGAGAAATATGTAAGATGTTCAATTGCACTCTGACTTGTCTATGTGTTTTCACATGAGATGACCTCTTGTCTATTTTGTAATCGTAGATCTCGAAACTCCATGCGGAGAATCCAGGCGCTGTTAGTGCTGATCTCCTTGTCCTATCACGTGGTCCAGATAAGAGGGTGTTGGTAGCTGCAGCTTGCAATGCCAATGGTGTCCATTACAGCTCCTATGAGCGTGAACAACATTTGAAGACACGAAATAGTGGCATCACAATCCATAAGAATGGTCATGTTGACAAATTTGATCCAGTGTTGAACAGAGCCAGAAACATTTCAAAAACTTGAGCATGGAAGAGGCTAGGGGTAAATGCCCCAAGGCCAGCCGAGCCTATCGTAGGTGCCGTCCCGAGGAGGAAGTACCTTAATTTGGGGCGCGCGCGGACGCTGCGGTACCCCGAGCTCGAGACGCCGCCGTACCGGTAGCTCGACCCGCGACGAGGCATGGCGGCGGCGGCGGAAGCGGAGCGGCGGCGGCGGAAGGTAAAGCTCCTGCTGACAAACATATTAGGCACAAATGGGCAACCTTCAGTAACCCATGTTCCATTTTTTTTGTCAGGATAACCCCATGTACCACCTTCCCAATAGAAAAAGTACTGTTCAACCTTCCCCTGTTGGGCCCAATATTTCACTTTTGGGTTGCCAAGGAACATCTACATGGTAATTGTTATCGGTCTACTTGCTCCGGCCGTCGAAGCCCAATAACTTCAAATGGGCCTTTCTGCTCATGCAATTTCGGCCCTTTTCTAATGAAACACAGATCCTATGATTGGCAAAAAAAAAAATACACGGAGATTCTACATAAAAGTTGTTTTTATTTATTTTGAATTATAGGGTTCCAATTTTTGAAACTGCTCATGCCCAATATGAAAATCCTTGATCGCTCCATACCCACATGGATAACGGTATTTTTAAAAATTCATAAAGTGGATTTGAAATTTAAAACATATCCTAATAATTCCTTGATTTAATCTATCAACTTGCAAGATCTTGGAGCCAAAGAGCTTGTATTAGTCTGCGAAAATAATACTGATAAACCTGTCGTTAACAAGAAATGAAGGTTTATCGTTCAGAGAGGATGCCATGTGGGACCCATGAGACAGTACCGTCCTCAACGTTTCAAAGAAAAAGGCAAGTAGCCCGAAAATAGGGGTAAAAAATAAATCCTACAAAGGAAACATTTATTGTTCATAGAGGCTGACATGTGGGACCGATCTGCCAGCTGCATCCTCATCATTTCGAAGTCGGCAGGGATCAGAAGAAAAAGGCAAATAGCCAGAAATTAGGGGTCAAAAATAAATCCAAAAAGGAAACTTATATTCTTCATAGAGGATGACATGTGGGACCGACCTGCCAGCAGCGTCCTCATCGTTTCAAAGGCCGCAGGGGATCAAAAGAAAAAGGCAAATAGCCAGAAATTAGGGGTAAAAAAAATACAACAAAGGAAAGGTTTATTGTTCATAGAGGCTGACTTGTGGGACTCATGAGCCAGCGGCGACCTCAATTTCAAAGGCGGCATATGATCGAAAAGAAAAAGGCAAGTTAGCAAAAATCAGTGGGTAAAAAAAATCTAAGAAATGAAACTTTATTGTACAGTCCCATGAGCCAGCACCTTACTCAACGTTTCAGTGGCGGCATGAGATAGAAAGAAAAAGGAAAGTGACCAAATATCAGGAGCAAAAAATAATCCAAGAAAAGAAACTTTTATTGTACATAGATGATGACATATGGGTCCCACTTATACAAGCTCTTTCGCTCCAAGATCTTGCAAGTTGATTGTACATAGAGGATGACATGCGGGCCCCTTGTGTCAGCATCTTACTCAACGTTTCCAAGGCGGCAGGGGATCAAAAGAAAAAAGGAAGTAGCCAGAAATTAGCGGTAAACAATAACTCCAAGGAAGGAAACTTTTATTGTTCATAGAGTATGACATGCGGGACCCATGCGCTAGCAGCTTCCTCAACGTTTCAAAGGGGGCATGAGATCGAAAGAAAAAGACAAGTGACCAAATATCAGGAGCCAAAAATAATCCAAGAAAAGAAACTTTATTGTACATAAAAGATGACATGCGGGTCCCATTTTGCAGCAGCGGTGTCAACGTTTCAAATGCGGCTTGAGATCAAAAGAAAAAGAGTAGCCAGAAATTAGGGGTAAAAAAACTCCCAGAAAAGAAAGTTGATTGTACATAGAGGATGGCATGCGGGTCCCATGACCCAGCACCTTACTCAACGTTTCAGAGGCGGCATGAGATCGAAAGAAAAAGGAAAGAGACCAAATACCAGGAGCAAAAAATAATCCAAGAAAAAGAAACTTTTATTGTACATAGAGGATGACATATGGGTCCCACTTATACAAGCTCTTCCGCCCCAAGATCTTGCAAGTTGATTGTACATAGAGGATGACATGCGGGCCCCTTGTGTCAGCAGCTTAATCAATGTTTCCAAGGCGGCAGGGGATCAAAAGAAAAAGGAAACAGCCAAAAATAAGAGGGTGAAAAAATCCAAGAAAAGAAACTTTTATAGTATCGAGGATGACATGTGGGTCCCATGAGCCAGCAGCTTCTCAACGTTTCAGAGGCTGCATGAGATCGAAAGAAAAAGGCAAGTGACCAAAAATAAGGGGGTAAAAAAAATCCAAGAAAAGAGACTTGATTGTACATAGAGGATGACATGCGGGTCCCACCAGTCAGCAGCTTACTAACGTTTCCAAGGCGGCAGGGGATGAAAAGAAAAAGGAAATAGCCAAAGATCAGAGGGTGAAAAAAATCAAAGAAAAGAAACTTTTATAGTACATAGAGGATGACATGTGGGTCCCATGGGCCAGCAGGTTCCTCAACGTTTTCAAGGGCGGCATGAGATCGAAAGAAAAAGGCAAGTGACCAAAAATCAGAGGGTGAAAAATAATCCAAAAAAAGAAACTTTTATTGTACATAGAGGATGACATGCTGTCCCAACGTTTCAAATGCGGTTTGAGATCAAAAGAAAAAGAAAGTAGCCAGAAATTAGGGGGTAAAAAAACTCCAAGAAAAGAAAATTGATTGTACATAGAGGATGACATGCGGGTCCCACGAGTTTGCAGCTTACTCAACGTTTCCAAGGCGGCAGGGGATCAAAAGAAAAAGGAAATAGCCAAAAATCAGAGAGTGAAAAAAAACCCAAGAAAATAAACTTTTGTAGTACATAGAGGATGACATGCGGGTCCCATGAGCCAGCAGGTTCCTCAACGTTTCAAACGTGGCATGGGATCGAAGGAAAAAGGCAAGTGACCAAATATCAGGAGCCAAAAATAATCCAAGAAAAGAAACTTTATTGTACATAGAGGATGACATGCGGGTCCCATTTTGCAGCAGCGGTCCCAACGTTTCAAATGCGGCTTGAGATCAAAAGAAAAAGAAAGTAGCCAGAAATTAGGGGGTCAAAAAAACTCCAAGAAAGGAAAGCTTTATCGTTCATACAGGCTGACATGTGGGACCTATGAGCCAGCAGCTTACTGAACGTTTCAAAGGCGGCAGGGGATCAAAAGAAAAAGGAAATAGCCAAAAATCAGAGGGTGAAAAAAATCCAAGAAATCAAACTTTTATTGTACATAGAGGATGACATGCGGGTCCCATGAGCCAGCAGATTCCTCAACGTTTCAAACGTGGCATGAGATCGAAAGAAAAAGGCAAGTGACCAAATATCAGGAGCCAAAAATAATCCAAGAAAAGAAACTTTATTGTACATAGAGGATGACATGCGGGTCCCATTTTGCAGCAGCGGTCTGAACGTTTCCAAGGCGGCACAGGACCAAAAGAAAAATGAAGTAGCCAGAAATCAGGGGGTGAAAAAAATCCAAGAAAAGAAAGATTTCAATTGGGCTGCATCTAGACATCTGGGCCTTCGAACTATCCTTCTGGGCCTTTTGACACGTACAATTTCAGCCCACTCCAGAACATGATAGTTCGGATTTTTCTCAAAAAAAAAACAGGAAAGTCCTATGCTTCGCCAAAACAAAAAACAAGGAGATTCAAGATATATGTTGTAAAAATAAAGATTTAATTTATCCGTTTGCAATAGCTCAGAGCGCAATACACTGTTTATTGTCTGCAAAATAATCAAGATATCACATGTTTCTTGTACGGGGAGGCTGACATCGTGGACCCATGAGCCAGCAGCGTCGTTTTAAAGGCGGCAGGGGATGGAAAGAAAAAATAAACCAAAAATCTGTTGGTAAAAAATCCAAGAAAAGAAACATTTTCGTTCTGAGAGGATGACATGCGGGACCCATGAGGCAGCAGCGTCCTCAGCGCTTATTGTTCATAGAGGCTGACATGTGGGACCCGTGAGCCAGCAGCGTCCTCAACGTTTTAAAGGCGGCAGGATATCGAAAGAAAAAATAAGCCAAAAATCATTTGGTAAACAATATCCAAGAAAAGAAACATTTACCGTTCTGAGAGGATGACATGCGGGACCCATGAGGCAGCAGCATCCTCAACGATTCCAAGGCGGCAGGGGATCAAAGAAAAAAAAGGAAATATCCAGAAATTAATTAGGGGTTCAAAAAAATCCATCAAAGGAAACTTTTATTGTTCATAGAGGATGACTTGTGGGACCGACCTGCCAACAGCGTCCTCATCGTTTCAAAGGGGCAGGAGATCCAAAGAAAAAGGCAAATAGCCAGAAATTAGGGGTCAAAAATAACTCCAAGAAAGGAAACTTTTATTGTTCGTAGAGGATGACATGCGGGACCCATGAGCCAGCAGCTTACTCAACGTTTCAAAGGCGGCATGAGATCGAAAGAAAAAGGCAAGTGACAAAATATCAGGAGCAAAAGATAATCCAAGAAAAGAAACTTTATTGTACATAGAGGATGACATGTGGGTCCCATTTTGCAGCAGCGGTCTCAATGTTTGTAATGCGGCTTGAGATCAAAAGAAAAAGAAAGTAGCTAGTAATTAGGGGGTGAAAAAAATCCAAGAAAGGAAAGTTGATGGACATAGAGGATGACATGCGGGTCCCTTGAGCCAACAGCTTACTCAACGTTTCAAAGGGGGCAGGGGATCAAAAGAAAAAGGCAAGCCAAAAATCAGAGGGTGAAAAAAATCCAACAAAGGAAACTTTTATAGCACATAGAGGATGACATGCGGGTCCCATGAGCCAGCAGGTTCCTCAACGTTTCAAACGTGGCATGAGATCGAAAGAAAAAGGCAAGTGCCCAAATATGAGGAGCCAAAAATAATTCAAGAAAAGAAAGTTTTATAGTACATAGAGGATGACATGCGGGTCCCATTTAGCAGCAGCGGTATCAGCGTTTGAGAGGTGGCAGGGGATCAAAAGAAAAAAGAAATTGCCAAAAATCAGATGGTGAAAAAAAACCAAGAAAAAGAACTTTTATAGTACATAGAGGATGACATGCGGGTCCCATGAGCCTGCAGGTTCCCCAACGTTTCAAACGTGGCATGAGATCGAAAGAAAAAGGCAAGTGAAAAAATATCAGGAGCCAAAAATAATTCAAGAAAAGAAAGTTTTATAGTACATAGAGGATGACATGCGGGTCCCATTTAGCAGCAGCGGTATCACCGTTTGAGAGGCGGCAGGGGATCGAAAGAAAAAGGCAAGTGAAAAAATATGAGGAGCCAAAAATAATTCAAGAAAAGAAAGTTTTATAGTACATAGAGGATGACATGCGGGTCCCATTTAGCAGCAGCGGTATCACTGTTTGAGAGGCAGCAGGTGATCGAAAGAAAAAGTCAAGTGACCAAATATGAGGTGCCAAAAAAATCCAAGAAAAGAAAGTTTTATAGTACATAGAGGATGACATGCGGGTCCCATTTAGCAGCAGCGGTATCACTGTTTGAGAGGGCAGGTGATCGAAAGAAAAAGTCAAGTGACCAAATATGAGGTGCCAAAAAATCCAAGAAAAGAAAGTTTTATAGTACATAGAGGATGACATGCGGGTCCCAAGCAGCAGCGGTATCACCGTTTGAGAGGCAGCAGGTGATCGAAAGAAAAAGGCAAGTGAAAAAATATGAGGTGCCAAAAATAATTCAAGAAAAGAAAGTTTTATAGTACATAGAGGATGACATGCGGGTCCCATTAGCAGCAGCGGTATCACCGTTTGAGAGGCGGCAGGGGATCGAAAGAAAAAGGCAAGTGACCAAATTTGAGGTGCCAAAAATAATCCATGAAAAGAAAGTTTTATAGTACATAGAGGATGACATGCGGGTCCCAAGCAGCAGCGGTATCACCGTTTGAGAGGCGGGATCGAAAGAAAAAGGCAAGTGACCAAATTTGAGGTGCCAAAAAAACTCCAAGAAAAGAAAGTTGATTGCACATAGAGGATGACATGCGGGTCCCATTTAGCAGCAGCGGTCTCAACGTTTCCAAGGCGGCAAGGGATCAAAAGAAAAAGGAAGTAGCCAGAAATCAAAAAAAATCCAAGAATAGAAAGAATTTTGGTTCATAGAGGATGACATGCGGGACCCATGATCCTGCATCGTAAACGGCTCGATCGGAGAACGTTGAACGAGATGGCGCGATGTAGAAAAAAAACAATGCCAGAGAGGCTGCCATCTGGGCCCTACATCCCTCGGCGGTGCGGATTTGCGTTGACTCGGCCGGCGAACCCGAGATTTCGAGATGCACCACGTCCCGGGCCACCATACGCCACGTTTTGGCCGCTTTCGTCGGGCTAGGTGGCCTCAAAAACGAAAAAAAAAGTTTTGACATGCACCACGGAGGGACCAAAATCGTCGGCCATGGTACACCAGCAACCACGGCGCGACTTCAACTTCGTCGGCCATGGCAACTTTTCTTGTAGTGCTTGCCCTGCCTTTTGGATGCCACTTGTCGCTTTTTCCTTTTGAGCCGATTTTTATTGCTCTTCCGCAAATTTTTCCTTTCCTAAATTTCTTTCCAACTCTGCTTTTGGACAGCCTCTGATGAAACACTTCATCAATCTTGGCTCCCAATCTGTTGGGTTCCCAGATCCAATCTCTTTACTTTGTTATTGTCTTGCTTTACTTTATTTTATTTTCTGTCTTGTTTGCTTTATATCAAAAACACACAAAAAATTAGTTGCTTTACTTTATTTTATTTTCTGTCTTGTTTGCTTTATATCAAAAACACACAAAAAAATTAGTTACTTGTTTTTACTTTATTTTATTCTGTTTGCTTAGTTTACTTTTATTACTGCTAAAATGAGTAATCCTGAAGTTGAAGTTCGTTCTTTTAAGCAACAAGGTGGAGAAAGTTTTAAAGATGCTTGGTACAGAATTAGTAATGCTCATCATAGGTGCATTAAGAAACACTCCACTATTATCCTTCTTAGGAACTTTTATGTTGGTATATCTAGCTGGAATAGGTATGTTCTTGATACTCTTTCGGGAGGTAATTTCCTAGGTACTCCCGCTTTAGAAGCTAGTTGCATCATTGAGAGTCTAGTTGGAACACCACCTGTTAATGAAGTTAAAATTGAAATCTCTCTTGAGGATGTCATGAAAAAGTTGGAAGCCATAGAGAAAAATCTTCCAAGTGTTGAGACTAAATTGGGAATATTACTTGATAATACTGATAAACTTGATAAATCCCTAGGAGGAATTAATGAAAGAATTGCTATCCTAGAAACTTGTGTTATCCATGATAATCAAACCAATAGGATTAGTGAACTTGAAGAAGCTATGGGAACCTTGGGTTCAACTTTTTCTTCTCTTAAGTTTAAGGAGAAAGCTTATGTGGGTAAAGAGCAAAAATTCATGTATGTCTCTAAGGTGCCTAAACCAAAGAATTATTATAGGCCTAAAATTGATAAAACCCCTAGCACCACCATGGGAAATTTAGATAATGGAGCATCTAAGGTACCCTCTGCAACAAATTCTATTATTAGAACAAATTATGATGTTGATGCTTCTTCTCTTGATGTTACTTGATTTGCACTTTCTGCGCCTAGCTGAAAGGCGTTAAAGAAAAGCACTTCTTGGGAGATAACCCATGTTTTATTTTTACTACTGTTTTGTTGAGTCTTGGAAGTTGTTACTACTGTAGCAACCTCTCCTTATCATGTTTTTGTGCCAAGTAAAGTCTCTGATAGAAGGTTGATACTAGATTTGGATTTCTGCGCAGAAACAGATTTGCTGTCTGTCACGAATTCGCGTCCTTCTCTCTGTAGGAGAATCAAAAAATCTGCCAATTTACGTGAGTGATCCTCAGATATGTACGCAACTTTCATTAGTTTTGAGTTTTTCCATCTGAGCAAGTTAAGTGCCTCAGAAAAATTCGTCTTTACGGACTGTTCTGTTTTGACAGATTCTGCCTTTTTATTTCGCATTGCCTCTTTTGCTATGTTGAATGGATTTCTTTGTTCCATTAACTTTCAGTAGCCTTGGGTAATGTCCAGAAGTGTTAAGAATGATTATGTCACCTCTGAACATGTGAATTTTTGATTATGCACTAACCCTCTAATGAGTTTGCTTAAAGTTTGGTGTGGAGGAAGTTTTCAAGGGTCAAGAGAAGAGGATGATACAATATGATCAAGAAGAGTGAAAAGTCTAAGCTTGGGGATGCCCCGTGGTTCATCCCTGCATATTTCAAGAAGCATCTAAGCTTGGGGATGTGATGCGCGTAGATGTACATGTCCGTTGGGAACCCCAAGAGGAAGGTATGATGCGCACAGCAAGTTTTCCCTCAGAAAGAAACCAAGGTTATCAAACCAGTAGGAGCCAAGAAGCACGTGAAGGTTGTTGGTGGAGGAATGTAGTGCGGCGCAACACCAGTGAAACCGGCGCCAACGTGGAACCTGCACAACACAATCAAAGTACTTTGCCCCAACGTAACAGTGAGGTTGTCAATCTCACCGGCTTGCTGAAAACAAAGGATTAAACGTATCGAGTGGAAGATGGTGGTATTTGCAAAGAACAGTAAAAGTAGTAGAATGTATTCAGATGTAAAAGAATGGACCGGGGTCCACAGTTCACTAGTGGTGTCTCTCCAATAAGATAACTAGCATGCTGGGTGAACAAATTACAGGTGAGCAATTGACAAATAAAGATTCAATACATATCAACGATGATTACTATGTGATTTAATCAGGGCATTACGACAAAGTACATAGACCGCTATCCAGCATGCATCTATGCCTAAATAATCCACCTTCAGGTTATCATCCGAACCCCTTCCAATTAAGTTAAACAACAGATAATTGCATTAAGTATGGTGCGTAATGTAATCAACACAAATATCCTTAGACAAAGCATCAATGTTTTATCCCTAGTAGCAACAGCACATCCACAACCTTAGAACTTTCTGTCACTGTCCCAGATTTAATGGAGGCATGAACCCACTATCGAGCATAATTACTCCCTCTTGGAGTTACAAGTATCAACTTGGCCAGAGCCTCTACTAGCAACGGAGAGCATGCAAGAACATAAACAACACATATATGATAGATTGATAATCAACTTAACATAGTATTCTCTATTCATCGGATCTCACCAAACACAACATGTAGCATTACAAATAGATGATCTTGATCATGTTAGGCAGCTCACAAGATCTAATACAATGAAAGCACAAGCGGAGAAGACAACCATCTAGATACTGCTATGGACCCATAGTCCAAGGATGAACTACTCACACATCAATCCGGAGGCGGGCATGATGATGTAGAGCCCCTCCGGTGATGATTCCCCTCTCCGGCAGGGTGCCGGAGGCGATCTCCTGAATCCCCCGAGATGGGATTGGCGGCGGCGGCTCTCGAATGTTTTCCGTATCGTGGCTCTCGGTACAGGGGTTTTCGCGACGGAGGCTATAAGTAGGCGGAAGGGTAGGTCGGGCGTCACAAGGTGGCGACACCACAGGCCGCGCGGCCCAGCCCAGCCGCGCCGCCCGGTGTCCGGCCGCCTCGTGGCCCCACTTCGTCTCCTCGGACTGGAAGCTTCGTGCAAAAATAGAACCCCGGGCGTTGATTTCGTCCAATTCCGAGAATATTTCCTTACTAGGATTTCTGAAACCAAAACAGCAGAAAACAAACTGGCACTTCGTCATCTTGTTAATAGGTTAGTGCCGGAAAATGTAAAATAATTGTAAAGTATGTGTAAAACACTCAAGTATTGTAATAAAAGTAGCATGGAACATAAGAAATTATAGATACGTTTGAGACGTATCAAGCATCCCCAAGCTTAGTTCCTACTCGCCCTCGAGTAGGTAAACAATAACACAAATAATTTCTGAAGTGACATGCTACCAACATAATCTTGATCAACATTATTGTAAAGCATATGAGATGAATGGAGTGATCTGAACAAAAGATTGCTAACAAAGATAATGACTAAGCAAATGAATCATATAGCAAAACTTTTCATGAATAGTACTTTCAAACAAGTATCAATAAGACTTGCATAAGAGCTAACTCATAAGCAATAAATTCATAGTAGAATGCATTGAAGCAACACAAAGGATGATTAAGTTTCAGCAATTGCTTTCAACTTGTAACATGTATATCTCATGGATATTTGTCAACATAGAGTAATATAACAAGTGCAATAAGTAAACATGTAAGAATCAATGCACACAGTTAACACAAGTGTTTGCTTCTAAGATAGAAGGAAATGGGTAAACTGACTCAACAATAAAGTAAAAGATAGGCCCTTCGCAGAGGGAAGCAGGGATTAAATCATGTGCTAGAGCTTTTCAAGTTTTGAAATCATATAGAGAGCATAAAAGTAAAATTTTGAGAGGTGTTTGTTGTTGTCAACGAATGGTAATGGGTACTCTAACTACCTTATCAACCAGACTTTCAAGAGCGGCTCCCATGAAGGACGTTATCTCTACCAGCAAGGTAGATCATCCCTCTTCTCTTTTGTTTACACATGTACTTTAGTTTTATTTATTAGATGACACTCCCCCAACCTTTGCTTACACAAGCCATGGCTAACCGAATCCTCGGGTGCCTTCCAACATTCACATACCATGGAGGAGTGTCTATTTGCAAATTTAAGTTGCTTACTGATAGATCAGAGCAAAACATGTGAAGAGAATTATTAATGCAAGTTAATTAATTGGGGCTGGGAACCCCATTGCCAGCTCTTTTTGCAAAATTATTGGATAAGCGGATGAAGCCACTAGTCCATTGTGAAAGTCTGTCAAAAGTAAATGACAAGATCGAAAGATAAAACACCACATACTTCCTCATGAGCTATAAAACATTGACACAAATAAGAGGTAATAGCTTTTGAATTGTTTAAAGGTAGCACATGAAGTATTTACTTGGAATGGCAGGAAATACCACATAGTAGGTAGTTATGGTGGACACAAATGGCATGGGTTTTGGCTCAAGGTTTTGGATGCACGAGAAGCATTTCCTCTCAGTACAAGGCTTTGGCTAGCAAGGTTGTTTGAAGCAAACACAAGTATGAACAGGTACAACAAAACTCACACAAGAACATATTGCAAGCATTATAAGGCTCTACACTGTCTTCCTTGTTGTTCAAACACTTTACCCGAAAATATCTAGACTTAGAGAGATCAATCATGCAAACCAAATTAAACAAGCTCTACAGTAGTTCTTCATTAATGGATTAAACTACATGATGCAAGAGCTTAAACATGATCTATGAGAGCTCAAACAATTGCCAAATTGCCAAACCATATGCAGCACTTTCCAATTCCAACCAAATAGCAATTTAACGAAGCAATAAGCTTTCGCCATGAACATTAAAGCACAATTAAGAACACAAGTGTTCCATATGAAAAAGCGGAGCGTAATATCTCCAATATAAGGATGGCGAGATCCAACTTTATTCAAAACAAAACAAAAATAAAAACAAACCGACGCTCCAAGTAAAGAACATAAGAATGTGATGGAATAAAAATATAGTTTCACTAGAAGTGACCTGATAATGTTGTCGATGAAGAAGGGGATGCCTTGGGAATCCCCAAGCTTAGATGCTTGAGTCTTCTTAAAATATGCAGGGATGAACCACCGGGGCATCCCCAAGCTTAGACCTTTCGCTCTTCTTGATCATAGTATATCATCCTCTTCTCTTGACCCTTGAAAACTTCCTTCACACAAACTTCAAGCAAACTCATTAGAGGGTTAGTGCATAACCACAAATTCACATATTCAGAGGTGACACAATCATTCTTAACACTTCTGGACATTGCACAAAGCTTCTGAAAGTTAATGGAACAAAGAAACTCATTCAACATAGCAAAAGCGGCAATGCGAAATAAAAGACAGAATCTGTCAAAAACAGAACAGTCCGTAAAGATGCATCTGGACTGGGCACTTAACTTGCTCAAATGGAAAAACTCAAAACTAATGAAAGTTGCGTACATATCTGAGGATCACGCTCGTAAATTGCAGATTTTTCGATTTTCTACAGAGACTTGTGCCAGAATTCGTGACAGACAGCAATGCTGTTTCTGCGCAGCGATCCCAAATATAACATCAACTTTAACATAGAAACTTTACTTGGCACAAAAACATGATAAGGAGAGGTTGCTACAGTAGTAAACAACTTCCAAGACTCAACAAAACAAAAATTGCTGTAGTAAAATAAACACATGGGTTATCTCCCAAGAAGTGCTTTTCTTTAACGCCTTTCAGCTAGGCGCAAAAAGTGCAAATCAAGTAACATCAAGAGTAGAAGCATCAACATCATTACCTTGGGAGCTGGGAGTTTTCTCAACAATGCATTGTATCTGGTCTATATAAGTAACTCCTCTCTCATTGCTCCTAGGCTTACTATTCTCATCAAACAAATTTTCAGGAACAAGCCAAGCATAGTTATTTTCCAAAGCTTCATGCATCCCTAGTAGCTTACTAGGTATTGGCGCTTTAATTTCCCTACCATCATTAACATTACTAGTATACTTAATTCTATCCATATCCATCTTTTCAAGTATTTGTTTAAAATCAGGAAAGAAACCAAGCCTCTTATGCTTGATAAAAACTTTTCTAGCTTCTTTAGCTATATCCTCAAATTCTCTAACAAGGACTTTTAAAACAAAATTTCTCTTTTCTCCCATCTCCATATCCGAAAGTGTAAGAAACATATGTTGTATTATGGGATTGAGATTAACAAATCTAGTTTCCAACATGTGTATTAAACAGGCAGCAGCACTTTCATAAGTAGGGGCAGTTTTTAATAATGGTATATCTTCAAAATCTTCATCCATACTAACATGGGTGAAAAATTCTTCTATATTATCTCTTCCAATGATACACCCTCGTCCTACCGGTATCTTTTCCAGAGTAAACTTAGGAGGAAGCATGATGAAATAAGCAAAAAGTAAACTAGGCAAATAAAGTAAAGACAAGTAACTAATTTTTTTGTGTTTTTGATATAGAGAACAAGACAGTAAATAAAGTAAAGCTAGCAACTAATTTTTTTGTGTTTTGTTTAAGTGCAGCAAACAAAGTAGTAAATAAAATAAAGCAAGACAAAAACAAAGTAAAGAGATTGGAAGTGGAGACTCCCCTTGCAGCGTGTCTTGATCTCCGGCAACGGCGCCAGAAAAAGAGCTTGATGCGCGTAGATGTACACGTCCGTTGGGAACCCCAAGAGGAAGGTATGATGCGCACAGCAGCAAGTTTTCCCTCAGAAAGAAACCAAGGTTATCGAACCAGTAGGAGCCAAGAAGCATGTGAAGGTTGTTGGTGGAGGAATGTAGTGCGGCGCAACACCAGTGAAACCGGCGCCAACGTGGAACCTGCACAACACAATCAAAGTACTTTGCCCCAACGTAACAGTGAGGTTGTCAATCTCACCGGCTTGCTGAAAACAAAGGATTAAACGTATCGAGTGGAAGATGGTGGTTGTTTGCAAAGAACAATAAAAGTAGTAGAATGTATTCAGATGTAAAAGAATGGACCGGGGTCCACAGTTCACTAGTGGTGTCTCTCCAATAAGATAACTAGCATGTTGGGTGAACAAATTACAGGTGAGCAATTGACAAATAAAGATTCAATACATATCAACAATGATTACTATGTGATTTAATCAGGGCATTACGACAAAGTACATAGACCGCTATCCAGCATGCATCTATGCCTAAATAATCCACCTTCAAGTGATAAGGGGTGGCCCGATCTTCTCAGTAAGCAACGGTGGTGATGATGATCACGGGTGATGGCAGCGGAGATACACGACGATGAAGTGGATGATAACTTGTATGACGCAACGAGATCTCTCGATTGGTCCCTGTCGCCAATGCAACAGCTCTCAACCCTGCAAGATATTCGCAACTCCACACACTTGCGCACGTAGCCGCCGACCACGAAGCGGTAAGTTGCAACCGTCTAATTCCCAATGGAACAGCAGATCACACAAGACTTAAACAGGATCTACACAATATCCAAGCAATATGGTGTAGGGAATTCAATAGTTTTGCAGAGCAAACAACTAAGAACTAGGGTTTATCTTAAACGTGGTCTAAAACAGCTAGGGGGTCGTCCAAGGCACTTATATAGGCGTCCGGGACGAGTTCTGGTCGAAAGATACAAGTAAAACCGACCCAGAATAGATCTGGTCGAGACAGACTCGGACATGTCCGGTCTGGGGTCCGGTCGACCGGGCTGTGGACCGGCCGGTCCGGTTTGTGGTCCGGTCAACCGGGACCGGGCTGTCCGGTCAGTGGTCCGTCGACCGGGCTGTGGACCGGGGGCTGGTCCGGACCTGTGGTGGTCCGGTCAGTGGTCCGGTCAACCGGGCTGTGGACCGGAAAACTGCGAAGTTTCCGGTTTCCGTCCGGTACGAGGGGCTTCCTCCGGTTGACGTCCGGTTGGCGACCGGTCGACCGGGCCAGGAACCGGGCTGGCCGGTCTGGGGGCCGGTCTGACCGGGTTCTGGACCGGCCTGGACTTCTTCTTCTCCTCTCGCGCATGCCTCCCGCTCCTCCCTCGCGCGTCCATGAGATATCTTCATGTCCAGCTCCATGTCCAGCTTCACGGCCATCTTGACGTCCGTCTTCATGTCCAGCTGCTCCTCTCCTCGTGCGATGCTCGTCTCCTCTTGATACCTGATGATACATAAGTAATAGGACTTAGGCAGTATAAAGTTCTCATCAATCAAAGTATCGTTTAGGAACAAGTTCACCTGTTGTTTAAGTAGCTTCGCACGAGCTCGTGTCATTGGTCCAATCCTGACTTCATTGGACTTGAGCTTCACAGCAGGTTCATCTTCAGTTGGTAATGACGGAGGTAGTAGTGAGGTAGGGATGTCCTCATCATCTCCCCCCCTTCAAAAGGCGTCGACCCCGACGCTCCAAGGTCTTCTCCGTCATATGGTGTCAAATCAGCAACATTGAAAGAATTACTGACACCAAACTCATCCTCTGGAAGATCTATCGAGTATGCATTATCATTGATCTTGGCAAGCACTTTGTAAGGACCATCACCACGAGGCTTCAACTTAGACTTTCTCAGCTTCGGGAACCTATCCTTGCGAAAATGTACCCAGACCAAATCACCAGGCTTGAACAACATCTCTTTGCGCTTCTTATTCATCCTTGCAGCATTGCTCTTGCCTTTCTTCTCAATCAACTCTTTAGTCTTCTCATGAATCTTCTTCACATAATCTGCCCTCTTTGATGCCTCCATATTAACTCTCTCATGTATGGGCAAAGGCAACAAGTCAAGTGGAGTAATGGGTTTGAAACCATACACCACCTCAAAAGGACATAGCTCCGTGGTAGAATGTACCGCCCTGTTGTAAGCAAACTCCACATGCGGCAAACACTCTTCCCACTCCTTCAGGTTCTTCTTGATCATGGATCTCAACAGTTGTGACAATGTTCTATTCACCACTTCAGTTTGACCATCAGTTTGGGGATGACAAGTAGTGCTGAACAGCAGCTTCGTCCCCAGCTTTCTCCAAAGCGTCTTCCAGAAGTAGCTCATAAACTTCACGTCACGATCAGAAACAATAGTCTTCGGGACTCCATGTAGACGTACAATCTCCCTGAAAAACAGGTTAGCAATATGCGACGCATCGTCGCTCTTGTGGCAGGCAATAAAGTGGGACATCTTAGAGAATCTATCCACTACCACAAATATAGAATCATGGCCTCTCTTAGTACGCGGCAAACCCAACACAAAATCCATACTAATATCCTCCCATGGTGTAGTAGGTGCCGGTAAAGGAGTATACAAACCGTGAGGCTTCAGCTTGGACTTGGACTTGTTGCAAGTAATGCATCTTCGCACATATCTATCCACGTCCCGCCTCATCTTTGGCCAATAAAAGTGGTCAGCTAGCATGAGTAGCGTCTTCTCACGCCCAAAGTGACCCATCAAACCTCCAGCATGTGATTCCTGCAATAAGAGCAAACGCACAGACGATTCTGGAACACATAGTTTGTTAGCCCTAAACAAGAACCCATCATGTATGTGATATTTTTCCCATGCTTTACCAAGAGCACATAAGCGATATGGTTCAGCAAAATCATGATCAGTGGCATACAAATCACATAGTATCTCTAAACCAGGAATTTTAACATCAAGTTGAGTTAATAGCATATTCTTCCTAGATAGAGCATCAGCAACAATATTATCTTTTCCCTTCTTATGCTTAATAATGTATGGAAAAGACTCAATGAACTCAACCCACTTAGCTAGACGCTTATGCAAAGTAGATTGGGCTTTCAGGTATTTTAAAGCTTCATGATCAGAATGTATGATAAATTCTTTTGGCCACAAGTAATGTTGCCAAACCTCAAGAACTCTAATTAAAGCATACAATTCTTTATCATATATTGGATAGTTCAACTTAGCACCAGATAGTTTCTCAGAAAAATATGCAATTGGGCGACCCTCTTGCATCAACACACCACCAATTCCAATACCACTAGCATCACATTCAATCTCAAATTGCTTATTGAAATCAGGAAGTGCAAGCAACGGTGCAGAAGTTAACAATCTCTTAAGTTCATCAAAAGCATGATCTTGGGCTGCGCCCCACTCAAAAACAACACCCTTTTTAGTCAAATCATTCAAAGGTGCAGCAATAGTACTAAAGTTGGGCACAAATCTGCGATAAAACCCAGCTAGACCATGGAAACTTCTTACTTGACTCACATTCATGGGAGTAGGCCAATTTTGAATAGCTTCAATTTTAGACACATCTACTTCTACTCCATGCTTAGAGACAACATAACCCAGAAATATGACCTTATCTTTGCAAAATGTGCACTTCTCAAGATTACCATAGAGTTGATTATCACGCAACACTTGCAAAACATGTCGAATATGTATAGTATGATCAGATTCATTGCGGCTGTAGATTAATATGTCATCAAAATACACAACCACAAATTTGCCAATAAATTCACGCAAAACATGGTTCATCAGTCTCATGAAAGTGCTAGGTGCATTAGTTAAACCAAAAGGCATTACTAACCACTCATATAAACCAAATTTTGTTTTAAAGGCTGTTTTCCACTCATCCCCTTCTTTCATCCTAATTTGATGATAACCACTACGCAAATCAATTTTAGAGAACACAGCAGCACCACTCAATTCATCTAACATATCCTCTAAACGGGGAATAGGATGACGATATCGAATAGTAATGTTGTTTATAGCTCTACAATCTACGCACATACGCCAAGTACCATCTTTCTTAGGAACTAGAATAACAGGAACAGCACAAGGACTAAGGCTTATGCGAATATAACCTTTGTCGAGTAGCGCTTGTACTTGCTTCTGTATCTCCTTCGTCTCTTCGGGATTAGTGCGATATGGCGCCCTATTGGGCAGCGATGCTCCGGGAATCAAGTCAATTTGATGCTCAATACCTCGCAATGGTGGTAGTCCTGCGGGTACCTCCTCCGGAAACACGTCGCCGAATTCCTGCAAAACATTAGAAACACCAAGAGGAAGAGGGGTCATGTCGTTAGAAACCAAAACCGTACCCCTGTACAAAAGCACAAGAGGCATGGCCGTAGGATCCTCACTAAATTCTCTCATGTCTTCTTTGGTGGCTAATGAGACTAAGGAATTCACTCTCTCACTTTTCGTTATATCACTCACGACATTACAATTCTCTCGCCTATCTAGAGGTGCATCCTCCAAATTCACTTCAATCTTCTGACGAGACTCATTGACAATTTGTTGTGGTGACATAGGCTGTAAGTTAATTTTCTTGCCCTTGTACTCCAAGTGATATGTATTGGCACGGCCATTGTGTTGCACAGAACGGTCATAGAGCCAAGGCCGACCCAATAAGAGGTGACAAACCGTCATAGGAACCACATCAAAGTCAATGCAATCCTTATACGGTCCAATCGCAAACTCAACACGCACCATGTGGTTTACCTTCATCTCACCATTGTCGCTCAACCACTGAATATAATATGGATGCGGGTGCGGTAGATACTTCAACTTCAGCTTGGTACATAACTCCTTGCTTGCTAAATTGCGGCAACTCCCGCCATCAATAATGACCTTGCAAGCCTTGTCAGGACCAACTAAAGCTTTGGTTTGGAACAAATTGCAGCGCTGAGTAGATGCACTAGGCAACACATTAAGAGCACGCTGCGACACAACAATGGTGCGAGCATCAGAAGGATATGCATCTTCACCATCAGTGTCATAGTCATCATTGTCTGGAGCATTTGGATCAGCATCATCTCCAGTCTCATACTCATTGTCCTCATTGATAAACATGACTTTGCGGTTAGGACAATCTCTCTTGAAGTGACCCTTGCCACCACATGTATGGCAAAGCATATCACGGTTGCGCGTTGTAGACGCACCAGAACCACTCGTACTTGCAGCAGATTCGGACTTCTTTGCATTAGATACATTGGAGACCGGTTTGCTAGGCGGAGTAGAGTAAGGAGCGGAGCGCGTCGAAGGCGCCGGCGCTGTAGAGGGCGCGCGGGGTGTAAAACGCCCAGCTCCCGTAGCACGTCCCTTAACCTTTGCTTCTTCAGCCAACTGTGATTCAGCTTCTCTTGCATGATGTAACAATTGATTCATATTGGTGTAGGTGTAATGACGAACAATGCCTTTAACATCATACTTCAGTCCATTCAGAAAACGCTGCATTGTCATCTCTAGAGACTCACGGACACGACCACGCTGCATAAGCATCTCCATCTCCATGTAGTACTCATCAACAGTCTTCACACCTTGCCTCAATAGTGTTAGCTTATCAAATATGTTCCGCATGTAATTTGTAGGCACAAAACGAGAAGTCATTGCCTCTTTCATAGCACGCCATGTACGGATAGGTTGTGCACCATCTTCATCGAGGTTACGAACCAAAGAATCCCACCAACGCAATGCATAACCATCAAATTCAGAAGACGCAAGCTTGATCTTCCTATCTTCAGAGTAGTGTGGATGTAGGCTCCATAATTTCTCAATCTTGAGCTCCCAAGTGAGGTATTCTTCAACATCAGCTCCTCCTTCAAACTTGGGTATGGAAAACTTAGGCTTACCCAATCCATCTTCTTCATCTTGTCCACGACCATTGCGGCCAAGTGGAACCCAGCCACGAGGACGATGACCACGAGGCGCACCACGAGCATTGTGTGCGTCATCTTCAAGCTCAGGATCGTCATCATCTTCTTGTTGTTGTTGTTGTAGTACAGTCAAGTTCTCAATAGCGAGACGCATATCCGCAATATTGCGCTGTATATCCGTCATTTGATCAGACAATCCAGTGACGGTGACATTAGTAGCATCCAGCGTTTGTTTGATCTCATCAACTGTACTCTTAAGCTCATCATCGTTAGTGCGGAATTCACGTCGCATCTCATTACGAAGAGCTTCATACTCCCTCCATGTGATGATATCTGCCGAATTCTTGTTCTCCTGGTTAACAATCTTATTATCACTAGCAGACATGATTAGTAGGTTAGTGCACTAAATCAAAAATATATGGTGGTACTCTCACAACTCACTCAAAACTGATAAGAAAAGGAAATCTTACCGTTCCAAAGTAAATTAGTGTTGCTTACCACTTGTAGTAACAACTAGTGCACGGATGTAGCGAAGCGAATATCAAGGGTATAAGAACAATCACACGACAAAGCAGGGTATATGTGGGGCTGTAGGTAGGCTACCTATTTGCACCAATAACAAGCTCTAGCGCTGACCGTAGACAACCAAAGATACTCACACAAGGCGATATAATGGGGCAATGCAACTATATGGAGGAAAGGTTGCAATGCACAAGAGAGACGCTAGCAAAGCTCAACGAGACAGGCACAAGATTGCTCAACTACGGATGCAGTAAAGAAAACTTAGGCCTTTCACTTGATTTCAACTAGCACACACTTTTCTTTTTGTATTTTCTTTTTGTAACACACGCAGCTATGTAGCTCTTTTTGCTTCTTTTCTCTTTTTTTTTGATTTTATGACTCAACTCCTTGATAACACGGCCAACAAGATATGCAAAGCACCAAAACCCTAATGAGCAGCCTGTCGAGCGGTAAAACTAGTCTCTTCTGGGGAAGTTCCTAGTCACGTATATCGAAAGGCTGTGTCTATGGTTGGGAACAAGCACACTGTACGCTATGTGGACTCGGAGTAACAAAACTGACACTAGAAGATAAACTAGATGATAGAGAAAACACAAACCCTAACAATTCTACTAGAAGAAAGATAAAGATACGCAAAAACAACTACGAAAAGCAACTAAAACTCGAAATTAGTGCAATCTATGGCTATGGCAAACCCTAACCCTAATTTTTTTGGCTTTTTCTGGATAGGAAAACACTCACAACTCAACTATGGGGTGGATTGTGGATGGCTTACCGAGGAAAACTGGAAATCTGATACCAAGATGATAAGGGGTGGCCCGATCTTCTCAGTAAGCAACGGTGGTGATGATGATCACGGGTGATGGCAGCGGAGATACACGACGATGAAGTGGATGATAACTTGTATGACGCAACGAGATCTCTCGATTGGTCCCTGTCGCCAATGCAACAGCTCTCAACCCTGCAAGATATTCGCAACTCCACACACTTGCGCACGTAGCCGCCGACCACGAAGCGGTAAGTTGCAACCGTCTAATTCCCAATGGAACAGCAGATCACACAAGACTTAAACAGGATCTACACAATATCCAAGCAATATGGTGTAGGGAATTCAATAGTTTTGCAGAGCAAACAACTAAGAACTAGGGTTTATCTTAAACGTGGTCTAAAACAGCTAGGGGGTCGTCCAAGGCACTTATATAGGCGTCCGGGACGAGTTCTGGTCGAAAATACAAGTAAAACCGACCCAGAATAGATCTGGTCGAGACAGACTCGGACATGTCCGGTCTGGGGTCCGGTCGACCGGGCTGTGGACCGGCCGGTCCGGTTTGTGGTCCGGTCAACCGGGCTGTGGACCGGGCTGTCCGGTCAGTGGTCCGGTCAACCGGGCTGTGGACCGGAAAACTGCGAAGTTTCCGGTTTCCGTCCGGTACGAGGGGCTTCCTCCGGTTGACGTCCGGTTGGCGACCGGTCGACCGGGCCAGGAACCGGGCTGGCCGGTCTGGGGGCCGGTCTGACCGGGTTCTGGACCGGCCTGGACTTCTTCTTCTCCTCTCGCGCATGCCTCCCGCTCCTCCCTCGCGCGTCCATGAGATATCTTCATGTCCAGCTCCATGTCCAGCTTCACGGCCATCTTGACGTCCGTCTTCATGTCCAGCTGCTCCTCTCCTCGTGCGATGCTCGTCTCCTCTTGATACCTGATGATACATAAGTAATAGGACTTAGGCAGTATAAAGTTCTCATCAATCAAAGTATCGTTTAGGAACAAGTTCACCTGTTGTTTAAGTAGCTTCGCACGAGCTCGTGTCATTGGTCCAATCCTGACTTCATTGGACTTGAGCTTCACAGCAGGTTCATCTTCAGTTGGTAATGACGGAGGTAGTAGTGAGGTAGGGATGTCCTCATCATCATCCGAACCCCTTCAGTATTAAGTTGCGAACAACAGATAATTGCATTAAGTATGGTGCGTAATGTAATCAACACAAATATCCTTAGACAAAGCATCAATGTTTTATCCCTAGTAGCAACAGCACATCCACAACCTTAGAACTTTCTATCACTGTCCCAGATTTAATGGAGGCATGAACCCACTATCGAGCATAATTACTCCCTCTTGGAGTTACAAGTATCAACTTGGCCAGAGCCTCTACTAGCAACGGAGAGCATGCAAGAACATAAACAACACATATATGATAGATTGATAATCAACTTAACATAGTATTCTCTATTCATCGGATCTCACCAAACACAACATGTAGCATTACAAATAGATGATCTTGATCATGTTAGGCAGCTCACAAGATCTAATACAATGAAAGCACAAGCGGAGAAGACAACCATCTAGCTACTGCTATGGACCCATAGTCCAAGGATGAACTACTCACGCATCAATCCGGAGGCGGGCATGATGATGTAGAGCCCCTCCGGTGATGATTCCCCTCTCGGCAGGGTGCCGGAGGCGATCTCCGAATCCCCCGAGATGGGACGCGGCGGCGGCCTCTTAGTAATGTTTTCCGTATCGTGGCTCTCGGTACTGGGGTTTCGCGACGGAGGCTTTAAGTAGGCGGAAGGCTAGGGTGGGCGCCACGAGGTGGCGACACCACAGGCCGCGCGGCCCGGCCCGGCCGCGCCGCCCTAGTGTCGGCCGCCTCGTGGCCCCACTCGTCTCCTCTTCGGACTTCTGGAAGCGTGCAAAAATAGGACCCCGGGCGTTGATTTCGTCCAATTCCGAGAATATTTCCTTACTAGGATTTCTGAAACCAAAAACAGAAGAAAAACAAGAACTGGCACTTCGGCATCTTGTTAATAGGTTAGTGCCGGAAAATGTAAAATAACGCTGTAAAGTATGTGTAAAACACTCAAGTATTGTAATAAAAGTAGCATGGAACATAAGAAATTATAGATACGTTTGAGACGTATCAGATGCCCAAGGCATCCCCTTCTTCATCGACAACTTATCAGTCACTTGTAGTGAAACTATATTTTTATTCCGTCACATCTTATGTTCTTTACTTGGAGCGTCTGTTTGTTTTTGTTTTTGTTTTTGTTTGAATAAATTTGGATCCCACAATCCTTGTATTGGAGATAGACACGCTCCGCTTTTTCATTTGAACACTTGTGTTCTTAGTTTTGCTTTAATGTTCATGGCGAAGGCTGAAAACTGCTTCGTTAATTGCTATTTGGTTGGAATCAGAAAATGCTTCATATGGTCTTGAATAATTTGATACTTGGCAATTGTTTTGAGCTCTCATAGATCATGTTTAAGCTCTTGCATCATGTAGTTTAAATCTATTAGTGGAGAACTACCGTAGAGCTTGTTGAAATTTGGTTTGCATGATTGATCTCTCTAAGGTCTAGATATTTTCTGGTAAAAGTGTTTGAACAACAAGGAAGACAGTGTAGAGTCTTATAATGCTTGCAATATGTTCTTGTGTAAGTTTTGCTGTACCTGTTCATACTTGTGTTTGCTTCAAACAACCTTGCTAGCCAAAGCCTTGTACTGAGAGGAAATGCTTCTCGTGCATCCAAACACCTTGAGCCAAAACCCATGCCATTTGTGTCCACCATAACTACCTATATGTGGTATTTTTCTGCCATTCCAAAGTAAATTACTTGAGTGCTACCTTTAAAATTTCATTCCTTTGTCTTTGCAATATATAGCTCATGGGAAAATAGCTTAAAAACTATTGTGGTGATGAATATGTAGCTATGTATCTTAGTTCTTATAAGTTTCTTGTTGAGCGGTAACCATGTTTCTGGGGACGCCATCAACTTTTACACCTTTGTTGAATATCATGTGAGTTGCTATGCATGTTCGTCTTGTCTGAAGTAAGGGTGATTGTCAACACCCGGATTTTTAAGTCCGGATGCCTATTATGTCATACATCGCAATCCCAGGAATATTGTTGTTGCGAGGCATAATAGTTAAGTATCACAGTCATCATTCATTACAAACCATAATGTCTTACAATTTGGAATCACATGATCCATATTACACGAATAGTTGATCTATTGATCAACGAACAAACACAAGTTCATAGCGGAAGCGTAAAGATAAATGGACTCTCTAGTCCACAGGCCAACGCTTGACGTTAGCAGACTCCTAGTTGTTGTAGACGTCCTGCTGACCGTCCTCCTCGTACTGCTGCTCCTCTTCATATTCTTGCCATTTGAATAGCCAGGGACACAGCCGTGAGTACTTTAAAGTACTCGCAAACTAATACTAATGTAATCTCTATCCATTTTAATAAGGGGGTGCTAAGCTCTAGTTTATTTGCATCAAGCCAATTTTAGTTCATAAGCATTTCATATAGACCATTCATAAATTAACTAACTCAAGTGGGAACATTAGTGTCATTCCCACAACTTAGTTGTGATTCACCGTCATCATCATTCACCATTCATATTTTCAGATTCTAATACTGGAAACTAGTATGGCCTTTCCAACCGTCCGTAACCGTGGACACGGCTATTCGAATAGGTTTACACTCTGCAGAGGTTGCACACTTGTGCCACAACATTTGATTTCATCCGTCGGGATTACCCCGAATCATCGTAACACAGTACGCGGATCATCAACCATAACCTTTCATTTACTAACCCTAGTATGAGCACCTCTCCCCATGAGCTTGGCCTCCCAGTGAAGACCAACTGTCAACCTGGGAACTGCACAGGGCTTGGCCGTACAATTCACCTCAATTCACATCATTTCTCAACAACGGAGGCAGCCTCGGCATAACCCCTATGATGTGTGTTCAGAGGGAACCCATACTAAGATACATAAACTTCTAGTTAAGCCCTACCCATAATCAGGTATTGTGGGGGTACTCAAAAATTGGAAAGGTATCGCATCCAAACCAACATTAGTTTTTATTCAAAAATCACTATCTTCTCTTGGTCATATTCACCTTCAAAAATTCATTCTATGGTTTCACCATCATCATTTCACCACACATGTTCCCATCTAGAGTAGTCATTTTTAATTTAGCACTAGCCACTAGTCATGAGGGGTGCTAACTAGCTTTGATTGCCATAGGCTAACTTTGTTAACCTTGTTCTACTCTAGACTAAGTGAATCATGAATCAAAAGTACTTTGATAAAAAAAGCAGAAACTTGTAAGTAAAAGCTTGTAGTAAAAACTGGGATGGCTTAATAAGTATAAAGTAAAGTGTGGGGTGCTTTGCTCTTGGAGGGTGCACATTGCAAGAGTGTTAGCTTGCCTTGAGTGTTGTACTGATCAAAGTGGTCTTCCTCTCCTTGGAAGTAGACCTCCTCCTCCTGTACGGTACTAGCGTCTAAATACGAATACAATACACACAATCACCACACCAAGCTTAAGTACTAATCTAAGCATACATGAGTCACTAAACTATCTATCATCAACATGCTTATTATGTGAGTTGACTTTGTTTTATTCTTAAGAAAAATAATTTCCTCTCATTACAAATATTAATTAGGGTTTTTATTTAATTCTTGAGAGAAATAATTTCCTCTCATTGAATATAATTAAGATTTAATTTCCTCAATTAATAGCATATGACCTAGGTTGACCAAGGTCAACCTCTTCATAATCATTAAGAAAGTGATTTAAATGAGGTGAAGCACCTCATGCATTTTAATAACACATGGTAATGATTTAATATCATCACTAATTTAATATGAGTTTTAGTTGACCATGGTCTTTACCTCATATTAACTTAGTTGAGACAAGATTTAAATGAGAGAGAGGCTCTCATACTTTTAATGAATGAGGTTGCATATTTAAGATGAACTAAAAGTAACCATAGAGCCAATTTTTAAACCAAGCCATGATCATACAAACAACTATGCAATATTTTTACAGATTTAGATAGATATGGTGAAATATGATTTTTGAGAGTTGGTTTCAACTTAAAAGCATTTTTATTTAATTTTTAATAATTAATTGAAGTGGAAAAAGGCCCTGCCTTGTTTATTTTGTCACATTTATTCTACAATAAATCTAAGGTTGAGGCCAGTGTAGTCTTGTAGATAATTTAACAAGGTTTCCAAATATATAAAATTTGTTCAATTTGGTTTGGTAGATTTTATTCTATTTAATTTTCAAAACAGCATCTGAGAAGAAATAATTAAATTAGAAATTCTTTATTTGAATTGTGGGCTTAGGCGGGAAGCGTTAACGGGCTGCGAGGAGGAAGGGAATGGTCCGGCCCGCAGCGTCCACGCAACGGGCCGCCCGACAGCGTGGGGTCCACGCGTCGGTGGGTTTAGAGCAGCGAAACGGTATGGGAGGGTGAGCCGTAGGATCAGAACGAGATCGAACGGACGACAAGCGTCGTCGTCTCCGGCGAGAAGGGGAGCACCGGCGGCGCAGGTACGGCACCGGCGGCGCGGCGAGGGTCGGCGAGCGCGGAGAAGACGTTGTCGAGGTAGAGGAAGCAGAGGGAAGCAGTGGCGCGCTCGAGGTGCTGCAAATGGCGGCGCCTTCTCAGCACCTCTGCGGGCTCCGGCGGTCAAATTGCTTGCCTACGGTGGCTAATCGAACAAGGGGTGAGGTCGAGGAGCTTGAGAAGAGGGAGGAGAGCAAGATTGGTGTGGAGAGTTGGGCACGGGGAGGTCTCTTTTTAGCTGCTGGAGGTGGCCGTGGTCCGGCGATGAGGTCAGCTGCGGCGACGCGGCTACAGGGGCAGGGGAGCACTGGCGATGATGCACGCGAGTGGGCGATGTCCTGGCGGTGACGCAGCACGTGATTGCGGTGAAAACGAGGCACAGGCGAGTTCGTCATCGTCCTCGCAAGCTGGGTGTCCGTGGCGGACGTCGTCGGCGTGGGCGAGGTGCACGGCGTTCCCGCGGGCCAATGGCCGTGTCTGGGCGGCTCACGGTGTCGTCGTGGAGCCTTTGGCGCAGAGAAGAGAGGCAGGGGTCAACGGAGGCGATGGCGCGACGACGTGCCAGGTTTCGGTGCTGCACGCTCTATCGTGGCGCGTGCACGCTTCGGGCGCGTCTGGGCGTCATGTTCTGGCCCGTGCACGGATTTCGAGCAAGGTGTCGAGGAGGTTCAGGGGAGTGTGTAGCACCAGGTTGACACGGGTGTTGGAGATATGCCCAAGAGGCAATAATAAAAGTGGTTATTATATATCTTTATGTTTATGATAAATGTTTATATACCATGCTATAATTGTATTAACCGAAACATTGATACATGTGTGTTATGTAAACAAACAAAGAGTCCCTAGTAAGCCTCTTAACTAGCTTGTTGATTAATAGATGATTAGTTTCATAATCATGAACATTGGATGTTATTAATAACAAGGTTATATCATTGTATGAATGATGTAATGGACACACCCAATTAAGCGTAGCATAAGATCACGTCATTAAGTTATTTGCTATAAGCTTTCGATACATAGTTACCTAGTCCTTATGACCATGAGATCATGTAAATCACTTATACCGGAAAGGTACTTTGATTACATCAAACACCACTGCGTAAATGGGTGGTTATAAAGGTGGGATTAAGTATCCGGAAAGTATGAGTTGAGGCATATGGATCAAAAGTGGGATTTGTCCATCCCGATGACGGATAGATATACTCTGGGCCCTCTCGGTGGAATGTCGTCTAAATGTCTTGCAAGCATATGAATAAGTTCATAAGAGACCACATACCACGGTACGAGTAAAGAGTACTTGTCAGGAGACGAGGTTAAACAAGGTATAGTGTGATACCGATGATCAAACCTCGGACAAGTAAAATATCGCGTGACAAAGGGAATTGGTATCGTATGTGAATGGTTCATTCGATCACTAAAGTCATCGTTGAATATGTGGGAGCCATTATGGATCTCCAGATCCCGCTATTGGTTATTGGTCGGAGTGAGTACTCAACCATGTCCGCATAGTTCGCGAACCGTAGGGTGACACACTTAAAGTTGGATGTTGAAATGGTAGAACTTGAATATGGAATGGAGTTGGAATATTTGTTCGGAGTCCCGGATGTGATCCCGGACATCACGAGGAGTTCCGGAATGGTCCGGAGAATAAGATTCATATATAGGATGTCATTTTATGTGAATAAAATGTCGCGGAAGGTTCTATGGAAGGTTCTAGAAGGTTCTAGAAAAGTCCGGAAGAAACCACCAAGGAAGGTGGAGTCCACAAGGGACTCCACCTCCATGGCCGGCCAGCCCTAGATGGGGTGGAGTCCCAAGTGGACTCCACCATAGGGGGCCGGCCACCCCCCACATGGGAGGTGGAAATCCCACCTTTGGGTGGGAGTCCTAGTTGGGCTAGGTTTCCCCCTCCTATGGAAGGTTTTTGGTTCGGGTCTTATTCGAAGACTTGGACACCACCTCTTGGGGTTCCACCTATATAATGAGGGGCCAAGGGGAGGGGGCCGGCCACCCAAGAACCACCAAGGTGGCCGCACCCCATAGTGGCCGGCGCCCCCTCTCCCCAAACCCTAGCCGCCCGCTCCTCCACATCCCGCATAGCTTAGCGAAGCTCCGCCGAACTTCTACACCGCCACCGACACCACGCCGTCGTGCTGTCGGATTCAAGAGGAGCTACTACTTCCGCTGCCCACTGGAACGGGGAGGTGGACGTCGTCTTCATCAACAACCGAACGTGTGACCGAGTACGGAGGTGCTGCCCGTTCGTGGCGCCGGAACCGATCGTGATCAAGATCTTCTACGCGCTTTTGCAAGCGGCAAGTGAACGTCTACCGCAGCAACAAGAGCCTCCTCTTGTAGGCTTTGGAATCTCTTCAAGGGTGAGACTCGATAATCCCCTCGTTGCTACCGTCTTCTAGATTGCATCTTGGCTTGGATTTCGTGTTCGCGGTAGGAAAATTTTTGTTTTCTATGCAACGTTATCCTACAGTGGTATCAGAGCCGTGTCTATGCATAGATGGTTGCACGAGTAGAACACAATGGTTTGTGGGCGTTGATGCTCTTGTTATCTTTAGTTGAGTACTTTGCATCTTTGTGGCATAGTGGGATGAAGCGGCTCGGGCTAACTTTACATGACCGCGTTCATGAGATTTGCTCCACGCTTGACATGCAACTTGTATTGCATAAGTGGCTTTGCGGGTGTCTGTCTCTCCTACTATAGTGAAGATTCAATTTACTCTTCTATTGACAACACTAGTATCACCGTTGTGGTTCATGTTCGTAGGTAGATTGGATCTTACTCGAAAACCCTAAACCACGTAAAATATGCAAACCAAATTAGAGAACGTCTAACTTGTTTTTGCAGGGTTTGGTGATGTGATATGGCCATAATGTGATGATGAATATGTATGAGATGATCATTATTGTATTGTGGCAACCGGCAGGAGCCTTATGGTTGTCTTTAAATTTCATGTTGAGTAGTATTTCAAAGTAGTTGTAATAGTTGCTACATGGAGGACGATCATGAAGACGGCGCCATTGACCTTGGTGCTTCGCCGACGATGATGGAGATCATGCCCGTTGATGATGGAGATCATGTCCGTGCTTTGGAGATGAAGATCAAAGGCGCAAAGACAAAAGGGCCATATCATATCACATATGAACTGCATGTGATGTTAATCCTTTATGCATCTTATTTTGCTTAGATCACGACGGTAGCATTATAAGATGATCCCTCTCACTAAAATCTCAAGATAATAAAGTGTTCATCCTTAGTAGCACCGTTATCAAGTCTTATCGTTTCGAAGCATCTCGTGATGATCGGGTGTGATAGATTCGATAAGTACATACAACGGGTGCAAGACAGTTTTGCACATGCGGATACTAAGGTGGCCTTGACGAGCCTAGCATGTACAGACATGGTCTCGGAACACGTGATACCGAAAGGTAGAGCATGAATCATATGATTGATATGATGAACACTTTGAATGTTCGCCATTGAAATTACACCTTTTCTCGTGATGATCGATTTGAGGTGCGATGGATTTGGTTCGTGTGATCACTAAGACAATGCGAGGGATATTGTTTTGAGTGGGAGTTCACCTAGATTTTTAATTATGTTGAATTAAAATTTGAACTCAATTTGTCATAAACTTAGTCTAAACTATTGCAAATATGTTGTAGATATGGCGTCCCCAATCAATTTTAACCAGTTCCTAGAGAAAGAAAAGCTTAAGAGCAACGGTAGCAACTTCACCGACTGGTTCCGTCATGTGAGGATCTTCCTCAATGGCGGAAATCTGCAATATGTGCTTGATGCACCGCTAGGTGACCCTCCAGCAGAAACTGAAACCGATGAAGTAAAGAATGTTTACGCTCGGAAAACTCGGTACTCTCAAGTTCAGTGTGCCATCTTATGCAGTCTGGAATCCGATCTTCAAAAACGTTTTGAGCACCACGATCCTCATGAGTTGATGAAAGAGTTGAAGACTATTTTTGAGACTCATGCGGCCGTGGAATGCTATGAAGCATCGAAACATTTTTTCAGCTGTATGATGGAAGAAGGCAGCTCCATTAGTGAGCACATGCTCGCCATGACCGGGCATGCGAAGAAACTCAGTGACTTGGGAATAGTGATTCCTAACAGACTGGGGATTAATCGTGTCCTTCAATCACTGCCACCAAGTTACAAGAACTTTGTGATGAACTACAATATGCAGAACATGAACAAGGAGTTTCCTGAACTCTTTGGCATGCTAAAAGCTGCTGAGATTGAGATCAAGAAAGAGCACCAAGTGTTGATGGTCAACAAGACCACCAGTTTCAAGAAACAGGGCAAGTCTAAGGGAAAATTCAAGAAGGGTGGCAAGAAAGCTGCCACGCCTCCTATGAAACCTAAGAACGGCCCTAAGCCTGATGCTGAGTGCTATTACTGCAAGGAGAAGGGACACTGGAAGCGTAATTGCTCCAAGTATTTGGCGGATCTGAAGAGCGGCCTTGTCAAGAAGAAGAAAGAAGGTATATCTGATATACATGTTATAGATGTTTATCTCACTAGTTCTCGTTCTAGTACCTGGGTATTTGATACTGGTTCGGTTGCTCATATTTGTAACTCGAAACAGGAACTAAAGAATAAACGACAACTGCTGAAAGATGAAGTGACGATGCGCGTTGGAAACGGATCCAAGGTCAATGTGATCGCAGTCGGGACACTTCCTCTACATCTACCTTCGGGATTAGTTTTAAGCCTAAATAATTGTTATTATGTACCTGCGTTGAGCATGAACATTATATCTGGATCTTGTTTAATGCAAGACGGTTATTCATTCAAGTCTGAGAATAATGGTTGTTCTATTTTTATGAATAATATCTTTTATGGTCGAGCACCACAAAAGAATGGCTTATTTCTGTTAGATCTCGATAGTAGTGATACACATATACATAACATTGATGCTAAGCGAATTAAATTGAATGATAATTCTACTTATATGTGGCACTGTCGTCTTGGTCATATTGGAGTGAAACGCATGAAGAAACTCCATACTGATGGATTACTTGAATCACTTGACTTTGAGTCACTTGATAGATGTGAAGCATGTCTAATGGGAAAAATGACTAAGACTCCATTTTCTGGTATGATGGAGCGAGCTACAGACTTATTGGAAATCATACATACCGATGTATGCGGACCAATGAGTGTAGCATCGCGCGGTGGTTATCGTTATGTTCTAACCTTCACAGATGATTTGAGTAGATATGGGTATATCTATTTAATGAAACATAAATCCGAAACTTTCGAGAAGTTTAAGGAATTTCAAAGTGAAGTAGAAAATCAACGTAACAAGAAGATTAAATTTCTACGATCTGATCGTGGAGGTGAATATCTGAGTTATGAGTTTGGCATGCATTTAAAGAAATGCGGAATACTTTCACAATTGACACCGCCGGGAACACCACAACGAAACGGTGTGTCCGAACGTCGTAATCGAACTCTCTTAGATATGGTTCGTTCTATGATGTCTCTTACTGATTTGCCGTTATCATTTTGGAGTTATGCATTAGAGACAGCCGCATTCACTTTAAATAGAGCACCATCAAAATCCGTTGAAACGACGCCGTATGAATTATGGTTTAATAAGAAACCTAAGCTGTCGTTCCTAAAAGTTTGGGGTTGCGAAGCCTATGTAAAAAAGTTACAACCGGACAAGCTAGAACCCAAAGCGGAGAAATGCGTCTTCATAGGATACCCTAAGGAAACTATAGGGTACACTTTCTATCACAGATCCGAAGGCAAGATCTTTGTTGCTAAGAACGGAACCTTTCTTGAGAAAGAATTTCTCACTAAAGAAGTGACTGGAAGAAAAGTAGAACTCGATGAGATTGAAGAATCTCTCGTTGATCAGAGTAGCGCAGTACCGGAAAATGTTCCTGTACCACCTACACCGGCAACAGAGGAAGCTAATGATAATGATCATGAAACTTCAAATGAGACAGCTACTGAACCTCGCAGATCGACAAGGGATCGTGCCACTCCAGATTGGTATGATCCTTGTCTAAATGTCATGATTGTGGATAACAATGATGAAGACCCTGCGACGTATGAAGAAGCGATGATGAGCCCATATTCCAACAAATGGCAAGAAGCCATGAAATCCGAAATGGGATCCATGTATGATAACAAAGTATGGACTTTGGTAGACTTACCTGATAGCCGCAAGGCTGTCGAGAATAAATGGATCTTCAAAAGAAAAACAGATGCTGATGGTAATATTTGTCTATAAAGCTCGACTTGTCGCAAAGGGTTTCCGACAAATTCAAGGTGTTGACTACGATGAGACTTTCTCACCAGTAGCGAAGCTAAAATCTGTGAGGATTTTGTTAGCAATAGCTGCATTTTTTGATTATGAGATTTGGCAGATGGATGTCAAAACGGCATTCCTTAATGGAGACATTGAGGAAGAGTTGTATATGGTACAACCCAAAGGTTTTGTCGATCCTAAAAATGCTGACAAAGTATGCAAACTTCAGCGTTCAATCTATGGACTGAAGCAAGCATCGAGAAGTTGGAACCGACGCTTTGATAAGGTGATCAAAGACTTCGGGTTTATACAGTGTCATGGAGAGGCCTGTATTTACAAGAAAGTGAGTGGGAGCTCTGTAGCATTCCTGATATTATATGTAGATGATATTATTGATTGGGAATGATATAGAACTATTAAGCAGTGTAAAGGGTTATTTGAATAATAGTTTTTCAATGAAAGACCTTGGTGAAGCATCATACATATTAGGCATCAAGATTTATAGAGATAGATCAAGACGTCTAATAGGGCTATCACAGAGTACATACCTGGACAAGATTCTAAAGAAGTTTAGAATGGACGAAAGTAAGAAAGGATTCTTACCTATGTTACCAGGCAAGGTCTTGAGTAAGACTCAAGGACCGGCTACGGCAGAAGAAAGAGAAAGGATGAGTCAGATCCCCTATGCCTCGGCAGTAGGCTCTATCATGTATGCCATGCTATGTACAAGACCGGATATAGCACATGCTGTTAGTTTGACTAGCAGATATCAAAGTGATCCAGGAATGGAACACTGGACAGCGGTCAAGAATATCCTGAAGTACTTGAAAAGAACTAAGGATATGTTTCTTTGTTATGGAGGTGACCAAGAGCTCGTTGTAACAAGTTACACCGATGCAAGTTGGAACACTGATCCTGATGACTCTAAGTCACAATCTGGGTACGTGTTTATATTGAATGGTGCCGCAGTAAGCTGGGCAAGCTCGAAGCAGTGCACGGTGGCGAAATCCTCAACAGAATCGGAGTACATAGCGGCTTCAGAGGCTTCATCAGAAGCGGTATGGATGAAGAGGTTCATTGTAGAGCTTGGTGTGGTTCCTAGTGCATTGGACCCACTAGTCATCTACTGTGACAACATGGGTGCCATCGCCAATGCACAAGAACCAAGGTCACACAAGAGGCTGAAGCATATCAAGCTGCGTTACCACTCGATTCGCGAGTACATCGAAGATGGAGAAGTAAAGATTTGCAAAGTACACACTGATCTGAATATAGCAGATCCGTTGACTAAAGCTCTCCCTAGGGCAAAGCATGACCAACACCAGAATGCCATGGGTGTTAGGTACCTTACAATGTAATCTAGATTATTGACTCTAGTGCAAGTGGGAGACTGTTGGAGATATGCCCAAGAGGCAATAATAAAAGTGGTTATTATATATCTTTATGTTTATGATAAATGTTTATATACCATGCTATAATTGTATTAACCGAAACATTGATACATGTGTGTTATGTAAACAAACAAAGAGTCCCTAGTAAGCCTCTTAACTAGCTTGTTGATTAATAGATGATTAGTTTCATAATCATGAACATTGGATGTTATTAATAACAAGGTTATATCATTGTATGAATGATGTAATGGACACACCCAATTAAGCGTAGCATAAGATCACGTCATTAAGTTATTTGCTATAAGCTTTTGATACATAGTTACCTAGTCCTTATGACCATGAGATCATGTAAATCACTTATACCGGAAAGGTACTTTGATTACATCAAACACCACTGCGTAAATGGGTGGTTATAAAGGTGGGATTAAGTATCCGGAAAGTATGAGTTGAGGCATATGGATCAACAGTGGGATTTGTCCATCCCGATGACGGATAGATATACTTTGGGCCCTCTCGGTGGAATGTCGTCTAAATGTCTTGCAAGCATATGAATAAGTTCATAGGAGACCACATACCACGGTACTTGTATAAAGAGTACTTGTCAGAGACGAGGTTGAACAAGGTATAGTGTGATACCGATGATCAAACCTCGGACAAGTAAAATATCGCGTGACAAAGGGAATTGGTATCGTATGTGAATGGTTCATTCGATCACTAAAGTCATCGTTGAATATGTGGGAGCCATTATGAATCTCCAGATCCCGCTATTGGTTATTGGTCGGAGTGAGTACTCAACCATGTCCGCATAGTTCACGAACCGTAGGGTGACACACTTAAAGTTGGATGTTGAAATGGTAGAACTTGAATATGAAATGGAGTTCGAATATTTGTTCGGAGTCCCGGATGAGATCCCGGACATCACGAGGAGTTCCGGAATGGTCCGGAGAATAAGATTCATATATAGGATGTCATTTTATGTGAATAAAGATGCGGAAGGTTCTATGGAAGGTTCTAGAAGGTTCTAGAAAAGTCCGGAAGAAACCACCAAGGAAGGTGGAGTCCACAAGGGACTCCACCTCCATGGCCGGCCAGCCCTAGATGGGGTGGAGTCCCAAGTGGACTCCACCATAGGGGCCGGCCCCCCACATGGGAGGTGGAAATCCCACCTTTGGGTGGGAGTCCTAATTGGGCTAGGTTTCAATGGAAGGTTTTTGGTTCGGGTCTTATTCGAAGACTTGACACCACCTCTTGGGGTTCCACCTATATAATGAGGGGCCAAGGGAGGGGGCCGGCCACCCAAGAACCACCAAGGTGGCCGCACCCCCTAGTGGCCGGCGCCCCCTCTCCCCAAACCCCAGCCGCCCCCGCTCCTCCACATCCCGCATAGCTTAGCGAAGCTCCGCCGAACTCTACACCGCCCCCGACACCACGCCGTCGTGCTGCCGAGATTCCGAGGAGGATCTATACTTCCGCCGCCCACTGAACGGGGAGGTGGACGTCGCCTTCATCAACAACCGAACGTGCGACCGAGTACGGAGGTGCGCTGCCCGTTCGTGGCGCCGGAACCGATCGTGATCAAGATCTTCTACGCGCTTGTGCAAGCGCGAACGTCACCGCAGCAACAAGAGCCTCCTCTTGTAGGCTTTGGAATCTCTTCAAGGGTGAGACCCGATAATTCCCTCGTTGCTACCGTCTGCTAGATTGCATCTTGGCTGGGATTGCGTGTTCGCGGGGAAAATTTTTGTTTTCTATGCAACGTTATCCTACAAATGCATGCCGGGGATGGCCAGGACAGAGGGCATGATGAGCCATGCCATGCCACTCGCATGGCATGGTTTCCATCCATTGATGATGCAAGAGGCATCAGTTTGTCCGATGCTTGGGCAGAGGAGGTCAATGGAGTACCAAGGATGACCCAAGGTCGATGGTTCATGCAAAAACTGCTGATAATGCAGTAATGTATGGGTTGGCTATTTCATGCACACTGTGTGTTTGTAGGAATGGTCATAAGAGAAAAATTTGAATTTTTGAGTGAAATTTTGAGGGTTTGATTTGAATAATATTTGCAGTAGAGTGGTGGTGGTGGTGATCAAAATGGTGGTGAATGCAAAATCTCAAAATGCCTCATTATCTTCATTTTGATTTCGGTTCCAACTTTATTGGATGATATCTTTGAATCCATAAGGAGTTTGTATGTGGTTGCTTTGACAAAGTTGTTCACTTTCATGATGTCTTGGATGGGGTGCAAAGGTTTGCCAAAGTTTAGTTTAGGAAATTTCGAAATAAGAGGCTCAAAGTGGGCATCAGGCTAAAAATGTCACATGTGACCATATTGCATGTAACTTGGGATTTGGATTTGTATTTTCATTTGATTTGAGTTTCTTTGATTTCAAAAGTGTTTAAATGGGTTTAGTAACCAATTACAACTAATGGTGCAAGCCCAAGTGGTCTTGGTTCATAATTTGCAAAAGTGGCATAAGCCCCATGTGAGTGTTGAGGTGAAATTTATATTTGCTTTTCTTCTCTCTTTTTCCTTGTAGTTTGATGATCAAGAGATCATTGTGAGTGGTTTAGAGCAAAGCGAACACATAAGCAAGCATCATGGCAATTGCACACTCAAAATAATTAACAAGGTGATCTATATGCATAGTCCTATATGATGAGAAAAGTTTTTGTTAACTCTAATTTTTGATTCTTGGAAGCTCTCTCTCTTGTTCTTTTATTGAAAACTTGGGATGTTACAGGTGATTTATCATGATTAAATGGTTTGAGTATGCATATTGTTAGAGAAGAACATTGGGTCGCCAACCAAAGCCATGTATCATGGTGGAAGTTTTCGGTTTGGCATACAACTTCAATCTCTTATGAGAATATTATCTCTTGTTGAATGCTTAAGCATTAAAGAGGAGTCCATTATTTGTTTTCATGTTGTCCCGATATGGATGTCCTTAGTTGAGATCTATCAAAAGCGAGAAATCAAATGCGTATTTATCTCCTTGACCTTTGTACAAAGTGGGCAGAGGGTACTCCCTTAGACACTGGTTGAAACATATGTTGTGTGAATGATAATCCATGTAAATCCAAGCTAATTAGGACAAGGTGCAAACACTATTGGTATTCGATGCATGAGGCTTGCAACTTGTAGGAAGTTTTATGCATAACACATATGAATTATTACAACCGTTGACAAATTGTTTTTATGTTTTCAAAATAAAATCTCTAGCACAAAAATAGTAATCCATGCTTCCTTCTGCTAAGGGCCTTTCTTTTACTTTTATGTGAGTCAGTCTACCTACTTCTTTCTATCCTAGAAGCAAACACTTGTGTCAACTGTAGCATTGATTCTTACATGTTTACTTATTGCACTTGTTATATTACTTTATGTTGACAATTATCCATGAGAGACATGTTACAAGTTGAAAGCAATTGCTGAAACTTAATCATCCTTTTGTGTTGCTTCGAAACCTCTTATTTTGAATCTATTGCTTTATGAGTTAGCTCTTATGCAAGTCTTGTTGATACTTGTCTTGAAAGTACTATTCATGAAAAGTTTTTGCTATATGATTCAGTTGTTTAGTCATTATCTCTTTGTTAGCAATCTATTGCTTCGAATCACTCCATTCATCTCATATGCTTTACAATAATGTTGATCAAGATTATGTTGGTAGCATGTCACTTCAGAAATTATTGTTTTTATCGTTTACCTACTCGAGGGCGTGTAGGAACTAAGCTTGGGGATGCTTTGATACGTCTCCAACGTATCTATAATTCTCTATGTTCCATGCTAGTTTTATGACAATACCTACATGTTTTGTTCACACTTTATGATGTTTTGATGCATTTTCCTAAGACTAACTATTAACAAGATGCCGGGCGCCCACCCCTCGTTTCTCATTGCTTTTGCTCGTAATCCTACATGTGAAATATTCTCGGAATTGACCTAAAACAAAGCCCACGGCTCCTATTTTTCCACGCAGAGCTTCCGAAGACCGAAGAGAGACGGAGAGGGCCACGAGGTGCCCTAACCATAGGGGCGCGGCCAAGGAGGGGCCCGCGCCCCCTGGGCAGGCCCCGTGCCTCCTCCGACTCGCCCTTCCGCTCTACTTAAACTCTCCGTCGCGAAAACCCTGTATCGAGAGCCACGATACGGAAAGTTCAAGAGACGCCGCCGCCGCTAACCCCATCTCCGGTTCAAGCACGCTCTCCGCACCCTGCCGGAGAGGGGAATCATCACCGGAGGGTTCTACATCACCATGCCCGCCTCCGAACTGATGCGTGAGTAGTTCATCCTTGGACTATGGGTCCATAGTAGTAGCTAGATGGTTGTCTTCTCCTCTTGTGCTATCATGTTTAGATCTTGTGAGCTGCCTATCATGATCAAGATCATCTATTTGTAATACTACATGTTGTGTTTGGTGGGATCCGATGAATATGGAATACTATGTCAAGTTGATTATTGATCTATCATATATGTGTTGTTTATGTTCTTGCATGCTCTCCGTTGCTAGTAGAGGCTCTGGGCTGTTGATACTTGTAACTCCAAGAGGAGTATTTATGCTCGATATGTGGTTTCATGCCTCAATCTGGGACAGTGACTGAAAGTTCTAAGGTTGTGGATGTGTGATATAATTAGGATAAAACATCAATGCTTTGTCTAAGGATATTTGTATTGGTTGATTACATTACGCACCTTACTTAATGCAATTGTCTCCATGTTTGCAAATATACTGGAGGGGGTGTGGATGCTAACCCGAAGGTGGACTTTTTAGGCATAGATGCATACTCGGATGGCGGTCTATGTTCTTTGTCGTAATGCCTTGATTAAATTTCATAGTGATCATCATGATATGTATATGAATCTTTATTTGTCAATTTCACCTGTAATTTGTCCACCCAAAGATGCTATTTATCTTATTGGAGAGACACCACTAGTGAACCGTGAACCCCGGTCCTTTCTTTTACATCCGAAATACAATCTACTGCAATCTTTGTTCTCGTTGTTCTTCGCAAACAAACATCATTCTCCACACCATACGTTTAATCCTTTGTTTTCAGCTTCAAGGAGATTGACAACCTCAATTGCTAAGTTAGCAAAGTATTTTGATTAAAGCCAGTAAAATCTAATGTTACGTAATCCCCGGTGTTACGCCGCACCACACTCCTTCACCAACAACCTTCACGTGGCCTTCATCTCCTACCGGTTCGATAACCTTGGTTTCTTATTGAGGGAAAACTTGCTGCTGTACGCATCACACCTTCCTCTTGGGGTTCCCAACGGACGTGTGCTTTACCGTCACAAGCATCATCCGCAATATATACTTCATTTTGTCGCCTTGGGGTGACACAAGTATCATGCCTGCTCCAGCTCCTTCTAATCACTTGGACCCGCCGAAGTTCATAATCCAAGTACTCGATAAATCCGGAGGTCCCGTGTTTTGCTACTCCATCCACTCTGCGATGAAGTCTGGCAGAATCTGCGACTTTATTGCTTCTTTTTTCACGGTGATGTCCCGAGGGGAAAGCTCTATTCCCCAAAGGGAGACACGTCCCGTAGCTTCTGGATTGTTTGATATTTGAGAGAGGTGCTTCATTGACCACTACTATCGGATGCCGAAAAATAGTGTCACGTTTTCTTGCTGTCATGAATACTCCATATGCTAGTTTCGATATTGCGGGTAACGTTGCTTTGATGGCGAAAACTTTGCTAATAGTATACCGGCCACTGAACTCCATGGATTTTTCCTTCTTCTTCTCTTTCCACCACAAGGGCTGTGCTGACCACCTGAGGTGTGGCCGCGATATATAACAAGAGAGGTTCTTTTTCCTTCGAGCCACCAATATTGGGGGTGCCGAGATTGTACGCTTAAGATGCTCAAAAGCTCCTTCTTTGCTCCACTCGAACTTTTCCCTGCTTGTTCAACGCGTAGAACGACAACGTTTTTTCTCCCATGGCGACAAATCTGCTCAAAGTTGCAACTCGTCCAGTTAATCTGATACTTGAGCTTGGTTGGTTTCCGCATCGTTACGATGCCTTGAATTTTCTCCGGTTGGCCTCGATCCCTCTTGCCACACCAAGTATCCGAGGAGTTCTCCCACAGGAACACCAAAGGAACATTTTGCGGGTTTAGCTTGAGGCAAAATTTGTCGAGGTTGTCAAAGGTCTTCTTGAGATCATTAATCAAACATGATCCTTGCTTTGTTGTGATAACGACATCATCGATGTATACTTGGAGGTTTCTGCCAATTTGCGTGGCGAGACACTTCTGCATCATCCACTGATATGTAGCTCCCGCGTTTTCAACCCGAAGGGCATTGTTCTGTAGCAAAATATGCCTTAAGAGGTTATGAAAGCTGTTTTAACTTCATCTTCTTCTTTTAAGCGGATCTGGTTGTAACCAGAATACGCGTCCGTGAAGGAAAGACGCTGCAACCCGCTGTGGAGTCGATAATTTGATCGATCCTGGAGGGGAAAGTGATCCCTTGGACAATGCTTACCGAGACACGTGAAGTCGACGCACATGCGAAGGACATCAGTGTTTTTCTTCGGGACCAGCACTGGGTTAGCGACCCACGTGGCCTCTGTGTGCAGCTCCTTGATGAAATTTGCCTCCTTCCGAGTCGATTGATCTCAGATAGCATGGCTTTGCGGTTTGCTCTGAAAAATGCCGCAAAGGTTGTCGAACAGGTCCGGCTCGTGGATCCAAGTTGAGGGGGTGCTCACAAGTTCCTGGGTACTCCTGGCATGTGAGTTGGGCACCATGCGAAGATTTCCCAGCTCACGGAGGAACTCGATGAGCGCCGTTTCCTATGTGCTATCCATGTTTTCTCAATAGCTGTCGTTTCCTCTTGGGATCTGTCGGGTGAATCTCTTCCTTAGAGTTCTTGGAGGTGTCAAAAGTTGGCTCCTTGAGTGGCCTTCCTCTCCGGTAACACATCATAATCGCTTGTTAGTTAGACGTTGTCATATTCCATTTGCATCCCGAAGGTTTCGACATGTTGTGAAAAATCTTGTCGCACTTATCCGCAAGGCGAAGCTTCCTTCACATGTGATTGGACCATTGAGACCAGGAATTCTCCATAACAACTATGTGTAATGGGCACCGCCATGAACCTAGCATATGCGGGTCATCCTAGTAGAGCGTGATATTGCGATGGGAAATCTATAACTTCGAATTCCAGCTTTCTCTTCTGTAATTCTCTTGAGTTCCGAATTGAATGTCGAGGTTGATCTTTCCCAGTGGGTAGTTCGGCTTCTCAGGTGTGATGCCATAGAAGCGCGTGTCTGTTGGTGTCAAGTTTGCCAAATATATATTCATCTTCCTCAATGTATCTGCGAACATGAGGTTCAAACTGCTCCCTCCATCTATGAGTACGCGAGAAACCTCGAATCCCGCGATCACAGCTGGCAAAATCATGGCTGATTGCCCTGGATGCGAACTTGAGGCGGGTGTTCTGCTTGGAGTGAACCCGATGTCCTGTGGCGACCAATTTAGATATTCTATCATTGGTGGAGGCATTTTCTCTGCCATGTATACTTGTCGCGAAATCACCTTTTGCCGCCCTATTGGAGGGTCTCTGCCTTCTGAATCATCGATACTGTTCTCGTCTGTCGATGTAAGGGCCATTGTTTGTTGCCGCCAATTGCAACCGATGCTAGTTTTCACTAGTAATTGCGGGTGGAGGCAGTGTACTTCACTCCTGGCCCCCGTACGTGCCCCTTGTTTGCTGCTTGTGTATTGGCGTGTCCTGCATATCTATGCAAGGCTTGGAAAGTTCGGTAGTTTTCTAAGATGGCCCGACTATCTTTTTCCATCATTGTCGAGATAAAATGCATCTGGCACGTCCGTTCAGAGATCTTCAGGTGATATATTGTATGGCTCAAACCTTGGTCGGTTGTTTTGCCCGCTAGAGCTTGGCACATCCCTACAATCACCGTGCTTCTCGCTGCTTCTCTCGGTGGTCCTCCCGATGGTTTCCTCCACTACTTCCTAAGCCGCCCTCCACTTGGCCGGGACCGTCATAATCAGAGTATGAATGAGAATATCGCGCCTATTTTGATTGTTGTTTATGTTGCGATCTTCCTGGGTGACCTATGTCGTTTATTTTGCACGACATCCTCTCCATCTGCCCAGCGATTCACTATATCCATGAGTTCTGCTATTGTCCTCGGGTTGGATCTCCCCAAGTCCCCGATGAAGTCTTTCCTTTGGATTCCCGCAACAAATGCATCTATTGCTCCTCCGTCGGATACGTTTTCGACCGAATTTTTTATGATGTTCCATCGCTGGATGTAAGTCCTCATTGGCTCACCGTATTTCTGCTTACAAGCTCTTAGCTGCTCTATGGACGCTTCTACACGTGAACGAAAGTTCTTCACGAATAAGTCTTCAAAACTTTCCCAGTTGTCGATGGATCCTACTAGTAGCTTCTTTATCCACGATCTCGCGGCTCCACTAAGATGGACTTGGATGCTCTGCATGGCCGTTGCCCTGGTTCCACCCAACAACTTTACTGTTTCCAGGTAGTCGATTAATCAATCTTCGGGTTCTTGCAAACCATCGAACTTTTTGTCACCATCTGGTAACTTGAAGCCAGAAGAGACCCGCATTCTGAGAACTCGTCGAGTAAAGCAGGGGAGTCCACACATATCCTCTTTCGACTTCTGGCGAGTGTCGCCTGGATCTATTTTCACGTGCTCCACTCGAGCTTCTATATTTCTCGCCTCATCCGTTCGCGGAGGATCTCGCACCACCGTGGTGGGTCGAGGACTATTTCTCCTTGGGGCACTTTCAGGTTGTGGTGTGCTTGAGCTTGCGAACGCTGTTCCCATGAATCCAACTCCTTCCATGGCCATCCGATACAGTGCTTCTCTCGGGTCTCCCGCAGGTGGCCTTGATGCTAGTATGTAGGCTTGAGTCGCCATGTGTATCCAGCTTTCCGGTGTTTTGGGGATGATGTTCCCTCTTGTATCTATCGAGATAAAGGACATGTCGAGATTTTGATCAGGTGTTCTCGCTCATTCGGTATATGCGCCATGCGGGATCTTCCCTTGCACGCGCTGCTCCGTGATTATCTCCGAAGTTCCGATTGTCGGCTTAACTCCGCTCTGCTCGCGCTCGACGCAGAGGCTGCAACTTTTCTCTGATCGAGTATGATTCTCTGTTTCTCGAGTTCTCGTCCAACACCGGAGAGTTTATATTGATATGCTTGCAGCTCCTCTGCCGTCGCCGTGGTGGTCATCGTTCTATGCCATTCATGGCTCTTTGACGCCTGTCCCAAGCTGCTTGCGGAAGTTGCACTTTGTCTCGAGGTGTGGGTCCGACGTATTTGCTCCCAATCCTCGCGTGAGATCAGCGGGATCGATGTATGGATTTCCCAAATCATCAAAGCCTTTGATGTTTCATCCTCTTGGCGACTTGAATCTCCAATGCGCAGAATTGATGGTATATTGTAGCTTTGTTTTCTCTTAGGGTCGGTGACACCGTCGTATAGATCGGCGAAGACTTCCCGAATAGAAGTAGATATGTCGATGAAGTCGAAGTTATCGAAGTAGATCTGAATCCATACGACCCGAAGGACATGTTGCCGAAGGTGTCGGCGAGTTTTTCGCTTGTAGCGGCTTGATGAAGCTTGACGGCGAAATCTCCTCATCGCTGACTCGAACGATGATGACGATCCCGAGAATCGGAATCGACCGCTAACGGACCCGAAGAGTTCGGTGCCGCGAGACGATGCGATCCTTCTTTCCCGACACGGAAGTTCCGAACGTCATCTCCATTGGCTCCTCCGATACGCATATGCATCCATACGGTGAGGTAAGGAATCGAATCAACGAGACCAGTTTGATCCGTTTAGTTCGTCCATCGCGTTGTTTGCTACCGATGATGTTGATGATGTTGTCGAAGATGTTGACGATGCCATCGAGATCAGCTCCTTGTCGCCTCCAATCCCCACGGTCGGTGCCAATTGACAAGGTATTAACTTGTCAATGCCTACAGATTGTAGACTAGGGTTCCGCGGAAAGTAGAGGGCAAGTATATCTCGAAGGTTTCAGCCGAGAAGGTGCTGACTCTAAAGACTAGGGTTATGTTGACAATGAATCGATCCTTTCTTTGTCCCTCGACTCCCCCTTATATAGGAGGCGGAGACGAGGGTTTCGTGTTGTACAAGTTACAAATATCGGGAGACTCTTTGAGTTCGTCCCGTACAATTACAAAGCTCTTTATTCCTAATCTATCTCTATTTTCCATAGTCGACGCTTCAATGGGCTTCCGAGCTTTATAAGCTTCGGGTCATGGGCTTTCAGTAAACCCCGGATGCCTTCTTCGGCAGGCCCATCCGGGATGCCTATGTCACTGAGGGGACTGATGAATTCCGATGGAGCCTCACCAAGAGCGGGGTTTCTCGATCAATTCATTGTACATGGCGCTTACCATTTCTAGTCAACCGGTTATCAATAATAAGTACATTTGGAAGATGAAGATACCACTAAAAACGAAAGTTTTTGCATGGTACCTTTGTCGCGGTGTGATTTTAACCAAAGACAACCTTGTTAAACGCAACTAGCACGGTTGTAAGAATTGTGCTTTCTGTCATCAAGATGAGACAATAAAACATCTTTTTTCAACTGTAGGTTTGCTAGATCTATATGGTCAATCATTAAGATGGGTTCTACCTTATACCCGCCTCGTAGCGTTGCAAGTATATTTGGCAGTTGGCTAAATGGGGTAGATACTAGGTATAAAACGCTTATCAGAGTGGGCGCAATTGCAGTAGTATGGATGCTATGGCTATGTAAAAATGACAAGGTTTTCAATGACAAGAATTCTTCTCTCATGTAGGTCATTTACCGACGTACGGCTTTGTCCGTTCATGGTCGCCACTGCAGCTCTTGGAGGACCGAGACCTCTTTATGGAGGTGTCTACACGATTGGAGAACACGGCCAAGGAGTTTATTTCCCAACATGGGTGGCTGCATATTAGGCGGATTGAAGCCAACGTAGCATAGTCTAGTTTGGCTCTTTTGATCGATCTTTTATATTTTTCTACAGACTTGATACTTGAACGGCTGTGTGCATCTTAGTTATGCAGATGCTGGTGTAATGCTTGAATATTTTGAGTAATGAAGCGCCCTTTATCGAAAAAATACCATCGTTAGGGTTTGTGGTCTACCCTTATTTCTCTGCCTTTATCCGTGGTGCCGCTCACATTTCGCATATATGAGTCTAGGGGTAGGGACCTACTTATAGTGTCTTTTCAAAGATTTCAATTCTTATACATATAAGATTTCGAGATCTTTAAACTCGTTTTTGGGATAGAGTTCAGATTAAACTACCAACCACGATATAATTTATATGTTAACGGATTCTACCTGTTCATCCCTATTAGGGCCATGATCATGTTTAAATTTCATTGATCATGTAGGTCGCTATTAGGGCCGTAACCTAATCCATGACCGGGTTCCTTCCAATTATCAATGTACTCTAGTACTCTATCGAAAAAACGTACTCTAGTAGTATTTCCAATATACACATAATATATTGTATTTCATTGATAATCGACCAGCTTCCTTAGGCATGACTGTGCACTGAGTATATTCCAGCAAGCATATTTAATTCCATTCAAAGTACATGCATATTTTCATAATAATATATGCCGGATATAAAATAATTCCAAGTAGTTTTAAATATAGTTGTAGGGGCACCTAATTCCAACAAGTATGTACGTGGAGACTACGACGACCTTGCCATCAGTTCTGCCTGTAGGCAATGAACCTTACCAGATGTTGTAGCGGCGCGGCGCGCTCAGCGTCGTCGAACCCTTGGAGCTCCGCCTCGGCCATCGCCAGGAGCTCGGTCATGTAGGCCTGCGCCTGCTCGACGCCCAGCAGCTTCGGGTACGTCGCCTTGTCGGCTGCCTGGTCCTTACCCGCCGTCTTCCCGAGCTGCTCCGACGTGCGCGTCACGTCCAGCACGTCGTCCACCACCTGAAAGAGGAGGCCGACGGAGCGCGCGTACCGCAGGACACTCTCAATCTGGCCGTCCGTACCGCACACGGCCGCGGCCTCGATGAGCCGCGAGGTTTTGTGTAGGTGGATAAACTCCAGCATGGCGAGGCTCACGGGCTTGCCCTCGGACGCCTTGTCGGAGCTCGCACGCGGCGATGGCGAGGACGGGGCGCACACGCTTGCCGCCAGCGAGGACGGAGTAGCGCATATACTCGCTGAGGCGCTCCGGCTGGCAAACAGGCAGGGCGCGGTCCTGCGCTGCGTGCACGGCCTTGCCGTTGGCAGACATGTACTGTTCCAAGTCGAAGCTGAATCCACCTCGCGGCCTCGTGTTGCGGCCGGCGGTGACGTCGACGACACTATTCCCGGTAGCTCTCTTGGAGTTGGTCAGGATGCGGCGGAAGATGGAGATGGAACGCCTGCACGGTGGCAGTGGTGGCGATGTGGATCGTGCAATGGTGTAGGGTAGTGAGGGCTTAAAGTAACTTTGGGACGGTGCTCCATTCTTGAAGTAACTTTGGGACGGTGCTCCATTCCGGAGGCAGCAGCATGTCACCTTCTCCATGCTTGTGGTTTTCTCGATCCTATCTAAGATCTGATCCTTCGCAAACTGGACATGATGCCTTAATTAATTACAAACGGTAGACATGAGGTTTTTCTATATTCTCTGGTTCTAACTTGATATCATGGAGTGCCAAAAAACAAGATATCATGTCTCGGTCTAGCATTGAAGTGGAATATAAGGCATTAGATAATGCTACAATTAAGTTGATTTGGGTCGAGGTTTTAATTCAAGAACTCGGTGTTATTCTGCAGGAAAGACCATGTCTTTTCTGGGATAATCTTGGTGCAACGTACTTATCAGCAAATCATGTTTTTAATGCTTGGACGAAACATATTAAAATAAGCTATCACCTTGTTCGTGAAAGGGTTGCTGCCAAACTACCGTATATCAGGTTCATATTTACAAAGGGAAAGTTGTAGATGGTTTTACAAAAACTTTAGCTGTTAAAGATTTACATGAGTTTTTGTCTAATCTAAGGGGTTCTTAAGCATCTATATTACAACTTTTTATTCTTATATGTATGGAGTAGTACTCCGATGGGTACGACTACTCCAAGTCCTTCTTGTACACGCCTATGAGGGCTACTTAACATGAACCATGAACCCTCGGTAGGGTATCGTCCTCCCGTATATTGATAATTACAACCATTTCCAATCTATGTTATTTGCAACAATACCTTATATTATGACACATCATGAGCATATGATAAGAAAACATTGATCGAATTGTTTTTTCTTCACCAGCACTGCGTTGGTGTCTAATCATATATCAGCTCAGATGGGCAAGAGTCTTGGATGTATGATAAAAAGAGATGGGATATATAGGATTAAAGAGATCACACATTCTCTTAGTCTTTATAATTTTTCAACTAACAATATTTTTAGTAATACACTAGCTAGTATTATTGGCTATGTGCACCCTCGAGTGTGGAGACCTGGGCAATTTTTTCATTTTAAAAGAAAATTATAGAACCCAAGACATAAAATTCAAAAAAATTCTAGATAATAATTTATTTATAAAAATTACATTCTAATCAACTTTCGAGGAAGACAAACCATGTCAAGGACCGATAATGTTTACATTAATAGCACATAATTAATTTAGTTCCTACTAGTAAAATTTTATTTGTATTATGGAGTAAAAAATAAGGGCATTGGTCAAATGGTCATTCTACTTCTGTGAACACAAGCGTCCAACATGATGTGCTCGTATGCGTCAGACATGACATGCACATAGCGTTGCGACAAATATCGATATCTTACTTCGCATTTCTCCTATCCTTTGACCACTTTGCACGGTTCCGGAGGAAACGAATGATGACACATTCAACACAATCTCTTGCAATAAATAATGAAGGCGAGAGGAACGTCACAATTCAGCGAGCGCTGACCGAACCGGTGGCTGGCTCAGCATACAGCCACCGCATGAAATGAAGCAATTGGAGAAGGGATTAAGCAAGACGAATTACAACAAGAGAACGTTCGGATTGTAGTCCCGGAGGGGACGACTTGCCAGCCGTTCGATTTTTTAGTGGATGGTGGATAACAACTTGCAGCAGAACAAGTTAAAATAAGTTACCGCGTGGCAATGGGAATGGACAGGGAGAAGAGTATTAGCGGATGGATTTGGCAATTTGTACAAATCTTTTGTACACATGTAACTCAGAAAAGTTGAAATCATAAAAACATGCAGTATAAGGCAAAAAAAATTGCAATAGTGGCGAAAGTAGGACGATACGCCTTACACTGGCGCAATGAGCTCCGCGAAACATAGAGGTGAGCATACAAGGCGCTCAACTATCTTGTAGATACAAAACGATATAATTGCACACAAGAAGGCATGCAAAAAACAAAAAATTTAAGCGAGCTCCATGTGTGGCAGAAATAAGACATGGTTTTCTGAAACCCATTATTCATGCTGATGCTTACGACGCTTACATTATTTGATTTCAAATTTCAATCCTAATGCAATCTCAGCATCAGAACACATCCTAAATCATGTCCGGTTCCATGCCGAGCTCCAGTGCCCTGCGCTTGATCTTCACCTGCAGCTGCTTGTTCGCTAGTTTCATCCTTTCGTTCTCCAGCCGCATCTTCTCCAGCTCCATGTCCTTCCTCCAGCTCGCAATGGCCCACTTCGCGCGCTTCTGCTCCAGCCTCAGCCTCCTGGCGTCGAGTTCAAGCTCCTTTTTCTTGTTCTCCAACGATGAAATCGCCCGGTGTGGCGCTGAGCGCTTACCACCGGCGGTGGCGGGAGGGCTTTCGATGTCGCTGGCGTCGTGGAGGGGCTCCTTGTTGATGTCGATGGCGAAACTATTATATCGGTTCAGCTTCTTCGTAGCGTTGGTTTCCTTACCGTGGTCTTCGGTGTTGGCTTCCTTGCCGTTGTCGGTGCTCTGCTGCGCCCGACGCGCCGCCCTGTTCTTGCACGCGCAGTCGTGCGGCTTGTCGAGGTCGCTCGCCGGTCGCTTGCCGGCAAGGTCGGGGATGGGCCTCGCTGGATCCGTGGCGCTGGGAGTCATCATATTGTTATGGGAACTGAGGTTGCACTATTGTGAACCGGAGGCTTCCATATGCTTGCACTTAAATAGGAGAAGGGGCCTTGGATGAATTAGTGGTTGGGCGGCCCACATTTATTTATTTCTTGTTCTTTATTTCACCCGGATTGATACCCCAAATCTTTGAAGTTAATGCTCCAAATTAATTTGTTTAGATCTCTCGCGCATGAGTTACACCTGGACAGTGCAAAACCTTGCTACGCATACACAGCTGTACTCTTCTGTTTTACTCCTTAAATGATGGTACGTACATGAGCTGGAATATATGCACACCTGCACTATTTCCCTTCAGGTTTGCAAAATGGATGGCTGTAGAAGATGCAGTGCAAACAACAAGAAACATAAACTTCCAAGTGACAGACTAGACAGCTACTGCATGACGGTTAAGAAATAAGCACCCTTGTATTTCTAGAGAATACGGAAACAACTAGCTGGAGATATAATCAATTTCTAACACGTATAAACTTAAATAAAAGTAGAAAACTTATACTATATAACTCATTGATGCAACGTACAATGTCTAGGACAATAATAAATCAAAAATAAAAATTCAGAAATTATGAAAAGTGTGATGTGATGAATCGATAACATGGTAGCCGCTAATAATATTATAGAAAACATGAAAGAATTTGTAAAGCGTCATAAATCAAGAATTGTTTACAAAGCATTGTCCCAATCAGTACCTCCTTGGACTCCTTGACATTTGACTGTCAAGCATGTAATTTTCTATTAATGCTATAATCTTTTCATGTAAGCCTATCTTCATGTTTTTAACTATTTGTATTTGGGGATTGTGCATATTTGAAACGTATATATACCGAGCTACAATGTTATGAGAATGGACATAATATTCACATTTTTCATTTGGCAGTTTTTATCGCACATGGGTATTTCGATTTTAATTTTGGAGTTTCCCCACCCTCCAATATTTTCATGGGTACTACGGTTGACAACTGCTTGGGCTCCTCCCACGTTGAAAGCAATATTGTTTTTTGTATTTTTGGAGTGGTGAGAGTCCCGCTAGAATGGGCCATAAGAGCATCTCCAGACGTTGGGGCTCCCCAGGCCGAAATCCGGCGCTGTTTAGCGCCGGATGGATGTAAAATTTGGCCTGGGGAGGCCCATATTCCCAGCGGCGAGTCTAGGATGGATGTAAAATTTGAACAAATATAGGTGAATTCAGACAAAACCAGATGAAATATGTTCAAACATAGGCGTAATTTAGAGATATTTAACATACATAGGCGAGTTCGTACATATATAGGCCAAATTCGTAATATATTTTAATTCGGCCAGAGGGAAACATAAACTAAAGCTAAACACGGCGATCTACATGCCGAAATGGCGGTAGAACGCCGTGTAGTCGCCGCCGTCGTCATCGTCATCGCTGGAGTTGCTGGCGTCCTCGGGCGGCGGCGCCTGCTGGCTGCTCTGGCCGGCGTCTCCGTACCAACGGCTGGAACCCTGGCCAAAGTTGCCGTGTGGCGGCGTCGGCCGATACAGCTCGCCGTCGCTGCTCTCCTCGAGCTTGATCAGCGGCACGGGTGTGATGGGTGCGGTGGGTGTGGCGCGGGCGGCGCGTCGAAGCTACGCGTCCGGCGAAGACTGACCGGCGGCATGCTTTTACAGCGCGCGGAAGACGATGCGAGGACGGATCGACCTTTCTCGCCGACAAGTTGGGGCCACTAGCCGCGCGGGAAGTTTCTCGCGCTTTCGTTTCCTCCGAACTCCCCAAATGCTCCCCGGGGGGCGGAGATGACCTGGGCTCCCCAGATGGATGAAAGCCCAAATCCGGACGAAAACAAGTATCCGAGGGCACAACTGGGCCATTTTCGTTCATCCGGATGCAAAAAAGGGGTACTGGGGGCCTTCCCGGGGAGACGGCTGGAGATGCTCTAACAGTTAGATTAGACTGCTTCAGCCCGGACGGTTTGTCCATGGAACTTGAGTCTTTCTCTAAGAGCATCTCCAACAATTAGAATTCACTAGAAAAAATGATGACCTGCACAAAGGTTTTTGTGTGGAGCGCTCTCATTGCACCGTGTGACTCGTGAGGGGTATATCTCACATCTCGATACATGTTACAAGAAGGAAAAGAAGTGGGGGAAGGTTGAGAAAGAGGGATTCGGGAGGATGAAAGAATACAAAATTTTGCATTTATTTTAAGTAATGTAAATTTGAAATGATATGTCTTTCGAACCAAGCTTCTAGTTACAAGCGGTTTTCTTTATGTTACATGCATCTAGATCTTCAAAACAAAATATCATGATAGGTTTGACGATTTTTTTTTTGTATTGTTAAAACTAATATGCGTGTACTTGAAATACTCGCGCAAACATGGAAGTACACATAGTCATTTGTAAAGCCGGCTCCATCTATATATTATTTGCTCCATTATCTAAAATAAAGTGACACCTACATGTTTTTTTTGAGGGGAAGTGGCACGACATGAACCATGCGATGAGAGACTACTAGGATGATCATGGGCCTGCTAGGATGATCTAGACGAGTGTCACAAGGGGCAAAGGGCCGGCTACAACCAGGATGTTGACTGTCTAAGATAGTCATTGATGGTGTCTACTAGATGGACCTTGCGCGCTCTGCTGCGCCGTCCTCCGATACCCGCGTTTAAATTTTTTGGCGCGACTCTTCATAGGCTTATACATTTGTAGTTGAAGATGCTCGCCCTGTGTATCCTCTAATTTAGAGCATCATGCGCATCAGATGTGGCGTGCACAGTTCCATAAACATGTCTTTGATGCTAAATAAACAGGGCATGATACTGGGAAGTATCTGCAGCTGCTCCAGAAAATGATCGCTGTAAGAATTAATAACAATAGATCTAGCATCAGGGTGCCATCCATAGATTCTGGGATGCATGGTTTGGTATTTTGACAATTTGATCACAACACATTTGACATCAGCAATTGCAACTGCATCTTTTGTTCGAATACCTATCAGGTCTCACCGGTAATCAATGTTGGTATATCTTATGTTAGTTTTTTTCACTTACAAACATTACATCCCGTCTCACATTCAGAATAATATTTAAGATAAAAATTCACACTTATGAAATATCATTAATTCCATCAATCACATACAATGTAAGAACTGCAGTCCAGTTCCCAGCTATTTTATCAAAGCAATCCTCCAGTGAGTTATATGTTACCCAAATAAGGAAAACATCTAACCTCTACTATATCAGTACACAAGCTGCTTACTTTTTGTAGTGCTAAGGAACTGTGGATTCTAAGCAACAAATAATTGTCTCCCGAACCATGTACCTTTAAAACATGCACTGATCGAGTTCCAGGTTCTATGCACGCCTTCAAAATGGAAATATGAAGCCAGTACATGGAATGTGCTGAAACTAATCTAGGTTACCAAATATTATCTAGTTACTTCAGATATATGGGTATCCATCCAATACCCCTTACCTATGATCTTACAGATTCTCAAACTCTTCTTCCAAGTGGTTAGCTAAACCTGGACCTTCATTAAAACAAAAGAATGACCAGTCCTATGTACTTTGTATCCTTTCCATGAGTATATCGCGGGTACTTATGGTACTGTTGCTTAAAACAGCCTCTAAACTTATATAAACGGCCTATGCTTAATAAATAGCAGAGGTCGACATCACAGGTACATATAATGTTGTTGCTTGAGCAGGGCGTTTTGTGTTCACTGAGAACAAAAAACTAACACATGGTCAACTGCAGGCAAGATTGGAAATTAGTTGACATACATTCTAAACTTCATCTACAATCTTATTTCAGGTATAACTCCACTAAGTAGTTCAAGGAAGAGAAATTGATACATTGGAAGGGGACAATGACGACCAGCAAAACATTAAGCAGGTCCTTGATCCTGCCTTAGACCGTTACTTAAGCTTCTGCAAGTTGTACCTCGAAATGTTTTTGCATCTGAAAAAGTTGCCTCTGCCATGAAGCTACTTCTATTACAGTATGAGTGTCTCGTGCCCTGATAGCAGTGTTTATTTCAGCCGATATTAACAAGGCGGTATTTACCATTAGCTTTGTTACATACTATATACTGTGGGATGAGATTATACCTTGTGGTGCCGCTAGAATAATGTGTATGGATCTCATTGTGTAAGTCTTTCAGTAACTAATATAAGAGCTCATCTCCCTAGAAATGATTACTGGTTGACAGGATCCACTTGAACCAACTTGAGTGCTTTTCTTAAGCACATGAAGATGAAGTGGGTATGCAATCAGTCTAACGACTTCAGTCCCCAAAAGGAAAAAAAATGACTACAACATCATCTGAGTTCATTATGATGAGCATGATCTAATTTTGCATGACTTGCATCTTTCAAGAAAATGCCAACGACAAATGAAGAAAATGGCAGCGGTAAATACAAAGCCATACCATGGCTGTAGAACATTGCCTCACAGTGTGTGAAGCAAACTACAAAGAAACTGAGGTGTGTTCCCAAATTAATGATTAAAGACAATGCACCACACACCAAAAATTTCATAAATTAATTATCAGGTGGGTCCACTCCTCTATACACATAAGGAACCAAAGAAATTCTAGATAATGAAGTCATACTGCTGCTAATAGCAATTATGGTATAAGTTCACAATTCATCTCAGCAGATCTACTAACAGGGTACTCACATGACGGATGCACTTGTACAACATTACTTTGTTAGTCGCATGGAAAAATATATTATCAAGCCTTTATATGTAGAAAACAGAGAACCTAATATCAAAGATTTTTTTGCAACTGGCACAGCTAACGAAAATACACTCTCAAAAATCCCCCTGTCCAAACATCCCAAATGAATTTACCCTACAAATTTCCTTTCACCAACGGATGATGGCTAGGGGCAGTGCACGCATTGAGCAGGGACAAAGAAAAATACGGATAAAAATGCCCACGGTTTTCTTTGAGTGCGAATCTTGATCTACATTTTGTAGGGTTCAGACCGGAGCAAGCAAGGTCAAAATCGAGCTTTGTGTGTGCGGGTGGGGTGTCTCATGTACCTTGTTGAAGGTGCTGGCCGAGGAAGGCAACCCTGGAGGCGGTGGACGTCCCGTCCAACGCTGATGCTGCGCTTCCTCATCGGCTGCACAGGCGAGGGCTGCGGCCTCCTGCAGATTCCGCATCTCTGTTTCCCTATATCTCAACGCTACGAGCGAGCTCAAGATCACGGAGAGAAAGAGAGACACGAGAGGTTTTTTTTGGTGCTGTGTTCAACATCAACAGCGTTTTCTGTTTTGCATCCTTTTATTCAGCGATTACAGTACGAGGCCAAGCAACGCGCCCCACGACTTAATCGTGCCATCCCACGATCCGAGCGACGCGCTCAGCAAGCTACGACTAAGTCCAGTCAGCGTCTATCACACAAATATTCCGGATACTAGCTACCAAGACTGACGAAACTGACAGAAGTAAAAAAACTAGCTAGTACTGATACATGGACGACATGGTTTAAGCTAACAATCTCCCCCTCAACCCTGTCGACAAAGCTTGACGTCGACGATCCCCCCTTTGTCTCGAAGCTCCTGAAAGCAAACTCGACCAAGTGACTTTGTCAAGATGTCAGCTCTCTGATCTTCAGTCCTCATGAACTCGACAGCAACCTCTCCCTTCTCCACTCGATCACGGATAAAGTGATACTTGAGATCGATGTGCTTACTTTGATCATGGAGAACTGGATTCTTGCACAGCGATATGGTGGACTTGTTGTCGATGTAGAGGACGAACGGCACAGTTCTCTTGTTCAGCAACTCGCCGAGAAGACGGGCCAGCCAAATGCCCTGGCAGGCCGCGGTCGCCGCTGCTATATATTCCACCTCGCATGAGGACATGGCGACCACTGACTGTTTCTTCGATTGCCAGCTGATCAGACTCTCTCCAAGGAAGAACAAGACTCCTGGCGTGCTCTTCCTCGAGTCCACGTCACCAGCATGGTCAGAGTCACTGAATCCAATGAGTGTGGCACTGTCTCCATAGCGATACCGGCACCCAAAATTCAGTGTACCGGCAATGTACCTCAGCAGTTGCTTCACTGCTGCAAAGTGATCGCTCGCTGGTGACTCCATGAATCTGCTCAAGTACCCCACTACGTATGTGATGTCAGGACGCGTGTGTGTGAGGTACCGGAGGCTGCCAATTATGCTTCAATAGAATGTTGCATCCACTGGCTTCTCCTTGCTGTCCTTCGACAGTTTGCACCGAGCTTCCATCGGTGTTTGAGTGGAGTTGCACCCCTCCATTCCCGCCTTCTCAAGCAGTTTGGAGGCATAAGCAGCTTGACTGATGGTCGTGCTCCCCCGTTCCTTCTTCACCTCGAGTCCCAGGTAATAGCGAAGGAGGCCAAGATCACTCATACTGAAGAGCTGCTTCATTTCCTCCTTGAAGTGCAGTACCTCCTGCTCAACTGCTCCAGTGATCACGAGGTCATCCACATAGACCCCAACGAGGAGGAGTGTATCTCCAGATCCTCGAGAGTACACGCCATGCTCAGATGCACTGCGGTTGAAACCGAGCGACTCCAAGCTTGCATCCAACTTAGAGTTCCACGCCCTCGGTGCCTGGCGCAGGCCATACAGCGCTTTGTGCAGCCTGTAGACCTTGTGCTCATGTCCATCTACAACAAAACCTGGCGGCTGCGAGACATAGACGATCTCCTCCAGTTCACCGTTCAGGAACGCGGATTTCACATCCATATGGTGCACTCCCCAGCCGCGTTATGCAGCCAACGCGATGATCAGCCTTACTGACTCCATCCTTGCCACAGGTGCGAATACTTCATCGAAATCCACCCTTGCTCGCTGGACGTAGCCCTTGGCAACGAGTCGTGCCTTGTGCTTGACAGTTTGGCCTCGCTCGTCCTTCTTCACCTTGTAGACCCACTTCAATCCAATGGCACGGTGCCCAGCTGGAAGTGAGGTGAGTGTCCAAGTGTCGTTGGCGTCAATGGACTGGAGTTCATCCAGCATCGCACGACGCCAGCAGTCCTCGCGTTCAGCTTCAGTAAACGAGGTGGGCTCTTCTCCTACCATCAGGTTCACGGCTTCGTCGTCAGTGTCCTCTTCCAACTGAAGACGCTCCGCCTGCGGTGGCAGCTCACTCGGCGCGCCAAGCAGGTCGCGCACGTGTCTGTAGCGGTGCGGCACCGAGGGACTGTCATCCGCATCAAGGTCGTCCAATCGTGGTGTCGGTGGCGTCGCGAACTGGACAGGTGCTGGAGAGAGACTCTTGCCACAGGAGCCTCCTCCCCCTCCTATCGGTGATGGTGGCGTCGTCACCGGAGTGGCTGAGGTAGGAGTCGCAGGAGTGCCGGGGCGGGGCGCTGCTTGCCGGGCCGCCACGGCTCGCGTGATGTATGCAGGGTACTCCACGGTGAAGGAGCTGCTGGACGGAGCTTCTCCTGGCTTCTCCCAGCTCCACCGCGCGTCTTCGTCAAAGACTACGTCTCGCGAGACATGCACGCGCTTTGTGGTGGGATCGTACATCTTGTACGCCTTGGAGCCCTCCACGTATCCCACGAACACCATCGGGGCACTCCTGTCGTCCAGCTTCTGCAGGTGAGGGCGCGTGACCTTGACATGGCCGACGCACCCGAACACGCGGAGGAAACGCACGTCGGGTTTTCGCCCGTGCCATGCCTCAAATGGCATCATGCCATTGACACTCCTTGTGAAGCTACGGTTGAGGATGAATGCCGCAGTGAGCACTGCCTCTCCCCAGAACAGGTTCGGAACTTGCTTGGCCTTGAGCATGCTCCTCGCCATCCCCAGCACCGTCTGGTTCCGCCTCTCCACGACACCGTTCTGTTGAGGTGTGTAGGGAGCGGTGAGGTGACGTTGCACACCTTTCTCCGCGCAGTGCTCGTAGAAGGTCGCCGAGGTGAACTCGCCGCCCCGGTCGGTGCGCAGCACGCGATGCTTGTGCCCGCACTCGTTCTCCGCAGCTGCTTGGACCTTGACGATGGCAGCCGCGGCCTCATCCTTGGAGCGGAGGAGCTCCACCCACATGTACCGTCTACGGTCGTCGATGAGCAGCAGGACGTACCGCCGCCCTCCCGGAGTCTGCGGTGTGATTGGGCCGCAGAGATCTCCATGGACCAGCTCGAGGGGTTTTGACGCCCGGTACTTTGCCTTCTGTGGAAAGGGCAGCCGCCGCTGCTTTCCGGCGAGATAGGCGTCGCAGAGCTCCTCGGCGTGCTTGATGTGCGGCAGACCGCGCACCAGCCCACCTCTCGCCATTCTCTGCATGCCATCAAAGTGCAGGTGCCCTAGCCGCGCGTGCCAGCGCCAGGCCTTGGACACAAGCCCCATTGCGAGACAGACAGGGCGAACAGGTGAGAACTGCAGTTTGTACAAGCAATTTTGTGACCTCTATACCTTCATCATCAGTTGGTCGCGGTGATCACGCATGGTAAGCGTCCCTCAGCGGATGTGGATGTCGAACCAGCTCTCGTCGAGCTGGCCGAGGCTCACCACGCTGCTCTTGAGCGCAGGTATGTAGAAGACCTCGGTGAAGGCGCGGTGATCACCTCCTTCGACGGCGAAAACGACCGTCCCGCGCCCACGGATGCCCACCATCGAGCCATCCGCGAACCTGACCTTGCCGGTGACAGATCGATCGAGGTCAGCGAAAGCCTCGGAAGATCCTGTCATGTGATTGGTGGCACCGGTGTCGAGGAACCACGTCTCGGTACCGTGATCGTCGCCGTGGCTTGGGGTGACGATGGCCCGTTCCTCATTGAGGAAGACCTGCCCGCCGGTGCACGTGGTGATCTCCAGGGGTTTGGCAGCTGTGAGCGCCGTGATGGCGCCCTCCTCGGCGTGCTCGAACACCTGCTCGACGATCGCCATCATCATGGCGGGGCCATCTTCCTCTTGCTCAGCTTGGACAAGATTAGCGGACGCCGCCGCCTAGTCGCGTTGCTTCTACAGGCACTCGCGCGCCCAATTGCCTTTTTTGCCACAGTAGCGGCAGTGCTCCCTGTCGACGTCCTTGTCGTCCGTGTGCGTGCCCTGGTTCGGTTTAGGAGGCGCAGATCCCTTTCGGGCATCTCCCTTCTTCCCTTGTCCATGGCCACCACCACGTGACTGCCTCTTCTTCGCCTCCCACTGCTCCTTGGTCAGCAGGAGTTGAGCTCCCCCGGCAGCGATGCTGCCCTGGTCACCATCCAGGCGCTCCTCGATGGCGCGCAGGTGGCCGGTCACCTCCTCGACAGTCATCGTTGCAGGGTCGAGGAGGGTCTCCATGGAGAAGGCGATCTGCACAAATTTCCTCGGGACAACGGAGAGAAACTTTCGAACAATTTTCTCCTCACCGACGGTATCTCCCAGTGATCGCAGTACGGCGGCCAGGTTGGAGATGCGGATGGCGAAATCTTGGATCTTCTCGCCGTGCTTGAAGGCCACGGTCTCGAACTCCGTTCGGAGACGACGCACCCGGCCGTCGCGCACACGATCAGGTCCCTGGTACTGGACGCGGATCGCCTCCCACGCCGCCTTGGCCGATCCCTTGCCGACGAGCATGCAGTGCATGTCCTCCGGCGTCGATCGGAGCAGCGCCGCCAAGGTCTTCATGTCGTCGACGCGCGCGACGTGGTCCTCCTCAATGGCCTCCCAGAGCGATGCGGCCTGGAGATTGACCTCCATGACCGTTGCCCAGGTGGTGTACCCTCCATGCTGCAGCATCGGGAATTGCAGGTTTGTGCCGGAGCCGCTGCCGGACTCGCGCACTACCTGCTGCACAACCACCTCGCCGCCGCCACGCCGTGCCGTGCTCCTGCCGCGACTGAGCGAGCGCCGTCGCTGCGCGGGCGGAGGAGTGCGGGCCTCGTGCGGCGATTTGCTCGACATGATCAGAGGATCGTAACTGCTCTGATGCCAATTGTTTCCCTATATCTCAACGCTACGAGCGAGCTCAAGATCACAGAGAGAAAGAGAGACACGAGAGGTTTTTTTGGTGCTGTGTTCAACATCAGCAGTGTTTTCTGTTTTGCATCCTTTTATTCAGCGATTACAGTACGAGGCCGAGCAACGTGCCCCACGACTTGATCGTGCCATCCCACGATCCGAGCGACGCGCTCAGCAAGCTATGACTAAGTCCAGTCAGCGTCTATCACGCAAATATTCCGGATACTAGCTACCAAGACTGACGAAACTGACAGAAGTAAAAAAAACTAGCTAGTACTAATACAGGGACGACATGGTTTAAGCTAAGAATCTCGCCTTCGGCAGCCATTACATCGCAACGGGAGACGGAGAGAGAGGTGGAGAGTCAGGTGGGGCGGGGATGTGTGTGGTGGTGGTGGACTCTTCGCATGCCACGGCTGCAGCGATGGAATTCGCCGGCGGCGCAAACGTGCGGAAGAGAAAAGGTAGAGTTACGCTATTCCCGCACTCCCATCACATCATAGATCCAGGGCACACATAACACACCAGCCACAAAAATTCAGAGAAGAAAAGAGGGGAAACGAACCAGCTCAAAGAAAGCAGGTGCGACGGAGAAGACCGGCGGCTACACCGATGCCGCCGAAGATCGATCGAGGCGCCGCAAATGCACGAATGAAGAGGAGGAGCAGAGCACAGCTAGGCGAGGAGAACTGCCGCCGCAGGCCCGCAGCCAAGAAACATGAAGAACGAACCCCCAGTCAATGCAACCCCGAACCGACGCTCAACTCCTTGGCCTGGCCGACGCGTAGGCACGGCATCGCGACGACACGCGCTTCCCAAAACCACGGCCCCATCACCGAACGGAGAAAGCACAGAGTGAACATCCCTCCAGCCTCCAGGTGGGCCATATTCTGGTGGGGTCCATGACAAGAACAAGCAAATCAACCAGAATCGCTCCCAATACTGGGAGCTTAGAGCTCTTAGAAGATTGGTTCTATTCTTATTAATCTCAGGTTTGATCTTCTTCTGAACCTTAATGTCCCGTTTTCTCATTTTGGTGGCAGTTTAAGGCTCTGTTTGGTTCAGCTTTTTCAACGTACTTAGAGCATCTCCACCTGCGCCCCCGATAGCGATTTGGGGGCCGGAAGCGAATGGGCTCGCACCGGCGCGCCCCAAACAGCGCCGGCGATTTTTCGAGCTTAATAGAAGCACCAACAACCTCGTGCCGGCCCCTTGGCCAAGGGCGCGAATCGGGCGCGCCGGCGCCTCGCGAGGCTGAAAATTTTGGGCGTGGGAGCCGTCTGTCAGCCACACATCCCAAAAATATACATCTTCTCCCCCAAAACACCATCCCCTCCACCGCTCATTTCTCCTGCCCGCCGCTCCATCTCCCATCCAGCCTACAACCCGAAAAACCCTCGCCGCCGCGCCATGCCACCGAAGAGAAAGGCTCCGGCGAAGGCAGCAAAGCCGCCACCGAAGGCGCCGCCGAAGCCGTGCATCGTCGCGCCGAAGGAGAAGCCGACGACCATGTCGCACGAGGAGTAGGACAAGGATATGGAACACCTGTGGTGACCCTGCATACCACTGCATGTTGTAGTATGCCAGTCGTTGATATAACATTCACGAAGTACCAATACGCAAATATTACATCCCTCAGAGTAGTACAACAGAACATAGGTGGTCCATAACTCATTCATTTATTATTACAAACCAAATATATACATCATCACGGAGTTCCTCCTGGGTCTGGAGAGGAATACTCCTGGGTTCCAGGTGAACCCAACTAAGTTTACAATATAAAAGTCTTAGCAGGTTATACATTTATCCTCGACGTGCAGTTAAGTACTAGGGTGTTCGTACTGCTCGGTACTCGCTACTACTACTCTATTCTAGGTTTGTTCCCCCTCGGTGTTGTCTCCGCCTCCGTAGACTATGAGGTAGTCTACTCCTTCTACACCTCCGGAGAGGTCTGGTTCTTCATAGCAGATCCCATCTACTCCTTCTGGGTCGTTGTTGTCCTCCTCAAGATGATTCAGGCAATCTAAGCAGGGGATTTAAGAGTGGTATGAGTACGAGCGTACTCAACAAGTTCATATTAGGAAAGAGGTGTTTAATGCACTATCTACGATACCAGACCAGAAAGTCTGATACCATGTAGGTTTTGATAACCGTTTCTTCAAAATGTTGCTTTTATTAATAAGAGCTATGTCCGTCAGCCTTCACCGGTTGACTAGAACTTCACGGAGTTCCTTTCCGGCGCAGTTCCAAAACCCGAACAAGGAGTGACTGGTCACATTCATTACACTCTGCAGAGGGTGTTGCTTTACCCATAAGAGATCTTAACCTTGGTGCCAACCGGGCAGCTTTCCCGTCCACACTTCCAATGGCGTGAGGCCCGGTATAAGGTCCTAGCCGTTCATATTCCTCCGCTACCTCGCACACCCACCCTTTGTTGCATACTCCGACCCTGGGTCCTCGCCGGTGCTCTTATACCATTAAGGATGGCCCCGACCACGACGTCAATTCGGGCTCTACCATAAATTCCTTCACCGCAGATGCAACCCATCATAGACCGCATTACCGTGGGGAATTGAGGGGATCCTCCCCGGTTGTTCTCGCAAGATACAACTGCTACGGTAAGCGCATCCGTTGATGTACGAGAGGTGGAAATACAATTGGCTACTCCGTCCAACTCCAGATCTTATGGTTAACACGAGTTTTACGGCACAAGAATCACTGGACGACATTTGTTGTTTAATCCTAGATGGATATAAACCCTTGCAATGGAACCTCCACCATATCAACACATACCATGGTTCCATTGCCCACCACATAGTCATATTCATAGTTATGAAAATAGTTCTTTTGATTTTCATGGAAGAGTGATAAGCATAGTACTTTGCAAATAACTTGGTAAAAATACTCAAATGACATGAGCAAGCGATGAACTTGCCTGGCAACTGCGATGTAATGTAGTTGAATGCTTTGGATTGACCCTGATCCTATGTTTCTGAAAGAAGCATCATTGTCCGATAAGGGCAATGGTTAAAGAAGCAATTATGCATGCTTTTGGATTTTAGGGTTTGGTTTCCCCCTCCCGATGCTTTATTATTTCATGTCGGAAGTAATTACTAAGAACAATTTAGGGATACTTTGTTTAAGGCAAAATACTACCTTGGAATGTTGCCAAGGTGTTTTTAGAGTCCAAAATAATTGGATGGACTTATTTTACATTAAAAATATGTGTGTTATTTTTAATGATGCTTTAATATATATTTCTTGCCTTAAATTATAGTCCAATTTTTTATTTATCTCAAAAATTCTATTTCATATTTTATTATGATAGAGAATTTTATGCTGAGTGGTTTTCATATTTTTAATTATTTTTCTAGAGTTTTCATCTATTTTCTAATTTTTCTAAAAGTTTCTGGTTTATTTTGAATTGTGAAAAGACCAATCTGCCCCTGGGCCCACCTGTCAGGAGAGCCCAACTGGGTTGGGTTAGACCCGCACGGTCCAACCGACCGGTGCGGTCGCTCCCCACTTCTCCTCGCCCCCGTGTCGTCTCAAACCGTAACCTCCCCCGAGCTCTGGCGACTTTCTGTCGCCGCCACCGTCGCCGAATTGTTCTGGCCGACTCCGGCCATCCCCGGCGATGAGATCGGTTGCAAACTGACCGCCTATCGACGGCGCATCCATTGTTCCGCGTTGATCTGGGGTTCGCCATCGCCACCGCTCGCCCCCAATTCTTCTGCGACACTCGGCCGCAAGGATCTGCGGCGATGCGCCACGCGCCGGTGCTCGTGGTGCTGCGACGTCGTCGTGCCCGGCCGTGGTGGTGCTGGGCACTGCGGCGCTGTCGTGGCCTGGCCTGGCCTGGTGCTGCCGTGCTCCGGCGTGTGCCGCCGTGGCCGCCATTGCCGCGTTCATCGGCCCGCGTCACCTGTAAGTGCTCGATCGCCTCTCCTTTCTCTCCTAATGCTTCTCCTTCCTGTGCTCGCTCAAGCCATGGCTGCTCCTCCTCGTGGAGATGCTGTCATGCTGTACTGCTGTTGCTGTGCTTTGCTGGCTATGGCTGCTGCTGCTCTGAGCTTGCCATGCCCTGCCTGGTGGCCATGCTTATGTTGTTCTAGTCTTATTGTGCATGATTTTGTGCAATTCCTATATGCCCTGCTGGCTTATGCCTGGCTTACTTGCTTGCATCTACTCCTATGCCTCTGTTCTTGTTTCTGTTGCTGCTAGAGTATCAAGCGTATTCATATTTCTAGCCCTGGCTTGATTATTATGCATAATCCTTGCATTCTGCAAGTACCAGTGCTCCTGGTGTGCCATCCCCTGTACTATGATTCATAGAAACTCCCTGTGGAGCATGTTTGTTGCTGGGTGGCTCCATCCCTGGATGATTTGTTTCTGTATATGCTTGATTTGATTATCTATGTTACAATTGTTCATGTAATGTGACTGATTAGCTCATATGGTTAATGTATTGTTGCTGGGCTCGGCTATAGCATGCACTGTCATGTGTTAGCAAGTCCCTGATGATCATCTGATCATCGGTGGCTTGGGAAGGCTGTTGTTTTATGTTTGTGCCTCACTGCTGCTCTCTTTGGTGTCTGTGTGACACACATACATGTGCTGGTGGGTGCTGGTGCTTGCTCAAGCATCTGCTGATGCTTGCAGTGATCCCTTGGATCATATGCAAGGTGCTGGTGCTTTGTTTACTTGTGTAGTTCATTTATCTGTATTACCTTGCTTTATTAAATGGTTAAATGATGTGAACTGCTTTGCAGTAATGATCATTTCAATGAATTTGGTAGAGCTAGATGGATGCCAACCACTGGTTGGGTACCCTAGCTCACTTCTAAACCCTATTGGGTGATGTTGTGGTGGCTTAAGGTGTTGGCTGTGGGTTGAGGTGGCCCTGACAGCTCTTTGGTGCTGTCATGGGTAGCTCCCCCTCTCTGTGGCTTTGTTGTGGCTCTCTCATGCTATCTGGTTAATTTATGAGGGAATTTCCAGTAGCTTTTGATGATGACAAACATAAATAGACCCTATATGGTCTATCTGTCTGATGGTGTACTGGTTATAGGTGCTAGATAACTTGGGCTGGCTAGATAGGTGTGCATCCTTGCTGGATTTCCTTGGTTATGCCGTTGATCTGGCATAACCAGTGTTCCCTTGGGTCATTTCCTATTGGTTTCTCCCATATTTGCTTGCACCAACTGACTTTGTAGCCAGATGATGACACAAACAGGGTTTCTAGCCTTCTGTGCTCCTGTGATGCATGGCATGCTTATTTATGAGCAAGACATGATCTTGCTCAGGATGTTTGGTGTATACCTCACTCCAGCTGCTAGAAAAGTTGTTGGTGTAGAGGATTTTCTTCTGGATTGTGGTATGTCCTTGCCCTGCTCCTCCTGGCTAGCTTGTGCTTGATCTCCTCCTGCTGACTTTTCTCAACAGCAACAGTTCTGTGTGAAAACTGTTCCTGATTAGTTTCTGGTGATTTATGGGAGAGTTTGAACAGCTCTAGCTGTTCATCCTGTTCTTGTTGTTCTTGTGGTGCTTACCCTTTGGAGCCTGTCGATGGAATGGCTAGGGTTTGTTTCTGAAAATCTTTATACTGGCCCTCTCCATACCTCTCTGGTCGACAGCCATGCTGTGATGGTGCTCCTCCCCTAGATATGTGTGTGTGGAGTGCATGCAGCACTACTGGTGTGCTGTTTAGCATGCACACATGCATTGTGAGCTGCCTGCGTGTGTGTGCTTGGGACTTGGGCTGATGAGAGGATCAGCTCGGCAGATGGTGGTGTTATCCACCACATTCCTTTCTTTCTCTAACCTGCCAAGTGGTTTTACCACTTGGCATTAACTCTCTTTTTGTCTTTATTTTTTTCTTTCTATGCAGGGTTTGGAAGATGATCAAGCAGATCAATCAAGTGTTGACCAAGAACTCATGAAGATTTTGTTATATAGTTTAATTAGCTATTTGTATTTCCTTGTAATTTTTATTTCCTATTTTTCATTTATTTAATTTATGGAATGTGTTGTAATATTATTTGAATATTGTAATTGACATTGTATCTTGTGTGATAATCAATAAAGCTCAAGGTTTTTCTATTGATCTTTATATATGTGTTATATTATTTTTATGTTCTTAATTATTCAATTGTTTATTGAATTGTCTCAACTTGAATTATGAATATTCCATTGATGTTTGTATTTGAAATTCAAACATAACTTTTTTGAATTCAAACATGCAACTTAAGTTGAGATCCAAGTTCATCGCACTCTCGAAACCCTAACCCTGTAAGGTGTCGAGAGAGAAACTTGTCCCCCTTCGATGCATTTTTTCTTAAAAAGCGCGAAATTTCCCCAGATTTTACGATGCAATGCACATCCCTTTCTAATTTCTACCCCTCGATCGTCTCTAAACCTGGGATATTACAGCCTTTCCCCCTTAAAGAAAACTTGGTCCCGAAGTTGTGGTTGTAATACCTGAATAGCTCTGGATATAATTCCCTTAGATCTTCTTCCTTCTCCCAAGTGGCCTCTCTCTCAGGATGATGCTTCCACTGAATCTTACAGTACTTAATAGCTCGATTCCTGAGTTGCTTTCAATTTTCCTCGAGAATCTTGGCTGGCTTCTCGATGTAAGTCAAATCTGGTTGTAGTTCTAGCTCATCATGAGATATTGGCTCATCTTGGGTCTTTAAACACTTTCTGAGTTGAGACACATGGAATACATTGTGCACTTGTGCTAACCTTCCTGGTAGATCCAATTCAAAGGCTAACCCTCGGTTTTGACTCAGTATCTTGAAAGGTCCAATGTATCTAGGACTAAACTTTCCCTTTACTCCAAATCTCTGGAGACCTTTCATCGGACTTACTTTAAGGTATACCATGTCTCCCACTTTTGGCTCCCATGTCCTTCTCTTTTGGTCTGCATAGCTCTTCTGTCGGCTTTGGGATATCTTCAGTCTGTCCCTGATCACATAGATGATCTGTTGCTTCTCTTTGACATAATCTGGATCAAACTCCTTACTTGAACCTGCCTCGTACCAACAGATAGGTGACCTACACTTTCTTCTGTACAGAGCTTCAAATGGTGCCATCTTGATGCTGCTTTTATAACTATTGTTGTATGAAAACTCCGCTAAAGGTAAGTGTTCTTCCCATGATCCTCCGAAATCTAGGGCACAAGCCCTAAGCATATCTTCCAGTATCTGATTTGTCCTTTCTGTTTGTCCTCCCGTTTGAGGATGATAGGCGGTACTGTAGTCTAACTTGGATCCTAAAGCTTCATGTAGTTGTTTCCAAAATGCTGATGTGAACACGGATCCTCGGTCTGACACTATCTTTTTGGGTACTCCGTGCTTACTCACAATCTCTTTGATATAAAGATCGATGAGTTTCTCTCCTTTGTCCTGCTGGTTTACTGCTAAGAAATGTGCACTCTTCGTCAACCGGTCCACGATTACCCATATCATGTCCTTTTTATTGGTCATGGGTAGTCCGGTGATGAAATCCATTCCAATCTCTTCCCACTTCCATTCTGGGATTGGTAAAGGTTGCAACTGTCCTGCTGGACTTTGGTGTTCTGCCTTCACTCGTTGACAAGTATGGCATTCCGCCACATATTGTGCAATTTCTCTCTTCATGTTATTCCACCAGAATAACTCTTTTAAGTCCATGTACATCTTTGTGCTTCCGGATGTATTGAATACGGTGTTTGATGTGCCTCCCTGAGTATAACTTCTTTGATCTCATCATTGTTTGGAACACAAATCCTTTTCTGGAACCATAGTGATCCAGACTCCCCTCGGTGAAATTCTGAAGGTCTTCCTTCATCAATCCTTCTCATCTCCTCCACGATGAATGGATCGTCTAACTGACCCATGATAATCTCATTCCTGAGATTCACATTCAACTCATCTGCTACTTGTAGTGCTGAGAGTCCTTCATGTGCTTCTTTCTCCCAGAGTTGTATCTGGGCTTGGCTAATCTCCTTCTTCAACTCCGGTGGTAGTTCTTGTTCAATTCCCCCGGTACTCTTGCGACTTAAGGCATCGGCTACAACATTAGCCTTTCCTGGTGTGTAATTGATGGTCAAGTCATAATCTTTTATCAATTCAAGCCATCTTTTCTGCCTCATATTCAATTCCTTCTAAGTGAAGAAGTATTTGAGACTTTTGTGATCAGTGTATAACTCACACTTAGCTCCATATAGAAAATGTCTCCATCCCTTTAATGCAAATACAACTGCTGCTAGCTCGAGATCATGTGTCGGATAATTGACTTCATGTGGTCTGAGCTGTCTTGATCCATATGATATGACTTTCCGATCTTGCATGAGTACACAACCTAGTCCATGCTTGGATGCATCACAATACACTGTATAGTCCTTGCCAACTTCTGATACTGCTAACACCGGTGCTGTGGTTAGCTTTTCTTTCAGAGTCTGAAAACTCTGCTCACATTCATCTGACCAAACAAATGGTGTGTTCTTTCTCAACAACTTGGTCATTGGTCCTGCGATCTTGGAGAATCCTTCAATGAACCTTCTATAATATCCTGCCATTCCTAGGAATCCTCGGATCTCCTTGACATTCTTTGGTGCTTCCCACTCTAAGACTGCTGCTACTTTGCTCGGATTCACTGCTATTCCATCCTTACTAATGACATGTCCAAGAAATTCTACTTGATCTAGCCAAAACTCACACTTGATGAATTTGGCATAGAGCTGATGTTCTCTCAGGGTTTGCAACACTATCCTGAGATGTTCTGCATGTTCAGCCTTATCCTTCGAGTAAATCAGGATATCATCGATAAACACGATGACAAACTTATCGAGATAAGGCATGAATATCTTGTTCATGAGATTCATGAATATTGCTGGGGCATTGGTTAACCCGAAAGGTACGACTAGGTACTCATGATGTCCGTACCTTGAAACGAAAGCAGTTTTCGAAACATCCTCCTTCTTGATCTTTATTTGGTGGTATCCTGACCTCAAGTCGATCTTTGAAAAGACTCCTGCTCCTCTGACCTGATCGAACAGATCTTGTATTCTGGGAAGTGGATACTTATTCTTGATAGTAACATTATTCAAATTCCGGTAGTCTCCGCACATCCTTCGGCCTCCATCTCTTTTGTCCACAAATATGACTGGTGATCCCCAAGGTGATATACTTTCCTGAATGAATCCTTTCTGTTCCAAATCATCTAGTTGCTCTTTGAGTTCCTTCAACTCCTTAGGTCCCATCTTGTATGGTGCCTTAGCAATTGGGGCTGTTCCTGGAATGAGGTCAATAGTAAACTCTATCTCTCGGTCAGGTGGCATTCCAGGTAACTCTGTTGGAAATACATCTTGGAATTCATTGACAATTGTAATGTCCTCGAGTTTCACCTCCTTCATGTTGTTCAACTTCAACTCAACCTCAATCTAAGTGTGCTTGTCCCCTTGATAAATGATCCTTCCTCCATCTGGGATTTTCAGAGACACTGTCTTATTGGCACAATCTATCAGTGCTCCGTTCTCCTCTAACCAGTTCATACCGAGAATGACATCTATGTCTTTCATGGGTAGAAAAAACAGGTTTGCGTCGAACGCACATCTACGGATCATAATGACATGTGCTTCCTTAACGTGGGTAACTAAGATCGTTCCCCCTGCAGATAGTATGGTAATGGGAGTTTCTAATTTAGTGCAATTAATCCCATGTTTGATGATGAATTGCTGAGAAATGAATGAAGTAGTTGCTCCAGTATCAAAAAGTACTTTGCCAGGATGAGTAAGTATCTGAAGTGTACCTATCACCGCCTTATCTGAGTTTATAACCTCCTCCAGACTGGTGCAGTTTAACTTTCCGAAGGGCTTCTTGTTTTTCTAGTTTCCTCCGGAATTCCCACTTCTATTCCCACCTCCTCCTGACTGTCCTCCTCCATTCTTTCTCTTGGGGCAATCTTTCAACATGTGCCCCTCCTGGCGACAACCAAAGCATATTATCTTTGGCTTCTTGCAGTCCTTCGAGAAATGTCCCCTGAATCCACAATTACGGCAAACTATCTGTGCCATAAACTGATCTTTTGAGACCTTCTGTTGTTGTTGTTGTTGTTGTTGTTGTTGTTGTTGTTGTTGTTGTTGTTGTTGTTGTTGTTGTTGTTGTTGTTGTTGTTGTTGTTGTTGTTGTTGTTGTTGTTGTTGTTGTTGTTGTTGTTGTTGTTGTTGTTGTTGTTGTTGTTGTTGTTGTTGTTGTTGTTGTTGTTGTTGTTGTTGTTGTTGTTGTTGTTGTTGTTGTTGTTGTTGTTGTTGTTGTTGTTGTTGTTGTTGTTGTTGTTGTTGTTGTTGTTGTTGTTGTTGTTGTTGTTGTTGTTGTTGTTGTTGTTGTTGTTGTTGTTGTTGTTGTATCTTGGCTTGAAACTCAAGCTGGTATTGGGCTTGTTGTTGCTAAACTTCTTCGGCTCGAATCTGGCCTTTTTCCTCTTCTCCTCCTGCAGTTGTTTGAAGTCATCTTCTAGAGTGATTGCTGCATCCACCAACTCTTGAAACTCCATAGCTCTCAACATCCTAAGCTGAACTTTGAACTGAGGATTCAATCCTCGCATGAACCTTTTCTTCTTCTTGTCCTCGGTGTTGACCTCCTCAACAGCGTACCGGGACAATCCTGAAAACTCTCTGACATACGTCAGGATAGCTTTATCCTTTTGCTCGAGACTCTCAAACTCTCGACGCTTCAACTCCATAATACTCTCAGGGACATTGGATTCCCTGAACTTCCTTTTGAATTTCTCCCACGTGAACACCATTCCCACCGGATAAACGGCTACAATGTTATCCCACCAAGATGCGGCGGGTCCACACAACAAATGGGTAGCGTATCTGACCTTCTCCAGGTCATTGCATCCAACAGTATTGAGCTTTCGCTCAGTATCTATCAACCAATCCTCCGCGTCCATAGGTTCAGGCGCGTAGGCGAATGAGATTGGCTTAGTATTCTGGAAGTCCGACAAAGTGACTCCCTGGTTCTCTGGTCTTTCCACCTTGTTTTGTTGCAGCAGTTCTTGAAAGAACTTATTCTGTTGCTCCATAGTGATCCTTTGCCTCTCCTCCATCATCTGCATGTATTGGAGGAAATTATGTTGCGTCATCGGTGGTGGTGGTGGAAATTGATTCCTTGCAGCTTCATCTGCCTCTTCCTTCTGCTTGGCCTCACGCTCGAGGCGATTTGCATCACTCTCCTCGACCGTCGCTCCAGACATTTCCCCCTAGTTCTGCAACACAAAGTGGTACTCATAATTACTCCATGCGCAAGCTTTCTGAGCTCAACCTTGTGCATAGAACTAGTCACACAATGGAAATCAAGAAGCAAATGCAAATCATACCAAACATATACCATGTATATACATACTTAAGCGGTTTATTACAATACTCAAACTTTGTGAGTATGCAGACTCACTTATTAAAGTATAATTACAATTTATACAAATATTACATACTACAATACATGTGGTACATCTGTATTGTAGTCTCGCCTCCAGTGGTAGTCTCTAGTCGTGGCTCACTCCCGGTACATCCCAGGCTTCCATCCAGTTGAACGGGTAGTCCTCCTGACAGAATCTGGGATATATGGTCTCCCCGTCGGCTGGTAGTCGGAATCAGAAGATGATTTGAGAGAAAAATTTGTCATCATGAAATGATTATTTAATGAAGCATAATCATCCCATGCAGGATACTCCCCTTTGACTCCATTATAGGCATTCCCTCCATCATTGTCAGACTCAATCACGATAGGATACTCCTCATAGTCTCCCCTACTATACGGAGGGTTCTGATACTGGTTACTGGCGTATTGGTTTACCTCAGGAGTAACTCTCACTGACTCACTCCCAGTTCCCATATCCGATCCCCAACGCCATCCTGTGGAGTTCTCTATTGGAGTCTCCGAGCGTTGGCGATTCCCGGATTCTTCTCCGCCCTCATATCCACCTTGTGAGCTACTTGGAAAATACCTAGGTGTGATAGGTGTATTCTGGGGTTCTGGGGCATCTATGTCAATAAAATCACCAGTTGAGAAAACTGGTGTAGGAACTTTGCTCACCATCGGCTCCTTTCCTTTCGCCTCCTCTTTAGGCTCAGTGAACTCATCCAGCATTGTGTCAATCGCCCCCGACAGATGTCGGTTCAGCTGAAAGAACAATGACAAGAGGTTCCTGCAGTTATCCATGTACTTGGCTGCTTCCGCAGGCTTTCTTTTCGCCAACTTGAAATGATTCAAAGTTGGATCGTCATCCTCCTCCATATGAGGAATGTGGGCAAACTCAGAACCTATAAGGTCCTTAGTCTTGTGCTCACGTATGTCGGTAATGGCTTTCATTATGGCTATGTGGTAGGCTGTTCGGATGGTTCTAGCCTCTCCTGCAGGCATCACTACACTCATTCCTAGGGATTCTGGAAGTCGTAATCCTACCCTACACTTCGCCAATACTGTACCATCGTAGTACATGTATTTCATTACTTGGATTTGGGGATCGCACCCAAATTCGAGTAACATTGCACGAAGAATATCAGCGAGTCCTCCGTCGTAATCATTCAGAGTTGATTTCTTCACTTTCACGTTACGTCCAGAACGTGAACTTGCCATAGTTGGCTGTAGATAAGAAAGAGTATAATATTAGTAATAATGCATCATAATAGAGATAATAAAGAATTATCGCACTAAAAGATATGATTGATTTATTCTCAAGTGAATAATACCATAGTTTTAGAGAATTCTTTACTAATCCTATTTGACTCCTAATGTTTTCGTCCCATTTACTAGGTTCCAACCTAAGGTCAAAGCTTTTGCTCTGATACCAACCCTGCATACCACTGCATGTTGTAGTATGCCAGTCGTTGATATAACATTCACGAAGTACCAATCCGCAAATATTACATCCCTCAGAGTAGTACAACAGAACATAGCTGGTCCATAACTCATTCATTTATTATTACAAACCATATATATACATCATCGCGGAGTTCCTCCTGGGTCTGGAGAGGAATACTCCTGGGTTCCAGGTGAACCCACCTAAGTTTACAATATAAAAGTCTTAGCAGGTTATACATTTATCCTCGACGTGCAGTTAAGTACTAGGGTGTTCGTACTGCTCTGTACTTGCTACTACTACTCTATTCTAGGTTTGTTCCCCCTCGGTGTTGTCTCCGCCTCCGTAGACTATGAGGTAGTCGACTCCTTCTACACTGATAACGCGTGAAGCACACGTCCGTTGGGAACCCCAAGAGGAAGGTGTGATGCGTACATCAGCAAGTTTTCCCTCAGTAAGAAACCAAGGTTATCGAACCAAGGAGGGAGTCAAGGGCCACGTGAAGGTTGTTGGTGGAGGAGGTAGTGCGGCGCAACACCAAGATTCCCGCGCCAACGTGGAACCTGCACAACACAATCACGTACTTTGCCCCAACTTAACGGGAGGTTGTCAATCTCACCGGCTTGCTGAAAACAAAGGATTAAACGTATGGTGTGGAGAATGATGTTTGTTTGCGAAGAACAACAGAGAACAGATTGCAGTAGATTGTATTTCAGATGTAAAAGAATGGACCGGGTCCACAGTCACTAGTGGTGTCTCTCCAATAAGATAAATAGCATGCTGGGTGAACAAATTACAGGTGGGCAATTGACAAATAAAGATTCATATACATATCATGATGATCACTATGAGATTTAATCAGGGCATTACGACAAAGAACATAGACCGCCATCCAACATGCATCTATGCCTAAATAGTCCACCTTCAGGTTAGCATCCGCACCCCTTCCAGTATTAAGTTGCAAACAACAGACAATTGCATTAAATATGGTGCGTAATGTAATCAACACAAATATCCTTAGACAAAGCATTGATGTTTTATCCCTAGTGGCACAAGACATCCACAACCTTAGAACTTTCTGTCACTGTCCCAGATTCAATGGAGGCATGAACCCACTATCGAGCATAAATACTCCCTCTTGAGTTACAAGTATCAACTTGGCCAGAGCCTCTACTAGCAACGAGAGCATGCAAGAACATAAACAACACATATATGATAGATCAATAATCAACTTGACATAGTATTCCATATTCATCGGATCCCACCAAACACAACATGTAGCATTACAAATAGATGATCTTGATCATGTTAGGCTCAAAGATCTAAACATGATAGCACAAGAGGAGAAGACAACCATCTAGCTGCGCTATGGACCCATAGTCCAAGGATGAACTACTCACGCATCAATCCTGAGGCGGGCATGGTGATGTAGAGTCCTCCAGTGATGATTCCCTCTCCGGCAGTGGTGCCGGAGGCGATCTCCCGAATCACCCGAGATGCGATTGGCGGCGTTCTCTGAAGTATTTCCGTATCGTGGCTCTCGGTAATAGGGTTTTCGCGAATGAGAGTTTAAGTAGGCGGAAGGGCAGGGTCGGTGGAGGCACGAGGGCCCCACACAATAGGGCGGCGCGGGTATACCTGTAAACGGACACGTCCACGGCTGTCCGTCGAGTTGCCGCTCGTGCCGATTTAATAAAGCGGAACTAATATTTTGCTAGCTTAATCCCACCTTAGTTCCGCCAGCGTCCGTCAGCCCCGCTTAGCGTCGCCAAAACTCAATAGACAAGCCAGCTACACGTGTTGCAGTCAATGGGCGGGCAGCTCACCAACCCGTTCGTTCTTCTCTGCCGCAGACAGACCTCTGCTCTCGGCAAACTCTATGCTCCATCCAAATTCATCCTCTTTTGTTGATTAATCTTACTAGCAGTCATCAAATATCGAATCTCCACTCTATCTGGTTACTACAAATCCCGTTTTCCCCTTCAATGAAGCAACATAATGATCCAATTTCTGAATCCGGGCGGGGTTGCAACCGTTGGGGAAACACAAGCTACTGCAGGTGGATGCTTTGGGGCTTCAATTTCTTGTCTCGATACTCCTCCTGCTCATCCCTCTGCGGCCGTCTGCTCCTAATCCCCTTCCTATGGTGCTCACGGCGGCCATCATCTCCTCCTACTCTACACACAAAAAGGAGATCCCTGAAGGCAGCAGGCTCTACATGAACCTCGCGGCAAGATAGAGGCAGCTGGAGAAGGGAAACAGAGGGAGGGTGGATCGAGCGGCGGCGGTGGTTCTCCAGCAACGCCGCCATCACCATGGAGAGAGGACTCGGAGCGGCGAGGCGGCGCTAGCGGACGAACCGTGACATTCCGTGACGTATTTACTCGTGTCCGTGGGTGTCTAATTAGGGAATTAAATGGATTAGGCTGGCGGCACCGTGGACAGTCTGTGTTTACTTACAGGCCTAGGCGCGGGCCCCACCCTGGCCGCGCGGCCCTGTTGTGTGGGCGCCTTGTCGCCCCACTTCGTATCCCCTTCGGTCTTCTGGAAGCTCCGTGGAAAAATAAGACCCTGGGCGTTGATTTCGTCCAATTCCGAGAATATTTCCTTTGTAGGATTTCTGAAACCAAAACAGCAGAAAAAAGAATGGCACTTTCGCATCTTGTTAATAGGTTAGTGCCGGAAAATGCATAATAATGATGTAAAGTATGTATAAAACATGTGAGTATTGTCATAAAAGTAGCATGGAACATAAGAAATTATAGATACGTTGGAGACGTGTCATACACCTCCGAGAGGTCTGGTTCTTCATGCGATCCCATCCGCCTCCTTCTCGGGGTCGTTGTTGTCCTCCTCAAGATGATTCTGCAATCTAAGTTGGATTTAAGAGTGGTATGAGTACGAGCGTACTCAACAAGTTCATATTATAGAGGTGTTTAATGCACTATCTACGATACCGGACCAGAAAGCCTGATACCATGCAGGTTTTGATAACCGTTTCTTCAAAAGGTTGCTTTATTAATAAGAGCTATGTCCGTCAGCCCTTCACCGGTTGACTAGAACTTCATGGAGTTCCTTTCGGGCAGCGTTCGCAGTTCCAAAACCCGGAACAAGGAGTGACTGTCACAATTCATTACACTGGCAGAGGTGTTGCTTTACCCATAAGATATCTTAACCTTGGTGCCAACCGGGCATCTTTCCCATCCACACTTCCAATGGTGTGAGGCCCAGTATAAGGTCCTAGCCGTTCATATTCCTCCGCTACCTCGCACACCCACCCTTTGTTGCATACTCCGACCCTGGGTCCTCGCCGGTGCTCTTATACCAATTAAGGATGGCCCCCGACCATGACGTCAATTCAGGGCTCTACCATAAATTCCTTCGCCGGCAGATGCAACCATCATAGACCGCATTACCGTGGGGAATTAGAAGGGATCCCCACCCTCTGGTTGTTCTCGCAAGATACAACTGCTACGGTAAGCGCATCCGTTGATGTACGAGAGGTGGAAATACAATTGGCTAATCCGTCCCACTCCATCTTATGGTTAACACGAGTTTTACGGCACAAGAATCACTGGACGATATTTGTTGTTTAATCCTAGATGGATATCAACCCTGCAATGGAACCTCCACCATATCAACACATACCATGGTTCCATTGCCCACCACATAGTCATATTCATAGTTATGAAAATAGTTCTTTTGATTTTCATGCAAGAGTGATAAGCATAGTACTTTGCAAGTAATTTGGTAAAAATACTCAAATGACATGAGCAAGCGATGAACTTGCCTTTCAACTGCATAAATGCATTGGAAGCTGGATGATCCTGATCCTCTGTTTCGAAAGAAGCATCATTGTCCGATAACAATGGTTAAAGAAGCAATTATGCATGCTTTTGGATTTTAGGGTTTGGTTTCCCCCTCCCGATGCTTTATTATTTCATGTCGGAAGTAATTACTAAGAACAATTTAGGGATACTTTGTTTAAGGCAAAATACTATCTTGGAATGTTGCCAAGGTGTTTTTTAGAGTCCAAAATAATTTGATGGACTTATTTTATCATTAAAAATATGCGTGTTATTTTTAATGATGCTTTAATATTTATTTCTTGCCTTAAATTATAGTCCAATTTTTTATTTATCTCAAAAATTCTATTTCATATTTTATTATGATAGAGAATTTTATGCTGAGTGGTTTTCATAATTTTAATTATTTTTCTAGAGTTTTCATCTATTTTCTAATTTTTCTGAAAGTTTCTGGTTTATTTTGAATTGCAAAGACCAATCGCCCGTCCACCTCACAGAGAGCCCAACCGGGTTGGGTTAGACCCGCACGGTCCAACTGACCGGTGCTGTCGTCTCCCACTTCTCCTCTCCGTGTCGTCTCAAACCCTAACCTCCCCGAGCTCGGGCGACGTTCTGCCGCCGCCACCGTCGCCGAATTGCCTCGCCGACTCCGCCATCCCCGGCGATGAGATCGGTTGCAAACTGACCGCCTATCGATGGCGCATCCATTGATTCGCGTCGATCTGGGGTTCGCCGTTACCACCGTTCGCCCCCAATTTTCTGCACACACGCCGCAAGGATCTGCGGCGATGCGCCTCGCGCCGGCGCTCCTGGTGCTGCGACGTCGCCGTGCCCGGCTGTGGTGGTGCTGGGCACTGCGGCACTGTCGTGGCCTGGCCTGGCCTGGCGCTGCCGTGCCCCGGCGTGTGCCACCGTGGCCGCCATGGCCGCGTTCATCGGCCCGCGTCACCTGTAGGTGCTCGATCGCCTCCCCTTTCTCTCCTAATGCTTCTCCTTCCTGTGCTTGCTCAAGCCATGGCTGCTCCTCCTCGTGGAGATGCTGTCATGTTGTACTGGTGTTGATGTGCTTTGTTGGCTATGGCTGCTGCTGCTCTGAGCTTGCCATGCCCTGCCTGGTGGCCATGCTTATGTTGTTCTAGTCTTATTGTGCATGATATTGTGCAATTCCTATATGCCCTGCTGGCTTATGCATGGCTTACTTGCTTGCATCTACTCCTATGCCTATGTTCTTGTTTCTGTTGCTGCTAGAGTATCAAGCGTATTCATATTTCTAGCCCTGGCTTGATTATTATGCATAATCCTTGCATTCTGCAAGTACCAGTGCTCCTGGTGTGCCATCCCCTGTACTATGATTCATAGAAACTCCTTGTGGAGCATGTTTGTTGCTGGGTGGCTCCCTCCCTGGATGATTTGTTTCTGTATATGCTTGATTTGATTATCTATGTTACAATTGTTCATGTACTGTGACTGATTAGCTCATATGGTTAATGTATTGTTGCTGGGCTGGGCTATAGCATGCACTGTCATGTGTTAGCAAGTCCCTGATGATCATCTGATCATCAGTGGCTTGGGAAGGCTGTTGTTTTATGTTTGTGCCTCACTGCTCTCTTTGCTGTCTGTGTGACACATACATGTGCTGGTGGGTGCTGGTGCTTGCTCAAGCATCTGCTGATGCTTGCAGTGATCCCTTGGATCATATGCAAGGTGCTGGTGCTTTGTTTACTTGTGTAGTTCATTTATCTGTATTACCTTGCTTTATTAAATGGATAAATGATGTGAACTGCTTTGCAGTAATGATCATTCCAATGAATTTGGTAGAGCTAGATGGATGCCAACCACTGCTTGGGTACCCTAGCTCACTTCTGAACCCTATTGGGTGATGATGTGGTGGCTTAAGGTGTTGGTTGTGGGTTGAGGTGGCCCTGACAGCTCTTTGGTGCTGTCATGGGTAGCTCCCCCTCTCTGTGGCTTTGTTGTGGCTCTCTCATGCTATCTGGTTAATTTATGAGGTAATTTCCAGTAGCTTTTGATGATGACAAACATAAATAGACTCCATATGGTCTATCTGTCTGATGGTGTACTGGTTATAGGTGCTTGAGGCTGGCTAGATAGGTGTGCATCCTTGCTGGATTTCCTTGGTTATGCCATTGATCTGGCATAACCAGTGTTCCCTTGGGTCATTTACTATTGGTTTCTCCCATATTTGCTTGCACCAACTGACTTTGTAGCCAGATGATGACACAAACAGGGTTTCTACCCTTCTGTGATGCATGGCATGCTTATTTATGAGCAAGACATGATCTTGCTCAGGCTGTTTGGTGTATACCTCACTCCAGCTCCTAGAAAAGTTGTTGGTGTAGAGGATTTTCTTCTGGATTGTGGTATGTGCTTGCCCTGCTCCTCCTGACTAGCTTGTGCTTGATCTCCTCCTACTGACTTTGCTCAACAGCAACAGTTCTGTGTGAAAACTGTTCCTGATTAGTTTCTGGTGATTTATGGGAGAGTTTGAACAGCTCTTCCTGTTCTTGCTGTTCTTGTGGTGCTTACCCTTTGGAGCATGTCGATGGAATGGCTAGGGTTTGTATCTGAAAAGCTTTATACTGGCCCTCTCCATACCTCTCTGGTCGACAGCCATGCTGTGCTGGTGCTCCTCCCATGGCTATGTGTGTGTGGAGTGCATGCAGCACTCCTGTTGTGTTGTTTAGCATGCACACATGCATTGTGAGCTGCCTGTGTGTGTGTGCTTGGGACTTGGGCTGATGAGAGGATCAGCTCGGCAGATGGTGGTGTTATCCACCACATTCCTTTCTTTCTCTAACCTGCCAAGTGGTTTTACCACTTGGCATTAACCCTCTTTTTGTCTTTCTTTTTCTTTCTATGCAGGGTTTGGAAGATGATCAAGAAGATCAATCAAGTGTTGACCAAGAACTCATGAAGATTTTGTTATATAGTTTAGCTATTTGCATTTCCTTGTAATTTCTATTTCCTATTTTTCATTTATTTAATTTATGGAATGTGTTGTAATATTATTTGAATATTGTAATTGACATTGTATCTTGTGTGATAATCAATAAAGCTCAAGGTTTTTCTATTGAGCTTTATATATGTGTTATATTATTTTTATGTTCTTAATTATTCAATTGTTTATTGAATTGTCTCAACTTGAATTATATTCAATTGATGTTTGTATTTGAAATTCAAACATAACTTCTTTGAATTCAATCATGCAACTTAAGTTGAGATCCAAGTTCATCGCGCTCTCGAAACCCTAACCCTATAAGGTGTCGAGAGAGAAACTTGTCCCCCTTCGATGCAGTTTTTCTTAAAAAGCGCGAAATTTCCCGCATTTTACGATGCAATGCATCCCTTTCTAATTTCTACCCCTCCATCGTCTCTAAACCTGGGATATTACAACACCGCTCCTTCATCACGGCCGACCGCCGCCATCGACGCAGTGAAAGCGGCGGCCACTGCGGAAGCGTGCCTCAGCTTGGGCGGCGGCCTCAGCAACATATCGAGCTCACCGTCGTCACCGGGTTACTACGCGGGGTACAACGCGGACGGGCCGTCGATCTCGCAGATGAGGTTGTTGCAGATGGACGGTCGCGCCCGCTACTCCCCCGAGTACGGGGACAGCGACATGACCGTCGACAACAACGCGCCGTTCTCGCCGGATTCAGCGGCGAGGGGCAGCGGCGCCTTTCGCTTCCCGACCTGAACTCGTCGCCTGACCCGCGCCGCACCGAGGGCCACGTGACAGACGGCACCGGCCTTCCCCGCCACCTCTTCCCCGATGACGGAAGGCACACCCACCAGGTGTTCGGCAGCGCCTCCGACGTGTCCATGGGCGAGGACGAGGTGCGTTTCCTTACTTTTTATGTGTTATGTGCATCGTAGGCACCGGCGGCGACTGAAAGTAGGTAACTTGATGCGTAGATTTCCGTCGGGGAGGAGATCCTGAACGGCATCATACGCGGCCATGCCTACGAACCCCCCGTTGACGACTATGAAGAAGAGGCCGAGGAGGACGAAGGTGAGGAGGAGGTCCAGGAGGAGCTGATCGACGCCGACACCGGCGCGACCACGAGGAGGACGCGCAGCCGTTCCGCTGGCACTCGTGGTCCGAGGTGGAGGTCCTTGGAGGATGAATGTCTCATCGAGGCGTGGAAGCAAGTGAGCTTTGCCCCATCACCGGCGCAAACCAAACCGGAGGCAAGTACTACAAGCGCATCCTCGATTGCTTCAACGAGAAGAAGAACTATGGTGTCTACGCCAACATGGAGATGAACCGGAACGAGGGCGCCCTCTCTCACCTTGGAACATGATCAAGGCGGCGTGTAGCAAGTTCCATGGCTACTATGAGAATATCAAGGGCCGGAAGGAGAGCGGCAAGATGATGGTGGATTGGGTATGATCTACGTCCATCTTATTCATAATGCATTATAGTTTCATATCTTGTTTTGCATCATGTATATGATCCATGTTGTTCCATATCTTGTTTTGCATCATGTATATGATCCAACTTGTTCCATATCTTGTTTTGCATCATGTATTGTTAGATGCTCGATGTCCTCGACATGTACAAGAACCAACACGAGGACAAAGACATCCCCTTCATGCATTGGTACAACAAGCTGCAAGGTTGCAAGAAATGGGACGACCTCCTCCACACTCTAATGAAGGACGGGGAAGATGGGCCGGGTCCAGTTGCGCTCCATCGGCGCCCATTGGAAACAAGAAGGCCAAGGCCGAGAGGAATGCGGTGCCCTGATGACCCACAAGTATAGGGGGTGTATCGTAGTACTTTCGATAAATAAGAGTGTCGAACCCAACGAGGAGTGAAAGTTATTCAGTTTCGATGAAGGATTCACCGTAAATGCTCACGGCATGTTTTCGTGGGGTTTTGATATAGCGTATAATAAAGTACAAGTAAAAATTTAGAGTAATAATTGCAAGTGGCCCAATCCTTTTACACAAAGGACAAGCCGGTTTGTTTACTTATAAAGACCAAACGTTCGAGGACACACGGGATTTAGTCTAGTGCTTTCGCTTCATATAGTTGATTAATCTTCATTGTTTTGATAAGTGTTGTGTGGTGAACCTATGCTAATGCATGATACGTCGCAAACGTATCTATAATTTCTTATGTTCCATGCTACTTTTATTGCAATACTTGAGTGTTTTACACATACTTTACAGCGTTATTTTACATTTTCCGGCACTAACCTATTAACAAGATGCCGAAGTGCCAACTGTCAAGCTTTTTCTGCTGTTTTTGACTCTGTAATCCAGTAAGGAAATATTCTTAATTGGATCTAATCAACGCCTGTAAGCTCATTTTTGCACGAAGTTTCCGTAAGTCCGAAGAGGAAACTGTAGTGTGGGGCCACAGGCGGCCGGACACCGGCGGCGCGTCTCGGGCCCGGGGCCGCGCGTCCCCGTGGTGTCGCCACCTCGTGACGCCTCCCACCTACCCTTCCGCCTACTTATAGCCTCCGTCGCGAAACCCCCGTATTTCGAGAGCCACGATACGGAAAAACACACGAGAGGCCGCCGCCGCCCATCTCGGGGGATTCTCGAGATCGCCTCCGGCACCCCGCCGGAGAGGGGGATCATCACCGGAGAGGCTCTACATCATCATGCCCGTCCGGATTGATGCTGAGTAGTTCATCCTTGACCATGGGTCCATAGCAAGATAGCTAGATGGGTTGTGTCTTCTCCGCTTGTGTTTTCATTGTTATAGATCTTGTGAGTTGCCTAACATGATCAAGATCATCTATTTGTAATGCTACATGTTGTGTTTGGTGAGATCCGATGAATAGAGAATATGTTATCACCAGTATTTGACCAAGCCAGAGGTTTATTTATGTTCTTGCATGCTCTCCGTTGCTAGTAGAGGCTCTGGCCAAGTTTATACTTGTAACTCCAAGAGGGAGTAATTATGCTCGATAGTGGGTTCATGCCCATTAAACTGGACAAAGGATGTAGTGCTCTAAGGCTGTGGATGTGGCCGTTGTTATCAGGGATAAAACATTGATGCTTGTCTAAGGATATTTGTGTGATTACATTACGCACTATACTTAATGCAATTATCTCGTTGTTCGCAACTTAATACCTGGAAGGGGTTCGGATGATAACCTGAAGGTGGATTATTTAGGCATAGATGGATGTGCTGGATAGCGTCTATGTACTTTGTCGTAATGCCCTCGATTAAATCACATAGTAATCATCGTTGATATGTATTGAATCTTTATTTGTCAATTGCTCGCTCTGTAATTTGTTCACCCAACAGCATGTTAGTTATCTTATTGAGAGACACCACTAGTGAACTCGTGGACCCCGGTCCATTCTTTACATTTGAATACAATCTTCTACTGCTTTTACTGTTTTTTGCAAACAAACACCATTTTCCACTCGATATATTTTTAATCCTTTGTTTTCAGCAAGCCGGTGAGATTGACAACCTCACTATTACGTTGGGGCAAAGTACTTTGATTGTGTCATGCAGGTTCCACGTTGGCGCCGGTTTCACTGTGTTGCGCCGCGACTACATTCCTCCACCAACAACCTTCACGTGCTTCTTGGCTCCTACCGGTTTGATAACCTTGGTTTCATACGTGGGAAACTTGCTTCTATACGCATCATACCTTCCACTTGGGGTTCCCAAAGGTACGTGTGCATCTACGCGTATCAAGCTAAATTTCTGGCGCCGTTGCCGGGGAGATCAAGACACGCTGCAAGGGGGAGTCTCCACTTCCAATCTCTTTACTTTGTTTTTGTCTTGCTTTATTTTATTTACTACTTTGTTTGTTGCATTATATCAAAACACAAAAAAAATTAGTTGCTAGTTTTACTTTATTTATTGTCTTGCTCTCTATATCAAAAACACAAAAAAAAAATAGTTACTTGTCTTTACTTTATTTGCCTAGTTTACTTTTTGCTTATTTCATCATGTTTCCTCCTAAGTACACTCTAAAAGACATACCGGTAGGCTGAGGGTCTATAATTGGAAGAGATAATATAGAAGATTTTTTCACTCATGTTAGTATAGTCAAGATTTTGAAGATAGACACTTGGTAGAACTTGCTCCTACTTATGAAATTGCTGTTGCTTCTCTAGTACACATGTTGGAGATTAAATTTGTTCATCTCAATCCTATAATTCAGCATATGTTTCTTACACTCTCTGATATGGAGGAAGGAGAAAGAAAGATTTTGTCTTAGAAACTCTTCTAAAAGAATTTGGTGGTGTAGCAAGAGAGGCTAGAAAAGTCTTTACTAAATATAAAATGCTTGGTTCTTACACCAATTTTGTTAGTATCCTTGAGAAAATGGACATTGATAGGATGAAGTACACTAATAATGTTAATGATGGAGGGGACATTAAGACATCAATACCTGCAAGCTTGTAGGAATGTTCGAGGCACTAGAAAAGAATTATGATTGGATTGTTCCTGAAAATTTATTTGATGAGAATAGCAAGCCTAAGAGTAATGAAAAGGGAGCCTCTGAAACTTACATAGATAAGATAACATGCATTGTAGAGGAAACCCCCAACTCCCAAGGTAATAATGTTGATGCTCCATCTCTTGAAAATACTTGATTTGCACTTTCTGCGCCTAGCTGAAAGGCGTTAAAGAAAAGCACTTCTTAGGAGATAACCCATGTGTTTATTTTACTACAGCAATTTTTGTTTTGTTGAGTCTTGGAAGTTGTTTACTACTAGCAACCTCTTCTTATCATGTTTTTGTGCCAAGTAAAGTTTCATGCTAAAGTTGATGCTATATTTGGGATCGCCATGCAGAAACAGCATTGCTGTCTATCACGAATTCTGGCACAAGTCTCTGTAAAAATTCAAAAAAATCTGCAAATGTACGAGCTATGATCCTCAGATATGTACGCAACTTTCATTAGTTTTGAGTTTTTCCATTTGGGAGTTAAGTGCCCACTCCAGATGCATCTTACGGACTGTCCCGTTTTTTGACAGATTCTCATTTTTTATTTCGTATTGCCGTTGCTATGTTGAATGAGCTTTTGTTCCATTAACTTTCAGAAGCTTTTGTGCAATATCCAGAAGTGTTAAAATGATTGTGTCACCCTCTGAATATGTGAACTTGTGGTTATGCACTATCTCTCTAATGAGTTTGCTTGAAGTTTGTGTGAAGGAAGTTTTCAAGGGTCAAGAGAAGAGGATGATATACTATGATCAAGAAGAGCAAAAGGTCTAAGCTTGGGGATGCCCCGGTGGTTCATCCCTGCATATTTTAAGAAGACTCAAGCATTTAATCTTGGGGATGCCCAAGGCATCCCCTTCATCGACAACATTATCAGTCACTTCTAGTGAAACTATATTTTTATTCCGTCACATTCTTATGTTCTTTACTTGAGCGTCGGTTTGTTTTTTGTTTTTGTTTTGTTTTGAATAAAGTTGGATCCCGCCATTCTTATATTGGAGATATTACGTCCGCTTTTTCATATGGAACACTTGTGTTCTTAATTGTGCTTTAATGTTCATGGCGAAGGCTTATTGCTTCGTTAAATTGCTATTTGGTTGGAATTGGAAAATGATGCATATGGTTTGACAATTTGGCAATTGTTTGAGCTCATAGATCATGTTTAAGCTCTCGCATCATGTAGTTTAATCTATTAATGAAGAACTACTGTAGAGCTTGTTTAATTTGGTTTGCATGATTGATCTCTCTAAGTCTAGATATTTTCGGGTAAAGTGTTTGAACAACGAGGAAGACAATGTAGAGTCTTATAATGTTTAAAATATGTTCTTGTGTGAGTTTTGCTGTACCTGTTCATTCTGTGTTTACTTCAAACAACCTTGCTAGCCCAAACCTTTGTACTGAGAGGAAATGCTTCTCGTACATCCAAACACCTTGAGCCAAACTCCATGCCATTTGTGTCCACCATATCTACCTACTATGTGGTTTTTTTCTGCCATTCCAAAGTAAATTACTTGAGTGCTACCTTTAAAATTTCATTCCTTTATCTTTGCAATATATAGCTCATGGGACAAAATAGCTTAAAACTATTGTGGTGATGAATATGTAGTTATGTGTCTTAATTCTTATAAGTTGCTTGTTGAGCGGTAACTATGTTTCTGGGGACGCCATCAACTTTATCTTTGTTGGATATCATGTGAGATGCTATGCATGTTCGTCTTGTCTGAAGTAGTGGACTTCATGATCAAATGGATTGAGTATGCATATGTTAGAGAAGAACATTGGGCCGCTAACTAAAGCCATGTATCATGGTGGAAGTTTCAGTTTGGACATACAACCTCAATCTCTTATGAGAATATTAAATATTGTTGAATGCTTAAGCATTAAAAAGAGGAGTCCATTATCTGTTGTCTATGTTGTCCCGTATTGATGTCTAAGTTGAGAATAATCAAAAGCGAGAAATCCAATGCGTGCTTTCTCCTTAGACACTTGTACAAGCAGCATAGAGGTACCCCTTTGTGACACTTGGTTGAAGCATATGTTATGCGATGAGAATCTGTGTTTTCCGAGATAGTAGGACAAGGTGCGAGCAATTGGTACTCTATGCATGAGACATGCAACTTGTAGGAAGTATTATGCATAGCACATATGAATTATTACTACCGTTGACAAAATTGTTTCTATGTTTTCAAAACAAAAGTTCACAAGCACAAAAATAGTAATCAATGCTTCCTCTGCCAAGGGCCAATCTTTACTTTATTGTTGAGTCAGCTTTTCCCATTCCCTTCTATCTTAGAAGCAAACACTTGTGTTAACTCTGTGCATTGATTCTCACATGTTTACTTATTGCACTCCGTTATATTACTCTATGTTGACAAATATCCATGATATACATGTTACAAGTTGAAAGCAATTACTGAAACTTAATATAGTAATCCATGCTTCCTCTGCGAAGGGCCAATCTTTTACTTTATTGTTGAGTCAGTTTTCTCCCATTCCCTTCTATCTTAGAAGCAAACACTTGTGTTAATCTGTGTGCATTGATTCTTATGATTACTTATTGCACCTGTTATATTACTCATGTTGACAACATCCATGAGATATACATGTTACAAGTTGAAAGCAATTGCTGAAACTTAATCATCCTTTGTGTTGCTTCAATGCATTCTACTATGAATTTATTGCTTATGAGTTAACTCTTATGCAAGTCTTATTGATACTTGTTTGAAAGTATTATTCATGAAAGTTTTGCTATATGATTCATTTGCTTAGTCATTATCTTTATTAGCAATCTTTTGTTCAGATCACTCCATTCATCTCACATGCTTTACAATAATGTTGATCAAGATTATGTTGATAGTATGTCACTTCAGAAATTATTTGTGTTATTGCTTTTCACCACTCGAGGACGAGTAGGAACTAAGCTTGGGGATGCTTCATACGTCACAAACATATCTATAATTTCTTATATTCCATGCTACTTTTATTACAATACTTGAGTGTTTTACACATACTTTACAACGTTATTTTACATTTTCCGGCACTAACCTATTAACAAGATGCCGAAGTGCCGGTTGCTGTTTTTCTGCTGTTTTTGGTTCTAGAAATCCTAGTAAGGAAATATTCCCGAATTGGACGGAATCAACGCCTAGGGTCCTATTTCTGCACGAAGCTTCCTGTGGTCCGAAGAGGAACGGTGGGGGCCACGAGGCGCCATACACTGTGGCGGCGGTGTGTCTGGGCCTGGGTCGCGGGGTTCCTCGTGGGTGTCGCCACCTCGTGACGTTCCTCCCACCTACCCTTCCGCCTACTTAAAAGCCTCCGTCGCAAAACCCCCGGTACCGAGAGCCACGAGACGGAAAACATTACTGAGAGGCACTACTGCTCCAATCCCATCTCTGGGGATTCAGGAGATCGCCTCTCCGGCACCCTGCCGGAGAGGGGGAATCATCACCGGGAGGGCTCTACATCATCATGCCCGACCTCGGATTGATGCGTGAGTAGTTCATCCTTGGACTATGGGTCCATAGCAGTAGCTAGATGGTTGTCTTCTCCGCTGTGCTTTCATTGTTATAGATCTTGTGAGCTGCCTAACATGATCAAGATCATCTATTTGTAAAGCTACATGTTGTGTTTGGTGAGATCCGATGAATAGAGAATACTATGTTAAGTTGATTATCAATTATCATATATGTGTTGTTTATGTTCTTGCATGCTCTTCCGTTGCTAAGAGGCTCTCGCCAAGTTGATACTTGTAACTCCAAGAGGGAGTAATTATGCTCGGTAGTGGGTTCATGCCTTCCATTAAATCTGGGACAGTGACAAAAGTTCTAAGGTTGTGGATGTGCCGTTGTTACTAGGGATAAAACATTGATGCCTTGTCTAAGGATATTTGTGTGGATTACATTACGCACCATACTTAATGCAATTATCTCGTTGTTCGCAACTTAATACTGAAGGGGTTCGGATGCTAACTCGAAGGTGGATTATTTAGGCAGATGCATGCTGATAGCGGTCGATGTACTTTGTCGTAATGCCCCATTAAATCTCACAGTAACCATCGTTGATATGTATTGAATTTTTATTTGTCAATTGTCACTGTAATTTGTTCACCCAAAATAGTTATCTTATTGAGAGACACCACTAGTGAACTCATGGACCCTGGTCCATTCTTTACATCTGAATACATTCTACTGCTTTTACCGTTCTTTTGCAAACAAACACCATTTTCCACTAGCATATGCTTAATCCTTTGTTTTCAGCAAGCCGGTGAGATTGACAACCTCATCATACGTTGGGGCAAAGTACTTTGATTGTATTGTGCAGGTTCCACTGGCGCCGGAATCCCGGGTGTTGCGCCGCACTACATTCCTCCACCAACAACCTTCACGTGCTTCTTGGCTCCTAATGGTTCGATAACCTTGGTTTCATACTGAGGGAAACTTGCTTCTATACGCATCATATCTTCATTGTTTTGATAAGTGTTGTGTGGGTGAACCTATGCTAATGCACCGCCCTTCCTAGACTAATACATACTTGTGATTATACCCCTTGCAAGCATCCGCAAATACAAGAAAGTAATTAAGATAAATCTAACCACAGCCCTAAACTCTGAGATCCTGCTATCCCTCCTGCATCGATATACCAACGGGGGTTCAGGTTGCTGTCACTCCGGCAACCCCACAATTAGCAAACGAATACAAGATGTATTCCCTTAGGCCCATAAAGGTGAAGTATCATGTAGTCGACGTTCACATGACACCACTAGAAGAATAACACCACCACTTAAATATCAAAACCATTAAATATTACTCAACATAGTTCACTACTAACATTTAGACTTCACCCATGTCCTCAAGAACTAAACGAACTACTCACGAGACATCATATGGAACATAATCAGAGGTGGTATGATGATGATGAATAACAATCTGAACATAAACCTTGGTTCAATGGTTTCAATCAATAGCATCAATAACAAGTAGTAATCAATACCGGAGAGTTTCCCTATCAAACAATCAAGATTCAACCCTAGATGTTACGGCGGTGACGAGGTGCAGCAGATGGCGGTGTAGACGGCGGAGATGATGATGATGATGATGATCCCAATGAAGTCCAACTGCTTGATGACGGTGGCGATGGCGACGATTTCCCCCGGAGGGAATTTCCCGGCGGATTCCCTCGCCCGCCAGGAGCTCTTTTCTCGGGTGTTTTCCGCCCGCAGAGGCGGCTCTGTCAATTCTCCGTCACTCCCCGTGCCTTAGGTTTTCGGACGAAGAAGTACGCGAAAGAGAGGTGGCCAGAGGGGGCTGTGGGCCCCCTCCACACAAGGCGGGCGGTGCCTAGGGCCCGCTGCCTATGGGGGCCATGGCGGCTCTCCCGGTCCCTCCTTTTGCTGGCTTCGTCTTCCGGAAAATAAGATGTTCGGTGTAATTTCCGTCAATTGTTGATCTTCGGAAATATGGTACCCCGACGGTGCTTTTTCCAGTTGTAATCCCGACGGTGAATAATTCTTCAATAATCATGAAACATGCAAAATAGGTGAAATAACATAAGTATCATCTCTAAATATGAAATATATCAATGAATAACAAGAAATTATGATATAAAATAATGATGCAAAATGGACGTATCACAACTCCCCCAAGCTTAGACTTCTCATTCTTCTTGATCGTAACTGAGCTCAATGAACAAGACCACATGTTTATGGAGTGAAGAGTCGGTAGATAAATAAAAATACGGACAAGAAGCATCACACTTATTAATTCACACAAGACATTCTAGTAAACATTTTCCTCATATAACTCAACTTGAAATAAGTAAAGAGAAAACTATAAATAAAGGTGCATAGAAATCATAATTGGTTATATAAACTTGTTCTTTGGTCAAAGAACTATTAACAGATTGTACTTATCTACTAAGCAAAGCCTTTATATTAGAACTTATATGGCAAGGCTTTCATCCTTAATCATAACAATCTCCTCATAATCATTGATAGCCTTCAAAATTATATTCATTCAGATAAAATTTGTACTAAACAAGAAAGCATAAAAGACATGATTAACTAAATCATAGCATAAATGGTTGGATCACAACAACTCAATTGCTTGCTTGAGATAGAGGGAAATAGGTTTACTGGCTCAACATAAAAGTAAAAGATAGGCCCTTCGCAGAGGGAAGCAGGGATTAAATCATGTGCTAGAGCTTTTTAAGTTTTAAAATCATATAAAGAGCATAAAAGTAAGATTTTGAGTGGTGTTTGTTGTTGTCAACGAATGGTAGTGGGCACTCTAACCCCTTGCCAACACACCTTCCAAGAGCGGCTCCCATGAAGGACGTTTCTCTACCAGCAAGGTAGATCTCCTTCTCTTTTGTTTACACATGTATTTTAGTTTTATTATGGATGACACTTCCAACCTTTGCTTTCTCAAGCCATGGCCAACCGAATCCTCGGGTGCCCTTCCAACATTTCTCATACCATGGAGGGGAGTGTCTATTGCAAAATTAAGTTGCTTACCGATAAATCAGGGCACACATGAAGAGAATTATTAATGAGTTATTAATTGGGGCCGGGAACCCCGTCCCGCTCTTTTTGCAAAATTATTGGATAAGCGGATGTGCCACTAGTCCATTATAGTGAAAGTCCGCCAACAAGATTGAAAAATAAAACACCACATACTTCCTCATGAGCTATAAAACATTGACACAAATAAGGAGGTAATATAGTTTGAATAGTTTAAAGGTAGCACATGAAGTATTTACTTTGAGTGGCGCAAAATACCACATAGTAGGTAGTTATGGTGGACACAAATGGCATGGGTTTGGTCTAAGGTTTTGGATGTATGAGAAGCATTCCCTCTCAACACAGGTCTTTGGCTAGCAAGGTTGATTAGCAAGCATAAGAGTTGAGGGAAAACAAACAAATATACATGTGATAGAAACAATCATGCATCTTTCTTGCAAGCACAAGCAATTTTAACTTTATAATACTAAACTCATTAGCATAAAGATAATAAAGTAATATATCTACATGTATTTCCCCTTTTCTATTTAAACATCAAAGTATTGTTGCTATTGGACCATTGCTAAGTTTGCCAAAACTAAAGGATTTACTTTGATGCTCCTAAGTGATATCAATACTTAATGACAAGAGTAATTCATAACAAAAATTGCAAACTAAAATTAGGTGTGCAAAAGGTAAATGATAAGACTTCTCATAATTCCATAACGATAACTCACACTAAGGGATACATAGATAACCTAACTAAGAGAGAGATACTCCACATCGCAAACCATCTTATATGATAACTTCCTTACTATGATATGACACTACTTGATAGTAAAAAGATAAAGATAGTGATGATGTGATACCACGGCACTCCCCCAAGCTTGGAACAAACCAAGGGATGCCAATACCGGTGATGAATTACTCCTGGTGGTGATGATGGTGGATTCTTCTCGTCATCAGACTTCCAGGGAAGAGGCTCTCCATCAACAAACGATGTCTTGGTCTCGGGAATCCTGAAACTAGCAGGCATAGCTAATGCGTTTAAACATGTTTTCATACTCATAGTTTTGATTCCAAACATCATAAAGTTGCGCCTGAAGTTGGTTGGTAGTGTTGTGAAGTGAGAGGATATCGCCCCACATCTTTGCAGTCTCCTTCTCGTGTTCCCCAATGAGTTCGGACACAATTCTGTGGAAGATGTCCACTTCACGTTCAGCCATCTTCTTGTAGGCAAAAACCTCTTGTTCTAGTTTCTCCATCCTGTCCTCCGAGCTTCCTTCTTCTTTAGGACCCCGGACATCTTCAATCTGCAACTCTCCATCTACGAGCAGCAATTCCTTGGGTGCATCTTTAGCTCGTTCATGTACGGGTTGACGACGTCCTCAAAGAAGCTGTCCTTCTGAGTTTCCGACGAAGACATGGTGGCTCTAGATCTGAAAACAATATCTTGCGTAAACAACTCGAAACAAAACACGACGAGAAAACGATATACTGACCTCTGGAGACGGAGGATTATATAGCAAATATTATTACGACAAAAGGAAGGTTCCTGTGCCAAAAACGTAGTGGAAACGGACGCCGAGGGGCTGTCCCCATAGGGCGGCGCGGCTGGGCCCCTGGCCGCGCCCAGATATGGGCACGCCCGCGTCTCTCCACTCCGCTCGATCTCGTAATTTTTCATATTTTCCATAAACAAGAACTATTGTTCGGAAAGTTAAACGCGGACTTTTATTACTAAAACTGTTACCTATTCAAAGTCAACTCGCAGAATCACAATTTGATCTTTGATGAAAGCCTCGAGTCATCACTTGAATAACATCAATATCTTCATTATAAGAATTTCCAATATAATGTTTAAGTCTTTGTCCATTCACCACTTGTGTAGCATCATCTTTCAGAGAGGCAATTTTTATTCCCGAACGATACACCTCCTCAATGACATATGGTCCTTCCCATTTGAGAGTAGTTTCAAAAAATCTCGAGACGAGACCGATACAATAGGACTTTATCCCAAATATTAAATTCTCTTTTAATGATTCTTCTATACTTTTTAACTTTCTCCTTAAAAAGTTTAGCATTTTCATAAGCTTCACTTCTCCATTCATCTAAAGAACTCAACTGTAGCAACCTTTTCTTACCGGCAAGTTTAAAATCTTCATTAAGTTCTCTTACAGCACAATAAGCTTTGTGCTCTAATTCTAAAGGTAAATGACAAGCTTTTCCATAAACCATTTTATAAGGAGACATTCCCATAGGATTTTTATAAGCAGCTCTATAAGCCCACAATGCTTCCTTTAACTTACTAGCCCAACTAGATTTATTAACAGTCTTTTGCAAGACAGATTTAATTTCTCAATTTGATAATTCTACTTGCCCACTAGTTTGAGGATGATAAGCTGAAGCAATTCTATGATTAATACCATATCTAGCAAGAGTTTTTCTAAAACCACCATGAATAAAGTGAGAACCTCCATCAGTCATAATATCTAGGTACTCCAAATCTAGGAAAAATAACATCTAAAAGCATTTTTAAAGAGGTCTCACCATCAAAACTTTTTGTGGGTATGGCTTCCACCCATTTAGTAACATAATCAACAACGACAAGTATATGAGTGTTACCTTCTGAAGAAGGGAAAGGACCCATGAAGTCAAATCCCCAACAATCAAATGGTTCAATAACAAGAGTATAATTCATAGGCATTTCATTAAGTCTAGAGATATTACCAACTCTTTGACATTCATCACAAGATAAGATAAACTTCCTGGCATCTTTGAAGAGCGTTGGCCAATAGAAAACTGATCAGAGAACCTTTGTGCGGGTACCTATCTCCAAATAACTGGATGTCCCTGTAATAAACACTACCATGACACTTACTCAATATCTCTGGTTGTTCATATTCACATCTTCGCTTAATACCATCCACTCCTTCTTTATATAAGTGTGGGTCATCCCAAAAATAATGCCTTAAATCATAAAGAATTTCCTCCTTTGAGCTAAAAGTTTGGAGGCAAGTATTTTGAAACAATAAAGTTAGCATAACTAATCAGCATACCAAAGACTATCTCGCGAGCTCACCTTTATTACAACTCCAATTGTTCATTTGGAAACTATCATTAACATGAACAGGATCATAAGCAATATTTTCCAATCTAGACAAATTATCAGCAACAGTATATTATCAGCACCTTTCCTATCTACAATATGTAAATCAAAATCTTGCAAAAGAAGCACCCATCTAATAAGCCTTGGCTTAGCATCTTTCATTTCCATAAGGTACCTAATTGCGCATGATCAGTATGAATCGTGACTTTTGAATCAACAATATAGGATCTAAACTTGTCACGTAAAAACTACGGCTAATAACTCTTCCACTTGTAGCATAATTTCTTTGAGCAGATCTAGAGTTTTACTAGCATAATGAATAACATTCAATTTATTATCTACTCGCTGTCCGAACAGCACCTACAGGAAAATCACTAGCATCACACATAATTTCAAAAGGCAAATTCCGATCAGGAGGTTCGACTACAGGAGCAGTTGTTAAGGCTTTCTTTAGAGTTTCAAAAGCTTCCTTCATCATCAAACAAAAGGTACATCTTTTTGAAGAAGATTAGTAAGAGGCTTTTGAAATTTTAGAGAAATCTTTAATAAATCTCCTATAAAAACCAACATGACCAAGAATACTACGAATACCCTTTAACATCCCTAGGATAGGGCATCTTCTCAATAGCTTCAACTTTAGCTCTATCAACTTCAATACCTTCTGAAATTTTATGTCCTAATACAATTCCTTCATTAACCATAAAGTGGCATCCCAATTAAGAACAAGGTTAGTTTCTTCACATCTCTCGCAAAACTTTATCAAGGTTTCCCGCCAGCAATTATCAAAAGAATTCCCATATATAAAAATCATCCATGAATACCTCAACAATCTTTTCACAAAAGCCATGAAAAATAGCACATGCATCTTTGAAAGTAGCAGGAGCGCATTACATAAACCAAAGGCATACGCCATAAGCATAAGTTCAATAAAAAGGACAAGTGGAAAGTGGTTTTCCTGATCTTGCCTAATGAAGAATTTGTGAAAAACCGTAATAACCATCAAGAAAGCGGGGAATGAGTATTTAGACAACCTTCACTAAGGAAAAGTTGCCATGGCCGACAAAGTTGAATTCGCGCCGTGGTTGCCGGTGTACCATGGCCGACGATTTTGGTCCGTCTCGTTGTGCATGTCAAAACTTTTTCCTCATTTTTGAGGCCACCCAGCCCGACGAAAGCGGCCAAAACGTCGCGCATGGTGGCCCGGACGTGGCATCGCGACTCTGTTCACGGGGCCAAGTCAACGCAAATCCGCACCGCCCATGGATGTAGGGCCCACATGGCAGCCTCTCTTAGCATTGTTTTTTTCTCAATCGCTATCTGCCTAACGCTCCGATCGAGGCCGTTTACGATGCAGGATCATGGGTCCCGTTTGTCATCCTCTATGAACCTAAAATTCCTTCTTTTCTTGGATTTTTTGACCCCCTGCTGGCTACTTCCTTTTCTTTTGATCCCGTGCCGCCTTGAAACGTTGAGACCGCTGGCACCTAAATGGGACCCGCATGTCATCCTCTATGAGCAATCAACTTTCTTTCTTGGAGTTTTTTTTGGCACCTCATATTTGGTCACTTGCCTTTTTTTTCGATCCCCGCCTCTCAACCTGATACCGCTTGCTGCTAAATGGGACCGCATGTCATCCTCTATGTACTATAAAACTTTCTTTTCTTGATTTTTTTTGGCACCTCATATTTGGTCACTTGCCTTTTTCTTCGATCCCCGCCGCCTCTCAAACGGCGATACCGCTCTGCTAAATGGGACCGCATGTCATCCTCATGTACTATAAAACTTTCTTTTTCTTGATTTTTTTGGCACCTCATATTGGTCACTTGCTGCCTTTTTCGATCCCCGCGCTCTCAAACGGTGATATCACAATATAAATGGGACCCGTATGTCATCCTCTACGACTATAAAACTTTCTTTCTTGAATTATTTTTGGCTCCCCGACATTTGGTCACTTGCCTTTTTCTTTCGATCCTCGCCTCTCAAATGTTGAGACCGCTGCTGCCTAAATGTGAGACCCGCATGTCATCCTCTATGAGCAATCAACTTTCTTCTTTGGAGTTTTTTTTGGCACCTCATATTTGGTCACTTGCCTTTTCTTCGATCTCATGCCACGTTTGAAACGTTGAGGAACCTGGTGCCTGGACCCGCATGTCATCCTCTATGTGTTATAAAAGTTTCCTTTGCTGGATTTTTTTTTCACCCTCTCGGTTTTTGGCTTGCCTTTCTTTGATCCCCCGCCCCTTTGAAACGTTGAGTAGCCGTTGGCTCAAGGGACCCGCATGTCATCCTCATGTACATAAAACTTTCTTTACTTGGATTTTTTTTCACCCCCTAATTACTAGCTACTTTCTTTTCTTTTGATCTAGCCCCATTACAAACATTGAGACCGGTGTACAAAATGGGACCCACATGTCATCCTCTATGTACAATAAATCTGGGATTTTTTTTTGGCCCCCGATATTTGGTCACTTGCCTTTTCTTTCGATCTCATGCCACCTTGGAAACGTTGAGGCCGGGCCGGCTCATGGGTCCCGTATGTCATCCCCTCTACGAACAATAAAAGTTTCCTTCTTGGAGTTATTTTTGACCCCTAATTTCTGGCTATTTCCCTATTTATTTTGATCCCCTGCCCCCTTTGAAAACGATGAGGACGTCGTTGGCAGGTCGGTCCCATGTCATCCTCTATGAACAATAAAAGTTTCCTTTGGTGGATTTATTTTTGACCCTAATTAATTTCTCGTTATTTCCTTTTTTTTCTTTGATCCCCCGCCGCCTTGGAATTGTTGAGAATGTTGCTGCCTCATTTTTCTTTGGTCCCGTGCCGCCTTGAAACGTTGAGACCGCTGCTACAAAATGGGACCCGTGATGTCATCCTCTATGTACAATAAGTTCTTTTCTTGGATTATTTTTTGGCTCCGATATTATGTCACTTGCCTTTTTCTTCGATCTCATGCCGATTTTGAAACGTTGAGGATGCTGCTGCCTCATGTGGTCCCGCATGTCATCCTCTCGGTAACGATAAATGCTTTTCTTGGATTTTTTACCAACCGATTTTTGGCTTTTTTTATTTTCGATCCCCCGCCTTTGAAATGTTGACGACGATGCTGGCTCATGGGTCCCCCGATGTCAGCCTCCCGTACAAGAAACATGTGATATTTTATTTTGCAGACAATAAACGTTGTATTTCGCTCCAGCTATTGCAAACGGATAAATTAAATCTTTATATCTAGCATAAACAAACTTATATGTTGAATCTCCTTGTTTTTGTTTTGCGAAGCATAGGACTTTCCGTTTTTTTTTTGAGAAAAACCACCTTTCCTGTTTTGGAGTGGGCTGAAATTGTATCGAAATAAAAGGTCAGCAGAGGTTCAAGGCCTGTGATGTCCAGATACAAACTCAATTGGAAATCTTTCTTTCTTGATATTTTTTCACACCTGCATTTCTCGCTACTTCATTTTTTCTTTCTGTCCTATACACTTTGAAGCTGCCAGACCGCTCGCTACAAAATGGGACCCAGATGTCATCCTCTATGTACAATAAAGTTTCTTTTCTGGATTATTTTTGCCTCATATTATGTCACTTGCCTTTTCTTTCAATCTCATGCCGACTTTGAAACGTTGAGGAAGTCGTCACCAAGGGTCCCGCATGTCAATCCTCTACAACACAAAGTTTCCTTGTTGGGTTTATTTTTTTCCCCTTTCTGGTTATTTGCCTTTTTCTTTTGATCCCCTCGCCCTTTGAAACGATGACGACGCACCTGGCAAGTCGGTCCCACATGTCATCCTCTATGAACAATAAAAGTTTCCTTGATGGATTTATTTTGACCCTAATTAATTTTTGGCTATTTCCTTTTTTCTTTTGATCCCCCGCGGCCTTTGAAAGTAGTAAGCTGCTCGCTCATGGGTCCCGCATGTCATCCTCCTCATAAAGGTAAATGTTTCTTTTCTTGGAATTTGTTTTTACTAACCGATTTTTGGCTTATTTTTTTCTTTCGATCTCCGCCACCTTTAAAAACGTTGATCTACGCCGGCTCATGGGTCCCCAATGTCAGCCTCCCCATACCGCAAATCCTCTTTCTGCAAAGGTTGTATTTCTAGATAGATAAGGTGGATTCGAATTTGCCATGGTTCAGGCAGAGTAGCCTTCTTGACCGATTAATGGAAGTAGTGTATATAGCAAGGTCAAGACATGTGGCCCTAATGAATCTATTTGAATCATGTTGTGGGTTCAATCTGATAGTTCTCTAACAGGTCAGCCAAAATAGAAATTAAGTTTTTTTCTAAAACGGAAATGCAAATTAAGATGAACACAAACATTAGTTATCATAATAGCTGATCATACATACATACTTGCTAAGAGCAAAAGCTTGCCAGAGTTTTACCACCCATACAATTAATTAGCAGTTCAGATAAGATAACCTTATATAAGTATAACTACAAATGCATTTGCTAAGGGCTCATGGGGCAACGAACTAGACAACCGCGAACTTTATGACCAGCATGTCACAGCGGCATCGAAAGATCTTGACCTTCAACTTTGATCCAATGCGAAGTTTGGCACCGTCAATGAACTTTTTCCACCTGGAAGTAACAGCCAAGCGGCCATCTGTGGGACTGACGGAGTACCGTCCCTCCACGGTGAGACCTTCACTCTCCATGACGAGGGATATCTTGCCCCTTCGGCCAGCATTGAGATCCTTGGAGATACTTTTAGGCAATTTCTGATTCAAAGCAAGAGATACCACCAAAAATTAGTCAATGGCACCAATGCACTGAACCATGTGAGACTTTGAGCAGAGAAGACATCAAGATAAGAGCAGTTATGTTGTCATATACTCACGAACATAGCCTTCAGATGCGTCCTGGTCACCACACGGGTGGCCACACAATGAGCTGAGACCTCGGTGATCTGGCTGGGGCAGGTGCATGAGCCTGGGCTGGTACACGAGCTGGTGCTGATGCAGGAGACTGCTGGGCAGGTGCAGTAAACGGTGCCTCTAGAGGAACCGGTGCTGATGCAGGAGACTGTTGGGCAGGTGCAGTAAACGGTGCAGCTAGAGGAACCAGTGCTGATGCAGGAGCCTGCTGGGCAGGTGTAGTATATGGGGCCTCTACAGGAACCAATGCTGATGTAGGGGACTGCTGGGTAGATGCAGTAAACGGAGCTGGTACAGGAACCGGTGCTGATGCAGGAGAGTGGGAAGCCGGTGCCGGTGCTGGTGTGGTTGCCCTTTGTGACATCCGCTCATGTTCCATCAGGGGATCTGCAGCTTTGATCATGTTAAACCCAGCAAGCTAGAACAGAGGGAATGGTTTAGAACAACTGCTCAGAATGCAGTTATCAAAAGATATGAGTAGAAAAAAGTTACATATTATATATTTGGAAGTGTCTCCAACTCTGTAAGCAGTTACGTATATCTGCCCGTTTGAGTTTCTGATCCTCAGCTCGTCGCCCTTCTTCAGACCGTAGTCAAAAGCAAACTTTCTCCAATCATGTCCATACAAATATGTGATGGCCTGCGTCTTGTAGACATACACCTCATAGACCGTGTAGGTGTTCATCAATTTGCCATTGCCATGCATAGTGAAAGACCCTTCATGCGGACACATCTGGTTAATCATTGGACGAAGTTCACAAGGTACAGTCTGCATGTGAAAATTGATACAAATGTAAGAAGCAGGAAGACTAAAAACAAGACTTTACTATATGCCAATTCATGCTAAACCACTGAGAATACATACCTGTAACTCTGTGAAGGAGCTACTAGAAAGGTAGATAGAGCCATAGGAGGTGTTATATGCGGGGTATGTACATGGGCCCGCCATATTCCCGCAAGCTCGGCATCGGGATGGTGAAGGAAACATGGGAGGTACTACTGGTGCGTAGCGCTGAATGTAAGTGGAAGAATTAGGTTGTGTAAAGTGCATAGTTCAGAGCAATGCAAATGTTGACAAGCGAGTGCATAACACTATGTTACAAACTGAACAGTGAAAAATTAGTGTATGATGAATATAAGCATGCTAATTTGGTGTTTCCGAATTCCAAAAAGCATTAGACAGAGCCGGTGATAATATCAGACATAAATCATGGCATGTATATGTGGCTTAAGAAAATATACCCGAACCCTTGGATGGTTACGGCCCGGCTGGTCCTTGGACTTGAGCTTATATAAGCATCCAGAAGGTGGGGCTGACAGTAACTTGGTGGCAGCCTCTGCAGATGCCTCATCAGCAGCAGTTGCAATCCTTTTGACCAATGAAGGGTTAGCAGTTTCAGTCTGCATATGAAAATTGAAGAGCAACAGACATCAGCAGTGATATATAAAATGAATCTATGAGACACTGATGCATATAGTGCTGGATGTAAGTGTAAGAATAGGTGTGTGTGTTTCTGAACTATTGGTAAGCATTAGACAAAGCCGGCAATAAACAGACAAAAATCAAATCATGTATGAGGATTAAGAAAATATACCTGCTTACTGAAAAGGGTACCACCCAGCTGGCCCGTGGCCTTGTGCTTGAGGAGGTTTTCAGAAGATGGTGGCGGCACCATCGTCTTCACAGCAGCCTCATCAGGATCATTTTTTATCCATTTGAGTAGAGGCACAGAAGTTTCATCCTGCATATGAATAGCAACAGAACTCATCATTGATATTTAATAAATCTATGAGATAGACTGATGCAAATAGTGCGGGTGTAAGTGGAAGAATAGGGTTGTGCATAGAGAACAGTTGACAACAATGCAAATGATTACAAAAGAAGCCAATGGAAATCAACAGTTTATATACTGGATGAGACAGACTGAAAAGTGAAAAATTAGTGTATGATGATTGTAAGCAAACGCAGTGTTTCTGAACTTTTGGTAAGCATTAGACAAAGCCAACAGTAATTAAACAGATAATAATGAAATCATGTATGTGGATTAAGAAAATATACCAGATTCATTAAAAGGTCACCACCCAGCTGGCCCATGGCCTCGTGCTTGTAGAGGTTTTCGGAAGATGGTGCCGGCACCATCGTCCTCACAGCAGCCTCATTAGCCTCATTTTGCATCCACTTGAGTAAAGGCGCAGCAGTTTCAGCCTGCATAAGAATGGGAACAGATCTCAGCAGTGATATTGAATGACTCTGAGACAGACTGATGCATATAGTGCTGGATGTAAGTGGAAGGGTATGGCCGTGTATGGACAACAGTTCACAACAATGCAAGGGTGTGTTCGGTTCTGAAACAGCGTGGAATGGAATGGAATGGTTCCATTTCAGAGGAATGGAATGGTTAAATTTTTGTTCGGTTGGGATAAATGGAGAGCAGAAGAGATCGAGGTTAAACTAACCATTTGTCTCAAAATTGTAATTAACAATTGCAAATGACATTTTAATCTCAAAGTCGTAATTAACAGCGCCTAATGGTGCTCTTTTAATCTAAAAATCGTAATTAACATCATTTTTTGTTGGGTTAGGGGAACTGGAGTAGATGAACATTACTGTATGATGATTGTAAGCAAACGAATTTGGTGTTTCTAAACTTTTGGCTTCGAGATCTTATGTGTTTCTGTTGTTAGCCTACCCCAACTTGTTTGGACTGAAAGGTTTGGGTTGTTGTTGTTGTTGTTGTTGTAAACTTTTGGCAAGCATAGAAAAAACCGACAATAAACAGAGAAAAATCAAGGCATGTTTTGTGGATTAAGAAAATATACCATATTCATTAAAAGATCACCACCCAGCTGGCGCGTGGCCTTGTGCTTGTAGAGGCATTTAGAAGATGGGGGCGGCATCAACATACTGGCAGCCTGATCAGCCGCAGTTTTGATCTTCCTTTTGAGTAAAGGCCCTAAAGTTTCAGTCTGCATATGAATAGCAAAACAAAAGGCAGACCTCAGCAGTGATATTGAATTACTGTATGAGATAGACTGATGCATATAGTGGATGCTCTTAGCCTTTTGCAGCGTGAACACTAGCTATGGACAGACAAAAAACTAGTTAACTCAGCTTTGTCTAGATATGAATGTACTACCACCATCCAAAAGCTTAAGCCTTATTTATTTTTGAGAAATCAAAACAAGCAAAGTTTGACCAAAATTTTAGAACATTCTATCAACAAATATAATACTGTGTAGATACCGTAGGAAAATATATTTTATTATCTATTTAATGATATTAATTTTGTATTTTGCATGTTACTGATTTTTGGTAAAAGCTTAGTCAAACATGGTATAGTTTGACTTTCTAAAAATAATATAAGCCCAAAGCTTTGGGATGGAGGCAGTAGTATCTAGAGCTAAAACACATCTAGATACATCCGTATCTACAGATAGTTGAGTCAATTAATTTGGATCTGAGGGAGTATCAGATTCAGACTACATCATGGTAAGTTGGTTAAAAAAATTACCCCTGGGCGGTCCCTGCCCAGCTCGGCAGTGGCATTTCGCTTCTTGTGCTGCAGATCGGGCCATGCTCCTGCAGCAGGTGGGGCGCTATTCTCGTTCCCCATAGCCTCAGCACGGAACCTGGAGGTACCAACCTGATACAGAGAATATAGAGCATGGTGTCACAGAGGCTTTACGCACAAACAGCTGAAGACATGTGCTACTTTAAGCATATTCCAGAACAGGAACAGATTGAGGATGCAGAGAGACACTTAAAAGGTAAAGAGTGGATAAGCAAACGGAGTACCTGCTTCGCGGGGCTGGGGACGCAGCTCAGGCTCAGCCAACTGCCCACATGCGTGGTGGCCTTACGCTCCATTGCCCCCACCGCCGAGGTCTTACCTTTCCTGTACAAGCTGACAAAAGATACAGTGAGGATCAGCAGAAACTACAAAGGTTGCAAATGTCGACAAATAAAGGAAGAACACCCCAATCCAAGCAAAGGTAGCCCCCGCCCCCACCCCCATCAATCACTCCCAGCTCGAGGGTGACCAGAAAGACACCCCTTCGCCCAGAATAGGAAAGAGATGCGCAAGATATCGAGGAGAGGAAAAAAGAACCGATCTCGAGAAAGGAGAGAACATTACTAGTCCTACCTAATCCGCTTGGTCTAGATGCAGCTTGCCCCTCCAAGCTGGATGCCTGGACGGTGGAGGCGAAAGGAGGGGATCGAGCTAGCGGCTTGCATCCGTCGGCAATCGGCACTCGATCGGGAGAGAAGGGGTGCTACATAAAGGGGAGGGGTAACATATTTTATTACACAGTGAACTTACTGATGTGACTAGTCATTACATGTCTCACTGAAACTAGGGCCCATAGTGTGGCACCCCAAATTCACTTGAAGCTGCCCGGCGGGACGCATTGGCGCGTCAAGAAACCCCCGAATTGTAGCGGGGAAATGAAACATTTCACAAAAATTCGAAATTCAAGCACACCGCCACGCGCCAAGCACGCGGCTGTTCCTTCCTCTTCCTCGGTTCCTCCTCCCCTATCCGAAAAAACCCCAAATCCCAAGCTCAAACCAAAAAAAAAACAAAAAACAAATCCCCTGGCCGCCATGCATGTCCTCGTTAACCCGCTGGAGATCGTTCCCGGACGATGCGGACCACCCGCCCTGAGATCCAGAATTCCGTCCACCTCGAGGCACTGCGTGCTGTCTCGCAGCAGCGGCTTGAGGGCGCTGAAGAGGAAGTTCCGCCGGAAAGTGCTCATGGCAACCGTGCAAGCTCACCGGCGTGCTGTATCCCGAGAGGAACTGGTCAAAGCTTTGCTATTCGCCACACAAAAAAAATTGCGGGCCAAGATCTGGTCAAAGCTTCGTCGATGGCTTGCCGCGAGAGGCTTGGAGTCCAGAGTCAATAAACTAGCTGCTCGAGGACTTGGGCGGTTTACACGGATTCATATTAACTGACTCAAGTTTGTTAGTCTAGTTAACAAATGCATCTAGATACATCCATATCTAGACAGAATTGAGTCAATTAATATGAATCAGAGGGGAGTACCTGAAAGTGTTTCATGCTACCAACTAATGCGCTGGCAGGAATCGCTGTAGAAGTAATTGTGCTACTACTCATACGATGAACTGATTGTGTGGGTGTCGAATTTTGCAACGCGATCATCCACTGAATGCTTAATCTAGCGCCAAAGGCGTACAAATCATAACATACTACAGCACCAGAACATAAGAGTACGAATCATAAAGTAGCTCAACATTTTGCATCAGGGCTGGGTGGTCCTGAGACTACCGGGACGCCCCTGATGATCTCCGGGTGTGCATCCTCTTCAACGCAAAGCTGTGTACTCGGTCCACGGCCTCCTTCTGTAGGCTGGATAATCTCAGGTGCAGGACCTTCGTCTATGAGAGGCTCGTCATCAGTACCATCCACAGGTGCATCAGGGCTGGGTGGTCTTGAGACTACCCGGACGCCCGTGATGATCTCCGGGCGTGCATCCACTTCAACGCAAAGCTGTGTACTCGGTCCACGGCCTCCTTCTGTAGGCTGGATAATCTCAGGTGCAGGACCTTCGTCTATGAAAGGCTCGTCATCAGTACCATCCACAGGTGCATCAAACTGAGATTCATCTTCAAATCTCCCATCAAACTGAGAGACCTCTTCAACTCTATGCTTCTGCAATTAGTACATCAACCGATTAGACAAACATCTAAGGGATGCAACCTGAACAAATGCCGTTTTACATATTTACCTTCTCATCTGGCACAGCACATGTCCCAGAGCTGAAACCCGTTTCCTGAAGCAAGCGCTTTTTCTCTCCTTCCCGTCCATCCATCTGCAACAAGTTAAATTTGAGTACAGAACCTTGCACAGCAATGCAAACTATTGATTGAAACAGCGGCAGCATCAATATAAATAATTAACTACATATGCCAGCACACATACAGTGTGAGCAAGATCTGCTTCTCCTGCTAAAGGATCATTATATGGTTCACCATGCTAAACCCGCCTAACATATGTGCGGTCCATCCCAAAAATGTGTAAATGATCTGCCACTACAGGGTGAGGCCTCTTCTCACCATTCATACATGTGCAGCGCGGGCAATACACGTCCAGGTTGTGACCTTCATGAGCTCTAATAAACCCCATAAAGGGTTGAACACCATTTATATATGAAGGGGAACATAAGTGTCCATGCAGTATCCAAGTTCTGTCCATCTGTTTAATTATGAGATACAGTGGTTGGTGATTAATTTAAGGCGAAGTAGGAAATGTATATCCATCGAGTACAAAACTATACTACATGATTATGCATTTCAGCAATCATGTCGAGTACAAAACAAAAAATGCCCATCGACATTTTAGCAAACAGATCGTGTACAAAACTCTGCCATGGCATTTCAGCAAATTAACGGATCGAGTGCAGAACTGACTCTATATGCCCACGCAAATGAACAAATTGATCGATGACAAATCGAGCGGAAAACTATAAAGTGCCAATTAGTTCGAGCATACTGACGAATTTTTTTAGCAGCATCAAGAAAATATAAATCGTTAGGCCGTCTTGCCCGATACATGATTGAGCTAGAGATAGCAGCCCTACCGTGGATCAACTTGACCGCCGGTGCGTCTCGAGAAGAACGACGGGGAGGGGAAGCTTCTTCTTCGCACGGACGGGACGGGGAGGGGAAGCTCTTCGCACGGACGGGGATAAGTTGTGTACGGGTGGGTGGGGGGTCATGCGGCCGGGCCGCCGGGGTGATAATTAAGGTCGGTAGGTGGCGTTTAATGGAGTTGCGTGTGTAATTTGCCGTGCACAAGGTTGAGGAATAGGCGGTTCCCTTTGCCGCGCGCACAATTCAAACTATCCCGCCCATGTAGTTTAAATTCGCCATATTTTCGTTAAATCGACATAAAGTCATGTGAGTGGGGGAAAATTAGCAAAGTTGCTTGAAAAATAGTAAAACTCTGGAATTATCCTTTAAATATGCTCTACTTCGTGTGGAAATCGGGGTGTGGAAGCATGTTGAGCTGTTTTATTTGTACTTTCTTCATTAAAACTCCCATTTTATGCACTTTGGATGGAAAGAAATCATTTGTACATAAATTTTGACAACGCCATTTGCAAACACTAATTGTTTTACATGCCAAGATGCACCCATCCACCAAATATATATGGGGCAAAAGTTTATCACAATCTAGCAGATATGCACAATTAGTGAGGGACCCCTTTTGATTTTGTGCAATTTCCACTAATTAGGTAGAGAGAAGGGGTTAATTAATTAGGCCATGTTAGGGGTTATGTGTTTTAGATTAGGTTGTGTGGATTCAAATACAACTTCTTTATTTGTGTGCTATGATTAATCAAAACTAGATTGATCGACTGCGCACACATTATTAGAGGCGCATGCCTTTGCGCACAAAGTGCATGTGTGTGTTGTTGGCCACCAATTAACGAGAGAGAGAGAGACAGAGAGAGAGAGAGAGAGGTAGAGAGAGAGCTACATACGAGAGAGCGATTGAAATCCCCAAATTAAACACATATATATGCATGGCACATTTAATTTAATTAGAGGACCGAGAGGCACCCCTGGCCTGCTTGATGCACAATTAAGTGTCATTGGCCTATATATAGGGTTTAATTAGGGTTTAGGGTTTAGGGTTAGGAGGTTAGGGTTTAGGGTCTAGGGTCTAGGGTTTAATGTTTATGGTGTTTAGGGGTTTAGGGATTAGGGATTAGGGTTTATTTAGGGTTTAAGGTTTATGGATCATCGATCGAGTGCGCACACACACATTATTAGAGGCACACGCGCCTTTGCGCATAAAGTGCATGTATATGTGTGTGTTTTTTGGCCAACAACGATATATAGATGATCGAGAGAGAGAGAGATTGAAATCCCCAAGAATATGTTCAAATATATATTAAAATATATGCACGAATGCATGCATGGTAGGCCATGCATGCACACTTATATATATATATATTATGAGGAAACTTAATCAAATGTGTTTTCATTCGAGAGAACTTGTCAAAATTCAAGTTAATTAATTTATCATCGATAATTATATAATTAATTAATGAATCTCAGGGAGATGTTATACAACATATGATCGATATAGGCCATGTCGTATATATTAATTGGTGTTAATCTACCGTTTAATTTGCTAGCTAGCTGCTATATATAGATCGAGCATGTTTTTATTAGATCGGGTTATAGCTAGCTAGTATAGTTTAGGGTTATGTGTTTTAATGAACTAGGGTTTGATTAGCTAGGGGTTAGTTATATATATGGTTTAGGGTTAATGCATGGCACATTTAATTTAACTAGAGGACCGCGAGCTAGGCACCCCTGGCCTGCTTGATGCACAATTAAGTGTCGTTGGCCTATATATAGGGTTTAATTAGGGTTTAGGGTTAGCTAGGGTTTAGGGTTTAGGGTTTAGTGTTTAGGGTGTTTAGCTAGGGTCTAGGGTTTAGTTTAGGGTGTTTAGGGTCTAGGGTTTAGGGTTTAATTAGTGTTTAGGGTGTTTAGGGTTTAGGGATTATTAGGGATTAGGGATTTAAGGTTTTAGGGGTTGTTTAAGGTTTAGGGATCATCGATCGAGTGCGCACACACATTATTAGAGGCACCCGCGCCTTTACGCATAAAGTGCATGCGTATATATGTGTGTTTTTTGGGCCACCAACGATATATAGATGATCGAGAGAGAGAGATCGAGATTGAAATCCCCAAGAATATATATGTTCAAATATACATTAAAATATATGCACGAATGCATTGTAGGCCATGCATGCACACTAATTATATATATATTATGAGGCAACTTAATCAAATGTGTTTTCATTCGAGAGAACTTGTCAAAATTCAAGTTAATTAATTTATCACGATAATTATATAATTAATTAATGAATCTCAGGGATATGTTATACAACATGATCGATATAGGCCATGTATATTTTAATTGGTGTTAATCTATGGTTTGCTAGCTAGCTAGCTGCTATATATAGAGCATGTTTTTATTAGATCGGGTTATAGCTAGCTAGTATAGTTTAGGGTTATGTGTTTTAATTAAGTAGGGTTGATTCGCTAGGGTTAGTTACATATATATGGTTTAGGGTTAATGCATGGCACATTTAATTTAATTAGAGGACCGCGAGGCACCCCTGGCCTGCTCGATGCACAATTAAGTGTCGTTGGCCTATACATAGGGTTTAATTAGGGTTTAGGGTTAGCTAGGGTTTAGGGTTAGGGTTAGGGTTAGGTTAGGGTTTAGGGTTTAGGGTTTAGGGTTTAGGGTTTAGGGTTTAGGGTTTAGGGTTTAGGGTTAGGGTTAGGGTTTAGGGTTTAGGGTTTAGTGTTTAGGGTGTTTAGGGTTTAGGGATTAGGGATTAGGGATTAGGGATTTAAGGTTTTAGGGTTGTTTAAGGTTTAGGGATCATCGATCGAGTGCGCACACACATTATTAGAGGCACCCGCGCCTTTACGCATAAAGTGCATGCGTATATATGTGTGTTTTTTGGGCCACCAACGATATATAGATGATCGAGAGAGAGAGATCGAGATTGAAATCCCCAAGAATATATATGTTCAAATATACATTAAAATATATGCACGAATGCATTGTAGGCCATGCATGCACACTAATATATATATATATTATGAGGCAACTTAATCAAATGTGTTTTCATTCGAGAGAACTTGTCAAAATTCAAGTTAATTAATTTATCACGATAATTATATAATTAATTAATGAATCTCAGGGATATGTTATACAACATGATCGATATAGGCCATGTATATTTTAATTGGTGTTAATCTATGGTTTGCTAGCTAGCTAGCTGCTATATATAGAGCATGTTTTTATTAGATCGGGTTATAGCTAGCTAGTATAGTTTAGGGTTATGTGTTTTAATTAAGTAGGGTTGATTAGCTAGGGTTAGTTACATATATATGGTTTAGGGTTAATGCATGGCACATTTAATTTAATTAGAGGACCGCGAGGCACCCCTGGCCTGCTCGATGCACAATTAAGTGTCGTTGGCCTATACATAGGGTTTAATTAGGGTTTAGGGTTAGCTAGGGTTTAGGGTTAGGGTTAGGGTTAGGGTTTAGGGTCTAGGGTTTAGGGTTTAGGGTTTAGGGTTTATATTAGGTTTAGGGTTAGGGTTAGGGTTAGGGTTTAGGTTTAGGGTTTAGTGTTTAGGGGTGTTTAGGGTTTAGGGATTAGGGATTTAAGGTTTTAGGGTTGTTTAAGGTTTAGGGATCATCGATCGAGTGCACACACACATTATTGCACCCGCGCGCGCCTTTACGCATAAAGTGCATGCGTATATATGTGTGTTTTTTGGGCCACCAACCGATATATAGATGATCGAGAGAGAGAGATCGAGATTGAAATCCCCAAGAATATATATGTTCAAATATACATTAAAATATATGCACGAATGCATTGTAGGCCATGCATGCACACTAATATATATATATATTATGAGGCAACTTAATCAAATGTGTTTTCATTCGAGAGAACTTGTCAAAATTCAAGTTAATTAATTTATCACGATAATTATATAATTAATTAATGAATCTCAGGGATATGTTATACAACATGATCGATATAGGCCATGTATATTTTAATTGGTGTTAATCTACGGTTTGCTAGCTAGCTGCTATATATAGAGCATGTTTTTATTAGATCGGGTTATATCTAGTATAGTTTAGGGTTATGTGTTTTAATTAAGTAGGGTTGATTAGCTAGGGTTAGTTACATATATATGGTTTAGGGTTAATGCATGGCGCATTTAATTAATTTAATTAGAGGACCGCGAGGCACCCCTGGGCTGCTCGATGCACAATTAAGTGTCGTTGGCCTATACATAGGGTTTAATTAGGGTTTAGGGTTAGCTAGGGCAGAGGGTTAGGGTTAGGGTTAGGGTTTAGGGTCTAGGGTTTAGTGTTTAGGGTGTTTAGGGTTTAGGGATTAGGGATTAGGGATTTAGGGTTTTAGGGTTGTTTAAGGTTTAGGGATCATCGATCGAGTGCGCACACACATTATTAGATCGAGGCACCCGCGCCTTTACGCATAAAGTGCATGCGTATATATGTGTGTTTTTTGGGCCACCAACGATATATAGATGATCGAGAGAGAGATTGAAATCCCCAAGAATATGTTCAAATATACATTAAAATATATGCACGAATGCATTGTAGGCCATGCATGCACACTAATTATATATATATTATGAGGCAACTTAATCAAATGTGTTTTCATTCGAGAGAACTTGTCAAAATTCAAGTTAATTAATTTATCACGATAATTATATAATTAATTAATGAATCTCAGGGATATGTTATACAACATGATCGATATAGGCCATGTATATTTTAATTGGTGTTAATCTATGGTTTGCTAGCTAGCTGCAATATATATAGAGCATGTTTTTATTAGATCGGGTATATAGCTAGCTAGTATAGTTTAGGGTTATGTGTTTTAATTAAGTAGGGTTGATTAGCTAGGGTTAGTTACATATATATGGTTTAGGGTTAATGCATGGCACATTTAATTTAATTAGAGGACCGCGAGGCACCCCTGGCCTGCTCGATGCACAATTAAGTGTCGTTGGCCTATACATAGGGTTTAATTAGGGTTTAGGGTTAGCTAGGGGTTAGGGTTAGGGTTAGGGTTAGGGTTAGGGTTTAGGGTCTAGGGTTTAGGGTTTAGTGTTTAGGGTGTTTAGGTTTAGGGATTAGGGATTAGAGATTTAAGGTTTTAGGGTTGTTTAAGGTTTAGGGATCATCGATCGAGTGCGCACACACATTATTAGATCGAGGCACCCGCGCCTTTACGCATAAATTGCATGCATATATATGTGTGTTTTTTGGCCACCAACGATATATAGATGATCGAGAGAGAGAGATTGAAATCCCCAAGAATATGTTCAAATATACATTAAAATATATGCACGAATGCATGGTAGGCCATGCATGCACAGTAATATATATATATTATGAGGCAACTTAATCAAATGTGTTTTCATTCGAGAGAACTTGTCAAAATTAGAGTTAATTAATTTATCACGATAATTATATAATTAATTAATGAATCTCAGGGATATGTTATACAACATGATCGATATAGGCCATGTATATATTAATTGGTGTTAATCTACGGTTTGCTAGCTAGCTGCTATATATAGAGCATGTTTTTATTAGATCGGGTTATAGCTAGTATACTTTAGGGTTATGTGTTTTCATTAAGTAGGGTTGATTAGCTATGGTTAGTTACATATATATGGTTTAGGGTTAATGCATGGCACATTTAATTTAATTAGAGGACCGCGAGGCACCCCTGGCCTGCTTGATGCACAATTAAGTGTCGTTGGCCTATATATAGGGTTTAATTAGGGTTAGGGTTAGGGTTTAGGGTATAGGGTTTAGTGTTTAGGGTGTTTAGGGTTTAGGGATTAGGGATTAGGGTTTCAGGGTTGTATAAGGTTTAGGGATCATCGATCGAGTGCGCACACACATTATTAGAGGCACCCGCGCCTTTGCGCATAAAGTGCATGCGTATAGTTTAGGGTTATTTGTTTTAATTAAGTAGGGTTTGATCAGCTAGGGTTAGTTACATATATATGGTTTAGGGTTAATGCATGGCACATTACATATAGTTTAAATCTCAAGAATGTTTATACATGATAGGCCATATGTGCAAAGGAATTTTTTTCCCCGTGAACTTGTCAAAATTCAAGTTTATCAGTGCCAATGGAAACTAGTCCAAAAAATTACATAGAGGACCAAAAGTACTAGACAATAACTAATAGAACCTGCAACTTTACAAAAAGGACCCCAAAACATATAGAAGAAAATCAATCGAGTCCTTCTCGACCGCACATCAGATCTCTGCTCCGCATCCTTTCCAGCAACTCCGTCGCCGGGGACGCACCACTTGGGACGGTGTCGCCGGTAGTCGCCAGGACGAAGGAGAAGAAGGGCCTCAGCAACGGCATATTGGCTCTGAGAAGGGCCGCTGAAAGGCCAAGATGTGCACGGGCAAGACGGATGACGCCGTCGTATGCCCCGAGCTTGTGAACTTTAGCAGCTTGACTTCCCCATTGGCCAGATCTGAAGCACTGACCAAAGCAAGCCTCACCGTTAGCGCCATCACATTGATGGCACCAGATCGGGGTTTGGCCGGCAAGATCCGCCAGATTCACCATAGGCCAGATCTGAAGCCGATGACGAGATCCCCGACTCCATTGCGCCATTCTGCTCATGGGAAACACTGGATCTAAGCTTACAACAACACTAACTCCCTCGGATCCAAATTAGCTGACTCAACTTTGCTTATCTAAATATGGATGTATCCACACATGTTTTTACTCTAGATACATACACGTCTAAGGAAAGTTGAATCAATTAATTTAGTTCGGAGGGTGTACAATATACAGAGAGAAGTCGGCCTCGTCTCCGGCCGGCGAGGCCGCCGGAGAGAAGGGGGAGAGGAGCCGGGGGAGTGGGAGAGACTCGAGAGAGAAAGAGAAGAGGAAGAAATGAGAGCTCCCTGGGGAAGAACATTATTTTTGTCGTTCTGCTCGTAGCTTGAAACTGAAAATTTCGGCCACGCGCCAAATCATCCCGCCGCATCCATTCGAAAATCCCGTGACCAGTTTTACCCTTTTAACCCTGGTCCGGAAGCTACAACCCACCGACCATGGAGGGCTCATTCGGTAACAATGAAATATCTTGCCTAGATCCCGAACCCTCCCCACAGGCCCACACCCACCCACCAACCATTCGCCCCATTAGCTCAAAAATACTCTCACACGCCAAAGCTCTGACTCTCTACAGTACTAGATCTGCTTCGCCGCCGGCATACTCCTCCACAGCGTAGCCTTGATCGTGTTGGCTGTCCACCCACCTGATCCGCTCCCCCGCCGCCCTCGTCACCGACGGATCTGCTTCACCGCCGACCTCGCCACCGACGGATCTGCTTCACCGCCGACCTCGCCACCGACTACCTCGCCGCAGCGGCTGTATCAACTTCACCGAATACCTTGCCAGCCAACCAGATCTGCTTCACTAACGCCCGCTTCTACTGAAACAGGGTCGATTCATCGTCTCCCGCGTTCGCCGCCGCTGGAATGCAAGTTGCCGCCCCCGTCCACCCCGCCGCAGCTTGGTTAGTACGCTGGCCCGTTAGATCGCGGTGTTTCTTTAGCCATGTTTTGTGTAGTTATTTGCAGATCTCATATGCCGTTAACTTTCTTGATGTGTTGCTTCGCATGAAGTTTGTTTAAATATTGTACAGTACAAAAGCATTATCCGGTCGCTACCATCCTGTTCATTCTACTGACACCTGTGTGCATCCACATATTTATAGCCTTGTACCCATTCATTTGCTGCCAACTGTTTTTGTACTGCATGCTATTGTCGCACTGCTTTTATAGTCATGCTATGGGCATTTCCAATCTGCTTGTTCTTATACCACGTCATTAGCTCACCGCTAGCTGTTTTCTCGTGTCTGCTATTCTCACACTGCTTTTATAATCATGCTATGTGCATTTCCAATCTGCTTGCTCTTATACCTCGTCTTTAGCTTATATAGTTATTGCTGCGTGCATGTCTGGTCTTTGTATTATCGTAGACTGACTTGTCAATGTTATTTTTCCTAGGGTTTGATCATGCGAACCACTTATTAGAACATCCAACATTAACAGCGGGGACGCTAGGGAAGGTTGGAATCTGAGTTCTTGGTTGGTAATTTTGGCAGTTTACTTCCGTTATTATCTATAACCTATATGCATTGTTCCTTATGCAAGAGATTAACACTTGGAACCCTGCCATAGCAATGCCATTCATGCTTTACTATGTTTCTGCCTATTTGATATGCTTGTCTTGGAGAAACTGCGAAGGTGATTTGAACCTGACATTTGGTCATTCTTAATGCCAGTTTACTTTATGTGGAAAACCTTGGCATTACCCTACTCTAAATCTGAATGTCTGAAATTCGTATCTCATGCAAAGCAACATCTAGTTGGTTTTAATCTGATATCTGTAAATATTGGCTTATTCATTTGGCAGCTCAAGTTTTTTGTTATTTGAAACCAGCTGACTTGGTCTTAAATGTGATATCTAAACACAGATTAAGGACAATGGAGCAGGAGGATTAGCATTTCACTTGATGGCTGAACCTAAAATGACAGGCATGTTGACCACGACTAGTGCACGCAAGAGAAGGACCTGCAGCGAACCAGTATGTGCTTAGTACATGCATCTTATCTTATCTTGTGCTTATTTCTGCTACATGCTGTTATCTGATCTCTACATTGCGTAATACATGTTTGAATAGTTAATTGTTGTAACTATGTTTGCAATGTTACCAGAATGCAGTTTTAATGAAGCAGTCATCATTAGAAGATAGTCGCCAAAAAAGGATCTGTAGCGACCCTGTGCAACATTATGATGTAAGTTTGTGCTTAGTACAAGTTCCATACATTGTCTTATTTATGCAACTTGTTATTATCTTATATCTACATTGCATAATAAATGTTTGCATAGTTCATCGTTTAACTCTTTTTGCATTATTATCAGAATGCAGTTGTGATGAAGCAATCTTCATTAGAAGTGAGGCCCACAAAAAGTTCTGATATTTCTTCTGATGCATCTTCTCATAGCCGTCAACCTAGACCATTCTTTCATCAGACAGTAAATATCTCAAGGCTGTACTTTATAAAAGACATGGTATTGCTGCTTTAAGATCTGTAGCTGATATGTTGACAAAGAGTACACAAGATTCAATCAAGGCGATTGCCAAATGTCAACGTGTTATTGATGATGCTAATAGAAGTTCTCAATGATTCTATGTAATTTTTTTATTTGGGCACATTAATTGCCTTGTAATTTTCCTACTTGTTTTATTTGTGTATGTAATTGTGTGTATCATTGATATCAGATTTTAGGCTCATGAAATTTAATGCAAGTTGACTAGTCAAACAAGTAGGGCACTACAACAGATTGGGCCGGCCCACTTACGTAGGGACCCAGTGGGATCCACATGCTTATTGGGCCGGCCCACTATCTTGTTGGGCCAGCCCATTTGCTATATGGTGGTCCCACGTGGTAAATGGGCCGGCCCTTTAACAGAAGGGACCCACCTGTTTTTGGCCCGGCCCACTATCTTGTTGGGCAGCCCACTTGCTATATGGTGGACCCCACATACTAAATGGGCCGACCTTTAACCGGAAAGTGGGACCCACTGTTTTTGGCCCGCCCATCTTGTTGGGCCACTTCATTTGCTATGGTGGACCCCACATACTAAATGGGCAGCCTTTTAAGGAAGTGGGACCCACTGTGCTTTGTCCGCCCACTATCTTGTTGGGCCACCACTTGCTATATGGTGGACCCCACACACCAAATGGGCCGCCCCTTTAACAGGAAAGTGGGACCCACGTGTTTTGGCCCAGCCCACTATCTTGTTGGGCTGGCCCACTTGTTATATGGTGGACCCCACATACTAAATGGGCCCCTTTTGAATCGGAAAGTGGGACCCACCCGTGTTTTTGGCCCGGCCACTTGCTATGGTGGGACCCCACACACTAAATGGGCCACCCTTTAACAGAAAGTGGACCAACAGTGCCTTTGGCCCGGCCCACTTGCTTCTTGGGCCGGCCTAGTTGTGTGTAAGGTGGATCCCACATGTTAAATGGGCCTACCATTTAAGTTTTGACCAGTCAACCTTAGAGGTTAGGCCCCGCCCACGTAACTAATGGACCAGCCCAGCTATATAGTTGACCGGTCAAACTATGTCATCTGGCCCGGCCCGCTTAAGACGTGGCAGGCCTCGTGTGGGCCTACCATCTACCACGGGGTTTCAGCCGGTTAACGCCGTTAATCGCGTTAACGGCGTCTGCCACGTGTCGCTTGACGACGCAGTCAACAATCTGCTCCTGAACACTTGTGCAACGGTCCCATTTTCCGTGGCGGAAGGGCGCCCAAGCGCGACGGACCGAAAAAACGTCGTTGGACTTTGCCTGACGCAGTTTCCACAACACAACCCATATCGTCGGGTTAGGCCCATAGGCGATTTAAAATACCCCTTAGCGGACGATTTTGAGACGTTGTGTATCGAACTTTTCTTGTAGTGCTTTCTAACATTTGATCAATAAAAGGTAAAGGGTAATGATCTTTCTTAGTAACTTTATTAACTTTTCGATAATCAATGCACATTCTATACTACAACTACTCTTTGAGGAATGAGCTCATCATTATCATTAGGTACAACAGTTATTCCTCCTTTCTTAGGAACACAATGTACATGACTAACCCATCTACTATCAGCAATAGGATATATAATACCTGCTTCAAGAAGTTTTAATACCTCATTCCTTACCACATCCTTCATCTTAGGAATTAGACGACGCTGATGTTCAACAACAGGTTTTGCATCATCTTCCATGTTGATGGCATGTTGGCAAATAGAGGGAGAAATCCCCTTCAAGTCATCAAGAGTGTAGCCAATAGCTCCTCGGTGTTTCTTCAATATTTCCAATAACCTTTCTTCTTCAAAATCTGAAAGCTTAGCACTAATAATAATAACAGGATATGTTTTCTTATCATCAATATAAGCATACTTAAGATTATCAGGTAATGGTTTCAAATCAAATACAGGATCTTCCTTTGGTGGTGGTGTTACGCCTAAATCTTCAACCGGTAAGTCATGTTTAAGAATAGGTTGACGAAGGAAAATTTCATCAAGCTCATCCCTTTCTTCCCTAAAGACTTCACTCTCACTATCCTCCAAATGTTGCTGCAAAGGATTATTAGGAGCAAGAGCAATAGATGCACACTGTTCAACTCTAAAATCATCATTAGGCAAATCAGCTTTATAAGGAGTTTTGGCAAATTTAGAGAAGTTAAACTCATAAGATTCACCAGCAAATTTAGTAACAATTTTCTCTTTCTTGCAATCTATAACAGCTCCACAAGTATTTAGAAAAGGTCTACCAAAAATAATAGGACAAGACTTACTAGCAGCAGAACCAAGTACCAAAAAGTCAGCAGGATATTTAATCTTACCACATAGAACTTCCACATCTCGAACAATACCAATAGGAGAGATAGTTTCTCTATTAGCTAGCCGAATAACCACATCAATATCTTCAAGTTCACAAGAACCAATTTCATGCATGATTTCCGTGTAGAGCTCATAAGGAATGGCACTAATACTTGCACCAATGTCGCATAAACCATAATAACAATGATCACCAATTCGAACAGAGAGCACAGGAACACTGGCTTTCCTAGACTTATTAGGATGCGAAACAATATTAGAAGCATCTTCACAGAAAATGATATGACCATCTTCACAAGATCTTTAACTATTGCAACAGCAGGTTCAACCTTTATTTGCTCCTCAGGTTCTATAGGTTTCTTTGCACTTTTATTAACTACACTAGTTATAACAGAATACTCCTTCATTTTAGCAGGGAAAGGAGTTTTTTCAATATAAGCTTCGTGAAGAACATGATCAACAGTTTTAATTTCAATACATTTACCTATAGGTGAATCAGTTTTATCTTTATAAGGTTCATGATACTTATCAAAATTCTTCCTAGGCAATTCAAAATGAGAGGCAAAAGCTTTATAAAAATTTGCAACAACTTGAGAGTCAAGACCATATGTAGCACTCATATTACGAAATTTATCAGTATCCATAAAAGTTTCAATGCATTCATAATCATAATTTATACCTGACACTCTACCTTTGTCATTCTCCCATCCTTCAGTATTTTCTTGGGATCAAGAAGGTCCCATTTAAACTCTTCTTTATTGCGTGTGAATGATCCACAGCAAGGTTTTATCTTGAAAAGAAAGTCTTGCATAGAAATTATCAATGATGATATTACCAGGAAGCTCATGAATGGGGCATTTGAGCATTAAAGACTTCAATCTCCCCCATGCTTGGGCAATACTCTCTCCATCATGAGGCCAAAAATTATATATGCGGTTTCGGTCTTTGTGAATTTCACTTGGAGGATAGAATTTAGAATAAAATAGAGGCACAATATCCTTCCAATCAAGAGAATGCCCATCCTTCAGCAGTTTATACCAATGCGCCGCTTTACCAGATAGCGACATAACAAATAATTTCTTCCTAACTTCATCCATTGAAATACCTGCACACTTGAATAACCCGCATAATTCATGTAAAAACAGTAAATGATCTCCAGATGAACAGTTCCATCCCCTTCATAGCGGTTATCCACAACACGTTCAATAATCTTCATAGGTATTTTATACGGTATTACTTCCTCACCTGGCGCCTCATCCACTACCGTTGCAGTAGTAGTAGATTTCCCAAATAGAAATTCAAGAGAGGATCTCTCCATAATGACTTATAGCAGCAGGCAGAAACAAAATCAGCACGTACAGTAAAAGTTTTCCTTACCAATTCCACTTACCAATAGCGCTTCACTCCCCGGCAACGGCGCCAGAAAATAGTCTGATGACCCACAAGTATAGGGGGTGTATCGTAGTACTTTCGATAAATAAGAGTGTCGAACCCAACGAGGAGCAGAAGGTGTTGACAAGCAGTTTCGATGAAGGATTCACTGTAAATGCTCACGGATAAATTTTCGGGGTTTTGATATAGCAGATAAATAAAGTACAAGTAAGTAAAATGCGAGAGTAATAATTGCAGCAAGTGGCCCAATCCTTTTAGCACAAAGGACAAGCCGGTTTGTTTACTTATAATGACCAAACGTTCCTGGGGATTTAGTCTAGTGCTTTCGCTTCATATAGTTGATTAATCTTCATTGTTTTGATAAGTGTTGTGTGGGTGAACCTATGCTAATGCACCGCCCTTCCTAGGACTAATACATACTTGTGATTATACCCCTTGCAAGCATCCGCAAATACAAGAAAGTAATTAAGATAAATCTAACCACAGCCTTAAACTCGAGATCCGCTATCCTCCCTGCATCGATATACCAACGAGGGTTCAGGTTGCTGTCACTCCGGCAACCCCACAATTAGCAAACGAATACAAGATGTACTCCCCTAGGCCCATAAAGGTGAAGTATCATGTAGTCGACGTTCACATGACACCACTAGAAGAATAACACCACAACTTAAATATCAAACCATTAAATATTACTCAACATAGTTCACTACTAACATTTAGACTTCACCCATGTCCTCAAGAACTAAACGAACTACTCACGAGACATCATATGGAACATAATCAGAGGTGATATGATGATGAATAACAATCTGAACATAAACCTTGGTTCAATGGTTTCACTCAATAGCATCAATAACAAGTAGTAATCAATACCGGGAGAGTTTCCCCTATCAAACAATCAAGATTCAACCCTAGATGTTACAGCGGTGACGAGGTGCAGCGGTGGAGATGGCGGTGTCGATGGTGGAGATGAGATGATGATGATCCCAATGAAGTCCAGCTCGATGACGGTGGCGATGGCGTTGATTTCCTCCGGGAGGGAATTTCCTACGGATTCCTGCCCGCCGAGAGCTCTTTCTCTCTGGTGCCCGCCCCGCAAAGGCCGCGTCATTCTCGCTTATTCCCGTGCCTTAGGTTTCGGGACGAAGAAGTACGCGAAAGAGAGGCGCCGAAGGGGTGTGGGCCCCCTCCCCAAGGCGGTGCGGCTGCTCAGCCCGGTCTATGGGAGGGGCCATGGTGCCTCCTCGGTCCCTCCTTTTGGTTGGCTTCGTCTTCTGGAAAAATAAGATGTTCCTGTAATTTCCAATTGTTGATCTTCGAAATATGGTGTCCCGACGGTGCTTTTCCAAAGAATCCCGACTCCGGTGAATAATTCTCCAATAATCATGAAACATGCAAAATAGGTGAAATAACATAAGTATCATCTCTAAATATGAAATATATCAATGAATAACAGTAAATTATGATATAAAATAGTGATGCAAATGGACGTATCATGCCCGTATTGGCAGCCATGGACGCCTCCATCGAGAAGATGATCACCTCATTCTTGGTGGAGAACAAGGAAGCAGCGGATAGGGTCGCCGTCGTGTGGAAGGCAATCCTCGACAAGCAAGACATGAAGATCGAGTTGGAGAGGGAGAGGGTGGAGGCGGCGAAGATGGAAGCTCACGCCGCTGCCATGAAGGCCACCAACAAAGCGACGAGCTATCGTTGGCCAAGATGTCTCAAGAATCCAAGATCTTGATGGCCGACATGGAGAAGATGTACCTGTTGGCACGGGCGTGGCACGAGATGTACCGCGAGCGCATCGGCCAAGAGGTGATGGCGGTGCGAGCTACGTCCGCGTCTCCCTCGGCACCCTCCACGTGCATGTCTCCCCCGGCACCCTCCACGTTCATGTCTCCCCCAGCACCGTCCATGTTCATGCCTCCCCCGGCGACCGTGGATCCTGTTGCAGCGACGGAGCTGCCGCCGGGGCTCGCCGCCGATGAGGAAGTCGTCGAGGTTGAGCCGCATGTGACCTCGTTCATCTGATCAGCTGGCTTGGAAGGCCCAAACTTCATATTCGAAAACCTATTCGAATTTGGTGGCCGTGTGTTGGCTCAAACTTTAAATTCATAAACTTATTCGAATTTTTATGCTTTTGTTTGAGTTTTCAAATTCAAATTATCTATTGGGGTTGTCGTATGGGTGCGCCGGTGTGGGAGCAGCTCCCCCAAATAAAGATGTGTGGCCCCCCATAATGTCTCTGCGGCGACTATTTAGGGGACGCCGGTGGAGATTCTCTTATGCTACGGATAAGCTAAACGCTAACCAAACGAATAATTTCCGCAGCTGATTCTCTAACGCGGCCTGCTTTTGGAAGTGTATTTGCCACAACAGGTCGGCCCCTGCTTCAGCCGCGGTGACTTTTAGTTTCTTGTGAAACTAGCTGGATGGCCCGCGCACTTGCGCGGCTAGATGATTTTTTTTCATGTCATAAATACAAATTTTGACCAAGTACATTATTTAGGCTCGAAAGTTCTATTAAACAGGGGTGGATTCTACCTTCAACTTGTATTTCTGTCCTCAAGTCCTAAATGAAATTGATTGCGACTTCTTGCTTGTAAAATGTTTTTGCCATCTTTAGTAATGTTTACAATAATAATCAGCGATTTGGGTACTCTTGCCAAATAATATTGGTAGTAGTTCCCACTCAACCACTAAAGTAATGATATGCTTTTTAGGAAATTTAATGGCGTTATTAGTGGGCTGATTTTCAGCTAACATAACATGTAATATGTGCGCTAAAACTGCTCAATATACAACACTCACAAATTCTACATCCCAGCAGAACTAATATGTAGAAAACCTATACAATTAAAAATACGTATTTCCCTCGACTTATAAACATTGTTGCATAAGGAGATATATATGTATGCATCCCTGCAGAAAACGGACAGGTTGTTCAGAATTTTTTTTTTACTCCAAAGTAGTTGATTGTATGCATGTTTATACATCTAAGAAATCTATGCATGTTGATACGTATGAACTGTACCCCATGCATTTTCCTTTTTACTACAATTCAAACCGAAGACATTTTTTATTCCACGTAATAGAACTCGTTTAAAAATATATTATTTTTGTTCCAGATAGTTTTCATTCTGTCACAATATATCTATTTCATTTACTAAAAAGTTGGCATTGTCATGCCGCTCTTAAAAGAAACGTTCATAATATCTTATAATAGAAGTCAGTGATTTATACTGCTTTGCTCATCTTTGAATTGTCCATTATGCAAAAGCTCCGTATTAATTGAGTAATTGTCACTATGTCTTGGGTGACCACGTCACCAAATTTTGCATCATGCCCGATTCAAAAGCAAGTCCTAGAGATCTGGTCTAGAATTTTACATTGTATGTAGAATAATAATAGTATTTTCAAGTCTCCAATACCAGCAGCGTAGCAATGAACTGCTGAGAAAATGAGCTAATCCTTATGTGCAAGGATCATGTACCCTGGGAGAGAGAGAGAGTACCTGAAAACATGGAGGAGTACATGGACCACTGTCCAGGGTGAAGAACTTATGCTCCTTGCCGGTGTTGTCCTGGTCGTGCTGCTCCGCCGAGTCATCGCTGTTGATGGCCTCCGCGGACTGGTTCCAGTGCATGAGCCGGGCCACCGGGTAGCGTTGTTGGGGACTGCTTAATTTTGACCGTTTCTTCCCGGCGATCGAACAAATTGTAATCCATCAATTCAATCTCTGCCTATCTCTCCAAACAACGCACTATCAAGAGTTTAGCCAACAGACCAAAGCATAATATGCCGTACCGTATCATTGTCTGAGAGTAAACTGAAAGTACAGACCCAGTAAAGAAAACTTCCGAACATATTGTTTCTAGGAGAATAAGTGAGGATATCTTTCGCGGAAGTGAACCTGAATTAGTCACAAATATTCTCCCATCGACCTAGTGTTGTATGATTGAAATTCCACAAAAATCGTGATTTGCCGAGCTGAGAACCGGGAGAAGACAATCGAAATTCCACGCGGGGATCGTGATTCCCATGTCTCCCGCCCGTGAGTGCTTGTGGTATGCTTGTGCATGCATGAAAATCTTGATTATCACACTATGCATGCAAAGCCTGATTAGGCTATTAATTCGAAAAATCCTTGGCACACACGTACTACATGGAGTGAGTGTCTTGCCTGCATCTGCATCCTTCGTGTGTCCTTGACTGACGCTGCCGAGATCTGAGCCAATCCAATCATGATAAGTGTGGAGACCGTGAGCTGTGGCAGAGACGGAGAGGACCGAACGTCTAGTGCCGTGCGCAGCGGCGGAGACGGAGGCCGCAGGACAGGCGCTGGCAGATTAGGGTTACAGGCGTAGGGGAAGAAGAACAATCGATATGCTGATCTTAGATGAGATCGACTTCGGCCGGACGTTAGCAAGTTTGATCGACTTCGGCCGGACGCTAGCAAGTTATCCTTGGCCTGTTTTTGTTTGACTATATCCTAACTAACGCATGGGAGAAGCACAATTAACGGGCTGCTGTTGAGATTGACTTCGACCGGACGTGTAGCCAGTTAATCTTGTCCGCTCTTTTCTATTTGACTATTTATAGCTAATCTACACCGTTGGTTGTTTGTTGTTTTAATTATATAATAGATAGATAGATTTACCCACTGTTAAGTGGTACCGGTTCATCTTTTCTTTTTCGAGTCCCCTGGTGACCTATTCCTCTTATTTTTGTGGCTCTCGATCCGCACAGGGAGGAGACAACCGATCCTGTTGACCAGGACTACCGGCGGCGCCCACCACCGGCCGCGCCCGAACCTCCTCTATCTCGCGTCCTCACCTCCAAAATTTCCTTCCGCCCCGTGCGAGCGCCGGCCGCCTCCAGCAGATCCACTTTCCATGCCCCGACCTGAATCTGTTTGTTGCCTTCCTCTGCCATATGGTCTGATGGTTCCTTTCCTCTTGTCAGAGGGTGTCTTTGTCTAATATATCAAACTTCCTTGATCGGCTGCCTCGCCTATGCCACACTGATTGCGCCGTAGTCATTCTCACACCGCTAATGTCACCTTGTAGAAACTTTTGATATGTGCTTGTGTTGAGAAAAAAGTAAAACTAATCTAATAGTACTTGCACTTAAAAAAAACTGGATTAAGTTTACAGTGAAAAACAAATGGCTTGAATGGGTAAAAAGTCGTAAGGTAAGGTAGAAAATAAAACAATAGGATAATTCAAGAGTCGGAGTTTAGATATTTCTCGGAGGCTATGCCTCTAATGTTACACTAAACTAATTCACAGATAAAATTAGACCTCATCAGGGTTAATTTCTGGATCAGAGAACATAGTACTGCAGTATATGTTACTACAAAATAAAGTACAACAGGTGACCGAGACAATTAGAAAAATAACAATTAGTTGTGGCCCAGGGGAGTCCGCATAGATCCTTTATAGTAACCTGGAAAAGATGAACTTGGAATCGTTCTGAATGGTCCATATTACAATTATGACTGTTCAAAAAGCAAATAGCAGCAAAAACTCATGACTATTGCCAGAAAATTGTTCTCCACATATATGCTTCTTTAAAATTCTCTACAATCTTGCAGATGAGAGAACAGTGGAGCTTCTAGGTACAAATGAACAATATGATAGATGTAAATCATTTTGCATCCTCTCACTCCAAGTTTGACTCCATATATATAACTGTAATCCTCCATTTCAGCATAATAAAGTTATCTGCTTGTCCATGGCAACATCAGGAGACCCATATGAGCAGAACCACCATGGCAAACATGCACGTCATCGAATACCTCTGAGGCTAGCGCTGTTGCGAACCTGGTGCTCGCCAAGCTATGCTCCATGGCTCTCTCAGTAGAATAAAGGATCTTCATCAGCAGTGATTCTCAGTAAGGATCTAGCAGGAAGGGAACTGCATCCGCAGAAGAAACAGTACCAAGGCAATAGAAATATGTTATCTCCGCATCTTGCATGGACTAGTTCATTGATATACTACCTTTCTTTCAGCCTGCATCCTAACTCCTAAGTGAACCATTTCGTGTGGCAATCTTGTTGCAGCTTCCTACACAGTTAGGAGATCCAGCACAATAAGAGGATAGGAAGTGTATCCATGTGTTCATCTTCTACAACCTTGACCTTTTCATGCTTCTGCATCATCTCAATGCGTCTCCCAAACCGCGTCTCCCAGCATCTGGGCATCGCCGACTAAAAACTGTCCACCGCGTCTCAGTGCCTTCACCTGCCCGGCGCCCGAGCCCGGCCTCCGTCCCACAGGGACGCCCGCACGCCTGACACAACAAAAGCGAGGCGGGCTCCCACATGTCGGCGACTATTTGCATAAATCGCTGGTTCGCGTCTTTTCTCGTCGTCCTCCTTCCCGCGCCCCACCCTCCGCCGGATTTCCCAGCCGTTTCACGCGTCTCGATCTCTTCGAGAGTCGGTACCGCTGCCGTGGCCGGGCGCTCCCCGCCGGCCGTATCGCCGCCGCTGCCGCCACAATAAGGTTCTAGAACGCGGGGCGTCAAATCCGCTCGACTTCCACGCACACAAGGTGCTCGACGACTTGCTAGGTAGGCGCGATTGGCCTTTATTGCGTCGTCTGCCTCGGCGCAATTTTAACCATTGATTTTGCTTTAGACATGGACAACATGATTTCCTCAGTGGTTGTATATCATCAGACAGACTGGCATGGAAAAACTGCCCGCTTGAGCACATGTAACTGTGCGAACCCTTTTGTTTAATCCTAAAAAGTAAAATAAGCTCTTTCGATTAGATACTTTTTTCTTTTTTTAGTAAAATTGGTATTTGCTTCTGCAATTCCAATTATATCAATACTTTATTTTATTTACTCCTATTTATTACTTCTGGAATTCTCTATTTATTGGGACAGGCAATACCCCGCCCCAGGAGGGGCTCAGTTGAGTATGATTAATTTAGAAGATATGCTCGCCTTCTTCCTTCCCGTCCTTAGTTTAGGAAAGTAGAAAGTTTTTTCCTTTTATTTTAGGAATTTTTGGAACATTTCAACAAAGAAGGTCTTTCTTTCACAGGTCAAACAAGACCTAAGACTTAATCTAAAAGAAATTACTATATTGAATCTATTTGCATTAAAAAAACCGATCAAAAAAGGGCGAGCGAAGTAAGTGATCGAAAAACTTTGTTCTTTGTTCGTCCTATCTATAAGACTATAAGAGGAGAGCATATGAAAAATGTAATAACCCATTCTTTCGTTTTTTTAGCTCACTGGCCATCCGCTGGCAGTTTCGGGCTTAATACCAATATTTTAGCAACAAATCTAATAAATCTAACTGTAGTGGTTGGTGTTTTGATTTTTTTGAAAGGGAGTGTGTGCGAGTTGTCTATTTCAAGAATAGATTGGATCTATCCGGCTGCACTTTAGAATATTTTTTATTATTTTAGGATAAATAAGAAAAGGGTGCACGA